>CAVLGL010000093.1:15537227-16737227 GCA_963668995.1 Parnassius mnemosyne
AAGAAGGATATTGATACTCCTCTGTAGATGGATGGGCATTATTCCATCCTGCCCGCTTGTCTTGTATGGTTTAAAGGATTCTATAGCCCACTGCACCAGGTTTGGCCTTATTATCTTTGTAGCCCTACACCAGTCCTCATTACAAGGCCATCGTAGGGCTCTGAAAGAGTTTAAGGCCAGAGTCATATGTGACCTTGGGAAATGGGTTGACGCAAGTAGCTCCAGTGTTTCCATTTCACTAATAGTGAAGTTACCATCAGGCTTTTTAAGAAGCCCGATCTGATTAGGTTTAGCTTTTAAAAGCATTTTGTGTAGTCTTGCACTGCGAGGCAACTCCACTTCCTCGCATAGCTTCTTCCACGATGTTCTCTTAGATTTTCTATTTTCTTGAGTATACTCGATTTGCGTTGCACTATAAATGTCGCGTTCTTTGGTTTTTCTTAGCCCTATTGAATAGTTTCCTGGTCTTTTCCCTAAGCTGCTTTAGCTTAGTGTTTCACCAAGGAACTTTTCGCGTTGAGGTCTTGGTTTTGATGGAACAACTATCTTCGAAGGCTTCACGTATACCTATGGTTAACGTTTCCGCAGCTAACTCCAGACCTTCAATCGTTTTATGTTTTTAGGAAACGTTTGCAAATGCCTCCTTAGGTTATCTCTATAAACATCCAGGAGGTCGCTTTTGGATCCATAAAAGCAACAGTTTCGTAAGTTAGTGATGACCTAATCACAAACCTAACGTGTCTGAGATCAGACATCGAGTTTTTACTACTAACATGCCAGTTAGTAATCCGCCTGGGTATGTTATTAGTAGCCACAGTTATATCTAACACTTTTTGCCTTGCGGGCGTTACAAAGGTTGGTGTACCCTAAGTTTAATCTTACTAGGCGATTGGATATGAGAAATTCAAAAAGTAATTCCCCTCTTTATTTGATGTTTGTGCTTCCCTATGCTGTGTGATGAGCATTAGGATCACATCCCACCACAAGTTCGGCGTTGTGCTTACGGGCGAACTTCGCCACTGGCTCTATCTCGATGGCAGGATCTGGGTTCTTTCCGGGAAGATAGGCTGAGCAAATGATTACTCTGGCCCTTGTGCATCCCTTAAGATTTATAAAGGCTGTACCAGGTCGTCATTGCAATACTCTGGAATAGCTAAAAGGTCAATATTTTTATTGTAAATTATACAAGCTCTGGGTCTACTGCCTTTGTTATTGACTAAGATCTTACCGGCAGCCGACAATCCCAGAACTTGACCGTTGGCTCTTGTATGAGGGCGAGGTCGATGTTGTCCTATACAAAGCAAATCTCCACCACGGCAGAAGCAACTGCTGCATGGTGAAGATTTGCCTGGAGGACCCTCGTCCTACCCTTGAGATTAGCCATTTATAGGCGTGCGGGGAGGGGCAGGGTTCGTTTTCGCATGACCGAATTTTTCCCTAGCTACTCGTGGGAACAAAATGGACGAAGATCGACATTTTGAAAAGATAAACTCTCCTTTAATGGAACTGACTGTAGGTCTGGAAGAGGCTCTTTTAGCCTCATCAACACCCTGCAACCCTAAGCCCCAACCTGACACGAGCAGAGAAGTGGAGGGCACGTCTGCAGCTGAATCACAATCGGAAATGAACCAGGGAGGGGAAAAGTAAAAGTTCACCAGGCCTTATAATGCGATGGGATATGGAGCAGATGCGTTTGGCGCATCGGGCACTAACGCAGGCTATTGCTAAGGCGGCCTGTGGAGCGCGGCCGGGAATGGGACCAACATTTTCTGGTTTCACTCACAAGCTAGGTTGAATTCTGGTAACGTGCCTGAATAAGGCAAGCCACTACTGGATTGTGCGTGAGATCGGAAAACGAAAACCGTGACTAGAGCCAGCGCTCTCAATAATACCCAAGAGTGAACTGCCTAAGCCTCAACTGGGCATTACCTACCTGCCCCGCAGCGAAGCTGACTCCCCAGAGAAAGCAGCTGTGCTGTGGAGGGCACAAAATGAAGGGCTCCTTACCAAGCTCTGGAAAATCCTCCACCGTAGGGACGAGGTGAATGGGTTCCTAGTAACCTTTTCTCTGAACGACCCATCGGCGGGCTCTCCGGGCAGCGGGCGGCAGAGTCATCCTTGCCTTTAAAATGATAACTTTTAAGGTAAGATAAGGTCTTGGGAGGCTCTAACGCGGCAATAGAGCCTAAATCGCCCCAACTCCAATCCCTCCAGTCCTCCATCTCGAGGGGTGAGACTGGAACGACATCAGCAAGAGTGACTGTGACCCAAGGCGCGAATCTTGCCTCGGTCTCAGGGCCTCCGCTGGTGTCGGCCAGGGGTAAGGGATAGAAGGTGGTAGCGGTAAACCAAAAGGTACGGCGGGGGTCATGAGTGCCAGTAAATGACGTCCTCGTCCTAAGCAGGCATATGGTCTCAGGTAGGCACGTTTGCGACTGGACTCCCCCCCAGCCACGCATCCATCGACACGGTACGCTTAACACTTTGGATTGGTTTAAGAAAAAAGAGGGTGAGATTAAAATAAATAAAATGAGGATCGTCTGAGTGTTTCTGTTCTGTCTGTTTCCTGAACTGAACTGAACTAGACCAAATACCAGGCGGCAACCACGTGAAGGAAGAACTCCTCGGACTTGGCCTGGGGATCAACACGACCTGCGCTCCCTCCCAGAGCTATTCGCCAAACTGCTCGCTGGACAGGAGAGCAAAATAGGTGTTAATCTAGTCCTAATGATAATGTAAAAATGTAAGGAGTAGACTAACCCCCGCCCATTTGGCTACCATACTCACAGGCTTCCTTATGATTATTTCCTTTACCGTCGATAGCTCCCGTGAAATAAGTACTTAAAATTGCAATTAAAAATGTCATTGTTGCCGGCGAGGATTGAACTACGTTTGCTGGAGAGCTAAGTAATTTTATGGCGATTCCATTAATATCTTTTTTTAATATTTTTTAAAGAATCAAGTTGACAAACCAACACATAGCACACCTGTAAAGTAAATGTTGTAGCCCACAGACAATATTCTACTATCCTTGATTAAGATTTTAACGTGCGAACGCGTTGTCACCCATATACAATTCCTCGTTATCAATACAGAGTTTCCGGTTCTCCATACTCACCATATGCAATATAGTACCATAATACTGCTATTTAACACTGGTATTCTGTATGAGTATGGTCTTTCCCTGGTCTTACCGACCCTTTCGTGCAGCAACAATTATATGTATATCTCTAGTATAGTTCTACCACGTTTGCTAGGTATGGTAGTTTACTAACAAAAATGATATTGATAAACACTGTATGGAAAGAAATAGTCACCTTTTACCCATAGTATTAATATTTATGTACAGAAAGATATTTAAAAAAATAATAAATTCGTTTCCTCTAAAACGTGAACGAGAAGGCTAAAATTTATCGCCCCTAGCATGAGACTAAGTCCTCATAAATCGAAGAATTGGTGCTAACGTTTGAATAAAGTTTTATAGCTCGTTTTAAAAATATGTACATAATAAACTTGTATCTCTTACATTATATTTTTATGGATTAATTTACTATAAAAATATTTTATTTATTTATAATATATAGTTGTTAAATAAATAATTAAATTTAGTATAAATTTATAATTTCATGCGTCAAAATGAAGATATCTTTACTACAGATGTGAAGCTGGCAGAAAAATACGATTTACGAAAAGATTTTTACCAGTGTTGTTTCACGATAATGCGAGACTACTTCGGAAAATATATATTATCTGACGTAAGTTTAATAACTACGTACTCACCAAACCATCATGTAAAAGAATTTTAACCAAAAACTATTCGTCTCCTTACTCCCCAGTTTCTCATCCAATCAACTACCTACACCTCTTTCCGGAATTCGGAGTAAATTCTACAAAGAAAAAGACTTGTTTTCCTTGAAATAGTAGAAAACAGTTTTATAGAATCGTGCACTCTAAACATATTACCAAAAATGTAATACGTAATTAATTTTTATCGTAAATGATCTATTTAGTATCTCGCACGTACTCGGAGAACTGTCTACATAATATACAATTATATATTATATACACATTATAATTACCCTCTGACGAATAAAAAGTGATACTGCACTTTGATATATTTATTAACTTTAAATATTTCACAGTTCATAAAATTTTTAAAATCATTACAAAATCACCGCCTAAAAACAGCGACAGAATCAAGGACTTTCTTATATTCTTATAGTCCTTGATTCTGTCGTGTCACATATGCAAGACAAAGTAGAAGATTATATTTTTCGATCTTCTGTACAATTTGCCGTAGGGTGTGTATGTGGTCTATGGTACTGAAAGTCTTTCGGAAACCGGCTTATTCGGGAAGCTGAAAGTTATCAAGTCTGCATGAGAGACGAATCGTAACGTCTCTCGAAAACAGCGCCTAGATGTGGCTCAAAAGGAAATTGGTCTGTTAATTTCCCGTAGAGTGCTGTCTCCTTTCTTGAAGAACAAGACAACTGAATTTCTGATCCCCGCCTGTGTGTCTGTAAAAATATTTAAATAGTAGTGGCTCCATTTTAAATTCATCAGAAAATATCCAGGATTTACAATGATGGATTATGATGTGTATTAAGGTCTTAAGAATAAGAACGGGTGAAATGCCTAAATTCTTGGATATTTAATTAAAAAATCACAATAACTGTTAATTTAATCCGTAAAGAAAAAATACAGGATAATCTCACTTTTACTTATTCTACAATAACTCACATTCACATTGACAAATCTTGCCAGATTTTCAACTATGAATTGTTTATATTTACGCTTTCAAATGGTAGGACCATTTTGTTTTTTTTTTTTCATCTTGTTAACACTCGGGCCCAATAATGTATGGAGACGTCTCCTTCTCCTTTTCAAATTAAGTTTTATTTTTCTTTAAAATAAGTTTTATTTCATGTGTGATAATAGAAATAAGATACTATCAATATTGAACAAACTTTCTCGGCATAATAATTATTATTTAAATATTTTTTTAAAGAATACTAATAATGACATTTACGTATATTACATTAATATTCCCGTTAACTACCTCCGTAAGTTTCGAATGCTAGCGTTGGCTATAATATAATATAATATAATATAATATAATATAATAGCTATGATTACAAAGAAACATACATAGAGTAGCTTTAATCGTTTACCAGGTAAATTAACGATCTGCTACCCGTATGAAAAGCGATAGGTATATAAGCTTATATATTTCCAATTCACGTGTTTGCTAGACTAAACCAGCAGCATAAATAAACATTATCGTATTTTATCGCGTCACAGATCTATAAATATGTCTGATAATGGACATATCATGTTATCAATAATAGCATTACCTAGACAACTCCCATTGTCGTAAAAAGTTGCTTATTACTTTATCTATATATTTGATCTCTTAAGACCATTGCAAAAAATTTAGTCCATCCAAGAAATGTCCATTCATTCACAAAAGATTCTAACTACTGTTTCATATATTAGTGGTTTGAAGTCATGTTGGCAGGAAAGATCAGAGAATTTCGTATCCCACAAAAATAAGGGAGTAAATGGGAATAAAACGGGTAATAAGGGTTGTTGTTATGTCTGTAAAAAGCATATTGTTCCAATTTTCAGGCGATGAAATACGGCGCTATTAAATAATATTTAATTTTATTCCATTGATTGGTACAGTGGCGTTAAAGAATAAAATTACAGCCTATATACGTCCCACTGCTTGGTACAAGCCTCCTCTCATTTCTGAGAGGGTTTTTAATGCAAGGAAGTGTCCGCCGCGCTGACCCAATGCGTGTTAGCGAACTTCACATGTCTTCGAAATATATTAATTTTTTTATTTCTCAGACATGCAGTTTTCCTCACGATGTTTTCTTTCACCGCCGAGCACGTGGTAAATCAGCACTTAATATTGCAATTAACAACCATTGGTGCCGGCTGGGTTCCAGGTTACTCGTGTACTATGAAACTTACAAGCGCTAACCATCCGAGCTGCCACGGCTCATATGGTTATAGAAAAGTCGTACGAATGAGGAATATCCACTACTTTATATCGTTTCGAGGATGTCGTAAGAGGCGACTGAGAAAAACTCAAACAGAAGAAGCGTAGCCAGTATCTTCCTTATAAAAACTCAAAATTATATACGTGCTAGAGCCATGTTGAAGTTATATTAGTAGTATAGTTGTAACACGAATGTGTCGGCTCAATAAAAATAGCAGCTTAACACTGCTGTGTTTCGTATGGTGAGCGTAGAGAATCGGAGATCCTTTTTACTGGAAAAAAGGCATTCCATCTTAGTCCTTACGAGTGACAACGCATTTGCATTTTGATTCGCAAACGAGGATAGATGTGGCCCATAGACATCTGTCTATGGGCCACAGCAACAGCTTACCATCAGGTGGGCTGTGTGCTCGTTTGTCACACTATCCTATAAAAGGAAATTATAAAATACTGTGTTTGCTAAATTGCCTGCCAAACGTGGCAGCTATGAAAAATTTAAAGGTATTTGCATAGTTATATTTAAATCCTTAAGGCTCCACCATTTAAACATGCCACTCAAATGCTACCTATAAATAATTTCCTCTCCTTTTTCTTGATATTCTAACTATATACCAGTAATTGGAATAAAATAATATTAATCTTATTTTCATTGTACCAACTTTCATCATCACCATCAGTTCATAGAACTTAACTGCTGGACATGAGCTCTTTTCTTGTAAGTAAGATTTGCTACAGTTAGCTTGGCAGGCAGATTGGCGATTACTGTAAGCGACGCCCTACATTACTCTTTGACGCTGCTCCCTGTCACTCGTCTCGGTATTTAGTCTGGCGTAAACAGGATAGTTATACCGCCATACGTAGAAAGTCAGATTCTCTTACGAAAGCCAGTGGATGAAATTGGGTTATAGATTCTTTTACTCCGCCACCACTTGGTAAAATTGTATTTAAACATTGTTTTGCTTTGTCTTTAGTAATGTGTACAGCAAGGGAGTGGAACAATTTGCCGGCGTCTGTCTCGTCGTCCAATTACTATATGAGCGTCTTTAAGACAAGATTTTATAGGATATGTAACGCTTAGACAATACGTTTAACCATCTAGGATTCATTATCACTAATCAACAGTCGAGATTGTAACCAAGCACTGTTTTATAATAAGAAAAAAAAGACACAACTGAAAAAAAAACAAAATAGATATTATTTTCCAGTAACCGAAATACGTCCCGATTCATTGTCGAGTAAACGATGATCCTAACATACTGTGTACTACACGTATAGATAAGTTTCCGCATCAGAGCTTTTATTGAAAGGCTCTTTCAAAACTATTTATAGAACGGTAGTCATTTTTACTTGATGTACAAACCCAAAAAATCCATATTGCTTTATTATTACTATAGCTATATATAACAATTTCCAAGCCTCCCGAACAAGCTGGTATCCGAAAAGGCTTAAGCATCATAGACAACATATATACCCTTCGGCAAATTATAAATAAGACCGAGGAGGAAAATTTGCCACTATGTCTGGCGTATGTGGACTATAAGAAAGCTTTTGATTCCGTCGAATGTTAGGCGGTAGCTTCAGCGGTGTCGACTGTCGGTATATCGAAGTGCTGAAGTGTTTGTACAGTAGGGCTACGATGGCTATCCGAGTACAGAACCAGAGTACGAAACCTATCCAACTACAGAGAGGTGTAAGACAGGGTGACGTTATATCCCTGAAACTCTTCACCGCTGCTGCACTGAAAGAAGTTTTCAAGCTACTGGACTGGATAGGATACGGTATTAACGTCAGTGGAGAGTACATCACTCATCTTTAATTTGCCGATGATATAGTCCTTATGGCAGAATCACTGGAGGACCTAAGCACTATGCTCAATAATCTCAATACTGCCTCTCAACGGATAGGTCTTAACATGAACATGGACAAAACAATCCGTGGCGCAGTGGCTTAGCAATGAGTTGCTGCGCTGGGGGGCGCGGGTTCGAATCCCGCACGGAACAAGTATTTGTATGGCCTACAAATGATTGTTCCGGGTCTGGATGTTTGTCCCTGTGAAATTTGTTTTTGTAAACTGCTTCCACGATACAGGAGAAAATCCTAGTGTGGGGGTAACGTTTAAAAAAAAATATCATGTATCTAGTCCATGTCACACCTATGCCGGTAGTTTTTGGGAGCAGTAAGCTCGAAGTTGTTGATGAATATGTTTACCTGAGACAAGTACGGACTACTTAAGGGATAAGGGAAGTCCAACTTCGACGGAGAGGTCAATCGACGGATTGAACTCGGGTGGGCAGCGTCCGGGATATTACGACACATCTTGTCAGGTATACCACCAGTGTGTGTTGCCAGTGATGATTTATGGAATTTAGACGTGGTTCTTCACTGCTGGCCGTATGAGGACGTTTAGAAAGCGGTGGAGAGGGCTATGCTCAGGGTTTCTCTTTGTGATAAACTAAGATATGGAGATATCCGCAGTAGAACCAGAGTGACTGACATAGCCCAACGGATTAATAAGCTGAAGTGGCAATGGGCCGGCCATTTAGCTCGAAAAACCGACAACCGATGGTGAAAAAAGGGCTTAGGACCGAGCTTTGCGGCATTCCTTAGGGGAGGCCTGTGTTCAGCAGTGGACTTGTGAAGGGCTGTAATGATGAATGATGATGAAGAAGGTATTGCGTGCGAGGCTTTACAAATAGTTCTGTCGATATACGGTGGAGGTAGAGCCACGGAGTTTTTTTATTAATTATAAAGACATGATTTAAAGTTTAAATAAAATTACTTAATTTTGACGAAAGCGCATTTATCCAGGTTAATTTGTAATAAATAGAATAAATTAAGAATATGCATCAAAGAAACAAATGATTAACCCGTAAAACTAATGTCGTTATAAATTGTCCTGGAAAGATTCCGGTGAAAGGTTATGTTTACTCCCTCGCTTCCATTGTGAGTATTTTATATACATTTTTACTGAATGTATTTTTCCCTTTGCTAAGTAAAATAGGTAATAGTAAAAAGTAGCAAAATTTATTTATAAAAAAGCTTATAAAATGATAATTTGGGATATTTATCCCTGGCATAGTTCGATCATTAAATAGTTTATTTTATTAAATATTTGACCGTTTCGCACAGTGTAGTTGGCAACTTGAAATCCAATTCTTTATTATCAGCCTGTACGAGTGTCTTTTGCATTAGTCTCTCCCATTGAAGATATGAGTTTCCATAGCTACCACACTTGCGTTCGTAATATCAGACGTCTTACGACTTTAATGTGGTTCTCCGTAATTGTTTTGGGTATTTTAAATCTAGAACACGATATACAAGTACTGGTCAGAGGCTATAAGATCTTTAAATGATACTTGCTTTTGAATTGCAGAAATTCCTCCCAGCCCGCCCACATATTTGTGAGAATCGAAAATGATAAAGGAAAATTAACAAATAGTTTTGTAACCAGGGAACAGTGTGCGCTATAGGTAAATGAGAGTAAATTCTTCACTATCTTAAAAGTCTGTTCCAACAAATGGTGCATTGCCCTTTGACAGCAGAAATAAGAAGAGTGGTACTAATCCAGCCTGACTTCAGGACAGAACAGTGTCTCTATCACCTTGTAAACCATCCTCAGATAATAGGCCTATTGTACCCCGCCAGATGTATGTCGCTCGAGACTGTTTTTCATGCAGAATAATTAAATTATTTTGTACTAAGCTGCATACTATAACATTGACGATCATGGTAATGGCTCTGATTAGACATTTTTTTTTATTTTGAAAATATCGGAATAATACGAGAAGCTATAGACTAAAATTAAAAATAAAGTGATAAATTATGAATCATGTAGGCGTAGAACAAATAAATAGATCGATATTTTATTCCTTGGTAAATAAACAAACCATCACGAATGCTCGAATCTAACAAGAATTTATTTACATAAGCCTTTGTGTTCGATAGACTAAAATGTTTCGAATTGCTTCCTCTTCGGCTTTGTGATGCGCAATTTTAGCAAAAAATGTAACAGTAGATCTCGTAAAGATTTTCACATTCATTTGTTTTTTTTTATCAGAGACATACAAACAGCCAGTGTTACCGCATAACATCCTATAGCAAAATATGTGAATTTTAATCAAATTCTAATACGAAGTGTTATGATCATTTCTGTATTTTATTCACGTGGTCATATTCTTATATTTTCGTCCTTTTCATGTTGTTATATTTAAATAATTCCCAGATTAGAACAGACTAATAATTATAAATATTATTAAATAAAAATATATAATATTTGGTTTACATCTGTGAATATAAGTGAATTTCATACAAAAATCCCCACTAATAAAATAAAAGAGTAGCTGTTATTGTTATTTGTGGGTAGAAAATTTGCAGGTCCTACATTTTATTTCATCTTTTAAATTTCAGCAATTTTACAACTGTATCTCCTTCCTAATAAAGGACACGATGTACTTATTTCTAGGTATCTTTAATCATTTTCATTATTAAATTAAAATATTATCTGTTCCAAGTTTTGCAGAGGCGTGAAAAGATTATAATAGATTTTTAAATTTGTTAGAGACTTAATTTCAGTGGTATATTTTACAGACGTCTCAATCAGACTTAATTTTATCCAAGATCGGCGTTGATTGGATATTTTATAAAGTTACATTGGGTCTATCAATTTAAAACTATAAAATTAATTTGGTACACGGTTCTCACAACATCTCAACACGTCCTTCACGAAAAGGATTGATCTCCATTCTTTTAAACCTTTCTCTCGATATTCTTTCTGTTTACAATATTTTCTAGTTTAACACTACCTGGTACATTTTAGGTTTATTAAATCTAGCATGGCTGGACGCCGCCATGCATGCTACACCATATCATCCCGTGGGTATCATAAGAGGCCACAGAGGAAAACTGAAATAGCAAATGGGCAGCAGCAACTTCCTCGTAAGTTGGCTGCGGTTGCTCTCCACCTTTTTTAAAATGTGGTGACTGTAGCAAATATCCAACTATGAGGCAATCTATGGAGGAGGCATATGTACAGTAGGAGACTTTTGATAGGATTAGATAATAAGTGAATGAACCTCGCCATTCCATGGGTTAAATGTAAGACAATTCTAAAATTGTTTTGACTTCAAAAGGAGATTTGTAATATATATTAATTACTATTAATAATGGTGAACAAAATGATAAATTAAATTAAACTGCATTTAAAAATAATTTAACAATATGGATGAAAAGAGAAAAATTGATGTTAATAAAGAGATAAAAAAGAACGAAAACTTCCCTTCCCAACTCTTTCCATCTCTATTGGCTCAGAGCCAAAATTAAGAAGGGTTTATTTAAAACGAACATTCATTACGCTTACATCAACAGTTCACGCCTCATATATTCAGACTATAAAAATAGGATTTTCCTCATTCTTTCTCAGTCTTAAAATATATAAGAATTTTCTATTCTATTTGAATATACACGGATTTTTGGGTAACCTAAGTGCCACCCCAGCCTATCTACTGACGCTGATATTAGAAGATAGGTGAATATTGTATTAAGCCTGGCGTCGACTACAGTAGAAATGCGTCGAATCGAAGCCAGTCGCATTTATTCCTAGTGCGTCCATCTCTGACGAATCGAATCAAATTGTTCATTCATCGCAAATTCTTCAACAAAATAGGTCGTATTTGCGTCATGGACAGCTCGATGGAGAGATGTTTTTATTTCATCATGATAATGTGGATCTTCATGATTAAGCAATTCTGAATATTGTTGGACCAGTGATATCAATAGTTCTTCATTCATTTTTATTTAAGCATAAAGATTTTTACGAAAACGAAATTGAAATTAATTCAAATACGCTGGCGTGCATCTAGTGAACGCTTAGCCTTAGACGCATCGGCTGAATGTCATTCAGTCCGCTATTTGAGCAACACCGTATAGTGAAAGACTAGGCTATTCAGCTAGGCTGTTAACTGAAAATCTAATTAAATTTAAATATATAACTACCTACTATCTTCGTCAGATTAACTATAAAAATATATGACAAATCGTTAATCCTACTTCCTACTAATATTCCTACTTTCCAACTAATATTATAAATGTAAAAGTTTGTAAAGATGTATGGATATTTGTTACTTTTTCACGCAAAAACTAATGAAAAAATTTTAATAAAACTTTACAATAATATAGGTAAAACATCAGAATAGCCGTGTAGTGGCGGTTAAGAATATCCACTACCCCATATCTTCCCGTGGGTGTCGTAAAAGGCGACAAAGGGTAACAGGCAGGAGATGGGCAGCAGCATCTTCTTGATAACAACAAACTTACAATAAAAAAACTGCAGTTGCCAACCCGCTCGCCAAGCGTGGCAACTATGGCAAATACCCCCCTATGATGAGAGTAACAAAAAAAACGGCCCCCAGTCCCCGGCGGCCCCGCTATTCCTGGCTACGGTGGCGACCATGGTAACGGCGGGGCAAGGGGTGCTAAGAATCTCCGGTGCAGGTTCGGTTGCCACCTAAGACGACTAGACCAAGCAAAATACAACGCACGCACCCTGAGGACTGACGAGAAGATCGTGGAGCTGGAAGAAGATATAGACAAGTGACGCTGGCATATTATAGGATTATCCGAAGTCCGAAGAGAGGGGGAGGACACGGTAATCCTCGAATCCGGCAACTTGCTCTATCACCGGGAGGGCGACCATCTGTCCCAAGGAGGTGTCGGATTTATCGTCCACAAGTCTCTCGTTAACAACGTTGTAAAGATTGGGAGTGTGTCGACGAGGGTTATGTACCTTATACTCAGAATCACCAAACGGTATTCGCTGAAGGTCATACAGGTTTACGCTTCAACCTCGACACACCCCGATGAGGAGGTGGAAGAAATGTATGAGGATATCTCTAGAGCCATGCATTCCTCCAAAACCCAATATACGGTGTTAAACCCAATATGTAATGGGAGACTTCAATGCAAATCTAGGCACAAGAGAGAACGGTGAGCTGAAAGTAGGGAAATTGGAATAGGGCAACGGAACCCAAGGGGCCAGCAGCTGGCCGACTTCATGGAGAAAGAGGGACTCTTTATGATGAACTCTTTCTTCCAGAAGCGGCCCCACAGGAAGTGGACCTAGTCGAGCCCCGACGGTTCCACTAAAAATGAGATTGATTTCATTATGACGAACAGACGACAACTGTTCAGTGATGTCTCCGTAATCGCGAGAGTGAAAATTGGTAGCGATCACCGAATGGTTAGAGGCACACTGAACCTAAACGTTAAGTTGGAGAGGTCTCGTCTGATTAAGTCAACGCTTCGTCCCCCTCGTGCTCTATTCTAAAGCCCCAAAACCTTTCATCTCGAGTCACAAAACCGTTTTCAGTGCCTAGAAGACTGCAACGAAGTGGACGATATGAATGACAAGCTCGTGGAAACTGTCCATGCGGTCGGAGCTAAGTTCTGCAAGATCCGCCGCAGAAGAACACAAAAACTCTCCGATCACACTCTCAATCTCATGGATGTTAGACGGTAGATGAAGCTACATTCTTCAACAGATTTGAAAGCATACAGGCAGTTGCCTGTATGCTTTCAAATCTGTGTAAACGGACGGATCTCCAAATGCATGCGGCGGGACTTACGCAACTTCAATACAGCTTGTATTGAAGAAGCGATCGAGCGGAACCAAGGCTCCAAAGTCTTTGCCAGAGATTTGTCTGCCAGAAAGAGCCAACTGTCAAAGCTGAAGACCGAGTGTGGCAGCATCATTTCCGGGGCACCTGACATTTTGAATGAGATTTAGAGGTTCCATGGGCATCTTTACACGTCATCGTTGGAGCCACACGCAAGTGTGAATAACGATCCAAGAGCGAGTCTTATCCGACACTATTCCGAAAATATCCCGAACGTCAGTCTGAGCGAGATTAGAATGGCCCTCCAGCACCTTAAAAACGGCAAGGCCCCAGGCGAGGATGAAATTACAGCGGAGCTTCTGAAAGCGGGTGGAAGACCGGTACTTGAAGTCCTTCAGAAGCTCTTTAATTCCGTCCTCCATGATAGCATTACACCGGAGGCGTGAGGCGTGAAGCAGAAGTGTGGTGGTCTTGTTCTTCAAAAAAGGTGACAACGCTATCTTGAAGAACTACAGACCGATTTCCCTTCTGAGCCGCGTCTACGTGCTAATCGTCTCGCGCGCAGACTTGTCGACTTCCAGACTCCCGAACAAGCCGGTTTCCGAAAGGGCTTTAGCACCATAGACCACATACATACCCTTCGGCAAATAGTACAGAAGTCCGAAAAGTACACTTTGCCACTATGTCTGGCGTATGTGGACCATGAGAAAGCCTTTGATTCCGTCGAAATTTGGGCAGTCCTGCAGTCCCTTCAGCGATGCCAAGTTGACTGTCGGTATACCGAAGTACTGAAGTGTTTGTACAGTAGAGCTGCGATGGCTATCCGAGTACAGAACCAGAGTACGAAATCTACCCAATTGCAGAGAGGTGTAAGACAGGGTGATGTTATATCCCCGAAACTCTTCACCGCTGCATTGGAAGACGTTTTCAAGCTTCTGGACTGGAAAGGATACGGTATTAACATCAATGGCGAGTACATCACTCACCTTCGATTTGCCGACGATATAGTCCTTATGACAGAATCGCTGGAGAACTTAAGCACCATGCTCAATGACCTCAATAGTGTCTCCCAACCAAATAGGTCTTATGATGAACATGGACGAAACAAAGATCATGTTTAATATCCATGTCACACTTATGCCGGTAGTTGTTGGGAGCACTAAGCTCGAATTTGTTGACGAGTATGTTTACCTGGGACAAATAGTCCGACTAGGTAAGTCAAACTTCGACTTCGGCAGCGTTCGGGAAAGTACGACACATCTTCTCGTCAGACATACCTCAAAACCTTAAATCGAAATTGTACAACCAGTGCGTGTTGCCAGTGATGACTTACGGATCTGAGACGTGGTCCTTCAATGCTGGCCGTATGAGGAAGCTCAAGGTCGCTCAGCGAGCTATGGAGAGGGCTATGTTCGGGGTTTCTCTGCGTGATAAACTTAGAAATGAGGATATCCGTAGTAGAGTAACCGACATTGCCCAACGGATTAGTAAGCTGAAGTGGCAGTGGGCCGGCCACATAGCTCGAAGAACCGATGGGGATGAAAGTTTCTTGAGTGGCAGCCTCGTACCTGTAGGCGAAGTTTAGGGCGACCCCCCACGAGATGGAGTGACGACCTGGTAAGACGTGCAGGAAGTCGAAGGATGCAGGTGGCTCAGGACCGTGTTTTGTGGCATTCCTTGGGGGAGGCCTATGTTCAGCAGTGGACTTATGAAAGGCTTTAATGATGAATGAATGATGATCATCATAACACATAAGCTATAATTCATAAAAATATTATGTAAATTGGCCAAAATATAACGATAAATGTTATGTAAGTCTGAAAAAATTCTGTCATCTGCAAGCTATTTTGGCGTCAACACGTATCACGCAAAACCCTGTGAGCCGTTTTTGAAGGGACTTTCACTGGCAAATAGCGGATTTTATAAGGAGTAAATGAGGCTCCTTTTATTTTAGTATTGATATTAAACTTGAATTAACTTAAAACTTGTATCGATTTCTTAACGAGTTTACGAAATAACGTAAAATAAAAAAAAACTTCAGATTATTTGAAAAAAAAGAACAGTTATAAGAATCTCCTAAGTACTGTAATTCAGATTTCAAGTTTAGCAGAGTACATAGATCGTTCATAATTAATAAAAGCTTGCAGAGTGTTCTAACATATTACCTGCGCTGACGAACGAAACGCCATTTAAGCTTAGTACGTAAAGAAGATACACGGTCTTATTGACGTAGGCTATAAATGTATCTGTAGTTGTTATTATGGAGACGGTTCAATGTTTTAAGTGATTTTGAGCAGGTCAGGTCAGGAACAGGTCTTAGCAGCACATATGGACAATCGATCGATCGACATCGATCAATCATAATCGGCAGTATAGGCGACGACGTTTAATAATAAAATTGCATTTTTAATATTGGATGGTTCTAAATGTGTTTATAGTATGGTAAGAGTATTTGAGATTTAATGTGATGAGATTAACAAAAAATTAAATCAGAAGAGGAGAGAGTACCGCCGTGGTTTTTTAAGCACTATTTTATTGAAGAAAGTGTTGGATAAGTTATTTTGAACGTCACGTCTGAGATGGACAGCAGCATTTAAATACTTACTAATAACAAGTCAAAATAATAAAAAATACCGCGGTTGCCAACCCGCCTGCCGAGCGTGGTAACTATGGCAAACATCCCTTCTATGAGATATATTTATATATTATTACAAATTAAAAAAAAATTACTTCATATGAAAAAACGAGAAGGTTCTATATTTGACGTTTATATTTGTTTTTCACCGTTCACCAAATTTCTGACCGCTCTAGATAAATATTTTTTTAATAAATTAAACTAGTACTCACTACATAGGTTTCTAATTTTCCAAATATTTAATTTTTTCACATTACAAAAAAAATTGCAAAGAAGCCCGTTCTACAAGTAGGTAATTTGAAATTAAAATTTATACTTTATTCATAATAATTCGTTAGTTTTTGATAAAGTCAATTACTTCACAAACTATTATAATCCTCTCAGAAATGAGGGGAAGCCTGTGCCCAACAGTGAAACGTATATAAGCTAGATTGTAACTTTATTTTTTAGCCTTTACATACTATTTTTAGACGTCTGGTTAAAGAAAGGCGAAATGATTTTCTATTATATTTATCCGATACATGATATTAGTCTTGTAAAGAGCTTAAGAACTGCATTCAATTCTATTCATTCATTTGATACGTTGCAATCCCGGCAACACAATAGCCTTTAAAGAACTGAAGATATTAAAAAATGTAATTTGTGATATAGATATAATAGATTAAATCTAACCAATAAAGTATCTTAAGAGTAATGTAATGTAAAAAGTGTACTGGTAGTGATTTGTGATCATTGGCGGGTCAATGATTAATTAGTAGTGATAGAGAGTGGAATACAATTACGAATCAAATAGCGTAAATTGCTTCTCCACTCTCAGTGTGTAATAAAATTATGAAAATTGTGTGACCATTTTATTTATTAATTTATGAATCGGTTCACGAATCACTACCACGTTCAGATTAAGAATACACCGTAACGTAATATTACTGTTAAATTATGTATTTGACTTTCATCATGGAACGGATATCCAATTACTACTGGTGATTTTATTTTTTACTTATTATAAGCCTGTGCTTGACCACATTTGCACCTGGTGGTAAGTGGTGATGCAGCCTTAGATAGTAAATCGCACTGTCTTATCGTAACAAAAGCCTATTCACTCTTGCCTTGAAGACGCCCAGATTGTTTTCGGACAAAAAGATAGACGCCGGCAAATAATTCCACTCCTTTGCTGCACGCATTACAAAAGACGAAGAAACTGTTTGGTTCTAATGCGTGGATTATCAACAAGAAAGGAGTGAAGACCCGCTGACCGCCTGGTTGTCCGATGGCGGAAAGGAGAGGAAGGAATTAAGGCGTGTAATTCCTGCGCATACTCACCGAAATGTATCATATAGAATACTGAGAGACTGGCTACTCTGCGCCTGTGCTCGAGGCTGACAAGATTGGTTTCAAACAAATCAAGGTCACCAATAAACCTCTAAGCATATCCATCTCCACTGAGTCCAACGCTGCCAAGTGATATTTTGCAGCAGCAACCCATATGTGACTATTGATTATCTATTCCTATTCCTGATGTTACAAAATATATTGACGAGTAAATAGTTCCATGGCCTACAGTGACCGGTTATCTACACTGCTCTCTCATTATTACTTTATTACTTAAAATTAAACTGAAAATTTTAGAATATTTCAGTGTGGTCTGAAACCACTATGCCAAATTTATTATAAATTGAACGAGTCTCAAAATGTCTTATTTGCATTCTAGCATTCATTCTGTCTACAAATCAATAAATATACGTTCTTAAAATTGAAATTATTTAACCAGGAAACCTCAGAGACTCGTTGAAAGTTTAAATTGCAGTGTTTGTATGTCTACTCTTTAATTCCAAATTAATTGTACTACTTTAATAGAACTATTTAAGTTACATGTACCTTCAAGATGTCCCCGCAGCATTATTACACCAAATATTGCCATAGTGCACGCAATTATTGAAGGAAAGGAGGTGCTATTGAAAGTTTTTAAGACACATTATTTTATTTTAAACACGCATCCTAATTTATTAATTTTTGCGTTCTTAAAAAAATATATGTTTTATATTTCGCTACTATAAAAATATCATTTAGTATTTTTGTAACATCCAAGACTGTTAAGTCGAGAGCTTCGAGACACATTGTATCAGTAATGATGTAGCTTATCATCATAATATTGGAACAAGTAAAAGATTTTGCGATGTTAGGCTGGACTCGCACATCCGGAATACATCTCTGAATCCATAAACTAAATTCATATTATTAGTTATGTAAGCCCGGAATTGCATACAATTTAACTATACTCCACACCCATTCTGATTTTTTCAAAATATGATTTTCTTAGATCACTCTGTAATATTTTTAACTCTATAAAAATAACCAATTAACTTCTTTTTTTATTACAAGTAGGTTGGATTTTTATGTATAAAAAATACGTATGAATGTGTTAATAATTTAATCTGCATATGTTTGCGTACATACACATAATGTAGATATACATATGCTCATATGATAACTAACGTAATTTCAAAGTTGATGCCTAATAAGAGTACTATACCCTAAACCTAAAGCTTAAATCAATTTTCTTATTATTAGTAGGTATTTGGTTGGGTGCTGAAAATTATCCTGTTAGCTTGATTCATTATATTATTTATTAAGACATGATTCAAAGCATAACTAAAATTACTGAAAATATGATAATTTGTAATAAAGGGAATGAATCAAGAATATGCATCAAAGAAAAAAAATGACTGACCCGTAAAACTAATGTCGTTTTAGATGATCCTAGAAAGTTCCGGTAAAAGGTTATGTTTATTCCCTCACTTCCATTTTGAAACACATATTTAAAACACATTTTACTGAATGTATTGCTTCGGTTTGATAAGTAAAATAGGTAGTAATTTTTTTTATAAAAATACTGTAATAAATGATAATTTAGGATATGTATCCCTGACATAATTTGATCATTAAATAAGGTACGTTGGGGTAATACCGGACGGATTTTCGAATAGTTGGAAGAGTCTGCCAAAAACTTTAATTTCTCGACATTCGTATACGTCAGATTTATGGAACATGGAGCAAACCGTTAATCGTTAAACGTAGTTTAGCTCTGAGAATCTTTTGCTTGTGTAAACTCAACGGTTTCTGCTTTAAAGGTTTGCGAAAACTAGGCATACTTTTTTATATGCATAATGAAAATTTGGCCATTAAGGGGTAAGACAGGACTTAAATTTAAAACCACTTCTACTGCTTAGAGAAAAAAGTTTATAAAAGAGATTTGTCCTATCTTTAACGCTCAAAAACATATTTCAATGTGATCTATAAATTACTAGAAACATAAATGTTCCAAACGATTTTCTCTTTTTTTGTTTCTTGCCATCCGATCTTATCCCTGATATAAAGAAATTGTAATTCTATGTTTCTCAAACTTTGTTATGACAAGATGGAATTACTCAATGTAAGAGAAAGATCGGATGCATTTGATTTTATATGGGAAAAAAAATAACAGTAAGGACTGGCGAAATGCCCTGGGATAATGCAGGAGTTAAGGAAGATATAAATATTTTAACAAAGCGGCATTTATTATTATAAATTATTTTTTAAATAATTAGTATAAATTACATTTTGATTTGTAATAGAGGATAGATATAGATGTCTATGGGCCTCAGCAATAGTGATTGTTAAGTGTAACATCAGGTGGACTGTGTGCTCCTTTGTCACCCTTATCCTATAAAAAAATGTATTTTAATGTGTACTTAAAAGTAATAAAACCATCGTTTTGTTTTATTACTTTTAAATATACAGACTTGCTAACGAGACTGAGTCCCATAGTCACTTGAGTAATCTACGAAAAAATATACACGACCAATGAAAGTTTAACAACCACTGCCATATTTGTAACAGGCTAAGATCGGATAATATTCATCCGATCTTCACTCACGAGGGGAAACATCGGATCTCGGCCTACAGCGATCTTACCCCTGCATGGACTAGCTTTATTTAGCTATAACTTCATAAAAATTAGTATCCACACAAAATAATAACAAAAGAAGCCATATTCTCGCTAAAAATCGTAAATAAAAGTGATAGGGAAAGATCGGATGGACAAAAATAATACAAAAATTACATTGTTTTATAAAATGCTACGCAGCACAGGTCCCACTTGCCGGAGTGACTGGCGCGAACTGAGGGTCGGGGCAGGATGAAATGGCGTCGTGTAGCATATTGTTAGCTTTTCAAAATATAGCATAATTCGCCGGGAATTTGAATCCTACGGTCTTGCCCCATCTCCGATCTTACCCCAACGTACCTTAGTTAATTTTATAAAATACTTGACCGCTTCGCACTGTGTAGTTGGCGAATTCAAATCTAATTCTTTATTATCAGCCTGTATGAGTGTCTTTTGCATTAGCCTCTCCCGTTGAAGATAAGAGTTGCCATAATTACCAAACTTGCGTTCGTAATATCAGACGTCTTACGCCTTTAATGTGGTTCTCCTTAATTGTTTTGGGTATTTTTAATCTAAAATACGATATACCACTACTGGTCGGAGGCTATTACATCTTTAAATGATACTTGCTTTTGAATTACAGAAATTCTCCCCAGTCCGCCCACATATTTATTAGATACGAAAATGATAAATAAAAATTAACAAATATTTATCGATTATATAAACATATGTATGTCGTGTGTATTTTCCAACAACCTACTTACATACACTCTAACCATTTTTTACAGGTTGAATTATTCCCTGCAATGGTTGCCTTCTAGAGATCGCTTCTAAGCAATAAGGCCGCCAATTTTACCCTTATATAACTTATGGTTTTTTTTTCTCTCTCATAATATTTATTTCTGATGTAAAATAAAGTTTATTTCATTCATTAATTCAAATAGGCCTGTAACCAGTGTACAGTTTGTTCTGTCAGAAAATGAGGGTAAGTTTCTCATTTTGGTTAATGTATGTTATAACAGTAGGTTCACTGCCACTTGACAGTAGAAATTAGAAGAGTGGTACTAATCCAGGCTGAATTCGAGTCAGAAAAGTGTCTTTATCACCTCGAAAACCATCCTCCGATATAGGTATACTGTAACGCACCAGATGCATGTGACACGAGAATGTGTTTTTCATGTAGAATAATAAAATTGATCTGTGTTAAGCTACGTACTGTTATGAGCTTGGGGTTCGAGAAAACTAAAACTGCCGAATGAATTACCAAAATTGACACTTTAATTACAGAACACCAATTACAACTTAAGATCACCTAATAATAAAATACAATTGTAGTACTGATCACTTAAGTTCGCAGCTGTACCGCTTTGAAGTATTCGCTTGTATCGCCAATATCGGTTGTGGTCTATACCGGTCTTATATAGGGCCTCAGATAGTTTCCAGAAACTTCCACCGTAGAAACATCTAGAATGTTCGAGTATATATCGGTTCCGAAATTTCTAGTAGGATCTTGACTCTCCTAGTTCTTCTACTCGATACTAGAGGGCGCTAGAAGTAATTAGTGTTGCCATGTACAAGACATTAATAGTTGCGCGCAACAATACTATAACTGTGATTCTATATTTTTATTGTTTTCAAAATGTCGGAATAATACGAGAAGAAATAGACTAAAATTTTAAAAATTACGTGATTAATTATAAATCTTCTAGATGTAGAATGAATAAACAGATCGATATTTTATTCCTTGATAAATATACAAACTAAAAAGAATGCCCGTATCTAAAAAGACTTTATTTACATAAGCCTTTGTGTTCGATAGACTAAAATGTTTCGAATTACTTCCTTTTCGGCTTTGCGTGATTTGCAACCCGAGCAAAAAACGTAACAGTAGACCTCATAAAGATTTACATATTCATTTGTTTTCTCTTATCGGCGACAAACAAACAGCCAGTGTTGCCGTACCACATCCTATAGCAAAGTACGTGAATCTTAATCAAATTTTAATACGAAGTGTAAGTGTATATGGTCATCTCTGTTTTTAATCAGGAGATCGTAATCTTATCTTTTCTCCTTTTGATATTGTTATATATATATCGAATTATATAATTATATATAGAATATAAAATGTCGTGTATACAAAAATACCAGTTTCACCTGTTTCTTCAACAATTCGCCTGCGTAAATTGTTTCAATGTTATCCTCTATTAGGCATAAATTTTTCCTATTTTTTTTAAAGATTTATGTTTATTAATTTTTCTTATATCTATAGAACAAAGTATGTACCTAGTTTTGTAGCATTCTTTAATTTTTATTTAGTACTTATGCTCAGCAAAGGTCTTGTGGAGGGGTGTAATAATGTTGATGACGGAATTATACACTTTACTTACATAATATGTACGTAACGAATGTTGAATAAAAAGTCAGTACTACAAACCTCGTATAATATTTTGTGCATGTATTTTGTTTGTGTAAATTATGAAGTTACTATTTACTATAATATAGAATAACATCTAACACCTTGAAACGTCAAATTTATACATATAATAAGTCTGTAGAAAAGTTGTGTCTGTAATTCTAAAATATTATAATTCTATTCTTTCTAATATATTCTATAAGCCAAATTAATGGTTTTTAGAGGTTTTGTCTATCTGTGTATTCCGGATTCTCGCAAAAGCTACTAAATCGATTTATTAAGTTCCGAGCCTAAGTAAAAAAAACATAATTATTATTCAAAATTCAATTCTATCCATCGATATAGTTTACTTCAAGGGTAATACACATACAGTCCAGCGTCGTTTTAACATTTCTTTGCATTTTTTATAGTAGGAGTTGTCCAATCCTTCAAAATTCGCTTCAATTTAGGCGATCGCTTCTTCATTTGAGGCAAATTTCTTTCCTGATAGCATTTTTTTATGTTAGCGAAGCTGATCCTGATGAAAAGAACTTTTTTCTTTTCAATTTGAGGCCGTTTTTTCTTGATTTCCTCCTTCAAACGCACTAATAACGATATGACATCCTTTCGCCCTTCTTTAGATAGTATATCAATGTTATACCATGCACATCTGCTGCAATTTCATTTTACGGTCTTCCAAAACTATTTTGTGACCTTTTTTATGTCTTCTCAAATCACAGCCTTGTTTAGGCGTCCAGAGCGTTCAGAATCATTTTTGTCTGTTCGTCCGCGCTTAAATTCAGCAAACCAACGTTTAACTGTTGTTTTTGGAGCACAGTCCCCACAATGCTTGTCAATCCAACTTTCTGCTTCAACGGTGTTAATTCAAAATTTTTTAAAGTGGCGCCAAAAATCGCGGTAACTTTTAAGCAAATAGTTTAGAGGTTATGAAAATTTTGCACAAATTATATATTTTTCTGTTTTTTTTAAATAAAAATAATTTTTTTCTTACAGCGCCATCTATACTTCAGGATCGGGAATTATTAACCGACGTATTACATCTGGGAAATCAATCTGGGAAATCAACAAAGTATACAATCTGGGAAAACTTATAGACTACTTTTTATCCAATAACGGAACTTCAAAAAAGAAGCTTAAGTATTGTCCTTCCTTTAGATGCTAATTTTGTATTATATCTTAGTTATAGGCGGGATGACGGATGTTTTGCAAATAAATACCATATTTATAAAGTTTAATATTTAGTTATAACCTTGGTATAATAATTTAAAACTTCACCGATTTAGTTATAAAAACAGCGCCATCTATCATCAAATGGAAATAGTAGTATATGTTTAAAAAATTAGATTTTTAAAATTATTAAAAAATTCTAACGTTTAGGTTTTCATTATTTCTGCTATTTTATTTTAAACTTGTAATAATTTTAATAGATAATAGTGACGTCTATCAAAAATATGTAAATTTATAAGGTGTTTATTTCATTTACTAATCTATATGTTAACTGATTAAAACTGGTCTGTCTGCAATGATTGCAAAATTTTCATTACCATTATAGATTTATTAAAAAGATTTTTATATATGTCGTGGCTAGATCGTAGAATTGACGATATATCATGAAAAAGTCTCCCATTTCGTGAAATAGTGTGGTAATTTCATGATATTTAACATTGTTTATTCACCATGTCATGACATGTGTTGACCAAATCAAAGAATAAAAATCGTTTAAAGATATTGATAACTAAACAGAATGTTGCTATTTCATGATATGATCATATGACGATATCATTAAATTGTTTTCCACCGCTAGCGGCGCTGATAGCGTATTTTTAACAGAAACAGAACTTTTAACATAATTAACATCACTTTATGTCTTATTGATATGTTAAATAAATGTTCGCTTCTATCGCTTAAATTACTAGGTAGTATAGTTTTGGCTTTCATTGTAATAATTTCGCAATCTACTTAATTCTAAATAAATTAAAATGGTAAGTCACTGATAAATTTAAATTATATATTGCCACTGAATATAGTATATAAATAATTAAAAATTCATTCGCGGCATCGTTGGATGTGTTGGACTAGGTAAATGTGGTCAACATTCAGAACTGCAAAAGCTTAGTTTCAGCTTTTATGAATTGTATTTAAACAAATACGACGGCCATGTAGCCTTGAGATTTCATCATGGCACGGGAGAACTTCGTGGAGAAACCTAGATGTCTGAGTAATTAAACTAGTCGGGGAGATGTGAAAACCGTTTATATTCATTGAAGCATTGCAGCATACTCTATTTTTCTGCCCACAAAACACTATAGATAATGCGGAGCCATGTACACTGTAGTGGGACGTATATAAGCTGCTATTTTACTTTTTTACCTTTAATGAGATTTATATATCAGTTTGTAATTTAAGGTAGCTTTCATATTTAAGACATATTAAGATAATTGTGATAGTCGTGGTTTCATAGCTCATATGAGTATATACATATAAATGAACAGGCTCTTGCGGAAAAATACTTTAATTAAAGAAAGCAGATTTTACTTAAACAAAAGTTCATTTTATTTTACTTGTCAAAGGCGGTAATCAAACTGATTTAAACTTAAATTACATGGTACGTAAGCGTTATTATTTATTTTAGGATATATTTAAATTGCAATTTGATGTGTCGATTTACGTTCTCTGCGGTGAAGGAAAACCTGTATATCTGAGAGGTTTCCGAGTTGAGGTAATCCCGCGTTGGAATCAGCGCAGCGAACATTTTTTTGCCAAAAACTCTCTACAGTCTGTGCTTAGTAGTAACATGTATGTAAACTGCTACTTTCTTTACTTTTCATGGGGCAATATATACAGTTTTTATTTTATTAATATTTTCGGGTATGTAATTTTTTGTTTTCATTCTACCGTAAATATTAAGGGTTGTAAAGATGTGTAGAACTTATAATCGTCAGCCTATCAAAAAAACAATGAACATAGGCCTCCCCAATAAATTGTCAAGTAGCTGAATATTTGATATTGTTGCCACGCTTTGTAGGCGGGTTGAAAACCGCAGCTATTATTATTTTGATCTGTTGTCAGGAAGATAATGCTGCCCATTTCCTGTTTGTTTTCCTATGTTACCTCTTACGACGGAACGATATGAGGTGGCGGGTTCTCTTTCACCGCCACAACAAGGCGAACATTTTTCTACTTCCGTTCATGAGTGAAGTGCTTCCCACGTTCTCTGTGAATGAAATTTATAAGGAATAACACTAATTTTAATTATTTTATTGCGTTTAATTTTAACTTTTTTAATTCCCGATGTTTTGGGCACTTTACAGTACCCATAATCCCGGGAGGACGACGTTTGACGACTTGATGTCATAGTTAGAATAGAATAGAATAAGAATGGAATTGAACAGAATAAATGCAGTAGTATGCTTTGCTTTGCAGATGGTAGCACTCAGCCATCATTCCTATTAAAATTAGGATGTTTTTTAATTTCAATGGCCTCGCAAATTATAATTGGTAGGAATCGGTGCTCTATTGCAAGGATTTGTTGTCCATCAGGTCCGATATAATGGTTGCGACGATACTAAACATGTTGGCATACTTTAAACTTCCTGGAGCACCGGTGCTTCACATCAACTATATGTTCTTTTACGCTGGTTTTTATGAAACTTTTATTAAAAGATGTGTATAAAACCCCAACGCAAAAAATGTTAAAATTAAACGTGATAAAATCCGTAACATTAGTTTTATTCCATGTGTAGTATACATCATTATAGAACTGCATTTATGAAATTTTAAAGTCTACTTGAACGAAAAAGATATATTTATATCTATTTTATGGTGCCAGTTAATATGAAATAGGACCAATGATATGAATACGACATATCAAATTAACATTATATTGGTAATCGATATTAAAAGCGTACAAATTCTCAAGGCATATTTACATTTCTTTACATAATAACAAACGTATATTATTTTGAGTTACTTTAGCTAAAACGTAAAAGATGAGAATGAAAGAATGAGGAAGTCCGTATAAATATGTAGTTTTATTAAAAAAATAGGGCCCTATTTTGAAGCGTCAGTAGCCTAACGGCAGGGCACGGACCGCGAAATCGAAAGGTCGTAAGTTCGAATCCGCCATTCGACTACTGTCGTGAACCACTTCTAACACAAGCATTTTAAGCTTACCAGAAGTGGTTAAAGAAAATATTCGTAATGTTTAATAGCATTACTAGTATTTAAAAAAAAAAAACTATTTATACGGATTTGTTTATAGGTTGGCTTTATCTTGAAGCGAACTTCGATTAAAACCTACTACAAGCCGCCGAAGAAGATTAGTCAATTTTTACCATCCATCAAGTGTAATATTCCTCTAAAAGATACAGGAGTGCACAAGCTGGATTGTTTTTTTATAAGATAAGGATAATAAACGAGCACACAATCCACCTGATGGTAATGAATGCTGTGGCGCATAGATATCTACATCTATCCTCGATTACGAATCAAAATGCTGATGCGGTGTCACCCGTGATGACTTAGGCTGCGTTTCCACCATAGATGTGCGAGGATCCGTAGTGAGGTATGTGTTTGTTGGAACCAATAGAATCACTTAATTTACTTAGGCATACTCAGCGCAGCTCCAGTGGGAATGGCTCAGCGAAACGAGGTTTTTGTACATACAAAACAAGGGAAGGATGTGTGTAAGAGATGTGTTGCGAGGGATGTGTGCTAGATACGTGGTAGAGCCATGCTGCAGCTATATTAATAGTATAGTTGTAGCTCGAAAGGGTCGGCTCGACCGGGGAAGGAACACGCTCTCACAGAATACCAGCGTAAAATAGCAGCTTAATGCTGATGTGTTTCGTATGGTGAGTGTAGAGAACCGGAGACCTTTTTTACGCATTTCTATCAGGGGCTATCTAGGAGCATTCTATTATTATTATTATTTTCGGAAAGTGTTTTTCACTTCTCAGTCCTTGGACTGGAATTGAACTACATTTACGGGCCGAAACCAAAGCAAATGCAGCGTGAGGTGTGTATACTCGTATTTATGTATTTTCATGAGGTCCTATTTCGTTTACTTCTATTTGCATGAATTTCCTGACAATTCTGCATGTATTTAATATAGCGGCTTTTTGCAGTGTTATGTAGAAGGTTTCCTTTAGGTCTAATAGTGTCAAGCTATGGAGGAGATGATTTGGTATTACGCCTGTTGTGGAGAGGACTATAGGAACCACATATACTTTTTCTTGTCGCCAGATTCTAGTCACTTCATCTTTGAGCTCCGCGTACTTACAAATTTTTTCTGTGATTGTCTTCTGTATGTTGTGTGTGTTGGGAACTGCAATGTCTATCAGGTACGTAATTTTATTTATTTTGTCTTGTAGGATTATATCTGGTCTGTTATAATGGATTGTCTTGTCAGTAAGAATGGCGCGGTCGTACAAGAGTTTATGTGTAGTATTTTCTAGGGTAATTTTTGGTGTATAATTGTAGTAAGGAGTGTTCGTATTTTTAATGAGTGCGTGTTTGAGTGCTAGTTTTTGGTGAATGACATTGGCCACCTGGTTGTGCCTGTGGGTGTAGTCAGTCTGCGTCAGAGTTGTGCATGCGCCTGTTATGTGTTGGATGGTTTCTGGGTGGATGTGGCATTTGCGACATTTGTCATTAATTACTGTAGGATCTTTTATTATGTATTTCCTGTAGTTTTTGTGTTTATGATTTGGTCTTGAATAGCTACTATAAATCCTTCGGTTTCCGGAAATAAGTTGCCTATTTTCAGCCATTTATTTGAAGCTAACTTATTTATGTGTGGTTGCTCCAAGTCATGAGGGTGCCGACCGTGGAGTACTTTCCTCTTCCAATCCTCAATTTTTTGTGTCTGCTGGTTATCAATGGTAGTGTTTTGGGTTTCTATTTGATTGCTAAGGTTAAGTGGAGTGTAGTTAATATCATTTGTTACTATGGCTTTATGTATATTACTAGTGTGAGACTTTGTGTAGAAAAACGATTTTAGTCGTTCAACTTGTTTCTGCCTTAGGTGCTGAATATCTATTAGACCCCTCCCTCCAAGTTCCCGTTTTATGGTTAATCTTTCTAAGGCGGACTTAGGGTGCAGGTTGTTATGTTTCGTAAGTGTTGTTCGTGTAGTACGTTCTAATTGTTCTGTGTCAGTTTTGGACCATTTTATAACCCCGAATGAGTACGTTAATACGGGAATGGCGAAGGTGTTTATGGCTTTGATGAGATGTTTACCTGAAAGCTGCTTTTTACAAACGGCGTTAAGTCTTCTCTTGTATTCCGTAGTTAGTGTACTTTTTATTCGTACGTGGTCAAGACCTTTAAGTTGCACATACCCTAAATATTTATACAAGTCAGTCGGTTCCATTGCTGTAATAACATCCGTGTCATTCACTACATAGTCGCCCGGCCTTACTTTGCCTCTTACGGTGTGAAGTGTTTTACATTTATCCAAATCAAATTGCATATTAATATTGTTACTAAATTCTGCTGTAATATCTACTAATTTCTTCATATCTTTTTCTGTTTTCGCGTATAATTTGATGTCGTCCATGTATATAAGATGCGATATTGTTGTTTCGTTTGTATTATTTTTTAGACTATATCCTGCCTTACATCTCTGCAGCAAATGAGACAGAGGATTTAGGGCGAGACAGAACCACAGTGGGCTTAGAGAATCGCCTTGGTAGATGCCTTTTTTGATGGAAATATATCGTGTTGTGATAGTATTTTTGTCACAATTTATTTGTAGTTTTGTTTTCCATTGTAACATTATACGGCGTAAGAAATCTATTATTTTTGGGTTTATTCTATAAATCTCTAATATTTGTAACAACCAAGAATGAGGAACACTGTCAAAAGCTTTTTTATAATCAATATAGGTGCAATGCAAATTTCTGTTTTTGGAGGTGGCATGTTTATGAATAGTGGAATCAATAATCAGCTGTTCTTTGCACCCCATGTGGCCTTATTATTATTATTAACCCTTTATTGTACATCAAAAAACAAAACAAAACGAATTATCTTTATTGTACACCAAAAAACTAAACAAAATTAAATCTTAATTAGAAAATGTACAACAGGCGGTCTTATCACTCTGAAGGTGATTTCTTCCAGACAACCTTAGTGTAGAGAACTGATGCAAACAATAGCTAAAAATAGAGGGGGGCTTACAAAATAAAAATAAAAAATATGAAAATACATACAAATAAAGACAAGTGAAGATTATGAATGATATAATATAATAGATTAAATGAAAAGAGTACGAAAAAGGAAAAGTGATTTAACTAATAGCGTTCTAAGTAATACGATTTAACAAGACTTTTGAAAGAATGAAGAGATTGAGCACGACGATTGTGGAGAGGTAAAAAGTTCCATAAACGTACAGCAGTTACAGTAAAGGATTTTTTAAAAAAGGAGGAAGATTGCGAAGGAGTAGAGAGAGAAAGATTGACAGAGGATCGAAGGAACCGATTATGGGTAAGGGAAATATATTGGAAACGGTCTTTTAAATAATGAGGAGTGGAAGAATTAAACATCACGCTATACAAAGTGGAGAGAATGTGAGTATTCCTGCGAAGGCGGATCGGGAGCTATTTGAGCTGTTTGCGAAATTCAGAGATATGATCATATTTGCGAAGCCCAAATATGAATCTAATACATAAATTTTGAATGCGCTCAAGCTTATTAAGCTGCTCCTCGGTAATTTCAAGATAGCATATGTCATCATAGTCAAGGATAGGTAGAAGTAGAGACTGGGCGAGCGTAACTTTAGTTACTTTGGGAAGAAAATTCGTAATCTACGTAAAGAGCTTAAATCAGCAAACATTTTTCTACTTACCTCATTAATCTGTGAGGTCCAAGACATACAAGAGTCGAGATACAACCCCAGGTTTTTAACCTTGTTACTGTAAGGGATTTCAGTACAGTCTAGTAAAATAGGTAGGGAAGACCAGTCAATTATTCCAATTAATCTAGAACTACCGATGATAATGGCCTGAGTTTTCTTAGGATTACTCGCTAAACCATAACGTTTACTTCAATTCGAAATACAAGTCAGATCAGCGTTAATAGTGTCAACTGATTTAGACAATGAGACGATTGAGAGAGAGAGAGAAAGAGAGATTCTATCTTGGTCCTCACGGCTGACAACGCATGTGCATTTTAATTCGCAAACGAAGAAAGATGTAGATGTCTATGGGCCGCAGCAACCACTTACTATCAGGTGGACTGTGTGCTCGTTTGTCATCCTTAGTCTATAAAAAAAAGGGACGGACGTGAGCGAAAAAATATCAGTCACTAGACGATATTTGTCAGAGGTAGCTGTATAGTGTACAGAAAATAATGGATCAGGGAAAAAAACACTTATATTTAGTGTTTTCGCTTCAAAATGTAGCCAACCTTGTATGTAACTCCTCTGACATATAATAGTACAGCAGGAATACGCTCGCCTGTAGCCAGCTTCATTCGGTCACCGTGGGGTAGGCGCGGGACCCAAAGCTTGTTGTCTTGCAATACCTGCTTGGCGTGCTGAATCTCGGCGGCCAGATGTTTTCTGTCACAGATTCCTTGTAGATCACAGTAGCTAACTGTGATGGATGATGGTGAGATTCACTACTTAAATATCGGTTGGTATGGGTCTTTTTTAATTGTGTATAGGAAACAAGACTTCAAGATACTGTATGCTAGTACTGCGTGGATCGGACTTAATACTCAAAAATCTGAAGGTAGCCGGGGTAGCTATGACATTAGGACCTCAAATATCTTAGCACGCCCCATTCCTCCCCCACCGTGTTCATGGGTGGTGTTAAGCATCCGAATCGTCTGGAATTAAAAATATTTTAATTAAACGCGATAAAATCTGAAGTTATAATTAAAACATTTCATATTTTCTTCTTCATTTCATATCATATTTATTTCTTCTCCGTTATATTATTGAAATTATATTGTATATCAAGTTGTCAAAAATACATGTTTTATATTTTTTTGCCATAGCCCGTAGACTTAATTTTGAAACTTCTACCTACTTAGGTAGTGGGAAGTCGTCCTAACATGGAAAATATTTTTTAACTGGGACCTAATTGCTTTAAAAGTTATAATGTGATCCAAGTATAATTTTTAAGATTTGTAAAATTTGTCTACTGTGTAAACAAGGAAAAAAGAAAGAATATTTGGCGTGTTCAAATCCAGCACGAAATAATTGTTTGCTTTGCCTATAATTATTTGTTTCGAGTTTGGTAGGGTGTCCTTGTGCATTTGATGTATGTGGACCGCATTCACGATGCAAGAGAAACTCGTACTCTGTGGGTAACATTAATACTTTAAAAAATCATATTTTGTACTAAAATACTACAAATACAACTACTAATAATACTAATTTATTATTTAGAAGAAGCAATTAAGCTTCGAAACAAAGTTCACTTTGGATTGAGCAACATACAGGGTGGCCCATAAGTCCCTTGAAATGTAAAAAAATAATTAAAAAAAAACTAATGACATTATGAAAAAGGTTTTTATTTTGTCATAATCCTTATAAAATGGGAATTATTTTTTGAAAGTTACATCATCTAAATGTAATCCGTTACGATCGCGGCACTCCTGTAAGCGACGTTTAAAATTATCCATCACTGCGTGGCAAGTAAGCTCTGTAATGTTTGCCATTTCTCTTTGGATATTTTCTTTCAGGACGTCAATTGTCCGCGGGTTGGTTTCGTACACTTTAGTCTTAAGATAACCCCATAAGAAAAAGTCCATTGGGGTCAGATCTGGACTACGTGGTGGCCAAGGAATATCTCCTCTTCGAGAGATCACTTTATTAGGGAAAAGTTGACAGACGACCGGCATAGCGACGTTAGAGGTATGGGCAGTTGCTCCATCTTGTTGAAACCAGGTCCGCGTATTGAAGCCTGGAAAATTCTGCAACTCTGGTGTAAAAAAGTCCTGGATTATAGCTACATACCGTTGTGAAGTAACAGTAAGCGCGCGGCCTCTGCCGTCCTCAAAAAAGTAAGGGCCTATAATGCCATGCGCTGACATAGCCGCCCAAACTGTCACTTTAGGGCTATGTAAGGGCTTTTGATGTTTGCGATTTGGATTTTCGCAACTCCAGTAGCGACAATTTTGCTTATGGACATGGCCGTTGATGTGAAAGTGAGCCTCATCAGAGAATAACACGTTATTAAACGAAGTAAAGCGGTTCAACATTTCATTTGCGAAATTTAGTCTGTGGATAGTGTCAGTATCTTTTAATTCCTGTACTAACTGAATCTTGTACGGGTGAAGATGTAAATCTTTCTTTAAAATTCGCTGTAACGATGTTCTGGGTAAGTTTAATGCACTGGAACGCTTACGAGTAGACTGGGTAGGATTTTCACGAATTGAGTGTTTCACTACATCGATGTTTTCTTCCGTCCGTGATGTCCTTGGTCGACCTGACCGTTGTTTATCCAACGTCGAACCACTCTCTTCGAACTTAATAACCCAGTTCTTAATCGTTTGAACACTTGGAATGTCTTTAAAGTTGCGTAAATTCTGATATTCTCGAAATTTACGCCGCGCAATGGTAGCCGAATCATTGTTTCGATAAAACTCGCGCACACAAAATGCACGGTCCGCACCGGTGAAACGCTCCATGGCGACTGAATTCCCAGAAACCGTCGGTACTCCCCCCGCACCGCGCGCGCCACTCATGCGCGCCTTTTGTATTTTATTCGAAATTTACATTTCTAACGACTTATGGGCCACCTTGTATAAAGCGAAGTACTCAAGAAAAGTGGAGCAAGGTTGTTACTGACTGGTACCCTAGAAATGGTAAAAGGAAAAATGGAAGGCAAGGGAAAAGATAGGAGGATGAGATAAAAAACAGCCGGTCCAAATTGGAGAATGGTTGCTAGAGATAAAAAGCAATGAAAGATATTAGAGAAGGCCCTTGCCAAGATGCAAACTGAACTGTTTGCATCTTCTGTCTAAAAATGTTTACGACATAATGCTTATTGATTGATTGATTGAAATTAAAAATGTTAAGGAACAAAGTAAAATGAGAATCAATTAAAATAAGAATTTATATTGCGAAGTCATAAAACAAAACTGACTTCCCGTGCACCTTTTTATTGATACTGTGGAAATTATTACCCAGATTAAATATATACTACTTTTCAGTCCGAGTTATGTCTTTGCATCTAATAAAACAACGGCAGTAGCTAGTAGTAGTAATAAAAAACAAGTTTATTATTATTGGTATTGCAACAAGTATACGGTTCTGGATGTTTGCCCATTTTATGTATGTATGTAAAATGACTTCACGACACAGGCCAAAATCCTAGTGTGAGAGCAATATTTTTTAATATATAGTTCGCTTAGTATAGACGCTGAGTTAGAAGCGTGCAGAGGAGGAGGCGTTTGCATACAAAATAAAAAATTCTTAGATTGCAGAGCTCTAAGTGAGCGTTGTTTGAAATATATACAGAACTCGGCTCATCGTCACATGGTCCGCCAAACACTTTCGAGATATTTGTAGTAAAGACGTCTCGCGAGGCGCCGCGTTCGGCCAACACATAAGTTCTTGGTATATAGTGACTACTCAAAATATATTTGTAGGATTAATACCTCACAGAATACCGGCGTTAAGTGGAAGCTCTGCTTGTGCGTTTCGTTTGGTGTGTGCAGGTGGCCAAAGGCCCAATCTCCCCCCCCCCCATCAACATGGTAGCGGAAAAAAACGAAAGACTACCCTAGGATGGTTAGCACCCCTGGAGAATCCCTCGCTGAGATCTACTCAGTTTCAAAGGACTCCCTTTGTTGCCTCTGCCAATATTGGAATCCTCAGCATCGACATATCGAGTGACGTGCAGTTTCGTGTTCACTTGAAAGAGAAGGCCAAATTAGCCTCTTAAAATATAGTTAGTTAAGTAGCCGCATTTTTGTGTTGTTCGTTTTAGCGAAATATTTGTAGACCTGAATTATTATATTGTCTTTTTAACATGAGTAAAAGACCATGGACTTACTATTTAAATATAAAGTGGTAACAATAGTTCTTTTTTTATTGAGTTTAACGGTAAAAGTATTTGTTTACTATGCAAACACCAAAACAAGTAATATTGAAGAACCTAACAGTAGTTTTCCACCAAGTACTGAAATCCGGAAGAAACGTGTATAGGAATTGAAGACAAATCTAACAAAACAACAAAGTGTTTTCAAGGGGCCAGTTCAACTGTCGAAAATTGCTACCATTGCATCTTTAGAGATTTCTCATTTGTTGGCTAAGAACAAAAAGTCTTTTGTAGACAGGAAAACAATAAAGAAAGCCTTCTTAAAAGCTGCTGGTTCTTCAGAATTTTAGAATAAAAACTGAAATTATTGCGGCTATTGAAGCGATGCCATTGTCAGCCAGAACAGTGTCAAGAAGAATCGAAGTTATCGCTACTGATATGAAATTGGGGTTGGAGAATGATATAAAAAAGTGTAAGTTTTTTTTCTCTTCAACTCAGCGGGTCCACCAACAATTTCGATACTGTACAGCTATATGTGTTATTATTAAAATGGTATTTAATGATTTTATATCAAAGGAAGGTTTTTTTAAAGTTATTGCCGCTCAACAGTAGCACATGACAACGCATCTGCATTTTAATTCGCAAACGAAGATAGATGCAGATGTCTATGGGCCACAGCAACCCCTTACCACCAGGTAGACTGTGTGCTCTTTTATTGCCCTTATCTTAAAAAAAAGATAAAGAAGAAGCTGAGTATGCGGACTTGATATTGCATATAGAAGTTCGATGGCAGAGTAGAGGCAAAGTGCTTGTATGCTTTCTCAGTTTAATAAACGAAATCAAACAGTTCATGGCAACGAGAAAGGAAGATTTTCCGTAGTTGGCTGATCCCTCTAGCCTTGCAGATTTGGAATTTCTCACCGATATAACACATAAAACTGAATGAACTGAACCTGGAAATGCAACGAAAATATCGTCATGTTACGAATGTCGTTGGATCGGTGAATACATTCAAATCCAAACTGAATCAATGGACATCACATTTACTGAGGAATTGAACTACACACTAAATTTAAAGAAAATGTTCGATCACATGAGAGTATGTGAAAAGATATTGATACCACTTCCTTTGCATTGTTGTTGTGTTTGAATTCTTGTTTCTCACAATTTAAGAATCTTCAGCTTATCTCTCTATATCTTTGATCAAAAACTATTTTGGCATAGAAAATTAAGATGAATTAAAGCTGAAGAATAACCATGACTCGAGCCTGATGTCAGACATGAGGGACGAAAACATTTGGAATATTGTTGATGAAAGTAAATATCCAATTTTAAGGGCACAATCTTTTAAAACAGTGTTGTGAAACGGCATAAATGTTCTTATGTTTACGCTAATATGACACATTTAAGTGAAACTAATTTTACGGCTTTTATCGCGTATGATGTTTAAAGTACTTTAAAGCACCCATGATCACGGGAGTACTGAAGTGTTTTAAGTTCCTATATCATAGTTAATCGCGGCTATCTTCAGTTTAAGATTTTAATATTAATACACCATTTAAAATATTATAAAAAAAAAACATAAATATGACACCTTACTATCTCCCAGATGAGAGTTGCTACATTACTGAATTTACAAGAAGTGTATTTTAGATACCCTTGTTTAGAAGTTATATTTTATGCGGTACGATTGTAATTAGACTGGGATGTAGTGTCGCAGAACGACGACAAACAAGCTCAAAAACAAAAATTATTCCAAAATTTTTTTTACCAATTAAAAAAAAAATTTTGGTAACCTGAACGCGCACATGTTAAGGCCACACGCAAATCTGCTTTAGCAGTGGAAGCGTAGCTGGTACTTGCAGCCTTTGGTTGCTGTTCAAGTCGCACTTTTTTGTGCTCGCCTCTCGGTGAGGTAAAACCTTCCAGCATCCGTTTGGCTGCTCTTTCCTTCTTTCCAGGACGCTTGGTCGCTCTCTGCTTCCTGGTGGATATCTTAGAGCAGGTCCCTGTGGTCGTGCCTTCTACTTGGTGTGTAATATGTATTAAGAATAATATGTATTAAGAATAAGTGTTATATTTGGATTATTATGTATTTGTTTGTATTCCTATGCATTAGTGTTATTTTATAAGCTGTATTTTAATATGTGTTATATCTATATAAATTTATTATATTTAGTTATTTAAGTCACCTGCCACTAATTTCTCACCACGCCATGGGTCAATCCATGACATCGCTCGAATATGACGGATTAAGAGGAACGGGAAAAAATAAACGCAAAATGCGACTAAAAGTTACACTAGATATTACACTAGATAAAACTGCTATTGGTTTGTAGACGTCGCTGTGGCAATGTTGCTGCGTTTACATGACCTTGTAGTAAATACGTGTGGCTGCGCCTATTCGAAATCTGATGTTTATTTGAATGTAAAATTATAGCAATAGGTAAATATTAATCTAAAGTTATTTCAATCATATAAATTAGTGTCGTTTGGCCATCATCATAAATATTATTATTATTTAAGTACATCTTTGTAAAATCGCATTCTTTTTCCATCTATACTAATATAAGTAAATTTGCCAGTCTAATAATATTACTTGATTGAAAATTTTTCATTTTGTTCCAGATTAACGAAGTGAAAGAATTAAAATGAAAAAGCTTACTCCTATAAAATGCAGAATTCATCGACCCACATAGCATATACGAGCTGAAACTAGACCGTTGATAATAAAGTTTAAGTGAGCAGTTTAGAACATAAAGTACTGTTGAACGAAAAACTAATATTGCTCGCCATAAGTCAGATTATTAGCATGCAATTTGTTCGGCATTTTAAAAATTGTTGTTTTATGTAGTGACTTAAAACTGTTTTTGTGTATCAAAGTTGAATATTTTACAGTTATTATATAAGGATCAGTCAAGTTAATAATACAAAAAAATAACAAGCAAGAAATTCAGAAACATTTCTGTTACACAAAGCAGCTCTATTAGTTCATAGTATCGGGGAAAATGCTATGGCTACTCCCTTCCTTTCCGCTGGTGGCCCGTATTGCTCTACGAAGTTACGTCGTCTGTCTTTATAGTGTTATCGACAAATTAAATGAGAACTATGTACATTGTCCCGTGGGTGAGTAAGAAGTGAAAATAATGACTGAGTGTGTTATTTAAAACTATGAGGTTACTTTGATTATTAATAATAAAAATATATGACTAAAAAATTAACATAATATTTCCCATTCCACGGCCAGTTAATGCTTTAGCTGAAGAAGTTTCTGGAAAAGAATTAAGGTAGAATTTAAAAGGCGTATTGCTTGTTCGGCATGTAAATTTTTGCTTATAAAAATGATTTTAATTTCGAATTCTCTTGCTTCACTATTTTTCGCTTTTTTACCCATATATCCTGCGTATCTGATACCATTATACGAAAAATTGTACATTAGTTATTTTTTTCTTGTCCCCATTTAATTTTTCCTAAAGAATCAACGTTATTTGATACCTCATGGAAGTAACTTGTATTCCTGCCACACCTTTTAAGAATAATCCGGCCGCTTCTAATACTTTCTTGAGTGGAAACACCATTGAACATGATGCCGACATTAAAAAAATAAAAGCAGCCATTAACTTTTAATTAAAACCATATTGAGTGTCCTACTGCTGTGCACAGGCCTCCTGTGATTTCTGAGAGAGGACTGTTCCAGGACTTTTTTATGTAATAAGGATGACAAACGAGCACACAGTTCATCTAATGGTAAGCGAATGCTGTGGCCATAGACTAAAGAGAATATACTTGCGTATAGACAGCCTAAAAATGCGTGACAAATTGTCATTGTGAGCATCAGTTACAAGGACTATCGAAAAATGATAGTTAAGAAAGCGTTAACAATATTAAAAAATAGTTTAGTGCACTTAACTGAATAACTTAAAAAATTAACTGAATGTTTAACATGATATTCTAAAAAAATAAAAAAATATTTATGTAACATGTTCCCGAGAATAAGCAGCAGGTAGGTGCTGTTACGTTTACGTACACGTTTTGTTTGATTTGCACATAATCCCAATAATCTCTGAAAAGGTAAGTCTACCCAATAAACTTAAACAATTTTTCCCAAGAATCAGATTGGAAAATTGTATTTTCGAGCTATGACCTTTAGAAAAAAATATTTACTGCCATGAACAGTTTCCTCGGAATTTCTTTTTTAACAAAATGTTAATCAAATATAAATAGATAGATACTTAATTAAGTAAATATCTTTTTATATTTCATTTATTATAAAATCAGCTTTATATCGCAGTTTTTCTAATTTGGTATATTGCCATAAGGAATTTTCTTCTCACTTGCATACTATGTCCGTCTATTACTATCCTAACTTAATGACTGTGGCCTATAAAATCTATTTGGAAACTAAAACTTTCAAACCTTCTTCGTTATCTTCAAGCACCCCTATATATTCTTCTGCACCCTTCAATTCCGGCAAGCCAGTCCAACTAGTCTTCATTTCGAATCACCACAAACTCGTAAGGCTGACTCCTGGTACTTGTTCCGGCCTATCGTTCTCACCGGCATCACTTGCAAATTTGCAGTACGGAATACAATATTCACCGGCAAAACTTTCGCATCGGCTTCACATGCCCTTACGCACTCAGCATGCATTCCCCACTGGTATCAAAGCCGCACCGGCACCCGGACTGCACTATCGACCTACGGTCTGAGCAGAGCGGTGATATGGCGGCTCTGTTGTCTGTTCTAAAATTACTGTGCTATATATAGTACAGCTCCGTACTTTTTTATAGGAGAGGGAGCAAACGAGCAAACGGCTCACCTGAAGGTAAGTGACTACCGCCACCCATGAACAACTGCACCAGGGGTATTGCAGATGCGTTGCCGGTTTTTTAAAAAGGGGTAGGCTCTTTCTTAAAGGTCCCTTAGTCGTATCGGTCCGGAAAAATAACTGGTGGTAATCGATTCCACAAGGAAGTTGTGCAAGGAAGAAAACGTTTTCTAAATCGCACAGTGGTGGATCGCCAAGCATCCACATGGTGTGGATGGTATCGGGAGTTCTGTCACGATGTGAAATTTGGTGCCTGGAATTAATCCAAACCAGTCCTCAGAATACTCGCCGTGGTAAATGCGAAAGAAAATTCAAAGGGATGCAACATCTCTTCGCAGCGCCAATGAATCTAGCCGATCGGAAAGTAATCGGTCGTCGATGATTCGAGTCGCTCTACGCTGGATTCAGTCAAGTGGAAGGAGTTGGCACTGGGGGGAGCCCCAGCCCAGAGATGGGAACAGTATTTCATGTGAGGCCGAACCTGCGTCTTGTAAAGTTGCAGGCGTTGTGCCGGCATGAAATACTGTCCCGCTCTGCTGAGCACGCCAAGCATTTTAGAGGCCAATTTGGCCTTCTGTTCCAAGTGACCATGAAACTGCACGTCACTCGATATGTCGACGCCGAGGATTCCGATACTGGCTGAGGCAACAAGGGGAGTGCCTTGAAACTGAGGAAATACGACAAAGGGGTTCTTTTTAGCGGTAAATGTGCAAACTTGTGTCTTCTGAGGATTAAACTGGACTAGATTTAGTCACCACAAATCCGATGCTTTGTTCAGCAAAGACTACAAACACACGGAGCGTTGGCAGCTCCCAGGCTGAATAACTTGCCCGGCGGGAGATCTCCCTTTTTCATTCCACGGCTAAAGGAATACAACGCTAGAAGTCGCTGACGAGTATGTTTACCTAGAATAAATTATCTGACTAGATGAATCTATCATCGACCAAGAGGTCAATCGATATGTCTTGTCACGTATTGCTTGAAACTTATAATTAACAGTGTGTAATCATTACTTGTCACCAGTAATGGCATTTAGATCTAAACTTGACTTATAATTTGAGGTATTTGTGTAGAGACTCAAGTCTAAAGCACTTAAATTGACTCAAAAGCGGAGCCTTAATCAATATCACTAATGTTAATTTAGTGTAATTTATCAAAGGTTAAAGTAAAAATGATAATGGTTTATTTTAAGCTTATTAAGTAACGTAGGGTGTTTAAACAAGAATATAAAGATGAAGTAAAGCAGATGAGAAAAATAGCTCTCCAACTTATTATAAACAGCAAAACCCTGAGTGAGAATAGAGTTACAATAGAGCTTCTGAAAACAGTTGAAAAACCGATACTTCAAGTTCTTCAGAAGCGTTCAATTTCATCCTCCAAGGAAGCACTACTACGAAAGCGAAGAGTCTTGTTCTTCAAAAAGGGGTGATAATGTTTTATTGAAGATGTTCCAGCCTCTCAAACAAGTCGGTTTTCAATAAGGCTTTAGCACCATAGACCATGTCGTACCCTTAGGCAAATATTGCAAGTACAATTTGCCACTAATCTTGTTGTGGATCATAAAAAGGCTTTAATTTCGACAAAAGTATGGCATTGCTACTGTCCCTATAGCAGTGTCAGATTTTCCATTAATATATCGATGTGCTGAAGTGTTTGGACAGTAAGACTACGATAACTATCTGATTACAATGCTACAGTACGAAATATGTTTAACTGCAGAAAGGATATGGTGACCTTATAAACCTGAATCTCTTCATCACCGTTGGAAGAACTTTTCAAGATACTGAGCTGAAAAATAGTATCCATATATAGTATAGGCCTCAATAGTATTCACGAATAGGCCTAGCAAGGCAATGGACATAGGCAGAGCAAAGTTCATGTTTAATATCTATGAGAAACAGATACTGATAGTTGTTGGGAATACTACGCTCAAATTTGTTGAAGAATATCTTACCTAGGATAAATTTCAATGAAATCTGAGGTAAATATGTTAATCCAACTTCGACCAAGAGGTCAATCGACACATTAAGTCACGTATTCTCTGCAACTAAAACGAAGAGTGTAAAACCAGTGTGTGTTGCTAGGGATGAAATATTATGGATCTAAAACATGATCCTTCACTGCTGGATATATAACGATGCTTAAAGTCCATCAGTGAGTTATGGTTGTGCTCGGAGTTTCTCTGCGTGATGGAATCCGTAACCATCACACCCGCAGTAAGGCCAGAGTAACCAACCTAGTCAAATAGATTAGTGACCTGAAGTAGAAACAGCGCGAAGTACCGAAAATAGTTTGGAAACAAAGATTCTTGAGTAGTAGCCTCGTACTGGTAAGCGAATTGTAGGGCGCATTCCAACTAGATGGAGGTCGATGCATGCCCGTGGCTAACGTCCGTATTTTATGGCATTCTTTGGGTGAGGCCTGTTTTTCTTAATGATAGTAACGATATTAACATATCCATACCAACAACACTCCCGTTAACCACGCCAAGTAAACTAAATGCTTGTATTGGGAGTGAATTTTAAACACACCACTTTCTGGTCTTGCAATCCGCATTCTTAACCAAGAGGCTTCTGTCCCTTTAAAAAGGCTTATGTTTAGCAAGGTTATCGCGTATAGGTTTCATAAATTCTAGGGTTCTTTTTTAAATATTAAAACATACAAAATAACGTGAACAAAAACATTTCTGTTTATGATTGCGAAAAAAAAAACATTAATCGACTGTATCTATAAAACTAGTATAGACTGCTACTATTTGCAATGGGAAAGAAAGAAGAAGAAGTCATAACTCTTTGGCTAAAAAGCCCTCTGAGTTTATAAGACATATGGTGTCTAATCAACCAGAAATCAAATAATTAATCATAATTTTAAAAGAGACCTTTGACAATTTAATTTGGTACGTATATTATATTATATTTTTTAGGCTTGTTAAAAAAAAAAAAACTTAATCTGATTATAAGTTTGTGCTCTCAAGTAGTTTCCGAACCATTAACATACACCAAATCGCTTCGAGAAAAGGTCCAGTGGCGCCTTACGGGTTACGCATATTTAGAGAACATATGAAGTACGTATTTACGTTGTATGAATACACATTTGTTGGGTGAAGGACATCTCGATTCATTCGCCTTCTTAACAAAGGGGAAAAGACCTTTCTCCAGCAGTAGTACATTTATTACTCTACATCCTACTTCAAATGTAAATGACAACCATCACCTCATACGTTATGTATTTATTTCTGCCTATTTTAATTTTATGTGAAATTACTATTAAGTGTACAATTGAATAACAAATTATTGTACTTTCATTACACTAGTCGAGTGATATCGCTAATACATTAAACATATCATTAATAAATAACAAGTGGCATATATCTTTTATCCGGTTAATATCGCATTGCTCGAGGCAGAAGAGGTATTTTAAAATTTTTTATCGATTAACACGTTCGCTGCGGCACAAGGCTTATAGGCCTGATACATGAACTTGCAGTCGGTGCGGAGCGAAAATACAGCGTTCTCCCTCTGGTGCGAACGCAGTAACTTAAAGATTTCTCTATAAGTGATAAAGACAAGTATATATTTAAGATCGTCTTTTCAATGGCTATTCATTTAAATAATAATATTTGTATCAGGCCTATCGACCTTATACCGCACTGGAGAGTAGAAATTGACATTCAGTGCGGATACAAGGCCCATAGGCCTTATGGGAAGTACAACGCCTAACTGCCTAATACCGCACTGATTGAAGAGTTAAAATTAATTAGTGTTGTGTTGACAGCTTTTACAAATGCATGTGCGTACGATTCATAAAAAATGCATCGAGTCAATAAACGTTGTCGAAAAATGCTCGAGCTGTCTTTTCAAAATGCTCAAGAAGTGGTGGACCAAAATAACAGTGCCAGCTTACAAGAAAAAAAACAAATTCAAATCCTTCAGGATGTTATTGTTAAGCCAGCTTCTACAAGCAGTGAAACTACAACTTTTCAAGGACCTCGCTGCAGTTCATCTATTGCTTTTCAAGAACCTAGCTTCAGTTCAACTTTACACGATAGCTCAATGCGGGTAAGTCCTCAAGTTAGAAAGACTTATTTAGACTTTACGCCTAAAAGAAAGAAAATACAAAAATCAGAAAACGATGTTTATGTTAGTCCTAGTACTGGCAATACTCTTCATGTACTGGAAAACGCTGAATACGGACTTGCAACTCCTATCCGCAAATATTATAATTTACGAAAAGAAACCCCAGTAACTCCGAACGTATCAAATCTTACAAGCAGGACTAGTTCTATTAGTGACATTTCATGTGCAAAATCCTTATTATGCCCACTATCCAACGAGGAAATCTGTGCAATATATGACACCCAAACGCAGAATAATCAAAGTTCGTTGACAAATTTGAATATTTCTACAATTTATGGTAAAGATTTAAATCCAGATGCATCTAATAACAATTATACTCCCAACCCTTCCGAGAAAATCTGTGCAATATATGACACTCAAACGCAAAATGAACAAAGTTCATTAACATATTTGAATATTCCTGCAAATTCTGCTGAAGATTTTGAACCCGATTCATCGGATGATAATTATGGTCCCAACTCGTCTGACCTAGAAACTGATTCTTCTTACTCCGACGATAGTGATGGTGATGATAGCGTGATAACTTACTATGAAAACAGTTCTGAAATCGAATTAGTTCAAATACTTGAAAATACTCAATGTACAGAAAACAATAATTTTGACGAGTGGGAAGACATTAACGATACAAAACCTGATTTCGATGAATTCACAGATAATTGTAGACCAAACATTCCGGATAATACTATAACGCCAGCAGATTTTTACAGTCTATTTGTAACGGATGAAATTATTGAGCAAATGGTAATAAACACAAACAATTACGCACAAGATCTTATTAGTAATCTAAGTAATCTTAAGCCTAAATCACGCTTGCGAGCCTGGACTCCTACAACTCCAGAGGAGATGAAAAAAAATTTAGGAGTGCTACTGGCGATGGGTCTTGTAAGAATACCACGTTTAAATGATTACTGGTCGAAAAGAAACATCTACAATAATAAATACATTAGTTCAGTTATGACAAGAGATCGATTTCTGCTAATTTTGAAATTTTGGCATTTTAGTCAAGAGTCACCTAACGACACAGACAAATTGAAAAAGATAAGGGATACTTTTAATAAGATTTTAGAAAAAATGCAAACCCTTTTGGAGCCAGGTCGGTATCTTATCATAGATGAAAGTATGATTCCGTGGCGAGGGAGGTTGAAATTTCGCCAATACATTAAAAACAAGTCCCACAAATATGGAGTGAAACTATATAAGCTCTGCACTCCAGAAGGATACACAAGAAACTGTATTATATATACAGGTAAAGGAGATAATGGTCGAGAAACTAATCATGAAAAGGAAACAGTATTAAGATTAATAAAAGGATTAGAAAATAATGGAAGAATAATAATAACAGATAATTTCTACAATTCCATTGATCTTGCGGAAGAACTTATACGTAAAAAGACCTTCATGTGTGGTACACTGAGACCAAATCGGAAAGGAAATCCTAAGAAAATAATGTCCATAAAATTGAAACGAGGTCAAATAGTAGGAAAAATGAACCCAAATGGGGTAAGGGTTATAAAGTGAACAGATAAGAGACCGGTTCATATGATTTCTACGTGCCGAAATCACAATTTGACTCTTAAATCTACAGGTACGTATTACATATGTGTCATTTTAGATAAGGATGTTACTTCATTTTTTCTGTTTTATTTATTTATAGAAGTAGCATTACAGTTGGCACTAAAGCATTATAACTAGCTATTTACATAATTATTTAAATGAAAAAATTAAAAATACATATGACGCAAAAATAAAAACAAAATATAACTAGGTAAAAATTTGAGAAATTAGGAGTATTTTTTATAAATAAACTAGTATCCGCCCGCGATAAAATCTATAAATTTTGAGAAATTTAATTTGAATAAATTTATAGATACACTGTATCTACCAATATTTTAACTTGTATTTATCTCATTTTCAGGTAAGACGAACCGAATCACTGGAAACATAATTAAAAAACCACAATGCGTCATAACATACAATGAGAATAAAAAATGCATCGATTTTAACGACCAAATGTCTTCATATTAATCTAGCTAGAAAAGAGGCGTGAAATGGTTCAGAAAAGTAATGATGGAGATATTATTTGGAACAGTCATAATAAACAGCTGGGTATTATACAATCACGGAAAACCAGTTCAAATGCCAAAGAAGAATTTTATGGAAGCAATTATTGAAGCTTTGACTCAGGTGCCGATATTAACAGAAACAGGTAATATATTTTTCAGTAATATTTAGCACTAGGTAAAGATATTCTGTCTGAGAAAAAAAATAACTAAAAATGATAATAAAATACTTAACTGTAATTTAATACTGATACAATAACCTTATATTTTTACAAGCTAGTTTTTATTAGTTGTTAAGTTTTAAGATAAAGTTAACTTTAAAATAGCAACAATCTCACACGGCGTTTCCTCTCTTGGTTTATTATTTAATTTGTTTCTTTTATTACAGCTAATGAATGTGCTGCTATGCCAAAGACGAATCATACCTTCGAAAACAAAGGGATAAAAAGAAGAAACTGTGCGGGTTGTTACAATAAGCTTCGTGCAACGTTAAATAGCAAAGATGCTCAAAGAAAAACCAAAAAAATTTAATCGTATTGCGCTGAGTGCAACAAGGGATATTGCGCTAAATGTTTTTACGAAAATCATCTATAACAGATAACAGTTAATAATAAAATAAAGTTGATCTCGATATTTCTGTACTTATGTTATTTCCCATCACTAAAATTATCCCAATTATACCATTACCTAGGTGCGGTAATGGGTCGATAAGCCTTATGTTTGTTTTTCTGTATATTTTCTAAATAAATCATCGGAGCAATTTGCGACACTAGTATAAGATAGGCTTACATTTTCTCAATAACCTAGTTAAAAAAATATTCAATATCAAAAGTTTTCGCAGAGTTATTAGAGTTTGAAGTGACCCATATCTTACCAGGTTTATTGACCCATTGACGCACCGGTGAAAAGTTTAGGTATAAGGCCTATAGACCTGGTAACGCACTGGGGGAATAATGTCTCAAATAGTTGCCGCAGCGAACGTGTTAAACTAAACTTCATTGCTCTAAAAACATAGGCATGTTTGCAACCCTCACAAATTTCAACGCTTATTCGCAGCTCATTTGTTCGCTCCAAACTTTAAAAAAATTTAAAAATGTGCTTTTCTTTCTTTTAAATTATGTAAGTTGACTATCAATAGAGGACTCCTTTGTTATTTTGTTGTTGCTACCTCTAAAGACTTCAGGTTCGCACAAGTTCAGAAGACACGAAACTTGTATTACTTTGCGTCTGCGCCCCCGCCTTTGTGAACTTAGATATTAAGCTTTACAAAAATATAAAAAAAAAGTATATAGACATTTTCAATAATGCTATATTTCGCCATTATCTCAGAAGAGAGGCTATGGTTGAGCGTGTGAGTCTCACACTACAGGCAGTCTCCAAATGGGGCGATGCCAATCTCGTGAGATTTAACGCCTCCAAAACACAAGCGTGTCTTTTTACCGCTAAAAGGAGCCCGCTCACCTTGGCTCCTACTTTCCGGAATGTATCCTTGGAGTACACTGATCGCCTTCAGTTGTTGGGGATTGAATTTTCTCCGAACCTAAACTATGGGCGGTTCATTGAGTCCAGAGCCAAAGCAGCCGCAAGGAAACTTGGTGTCCTTGCAAGGGTGCGGCGGTACTTCAAGCCGGGGCAGCTTCTTACCTCATATAAAGCGCATGTCCGGTCATGCATGGAGTACTGCTGTCACATATGGGCTGGTGCTGCAAAATGCAACCTGGCAGCATTGGACTCAGTGAGGAGACGTGCTAAGAGGCTCATTGGTGACCTTGATTTGGTTGAAACCAATCTTGTCAGCCTCGAGCACAAGCACAGAGTAGCCAGTCTCTCGGTATTCTATAGGATGCATTTCGGTGAGTGTGCGCAGGAATTACACGCCTTAATTCCTCCCTTTTGTTACGATAAGACAGTGCGATTTACCATCTAAGGCTGCATCACCACTTACCACCAGGTGAGATTGTGGTCAAGCCCTGGCTTATTAATAAGTAAAAAAAAAAGTCTATATTCGTGAAGACAGCCGGCACCCTACAGTCCATTAATTTATCTATAATCATCCTTTTATTAACTCTGAACCAGCAGTTGGTCATTTAAACCAACACACCATTTTTTTGTCACCCCGCCCCGGCCAGAATAATTAATTTTAACCAATTTTCTGGGCCTTTTCGCCGAATTATAATTAATATTAATAGTTATACGTGGTAGAACCATGCTGCATCTATATTATGGTTGTAGCACGAATGGGTCGGCTCGAACGGGGAAGGACCACGCTCTCACAGAATACCAGCGTAAAATAGCAGCTTAACGCTGCTGTGTTTCGTATGGTGAGTGTAGAGAACCGGAGACCCTTTTTACTGGAAACGAGGCATTCCATCTTAGTCCTCACGGGTGATAACGCATCTGCATTTTGACTGTTAATCGAAGATAGATGTAGATGTCTATGGACCACAGCGACCACTTACCATCAGGTGGACTGTGTGCTCGTTTGTCACTCTTATCCTATAAAAAAATTAATTTTACCGATAATATAACTCTCCTTTTCATTTTAATTAATTTAGAAAATTTGCGTTCTCTATTGTTATTTCCGTTCTGTATTGAATAACGGAAGGAGCCCTAGTCTAGCCATGGAAGTTTACGGGTTAAAGAAGAAGATAGAAAGAAAATTAATATCAAACTCTTCTATATTATGTATTATTTTATTATTTATTTATTAAGGCCATATTGTTATCATTTTAAATTAAACATAAATACATTACAAAAGGAGGCCTTTATTACTTTTCTAGTTAACCCTGGGTGTAGTGAAATATTATGGCAAGTGCAAATATCTTGTTTGTAAAACTTAAGAAATAAAATAAAAACATAGCAGTAATAGTAAAAAAAAATCATAATAAGATTTCACGTAAATATAAATATAATTTATTTAAGATTAAAATAATGTAAGTTTGTGTTTAATGATGTAATATAATTATTTTAATCAACCATTGAAGTACCTACCAGTGTGGTCTGAAAAGTTTCCAACTTTAACGTGAAGATGGCAGCACTCGTCAATTAAAGCTAGTGAATGTAGTTGTGCATCTTTCGAAAGTTATGCATCAAAATTTCAGACAACTTGGACGCGTAGATATTATTTATCAGACGTTTGTGTCGACGTGAGTGTTTTTGCAAAAATGGAAATATTGAGTATCGAGCTGTCATTAAGTTTTTGATTTTGAAAGGCCTACGCAAATCAAAAGCGGGTTGGACTTTTTGTATGGGGACTCTACACCATCATTTACCACAGTGAAATTTTGGGCAGCTGAATTTAAATGTGGCCGTGAAAACTTGGGAGACGATGAACGTTCGAGGCGTCCAAAAACTGCAACTACTGAAGATAACATCGCTAAAGTTCACCAAGTGGTACTATACGACTGCCAAATTAAAGTGAGAGAGATAGCAGAAACTATGAAAATGGTCAAAGAACGTGTTTGTCACATATTCAATCAAGATTTTGGCATGAAAAAACTGTCAGTGCATTGGGTGCCGCGTTTGCTCTCGTTAGACCAAAAAAAGCGTTCGAATGAACATTTCCAACGCTCTGTTGGCGCAATTTAGGCTCAATAAATCCGAGTTTTGGCGCCAATTAATTACTGTAGATGAATCTTGGATACACATTTAAATAGTGGAATACTAAGGGGGAACCGGCTCCAAAAAAAGCTAGAACTGTTTTCTCGGCGGGGAAAGTGATGACGACTGTTTTTTGGGATAGTCATGAAGTTATCTCAATCGATTATCTTCGAAAAGGAAAAACCATTGCAAGAGCATACTACGCATCATTGGTCGACAAACTGAAGGCAGAAATTGTGGACAAACGATCACATTTGCAGAAAATAAAATTCTGTTTCACCATGACAACGTGCCGTCTTACATTTCAGCGGTTGTCATGGCGAAAATACACGAATTACGGTTTGAACTGCTTGACCATCCGCCTTACTCAATAGGTCTAGCCCCAAACGACTTCTTTTTGTTCCCTCATCTAAAAATTGCGCTGGCAGGACAGAGATTTTCGTCGAATAAGGAGAAAATAACATTTGTGAACAATTTTTTTGCATAGAAAAACGCCGAGTACTACTTGAACGGGTTAGAGAGATGGGAGCATCGCTGAGAGAATTGTGGAGAGTTACAAGGAGATTATATAAAAAATAAAAAAATGTCTTGTATCTTTGTTAGGTCAGAAACTTTTCAGACCACCCACGTATAACGTTGTTCTTACCCAGTACTTACATCTTAATGTAGTCAAACTTTTACCGTTCTTAATCGATTTAGAAATTACAAAAAAAATACTAAAATAGTGTTGCCTTTGTTCCGTCGTCTAAAAAAGCATTAGTGCTTGTGTCAGGATTAACGGGGTCTACACAGTCTGGTTTAGCATCCAAAATGGTGTCATACTAGGCATGTAGCTTTACTGTGGCTGCTTAAACCATTTACGGACAGTTGTTTCGAAACGTTGAAAGTTGAAGAATATGGGCTTAGAATGAGTGAGTTAACCATTAAATAATGCCTTTTGTACTTGTGAAAATCAGGAAGTGTCAAAAAAAGGCACGTATAGAAATTCGTAATGCTGTATTAGTCCCTGCTTTAATGTAGGGCAGTGACTCTTGGGTGTGGCAGAAGAAGCACGAGAGTAGCATAAATCCGAGAAACTAGGGCGACCTCGGTCGTCATTGCATCACCACCTCAACCCTTAACTGAACTTATTGGTACTCCTCCGCCGAAGCCAACCTCAAAACAAGGGAAGACGTTTGCGGATGTTGCCCGAAAATCTTTACAACCGGCACCCTCTTGTGGTCGAAAGCGGATGAATGTGGATATAAAATCAGTTGACTGGAACACACACAAGAGAAGATTGATAAGGACGGGTTTACTGTTGTTGAGAAGAGACGTCGGTCGCGACTCGTCTGTAACCAGCGTGGTACCGCGAAAATAAACGCGAGAACAACTCTGCGTGCTGTGGAGCCAACCATACAACTTTACATCTCCCGTTTGGAGAAAAGTACGTCGGGAGAAGACGTCCTGCGTTTCGTGGAAGAACGAAGCCGATGCCGCATTGAGGATCCGATCTCTGTACATTTGCAGCGTCTGGAGTCTGATAGGTCAACGAACTTCAAATCCTACGTACTCCAGGTTCCTGCAAAACATAAAGAGACATTCCTCGCTCCCGATTTCTGGCCCTCTGGGGTAGTGTTTCGCCGATGCAGGGACGTGCCAAAGAAAAAAATTCCTAAATAGTGTTATGTCTATATATTATATATATTTTAGGTTAAGGTATATATTGCTATGGGCCAATGTTCTTAATTTTTAAGTCCTTGATGCCTGAAATAAAGTTATTATATTGTATTGTATAAATGTTGTAAAATGTGGTCATTAAGGAGTATGTTAGGGTTGAATCTGAATGACAGGGTGAGAAATTGTGTGAAAAGAGAAAAGTGTTTTTTTTTTTTATAGAAGAGGGGGCAAACGAGCATGCGGCTCACCTGATGGTAAGTGACTACCGCCGCTCATGAACAACCGCAACACCAGGGGAATTGCAGATGCGTTGTCGGCGTTTTAGAAAGGTGTAAGCTCTTTTCTTGAAGGTTCCTAAGTCGTATAGGTCCGGAAAATTTGCTGGTGGTAATTGATTCCACAAGGAAGTTGTGCGAGGGAAAAAACTTCTAAATCGAACAGTGGTGGACCGCCAATCATCCAGATGGTATGGATGGTAACTCGATGTGCGATGGTGAAAGTGAGCGGCTTGAATTAGTCCGAACAATTCCTCAGAGCACTCCCCGTGATAGATGCGATAAAATACGCAAAGAGATGCAACATCTCTACGCAGTGCCAGTGTATTAGGCCGATCAGAAAGAACTCAGTCGTCGACGATTCGAACCGCTCTGCGCTGGATGCGGTCAAGTGGAAGAAGCTGGCGCTGGGGTGCCCCGGTCCAGAGATGAGAACAGTATTCCATGTGGGGCCGAAATTGCGCTTTGTAAAGTTGCAAGCGATGTGCCGGCATGAAATACTGTCTCGCTCTGCTGAGCACGCCAAGCTTTTTAGAGGCCAATTTGGCATTCCCTTCCAAGTGACCACGAAACTGTACACTATTCGATATGTCGACGCCAAGGATTCCGATACTAGCTGAGGCAGCAAGGAGAGTGCCTTGAAACTGAGGAGATACGACAAAGGGGTTCTTTTTAGCGGTAAACTTGTGTCTTCTGGGGATTGAACTGGACTATATTTAGTCGGCCCCAATCCGAGACTTTTTTAAGCAAAGGCTCGACTTCAGACACAAGTTTGTTCCGGTACTCAGCGACGTTTTCCCCAGAAATATTGGCACGGCCGGTATATAAGGCATCACCAGTGCTGTCGTCTGCATAGCAATGAATGCTACCAGTTAGCTATATATCATTGATATGCAGGAGAAACAGCGTTGGTGATAGCACACAGTGTTGTGGAACACCAGCGTTGACAGGCTTGAAATCAGAGCATTCGCTGTCTACTATGACCTTGATGCTCCAATTAGCAAGGAAACCGGTGATCCATTTGCACAATATCTCGGGAAGGAAGCCTCTAAAGAAGCGCTTTGTGCCAGACCCGATCGAAGGCCTTCGCTATGTCCAAACTAACGGCCAATGCCTCCCCCTTGGACTCTACTGCCTCCGCCCATATATGAGTCAGATAGACTAGAAGATCACCAGCTGATCGACCTCGACGAAAACCGTACTGGCGGTAACTAATAAGCTAGTGATCCTCAAGGTACCTCATGAGCTGGCAGTTTATAATGGATTCCATTATTTTGGAGAACAAGGAGGTGATGGCAATAGGCATGTAGTTGGACGGGTCTGAGCGGTCGCCTTTTTTAGGGATCGGGTGGACCAGAGCTATCTTCCATGAATTCGGGACTACGCCTTGGGAGTAGGAGTACCGGAAAAGATGCGTTAAAACCGGTGCCAACTCCGGAGCGCAGGTCTTCAGCACAACGGCAGGGACTCCATCGGTCCCACTCGACTTACTGACGTCCAGGGAGAAGAGTGCTTTGCGAACTGAGCGCTGTGAGAACAGCACATCCGGCATGGAGCACTCACACCGCGGGGTGGTCGGCGATGTTTTCTCCCCGCCATCTAGAGTCCAGTTGGACGCAAAAAGAGAGTCGTCCTCTCTGTGCAAATAGGAAGAGATGGCTGACAGAAGTTCCCTTGGACAGCCTTGGCGAGATACCAGAATGCACGGGTTCCCGAAGGAAGGCGAACTAGCTTCTCGCCAATTCTGCCGATGTGCTCAGACCTTGCCTTGGCAATGACGCTTTTGAAGGATTTGGAGGCGGAATTATACTTCTTTTTAAGCGCGCTGGTGTTTACATCACGAGACGTTGATGCGTCTGCCCAGGCCCGGTAGCACTTCTGCTTATAGCGTGATGCTATTTTACAGGAGCGACCAAACCATGGCTGGGATCTGCCTCCGATGGGCACCACAGAGAATGGAATAAAAAGTTCCATACCCTGAAGTACAACATCAGCAACAGAATCGGCAACAACGCTGGGATCTTCCGGCAAGAAGCAAACCCAAAAGCAGAAGGGTAGGATGCAAAAAAAGACCGCATCCTGTCCCAATCAGCTGACCTACAAACACGGCGGTAAGCTGCAGATCTCAACTGCGATTGGAGCATGAGTGGCACCGTACTCCGGAGCAGACAATGGTCCGAAGAGCCCAGAGGGACATCGACGGAGACCTAATATCCATCCGGATGAGAGGTCAGCAGAAGGTCCAACAGGGAAGGTATATGGTCTTCCACATCTGGGATCCGCGTAGGCAAAGTAACCAGTTGTATTAGACCATATACCAAAGCAAAGGCATATAAAGATCTACCCGCAAGATCGGTTAAACGAGAACCAAGCCATTCAGCGTGGTGGGCGTTAAAATCACCGAGTATCAAGATCTTTGCGGATGGCACCTGTTGTAGCACGGAATCTGCAGCCATTTGGATGTGGTCGATCTGTGTCAGCATTACCGCTATGGGACCTATAGAGGCAACCGTAGACGCGGGGATGGTCGTCGCTGTCTACGCGCAGCCATAGGATGGACAGGTCCGTACCTTCAAAACTGCCGAGGCGTCGAAAACATGTCCTCTCTGACGTATACGCAAACTCCAGCCCGGGGCACATAGGAGTGTTCCAATTTGTACCCCGGGTAGGAGAGATATGAAGTATCAGCCGGAGAGGACACCTGAGTTTCGGTTAAAAAGAGCAAGGCCAGCTTCCCCGTCTCTAGATGGTAATGGACAGCGTTAAGGTTGGAATGAAGTCCGCTGATGTTGCAAAAATTCACGGATAGCGTGACAGGGGTCGGCTTTGTTGTGTTGCTCCACTTGCCCCGAGCAGCATTAGCGGAAGTTTGCCCCCCCCCCCCCAGAATACGCGGGGCAGCCTGAGCACCCACACTCAGGAGTGAAGTAGTTTGGTCGTGGATGCTCAGCGAGGGATTCTCTAGGGGTGCTGGTACCCTCCTGGGGTAGTCTTTTATTTAATTCCACTACCATGTTGATGGCGGGGGGGGGGGATTGGGCCTCCGGCCACCTGCACTCACCAAGCGCAACGCAGAGGTAAACCTCCACTTCACGCTGGTATTCTGTGAGGTTGTGTTACCACCCCGGTTCGAGCTGACCCATCCGTGCGACAGCAAAAGCTACCGCTTAGCTCTACCACTGTTAAACTGTTGTGATTTGCAAGATGATGATGTGATCAGGAATAAAAAATGAATGCTTCGGTGAACGAGAAAAGAGTGAAAAAGGAAATCTATATTGTGGATGCAAACGGCAGAGTCGGGAAGGGACGCCCTAGACAAAGGTTTATCTACCAAATTGACGATATGTTTCAAATAAGCCAGATTAGTAGTACCCTTAACCGACGAGCATGTATGTGTAGATCGTGCCAAATGGAAGTTCGCAGTCTCTGCTTACCCCTCTAGGTGTACAGGCGTGAGTCTATGTATGTATAATTTAAATATTTTTAAAATGCTTTATACAGACACAGAGGTGGGGAGCAGGAATGCAATGGTCTTGTTCTTCAAGAAAGGAAACAGCTTTCTATGGGAAAATTACAGACCAATTTCCCTTTTGAGCCATATCTAGGTGTTGATTTCGAGAGTCATTGCGGCTCACACTTGATAACTTCCAGCCTCCCGAATAAGTCGGTTTCCTAAAGACCTTTGGTACCGTAGATTACATTCGGCAAATTGTACAGAAGACCGAAAAATACAATCTGCGACTTTGTAATATGTGGACTATAAGATAGCCCTTGATTCCGTCGCAGTTTTTGGCCGGTGCTTTTTTGAAGATTTTAAGAATTTTATAAATTGCGAAAATCAAAGTACAGTATTACTTTTTATTCATCAGAAGGTAATTATAATGTATATGTAATATATATGCAGATAGTTTTCCGAATACATGCGAGATAGCACATAAAAATTAATTAAATACGATGAAAATTAATTACGCATTCTAATTAAATGTTTTTATTATTGTTAATATAGTAAGACGATTCTACAAAACCGTTTTCCACTACTTCAAGAAAACCAAGTCTTTTCCTGTATATAACTTACTCTGAATTCCGGAAAGAGGTAGTATTTGATTGGATGGGAGAGTGATGAGTAAGAAGACAAATGGTTTTAGTTACAATTCTTGTAGTTATGGTTTGGTGGGTACGTAGTTATTTAACTTACTTCAGAAAATGTATATTTTCTAAAGTAGTCTCGCATTATCGTGAAACAACACTGGCAAAACATTTTCGTAAAACGGATTTTTCTGCCAGCTTCACATCAACATTAAAATATTTTGACGCATAAAATTGTAACTTTATTAACTTATACAATATTAATTAATATAAGCAATGAAATAATCCGGTCGGATTGGTAAAATCTTGCTACTAATTCAAAACATTTATTCACTGTCACACGTTATACGCAGTAATTCCCTCCAGCAGCATATTATACAGTATACATGTGAAACGTGATAATGTTCCCTTTAATGCCGTGTTGTTGCGGCTTAAGGCAATTCATCTACCCTTAATATCAAATGAGTGTCGTAATAGACGGCTAAGAGAAATTCCAGAAAGACTTTACAGCCTCTGATATACAGAATTGTTATCTTACAAAGATAAAATATGAAATATAAAATACGAAAGGTCCGATTAATGACACAGCTAATGCGTCATTGAGGCATTCATGCGAATACTTTAATATTTCTTAAATACTTTAGGAGCCCGTGGATTGCTTACAGGCTGATGTGGATGATAATGCAACCATTGCATTATCATCCACATCCACTTTCATAGTTTAGCAATCATTGCTAAACTATGTAAGTGGAATGTTGATAAAATTAATTATCGCTAACGTCGTTCATTAAAAATAAGTTTATTTTAACAATATCAGCAACATTTTATTAAAACGTATAATAATATACTTTTAACTCGTGTTTTAATAAAATGTAATATCATTGACTTTTATCTCGCACAAGTTTGTATCGGAAACAAATCAGTTATTGCTTTTAAAGTTTCTGCAAGAAAATCTCAGTAGAATCCCGGCGCCAGGAACTTGGCGGTGTTTCGCCCCCATGCATGTGAAAGCACGTAAAGCCGTTGGTCCTGCATCTTATTTCTCTTCAGTCGTGAGTCGAAAGGGAGTGCACCTAGCTTGCTTATACATTTGTGCATTATAACGCTTTCCTGTGCTGATAGCTAGTCTTCGTTGAGATTGGCTGCCGTGACCAAAATTCGACACATAGGGCTATATATTACAAGATTAATCATTCAAGTACGAGGGCGGCACTGAAAATTTCGGGAATCAAGGAAGTGACACAACATTACTATTTAAAAATGTATTTATTGCTTTTCGAAGTATTCTCCGCGAAATTTCACACATTTTTCCATAGGATGGAACCAATCATTGAAGCAACCATTCCATTCGGAAGTTGGGGTCTCCAAAATGGCCGTTTTGTAAGCGTCCACAGTTTCTTCAGGTGATAAAAATCTCTGTCCACGCAATTTATTCTTTATTTTAGGGAAAGTATAGAAATCATTAGGGCTTAGGTCGGGTCTGTACGGCGGATGATCTAATAATTCTATGTTTATCTGCTCTAAAAACTCTTTTGTTCTGTGTGCGGAGTGAGAACTCGTATTGTCGTTATGGAGGATGATGTGGCGGTTGCAGTTCTCTTTACGGAGTTCAGAAACGACTGTGGCGAACAAATGCTAGCATATCATTCTGCATTAACCGGTCTTTGTTTCTCAAGAGGAATAGTCGTAACATGGCCGGTTTTGGAGACAAACGTGGTCACCATTTTTTTTGCAACACTCCGTGAATGAACAATTTTTGTTGGCTTTAACTCATTTTCGAACACCCAAACTCGTGGCTGGTTTTTGTTTCGGGTTCGTACGCGTATATCCAGGATTCGTCAACTGATACGATGTTGTATACAGCATTTGAGGATATGGCGTGGAATCTTTCGAGAGTTCTGACGCACCAAGTAACGCGAGCCGCTTTTTGCTCTTCACAGAGCGAATGCGGTATCCATCGGGAAAACAACTTTTTTACACCTTATTGTTCATGCAAGATTATTTGTATTTGACTCTTGCCAATATCTAAAGTTGCCTGAATTTCGCGGTATGTCACATGTCGATCTTCCTCAATCAGCTTACGCACAGCATCAATGTTTTCTTGGGTGACTGCAGTTTTTGGACGACCTTGACGGGGATCATCACTGAGCTTGACACGTCCATGTTGAAATTCAGCAAACCAGCGATAAATTGTGGTTTTGGGTGGGGCTTCATCACCAAATGCAGAAATCATCCGGTCAACACATTGTTTTTGTGTTAAACCACTTCGAAAGTCATAATAAATCATCGCTCTTGAATTTTCTTGAGTCAATTCCATTTTCTCAACGACTAAACAAGTTTGACAAAACCTTGTGACAAGACCGAGAATCTTATTTTAAATAAATAAATAGTCATAATAAATCATCGTTCTTTAATTTTCTCGAGTCAATTCCATTTTCTCAACGACTAAACAAGTTTGACAAAACCTTGTGACAAGACCGAGAATCTTATTTTAAATAAATAAATGGTATTCGATTTCTAAAACCAAGGACTTTTCAATTAAAAAGATTTTAATATGACAGGAACAGTGGAAATATTCCATTCTCGATACTTTTAGTGCAGCCTATGTATACATGACCTTATTGAGCTTAAATATTCCTTGTTACTATCACAAAACTTCTAATTAATTCAACGAGATCAAGCATCTTATTCTCCTAAATAAGATAAATATAAATATATTTGAAACAATTTTATTAAACTAAATATACTAAACATATCGTATGAATTACAAATAGGTAACATTTGCTTTAGCGGTAACCGCATTTTAGCTTGACCCTCCATTAACCTACGAATTCTAAGCATTCTGCTCAATGAACTGAAAGGAATGTGTTTCATTTAGCGCATGTATTTTATTTACCAGACAAATAGTGACTTACAAAACTATGAACTTACGTTTCTTTCCTTATTTAAACAATAGAATTGATTTATTTTTCATTGCAAACAGTTAAATAAACAAACAAAAGTTCAACTTCTTGAATGAAATTAACATACTGAGAGGGTAAGCAAAACACATACCGAGATCTGAATTAATTGGGCACCATATTGAGTAGTAACAATTTTTTTTATGTACATATTTTATTTACTGCTATAAAAGTCCCCCGCTAGATATGGGCCTCTTCCGTTGTTGATTTGCCTTAATGAGTCCTTTCACATTACCTTTCTGCCACTAGGGCGGCGCCACTTAGGAGTGAGGTGAAATATTTGACAGAATTCACAGGAGGATATTTTTTGTTAAAAAAGTGTAAAAATTAACGTTTCTTTCTGAAACATTATTTAAATTTTATTTTATATTCATCAGAAATAATTAAACAAACATACGGATATAGGCGTTTGCGTATTCGGTTACGGTAGTGGGCATATATGTTTTGCCCCGTAATAAAAAATTAAATAAAAATGTTGTTCATAGTTTACATGCTGCTAATAATAAGCTAATGTGTGAATAAAAGTGTAAACATATGAAGACTACTTACTCGTATTTATTTATTGAATACTGGGAGGCAAGGCAACAATGATTGAGCAAGCGATTGCCCGAGATTAAATCAGACTCAGCCCGGTTAAACTGAGGGACTAGTGCTACGGTTTTACGTATGCGATGACGTCATAGCGTGACGTAGCATATCAATTATTTACTACGCGGGGACATCAACAAATATAAATTTTTATCCTCAAAGATTTTATAATTCTCGAAAGTTGAATTGTTAGGCTTGTAATCAGGCGCTAGCTGACAACGAACCCTCTCTGAAATGTGTAGTACAATGTTGCAATAAATATTATCACCTTGCTTGTACTACTAAAAGTCATGCAAACCCAATAAACACTGATACTTGGGCATGTCAAGAGTGTCGCAGCGCTAACAAAAGGAGCGGCATATCTGTACGCAATTTTCCAAATTCTGCCAATATAACGGTACGAAAACCAAAATTAAGAGCGGTGGTTAGAATAAATGACTGCGACACTGAAATATATACATTTGCTCAGAAAAGAAGTGACTAAGCTTACAGAAAGTATCGCGGAAGTCCACAAATACTTGAATTGCTACAATAAATGTTTGAAAACTTTGAATTTAGAGTTGAGTTGACCGAAATGAAATCAAAAGATCTTGAAACTCAAAGTGACATCGAACAGAGACAGAGAACTCAAATTAAAAGCAACCACACTTGATCTTAAGTCGGAAACACAAATATGAAATAACAAACTTTACTTAAAATGATCTCGAAATTGTCGGTATTCCAGAAAAGCGTAATGAAAGCTTAGTACACAGTCATTGCAAAAAAGTTAAAGTAAATTTATCTGAAACAGACATTGAGGGGGTAATCGGGTAGAACCACGTTATGGTATAAGACTAGGGCGATCAAAATACGGTTAAGCTCAATCATAGATCGATTGTCGTTTATTCCCTCCATAAGGCTCAACAAAACGGCTTTGTGACAGCAATTTAAACTCGGAAGACATATAACACGACCGATATAGGCATCGATGGGCCAGCTCGTAAAATATTCTTAAACAAGCGCCTCACGCAATTTCCACGTTTGTTAGTTTGTCCGGCTAAAGAACAACACATATCTACCAGCTACTATAAATACTACTGGGTCAACAGAGGACGCATATTTGTTCAAAAAATTGCTGGATCTCCTGCGCTTAGCATCTCAACTCGTGAAGAACTTGAGAAACAACTCAGCCAAGCAAATCATCCACCTCAGAATGCTGCCGAAGGTGAAGATGGATACCTGCAGAATTTGAAGCAAGTAGTAATTGTTTGCTTTACAGTTTAGTTCTTCCCTTAAACCGTTTAATATTTTTTACTACTTGGATTTCTAATTTAAATCTCTGGATAAAAAATTTGTGCATTTCGACGACGACGATATATTATATGCTTTATTTCGGTATTCATGTATGTATCAATGTACAATATTCATTTTAATGGTCATATTTTAATATTTGTAAGTATTTTAAAAATGAGCTACAAATTAAAAACTGACAATAACATGCTAATTCACTGTTCTTGTTATTCTAACAATACTGAAACATTTGGAAATATCAAACCAGATAATCTTTGCATTGCATGGGCACGTCACACATGACAACAACTTTAAGTAACATTTGAAACGATTTAAATTAAACGTATGAAATCAAATGTCACGAATTAGTTTCACTAGAATAATGTGAGCTCATTACTAATCACAAATATGAAATAAAAATTATGAAATATAGTGTTCGTAGTATTGAATGTAATTTCGATAGCTTCTTAGTAATATGTTGTAGTAATGTGTTTCCATCAAACATCAGCATCAAAACCACCATCGTCCGCCAGCTTAACAAGTTCAGTAAATATCATAAGTTCTCACCTGCATGTATAAATCCAATTACAGCTTGTTCGTGTATACAATTAGGTAAAACAACTTCTATAAAGTGTGTAATAGGTTAGGTAGTATGGTCGATTATCTCGTATGGGAACAACCACGCTTTGTGGTGGACGTTAAAGTCCCCGATAAAAACTAGCTCCACAGACGGATACCGTTGTTGGGCTTTGTCTGCCATCTCTGTCAAGTGTTCAATGAACAACTAGGTGTCTCGTGGTCTCCGCTGTGCGATCAATAGACACAAGCATAGAGGGTTGTCTCTACACCTGTATTAACTAAAAGCCACATCGCTCAAAAACCCTGAAACCTCGTAGCAACACATAGACCCCAGCGCGCTGTTAGAACTTAAACTTGTTCAAGTGTGTAACCTGGGTAGTTGAAGTACGCCACGTAAGACGGAGTTGCTATCTGCGTCTCCGCTAAGAAGAATAAGTGCGGTTTCTTCTCAATGTACCAACTGAAACTCAAGAGCTTAGTCAACCGATGGAGAACTCTTCCTTTCACAATAGATAGCCAGATGTGAGGCAGTCTTTGAGTAATACTGCATATTCTGTGGGCATGTTGTTTTCTTCTAGCTTCCTAGTTACAATTTAGGCACAGTCTTCAATAGGTAAGCATTTAAATAGTCACTGACCATCAAAACAGACCATAGTTTAATTGTCAGCGAGATGGAAGTCTTTTATTTCACTAACAAAGTGGTACAAATCCTTTGTGTGTGCTCTGGTGTATCCTCTCAGCGGTGACAGAATATTTGTCCTGTGTTGAGCCAACTTATAAGTTGCTGAATTGATGTGGCTCACTATTGGACGTAGTGGAGCGTTTGGTTTGTGTATTTTCGGTAACCCATTGTGGTTTTTAGCGAGCGCTAACCATCTGAGCTACCATGGTTAAATTTGTGATAGTTTCAAATAAAAGTAGAAGCCTTATTTGCTCATATTTTTAAAAACTGCAATAATGATATATCATTATTTATATATTTAAACTTAATTTTAAAATAACTACTGTTTGAAAAATAACCCTGTATGCATTCTGCCATTAAGTTAATGATTCATATTTCCGCTAACATAAATGATCATTTTCTTAATATATAAGGCTGGATTTTTTTTTACTTTAAATAATATAAATATATAAAACCCTTGTAAATTATACAATCTTTGATCGTCAGTGGAAAATAATGTCTATTCGTGTGCGACTTTTGTATATAATGAAATTTATTAGTAAACATTTAAACGTGGTTTAGGCTCCGATCGTTGATTGATTTTTATGCTATAATTAATAGAATCAGGCGTTACTTTGCGGAAATCCATTATATAAAAGCTTTTACACAAATTTACTTCGCAAATATCCGCGTTATAAAATAAAATGATGTGTCTTACCTAGTATGAAGAAGCACCTCCCGCCCTCCCTCAATTGCGTGCACTAACCCCGTCACCACTAATCCCAGCACCGCTACTCCCAACACCACTACACTAGGCAAGACACACCACTGACGATAATACGACACGTGTTTCGCCTCTACACGAGGCATCCTCAGGTGATATAGACTCTACGGTGGCTAACCGCTAAGCGGTTAGCCACCGTAGAGTCTAAGCGGTTAGCCACCGTAGAGTCTATATCACCTGAGGATGCCTCGTGTAGAGGCGAAACACGTGTCGTATTATCGTCAGTGGTGTGTCTTGCCTAGTGTAGTGGTGTTGGGAGTAGCGGTGCTGGGATTAGTGGTGACGGGGTTAGTGCACGCAATTGAGGGAGGGCGGGAGGTGCTTCTTCATACTAGGTAAGACACATCATTTTATTTTATAACGCGGATATTTGCGAAGTAAATTTGTGTAAAAGCTTTTTTTGATTTTTATGCGTCATTGTGAAGTGGTAGCCATTTTCATTAAAATCCTAATTAAAATTTTATGGAATATAGCCACCATACCTGTTATGGTGGCATTATCAATTTTATTATTTGGAAATTGAACAATGAAATTTCCATAATGTTATAAGGGTTAGGTAGACTACCTTAGTAATATCACAAAATGTTCAGATCAAAAGCAATAATTTCTACCGGACCTTTTTTATCATAGTAAAATGCTTACACACATCTGCATCGCAGGGTAATGACGGGTTATGTCGGACTTAGTGTTCTACCTTCGCCACATAAGCCTTTATTACAGGCCACGGGTCCTAGATTAACAACTATGTCGGTAGACTGTTTCCCAAAAATTTTTAGAAAAATATTAGTGCCTCAAAAATGTTATTTTAATTCTGGTAAAATTATATGTGCACGTAATTGATATTTCGGAAATTGTTCTAAAGATTGCGATGTAATTTGGTATTTAGATGATAATTTACTTTCCGTGTTTATCTAGTTAAGTGACATCTCTGAGAATTTTTTTTTCTTACGTCGATCAAGCTTGGTGGCCCAGTTACTAATAAAAGACTCCTGTAACAAGACGTTTTGTTTTGTTTTGTTTTTATTTTATTTCGTTTATTACACCAGGCGAAATTAGGCGAATCTAGTGGCCGTAAGCGTGACTGCTGATCATGTGGTCCCGGGCTCAAATCCCAGGTCGGACCAGTTATTTTTTTCTCCAAAGCACTTCCAGAGCCCTGCGCCTGATCTCTCTCCGGTCTCTTGGAATGCCGTCCCATCGGACACTATGAAAGATATATATATATATATATATATATATATATATATATATATATATATATATATTGCAAGGCCTCGGGTGAGTATATTGCAGCGGAGCTTCTGAAAGTAGACGGAAAATCATTACATAAAGCCTTTCAGAAACTTTTCCATTCTGGGCAGTTATGTTTTTCTAGTGCCAAAACACTAAAGCTGTGGCGTTGTCCCTATCGGTCCATTTTTGGGTTTGACAATTATCAAATAATCATTCCGCCAACCATTTGATGTCACTGCACTTGGTGTTCTTGGTGTTTTTATGGTCTTAGTTATGTCTTTGTGACAGTTTTACAATCAAAAAGGAAAATTGACCTTTGTGAGTGTGTTTCTCACAATCAAGGAAAATGGATTGTTTGACACTTTTTTACGTGATAGAGCCATGCTGCAGCTATATTAGTAGTATAGTTGTAGCACAAATGGGTCGGCTCGACCGGAGAAGGACCACGCTCTCACAGAATACCAGCGTAAAATAGCAGCTCAACGCTGATGTATTTCGTATGGTGAGTGTAGAGAATCGGAGACCCTTTTTACTGGAAACAAGGCATTCCATCTTAGTCCTCACGGGTGACAACGCATCTAAATTTTGATTTGTAATAGAGGATGGATGTAGATGTCTATGGGCCGCAGCAACCACTTACCATCAGGTGGACTGTGTGCTCGTTAGTCACCCTATCCTATAAAAATAACTCTTACGCCATTGCCACAAACAAAACATTACAAATTGTGAATATTTATAGCATTGAATGAAACTACTTTTACGGATTTTATCGCGTTTAATTAACTTACATTATATTCCCGACGTTTCGGTTGCTTTCCAGCAACCGTGTATACGGGGGACTGAGGTGATTGACGTCCCGATGTTAAAGTTAACCCGGAGTACCTTAATTTTTTTAAATTAAATATTTTGGTCTGATCTACGCAGAATGAACTAACTGTGTCTTGAAGTCTTGCAGTGGTATGCTTGGGTTTAGTTTTAATTTTATGAATTACAGGATCCCAAGCAGATGGTAGTACCCAGCCTCCCTCTCTATTGAAATTAGGATGTTTTTTTAATTTCAATAGCCTCACGTATCATCCTTGGCAGGAATCGATGTTCTTTCGCGAGAATTTGTGGTTTATCAAATCTAATGTAATGGCGGGGGCCGTCTAGGATATGATCACAAACTGCAGACTTCCCGGAACGTTGGTGTTTCTCTGTAACAAAGATTTGCCCACGGTAGCTAACTCTGAAGTGTGATGTTGGGATTCACTGTTTAAATATATCGGTTTATATGGGTCTTTTTTTCTATACACAGTGTGACCTAAGGTGCTATTAGGATTTCGAATGACTAACACATCTAGGAAAGCTAAATAATTATTTGCCTCTAACTCTATAGTAAATTAAATTTTAGAGTTTATGGAATTAAGATGTTCTAAAAATGCAGTTACTTTGTCTGATGGTAAAATTGTGAAAGTATCGTCTACGTACCGCTTGTAGAAACTTGGAGTTACTGGTGCAGTAAGCAGAGCTTTCTCCTCAAAGTCCTCCATGAAAATATCGGCGACAATGGGAGATACCGGTAAGCCCATCGCTACACCATCTACTTGTTTGTAAAACTGTTCCTTCCACAATAGACAGCCAGATGTAAGGCAATGTCTGAGTAACAATGTAATTCTCGAAAATATGCATGACCTGTCAATAAAAAATTTCAAAATGTTTAATATGAAATAAATTGTTTAATATAGATTAACATAGGTTGAACAATCATTTATCTTTCTGACAATGTTAAAACTGTTTATATGATTTATATGTAATGATTGCTAGATACGATTTCATGCGGCAAAACGTTAGAATCATTATTTTTAGGCCCTAGCACAACATTTCAGCGCGCTTTGGGCTTACGGCATGCAAAACTACAAAAGAGCACATGATTGATAATAACCCTTGGGAATGTGGTGATCGCTACCGTGCTGCTTAGTTTTTATCTAAACATTTGGTAAAAGCTTATGTAACCTTCAAGAAATATTCTTTTAATCTATATTAAATAATAATTATTTCAGTCTATTCTGATCTACCTGTTTTATTCTATTCTATTCTACCCCATACTACTCCGTTCTATTGTATGATATTCTATTCCATTCTATTTCGCTCTGTTCCGTTCCCTTCCGTTCTTTTCCATTCTATTCCATCCACTAAAAAAAAATACAGTCACATTTTAATCATTTTAATCAATAAAACATATATTCCCAGCGTTTTTCAATAATAAATTGAGCGTAATAAGGTAACACCATTGTTTCGCTGAATTTATCATATCGATTTCTCATTATTAATGCGCCTGCTTGCATCAAAATTTTTCGAGTAGTGAAGAATGGTACAAGACAATTGTTTAACTGTGAATTACAGTTGAAATACAATGCCTTTAGCATTAAATTAACAAAATGTTATTTTATATTTTAAACTCTGACAATATATATAGCGTACACGATTTATTTTTTGTAAAAACAAAAAAGCATCATGTATGTATTTCAAATTCAGCAATTGAAAAATTAACTTATTGTTTTAAAGTCTCTTAAATAAACAAAAAAAAAGCATATAATTTTTTTTCTGAATGGAAAGAATATTTCCGGTGGCAGTAATTATCACATATATTAAATGGTCATCTATCCATCGATTACAACCTATAGAATTCCACTGCTGAACATAGGCCTCCTTCATAGATTGCCTCACAGGAGGGATTTAGCCATAGTTAACACGCTTGCCTAACGGGTTATCAACCGCAGTTTTCTCATTTTTTTGAGTAGTTATCAGGAAGATGCTGCTGCCCATTACCTGTTTCAATTTCCCTCTGTCACCTCTTACAACACCCATGGGACGATACGGGGTAGTGGATATTGTAACACTGCTGCCATACGGTCATATTAGATAGTATCTCCCATCAATTTCTCTCGTAGGTAGCTAAGGGCTTAGCTTAAAGGCCTTGTTTACCATAATTTTTTCACAGAACACGAGCAACCCTAGTTTGATTCAGCCTGAATCAAACTGGGGACATATAACATATTTTAATAGAATGTTCATAACTTATTTACGGCGTTCATTACAGGAAAGGTAAATATTGCAAGGAAACCCGCAAGATTTATGAATAAAAATTTTAATATTTTTGAAATTAAAAATATGTGGTATGTGAAGTTTATCACATAACAGATATTTTTGCATCACAACACGAATAACGGAAGCATAGCTAATTCGCTTTGGGCTTTCCTTCAAGACCTATTAAAAATGAGAAAAGGTTTGTTTTAGACTGTGGGAGGCCAGAACTTTACAATTTTTTAACGTTTTAAGTATGCTTTAGGGGTAAATGGTAAATCCATATTGTTAATTTTCATTTATTATTCTTAGTTGCTGGGGCGCCTTCTGGCTAGATAAAGCAACAATCTCTGCAAAATAGCTGGTTACAACTGTATGGGTTAAGCTGAAGATTTAAATAGAAAAGAATAAGCGGCACATCTTGAGAGGCTTAATATGTCTAGCATTGCACAGTCATAGACATATGATAATGGTTTAGTTTTAACCATAGAGCAACACAGGCCATCGGCAGACTGGAGGGGAGTAGCCGTACACAGGCGTTCTCCTGTATCAAAGTACATATAAGTATATAAAGTTTACGTGATCCTATTCATACAATAAAACTAATTACAGCCGCACTGCTCACTGGACTCAATCTAGTTGCACGTTCTATAAAAATGGCTTATTTTTTATTATTTTTTTTTGCGCCATTTTTTAGTCAATATTAAATTTACAAAAATGGCGTTACCTTTCATATATGAGTAATTTAATACTAGACTAAACTTACAAGTTAACTAATGTGACTTCCTGATGCCATATAAGGTTCCGGTAGGCATAATATGTAACTAACTATTATTGACAATAACAATAAAAATATAAATTACTATAGGGGATAGTGCGAGTCCAGCATATTAATAAATAATTCACGTTCGGTGATTCTGTCGGATGATTTCTGGATCTCGACAACAGCGCCACTTACCGGGTAATTGTGATTCTAAACCATCAAGTGACCCATTTAAACACACACAAAAAATTTATCAAAATTGGTCCCGCCATTTTCGAGAATATTTACATATAGATATATAGCCTCTGACAGTCCTATGTACTTAAAATTTTTATGGTGATTCAATACACAATTATTTTAATAAATAATGTAAATAAAAGGTTACTGTTATATATTATTATGTGTATAATATTGAATGTATGAGGCAATCTAAGGGGTAGGCATATGTTAAACAATAATGAATTGAATTTTAAAATTATAATAATTACATGAGCGGAACATGGTTTCAGTTTTCAACAAATATTCATTTTCAAATAGGTGTCAATTGACAGGGACTTCTATATTTATATTCCGTAAATATGCAAGCAATAAGTCAAATGAATGTCAGTTTGAATTAAATTTATGACGTCAGGGTTATGCTGATAAAATATTCGTCCTCGTATTTTGGTTGCACATGCATTTCCGTTTATTTTTACTTCATGTATGAATAATTTGGTATAATATAGTTATAGTTATTCATTGCAATTGCTTTTAAATTTCTAAATATTTTTTTTTATTTCAATTCTCATCGCATATATTTTTCTATTGTAATAATTTACGTCAGATGTAAAAATACGGCGAGGAGGTGGAGCTGCTAAACGAAGATTAATTATTCTTATCTATATATATAGATAAATGAAAATTAAAAATTTGCTTTTCCTTCAGGAAACAAAAGTTGTGCATGGCATACATTTGACGATTTATATTGTGCTTGAGCTATTTTTGTGTATGCATGTATGTAATAGAATTTTATTATTTTCACCCACTTGCAGACGTCTGAATAATCAAAAATTTTACCGAATAAGAATTGATGGCATTACAATAATTTTATGACTTTAGAATACTAGGTTATTCTCACTGGATTACAACAGCTCATGAGCAAATGTTTGTTTTTTTAGGTTCCTATATTATTTTTTATTTAAATACGAGTTTTTTCTGAACATAGAAGGGACCCAACTTGTCAACGTAACGTGTTTATAAAATGAGTTCGAAATAAGAGGCGGTACTATATTCGACATGTATCTAACTTATGCGATTTCTCTGAAACAGTTTAATAGATTGTTGAAAATGATTATTTTTTCATTAAATATTTTAGGAGCGGTTTTATACAAATTTTTACAAGTTTTTGATGTAACTAATTAGGCGGTATTTTAGTAATTGTGTAGTCCACTCACAAGAGTATAAGTAAACTTTCTTAAAAGGCAAACTAACTGTAAAAACAAAAAAATAATAAAATTAAAATAAAAAATTTAAAAACTGAAAAAATTTGCACATATTTTATACGTGGATTTTTATATTTTGAAGTCAGTTATTACATTTTATTAAAAGTGAAATTTTTCAATTATTTATAAAGGAGGTTACTAATTGGCTTTTTTATTAAACAAGAATTAGGGAAAGTGAGATATAGGTATATTGCAACTAAGAAAATGATATTAAAATTTCAGTATTGGAAAAAATGGGGCTACAATTTTAAGCTCGAGAATTATCTTTCTTCAAAATTAATAAATGTATTAAAAATACTACAAATAGGAATCAATAATACTGGCAATTATTAAAAGCACTTCAATACTACTCATTATTAAAATTATACAAAATGGAGTCTTTATTCTATAATTTGTTGTAAATACTTGAAAATGCACATTTATTATGGCTGTATCTAAAAATTGTCGAAAAAATAAAAAGCGTGAAATAAATCTTAATATAATCAAAGCAATTTTGTGTCTCTGTGACAAAAAGTCAAGTTACATTTCCAGATTGAATCATATTTTCCTCCTTAAGCTCTCTCATATATCTTTTAATATCTATGTAGGGATCGAAGATCCTCTTCAATGAGAGATAAAGTTATTTTAAATTCACAGTACCAGTAACTTGTTCCGAACACCGCCGCCATTAATGAAATTTGTAATTGCAATTATATTTACTGTTATACCACGTTTCTTTTATAAAATGAAAGAAACAAACTAACGTACGAGTATATCTATACACCCTTCAGAACGGAACACAACAGAGCAAGCACTACATCTGGTATCTATCTACCTAGATGGACACTTAGGAAAAAAGGAGTCACTTTCTAATGCCTGGCAGTAAAGGAAAGCATCGGGTATAAGCCTGCTTGCCTGAGAAATATATATATCATCCCGTGGGTGCCGTAAGAGGTGACAGAGTAAAAAAAATTAGGAGATGGGCAACAGCGTCTTCCTAATAGCGACTAAAAATAAAAAACTACGTTGGCTAACCCGCTTACCAAGCGTGGTAACTATGGCATATATCCCCCCTATGAGGTAATCTATGAGGAAGGCCTATGTTCAGCAGTAGACATTAAGAGGCAGTAACCGTAACGCACTATAGAGTATATATAGAGTTATGAACGATTAGACCGTCGCTATGCTCCACTCCTAGTTGAGGAACTTCACATGTCCTCCAAATATTTTATTACTCAGACATCGATATTTTCTCTTATCGCGTAGCACATGATCGTAAGATAATTCATCACCACATTTCGTTCCTAGGGTATCGAAGAGAAGACTATGGAAATCCTATGGCATGCTATATATGGTATCACAAGTAGCATCTTATTCACGCCACACGTGATATAATCGTGGTGACACATGTTGCTCATATTTGGAAACAACGGCTTCTAATAATCTAGTTAATATCGAAGAAGATGACGTGTTTTTTCATTTATATTACAAAGTGCCAATACCTTGTTTATGTAATGATCCCTGAGAAAGAAATAATCACTACCATGCTATTTATAGTTCATTTTGTGTTGTTATAAACGGGACATTTAAAGAAATATAACAGTTTACATTCATAAAGTTACATTATTATGTACTGACTTTAAAAGTTCCGTTGATTTTCTTGCTGGTTCCTTACATAAGAGTGACTTTCAATACGTGTTATTTTTTTATAGGAGAGGGTGACAAACGAGCACACAGTCCACCTGATGGTAAGATGGTTGCTGTGGCCCATAGACATCTACATCTATCCTCCTTTGCAAATCAAAATGCAGATGCGTTGTCACCCGTGAGTAAAAAGGGTCTCCGGTTCTCTGCACTCACCATACGAAACACAGCAGTTTTAAGCTGCTATTTTACGCTGGTATTCTGTGAGAGCGTGGTCCTTCTCCGGTTGAGCCGACCCATTCGTGCTACAACTATACTACTAATATAGCTGCAGCATGGCTCTACCACGTATGAAATATTTATAAATCTATATTGAATAAAAAGTTTCTATTTCTATTTATTGACATCCCCAGGCACACGCAAGACCTCAGAGAGAAGACGTCAGAAAATAATGCATGGGACTCAGACCAAAAAAGATAGTCGGAGCACTGCGTAAGTACATTTCAACTGACGAAAAACCAATGATAAACATCCTTACACACACGCCCAAATCTTCTTTCTTTCTTTCTTCTTTTATCAGCCCATCAAAGTTCACTACTGGACGCTCTCACATGTACCTAACCACGTTTTTGGCTGCAAATAATTTTAGATGCATATGTGTACGTGAGAGCGTTTCGAATAAGTTGAAGATTATTTTGAAATATACGCAGTGCTCCATGTTTTTGGTCGTCTGAGGTATTGGACAACACAACTGAAAACTGGAAATACTGTACACTGAATAAGATATTCTACGATAAACATCACAAGAAGAACCAAAGAAGACAAAGAGAAGGAGAGATAAATCATTTTTGTACCAATATTATCAAAAACAGACAGCCCGCATATTTGTCAAAATTTCGTTGTTCGTATGTTCCTCTAGTTCACATCAAGTGCAGAAGCAGTGTAAGAATATCTACCGTCTCACATTGTCACACATGGCGACAGAGGTAAGCAAATCAGGAGATAGACAGCGCGTCTTCCAAATAACAACAAAAAAATAAAACATCCCGCCTGACAAGCGTGGCAGCTTTGCAAATTCCCCCCCCCCCCCTCCCCCTCCCTGGTTGAGAAGGGCAGCAGCTATTCCTGCTCTCTGCGCTCTGTTTAATTTTCCTTTGTTGCCCCTTACGACACAAGCGGGACGAAGTTATAGGGTAGTTCTCCTACGCCGCCACTATACGGCTCTTCTTTTTATTATCATACTATAACAGTCTATTGTTGGACATGTGCTTCTTCCATGGCAGGGGTTTGAAATAATCGCCACACTTAGTAGGCGAATTGGCGATCACAGTACCAGTATATGAGGGGCTCATGGCATTAATTTCTTTCCCATAGTCACCTCTTACCGGTAAATAAACTGTATCTATGCTTCCATATGTATATTTATAGTACATACTGGTATGTATTAGCGGCTCAGAACCACCAAACCAAATGCAATGATGCGCTGCTTACTTTTTAAATGAGGCAAAAGCCATGCTCAACTTGTTTTAAGAACACGAGTCAGGATGTTGGCGGTGTCTCACCCCCCCCCCCCCCCCCGTGCCTTGGAAAGCACTTAAAATCTACATAATCGTCTACATGACACAAAATGACCGGCAACTTCTTTCTTCTGACGTCTTGACTCTATATTCTACTTAACTGGCATTATTCTTTGTCGTTTTTTTCTCTCCAAGAAGCGCGCCTCTGGAATGGACTACCTAAAATAAAGTTTATTACTTCGGCAAACATACAATAAGCAGAAAGCTTCTTAAAATGACTTAAAATTGCTCAATCGTTATTAACACCATTTTATTTTTCTTATTTTCAAGAAACGGTCATAAGATTTAATATAAAATTGTAAATTAAAACATAAATCCCTTCTGAAAAAATAAATTTCCTTCACTGCCTCAAAAAACGATATAGAAATAAGCTTTTAATAAATAATTCAAACTTTACTATCCTTAGGTTTTTACGCGATAAAAGAAACCAAGTAAAACAAGCATCAAAAAAATGTAATAATTTACCTGACAACGACTTAAAAACTTCGATAAAAGAATCAAATATTCAAGACAGTTTCCAGCCAAAGATTTTAATTAGTACAGCGCTTTCCTTTTTAAGCTTTTAATATTAAAATATTTACATCACGACGTATTTTTGTAACAATAATGAAATATATGTAAAACTTTCTTTTGCTACAAAGATATATTAAACAGTAATAATACAAGAAACCGATTGATTTGGATAACTTTGTATATTACAGGTAAAGGTAATTACAAACTTATACAAAAATATTTTTTTTAAATATCCTTTTAATGACAATAGTGGCAGACACTAACTGTTAAGATTTTTTCCTAAAATAGTCATGCATGGTACGAAAGCCATAAAAAATTTCCAATTTAGATTAACTTTCGTATATTTGAACCAATTTTTTTTTCATGATAGACACAGGCTGCACCGTATTATGACTGCAACACGGATAGAATACTAGCGTGAAATAGCAGCATAATACCGATGTGATTTTTGTAGCGACGAGAATCGGAGACCCTTTTCACTGGTTTTCAAGCATCTCATCTTAGTCCTCAGGGGTGAAAACCATCCGCATTTTGATTCTTAATATAGGATAAATGTATGTGTGGTATATGGGTATTGCTTAATTAAATTATCATCAGGAGAGTTATGAAATTATATGCTCGTTTGTATTTCAGTTGTGTATATGAATGATAATGAAATAAATGTATTTTGCCTACACTTCTATGAAAAAAAAAGACTGAGATAATGTTTGTAACAGACATAAACACACTTTTTTAATAGAATTAAACTTTGAATCTTCTTCATTTTAACGGATGAACGTTCTTCGTCAAGCTTTGCAAGTGGATTGACTTACGCAGACGTAGCGCATCTCTGACGCTGTTACCTGTCACTGATCTAAGGGTGCGTACAGATTAAGTAACATGTTGTGTAACTTTTGTTTTATAACACGTCCACATTACGTAACATTGTTTTTCTACATTGCAACATATAACAATACTGTACACATTAGAATTACAATGCAATATAAGAATGTTATACTCGTATAACATTGTCGTATGACATTGTCGTTTGTCGTTCTTCCGTTCGAGTTATATAACATTTGTGGCACGTTATATAACACGTTCTGTAATAATCAGCCACCATATTACTGAAACATGTTATATAACGTTTTATAACATGTTATGTTATATAATGAGTACGCACCGTTACAATATTTTACGTCTGGTTTAAAAAAATGTCTAAAGGATTTTTCTTGCATTTCCCGTAGTCGCCGCACGACACCCCCGAGACGAAATGGTGTGATAGACTTTATGACGCCACCAGTCGGCAAACTTGTCATAACTCTTCGGAAACATTCAATATAAAATAATTCAATTTAAGAATTTAATTCCAAATAGCAGTGCGTGCACTGAGCTAGAGAGTATAATTACAGCCTTTAAGGTATTCTATCTAAGTTTTCGATGGTGGAAATATCTGTAGGCTTCTTTATCTGTAGTTGTTTGTGGGTGTACATGCTGCATTAGCCATTTACTACTATCTTAGTCCTCAGTGATGGCAGTGCATCTATAGCCTTCTTTATTTGTAGTTGGTTGTATGCTTTCATGAGCTGCAGCAGGCACTTACCATTAGGTATACTCTAAGTTCGCATGTCACTTTTATTTTATCAAAAAAAAATCGCTGGAAAGGTTGTAAAATTACACTGAAACATTATCTCGTACTTTCCTTTCCAATTTTTTTTTATTTATTTATTAATGAATTTATGATAGAGTGATGTTACTTAATTCTAAACTCGCCAAACTTTTACTATCGATAGCGAGAGGCGCTCTTTTACAAAACAAATGAACCACCTTATGTACTACTAATATTAGACACAATGATACACAATTATATAAAATAGTAATATATAAACCTATGACATCTTAATATTATGTTAACTATATATTTTTATATACGTGTAACTTTAAAATACTGAAAAATAAAATAATAATAAATAATAAAAAAAAACTGCGGTTGCCAACCCGCTCGCCACGCTTGGCGATGGAAACTATGGCATATATGCAATGAGCAATGACAATGATAAACGGCCCCCAGTCCCCGGCGGCCCCGCTATTCCTGCTACGGTGGCGACCATGGTAACGGCGGGGCCGGGGGTGCTAAGAATCTCCGGTGGAGGTTCGGTTGCCACCTAAGACGACTCGACCTGCCTACATACAACGCACGCACCCTGAGGACTGACGAGAAGATAGTGGAGCTGGAATAAGAGATAGACAAGTTACGCTGGCATATTATAGGATTGTCCGAAGTCCGAAGAGAGGGGGAGGACACGGTAATCCTCGAATCCGGCAACTTGCTCTATCACCGGGAGGGCGACCATCTGTCCCAAGGAGGTGTCGGATTTATCGTCCACAAGTCTCTCGTTAACAACGTTGTAAAGATTGAGAGTGTGTCGACGAGGGTTGCGTACCTTATACTCAGAATCACCAAACGGTGTTCGCTGAAGGTCATACAGGTTTACGCACCAACCTCGGCACACCCCGATGAGGAGGTGGAGGAAATGTATGAGGATATTTCTAGCGCCATGCATTCCTCCGAAATCCACTATACGGTGTTAATGGGAGACTCAACTCAAAACTATACACAAGAGAGAACGGTGAGCTGCAAGTAGGGAAATTCGGAATAGGGCAACGGAACCCAAGGGGCCAGCAGCTGGTCGACTTCATGGAGAAAGAGGGACTCTTTTTGATGAACTCTTTCTTCCGGAAGCGGCCCCACAGGAAGTGGACCTGGTCGAGCCCCGACGGTTCCACAAAAAAATGAGATTGACTTCATTATGACCACCAGACGACAACTGTTCAGTGAAGTCTCCGTAATCGCGAGGGTGAAAACTGGTAGCGATCACCGAATGGTTAGAGGTACACTGAACCTAAACGTTAAGTTGGAGAGGTCTCGTCTAATGAATACAATTAATAGGATCAGGCGTTACTTTGCGGAAATCCATTATAGAAAAAAGCTTTTAGAAAAATTTTACTTCCCAAATATCCGCGTTATAAAATAAAATGATGTGTCTTACCTAGTATGAAAAGCACCTCCCGCCCTCTCTCAATTGCGTGCACTATCCCCGCCACCACTTATCCCAGTACCGCTACTCCCAACACCACTACACTAGGCAAGACACACCACTGATGATAATACGACACGTATTTCGCCTCTACACGAGGCATCCTCAGGTGATATAGACTCTACGGTGGCTAACCGCTAAGTGAGCGGCGAGCCAAAACAATTGCCTTTTATACAGACCGATGACGCAACCGCTCTCTACTTAAGGAGCGAGCGACTGCGTCATACGATAAAACATGTGACCAAGCACCGCTGGACTTACGCAGCCGTTTGTAAAATTAAAAACAAACCGCCGCGCAACGACCACCCTCCAACCACGCAACCAATCGCCGATCACCGTGAGGGTGACAAACGACCATATTGCGAGGCTCTCTATTATTAGAGAGCAGGCTTAAATATATTTAAGAGAGGTGAGTTAGTACCAGTAACATTTGTTTGTTCATTCAGCAATGCAACGGTATTATTATTACTTTTTAATATCTCTAACTGTTCCAGCACACACAGCCGCAGCCCTTTATTACACGTATAAGACTTTAAACGAGTGGTCGTTAGCTAGGTTGTGTCCAGTGCCTAAAAGATGTTTGGCAAAATGGGATTTATCGGGATTGCAATTCCTGTACGCGGCTAAATGCTCTTTATAAGGTGTTTCGAAATTGCGACCAGTCTGACCCACGTAAACGGCGTGGCATTCGTCACAAACAAGTTTGTAAACACCTGACTATTGACGAATATTCAACTTATCTTTATTATTACAGATATTTCTAAGAGAATTGTTTGTTTTGAACGCCACATGAACGCCGTTTTGTCGAAGAGTATTAGCTACTTTTTCAGATATGGAGCCTAAGTAGGTCAAACAAACGGTTAATGTAACAATAAAAAGCGGCTACTTTATGTTGCCAAGGATGACATGATGACGCGGGGATGACCGTGTCGGTGTGTGTTGGCTTTCGATAAATTTGGAAAACATGTGACGATTCTTTTCTTGTTATTGTTAAGTCGAGAAAATTAAGGGAACAATCTTGTTCCAATTCAAGTTTAAATTTAATTTTGTCATGGACTCTATTTATTTTATTGAGGAAAACATCCAGTTGTCTCCTTGTGTCAGTCCAGCAAACAATTATGTCGTCTACATATCGATAGTAATATAAGATATTTTGATTGACAACTATATGTTGTTTTTCGAAATTATCCATGAAAATGTCCGCCATAAGGGGACTTAGAGGGGACCCCATAGCTAACCTTTCTTTTTGTAGATAGAAACGGTTATTAACAGTGGTAGAGCCACGCGGCGGCTTTTGCTGTCGCACGGATGGGCCGGCTCGAGCCGGGGTGGTGCCACGACCTCACAGAATGCCAACGTGAAGTGGAGGTTTGCCTCTGCGTTTCGCTTGGTGAGTGCGGGTGGCCGGGGGCCCTTTTTACTGGAAGTGAGGCATTCCATCTTGGTCCTCACGGGTGACAACGCATCTGCATTTTGATTCGCAAACGAGGATAGATGTAGATGTCTATGGGCCGCAGCGGCCACTTACCATCGGGTGGACTGTGTGCTCGTTTGTCACCCTTATCTTATAAAAAAAAAAAAAAAAAAAAAAAAATTAAACCGGAACTAGTTTTGTTTCATACAGAGAGAGGTTAAGTTAAGAAGATCATTTGTTTCCCCGGGATGTAGACGACGTTTTTCAAAGAGATCTGCGAGTATACGCAAACAGTCAGGAGATGGGACATTTGTGAAAAGACTATCAACGTCTAAAGATAACTTGAATTCAGATTTCTCTCGAAGGAAGAGGCTGCGTAAGTCCAGCGGTGATTGGTCGCATGTTTTATCGCATGACGCAGTCGCTCGCTTCTTAAGTAGAGAGCGGTTGCGTCATCGGTCTGTATAAAAGGCAATTATTTTGGCTCGCCGCTCACTTAGCGGTTAGCCACCGTAGAGTCTATATTACCTGAGGATACCTCGTGTAGAGGCGAAACACGTGTCGTATTATCGTCAGTGGTGTGTCTTGCCTAGTGTAGTGGTGTTGGGAATAGCGGTGCTGGGATTAGTGGTGACGGGGATAGTGCACGCAATTGAAGGAGGGCGGGAGGTGCTCTTCATATTAAGTAAGATACATCATTTTATTTTATAACGCGGATATTTGCGAAGTAAATTTTTCTAAAAGCTTTCGTCTAATGAAGTCAACGCTCCGTCCCCCTTGTGCTCTATTTCAAAGTCCCGAAACCTTTCAGCTCGTGTTACAAAACCGTTTTCCGTGCCTAGAAGACTGCAATGAAGCGGACGATATGAATGACAAGCTCGTGGAATCTGTCCATGCGGTCGGAGCTAAGTTCTGCAAAACCCGCCGCAGACAAACATAAAAACTCTCCGATCACACTCTCAATCTCATGGCTGTTAGACGGGAGATGAAGCTACATTCTTCAACAGATTTGACAGAATACAGGCAACTGAACAGACAGATCTCCAAATGCATGCGGCGGGACTTACGCAACTTCAATATAGCTTGTATTGAAGAAGCGATCGAGCGGAACCAAGGCTCCAATGCCTTTGCCAGAGATCTGTCTGCCAGAAAGAGCCAAGTGTCAAAGCTGAAGACCGAATGTGGCAGCATCGTTTCCGGGGCACCTGAGATTTTGAGTGAGATTGAGAAGTTCTATGGGCAGCTGTACACGTCATCGTTGGAGCCACATGTAAGTGTGAGTAACGATCCAAGAGCGAGTCTTACCCGACAATATTCCAAAGATATCCCGGACGTCAGTCTGAGCGAGATTAGAATGGCACTTCAGCACCTTAAAAACGGCAAGGCCCCAGGCGAGGATTGAAATACAGCGGAGCTTCTCAAAGCGGGTGGAAGACCGGTACTTGAAGTCCTTCAGAAGCTCTTTAATTCCGTACTCCATGGTGACATTACATCGGAGGCGTGGAGCAAAAGTGCGGTGGTCTTGTTCTTCAAGAAAGGTGACAACGCTCTCCTGAAGAACTACACACAGATTTCCCTTCAGAGCCGTGTCTATGTGCTGTTTTCGAGAGTCATTACGAATCGTCTCGCGCGCAGACTTGACGACTTCCAGTTTCCCGAACAAGCCGGATTCCAAAAGGGCTTTAGCACCATAGACCACATACATACCCTTCGGCATGTTGTATAGAAGTCTGAGGAGTACAATTTGCCACTATGTCTGGCGTATGTGGACTATGAGAAAGCCTTTGATTCCGTCGAAATTTGGGCGGTGCTGCAGTCCCTTCAGCAATGCCAAGTTGACTGTCGGTATATCGAAGTGCTGAAGTGCTTGTACAGTAGAGCTACGATAGCTATCCGAGTACAGAACCAGAGAAACCTATCGAATTGCAGAGAGGTGTAAGACAGGGGGATATTATATCCCCGATACTCTTCACCGCTGCATTGGAAGACGTTTTCAAGCTTCTGGACTGGAAAGGATACGGTATTAACATCAATGGCGAGTACATCACTCACCTTCGATTTGCCGACGATATAGTCCTTATGGCAGAATCGCTACAGGACCTAAGCACCATGCTCAATGACCTCAATAGTGTCTCCCAACGAATAGGTCTTAGGATGAACATGGACAAAACAAAGATCATGTTTAATGCCCATGTCACACCTATGCCGGTAGTTGTTGGGAGCACTAAGGTCGAAGTTGTTGACGAGTATGTTTACCTGGGACAAATAGTCCGACTAGGTAAGTCCAACTTCGACCGAGAGGTCAATCGACGGATTTAACTCGGCTGGGCAGCGTTCGGGAAACTAGGACACATCTTGTCGTCAGACATACCTCAAAACCTTAAACGAAATTGTACAACCAGTGCGTGTTGCCAGTGATGACTTACGGAAGCTCAAGGTCGCTCAACGAGCTATGGAGAGGGCTATGCTCGAGTTTCTCTGCGTGATAAACTTAGAAATGAGTATATTCGCAGTAGAATCAGAGTAACCGACATAGCCTAACGGATTAGTAAGCTGAAGTGGCAGTGGGCCGGCCACATAGCTCCTAAAACCGACAATCGATGGGGAAGAAAAGTTCTTGAGTGGTAGCCTCGTACCGGTAGGCGAAGTGTAGGGCGACCCCCCACGAGATGGAGTGACGACCTGGTAAGACATGCAGGAAGTCGATGGATGCAGGTGGCTCAGATGCGTGCTTTGTGGCATTCCTAGGGGGAGGCCTATGTTCAGCAGTGGACTTATGAAAGGCTGTAATGATGATGATGATGAATGATGAACTTTAATTATATGAATTAAATATCTAGTGCTTATATATTATATTGTAATGTTTTAATTTAATACAATGTACTCGTATATAGAGTTCTATTAGCAATCCTGTATAATATTATTTAATTTTTCATTAAGTGATCCTTTACTAATTTTTGCATTTTCTCTTAGTAGTTCAATTTTGTTAAACACTTTAGCTACCAAATACTTAGATGTTCTCTTACGTTATTTTTGGTAGAACCAGTTTTTTTTACATATACAATGACAAGTTTTCTTTAACCCAACATTTTCTCTTATTTCTTTTTTAATATCCATTGCTCCCACCACGGATAAGGCAAGTCCTATTTTCTGCTATTTTGATAAATACGGCGCTATCGATCAAACGTGCAACCCCGTCGATACTTCTTCTACGAATGTGCTCCGTCACGATTTAGAATTCAATTAAGTGTAATGTGATCACAACTTCCAACTTAGGTTCCTAATTAGATTATCTAAAAGTTGAATAATGTAATAAACGCTTAAGGCATAACTTCCTTCAAGAAAAGAGGCCCATGTCTAGTAGTGGAATTAAACGGGCTTCTAGGACAAAAATAAAGAATATGTAAGGTATTTAAGATTTATTCCTAATTTTATTTTGACTAGAATAGAATAATTTTTATCCAAGACAGATTACGTAAACAATGTTTATTGAAAGTTGTTTATGCTTTCACAACTCATTCGGAGAAAATAGGAGGAACTAGCAAGAAGCCCGGGAAGACTGTTTTTTTTTTAAATAATTATTTACAATGTTTGCAAATAATACATTAAACATTTCGCAATCATTCCCAGGGATTATTTTTATTAACAACGTATTGTTTAATATTAATAACGCTTTCTTATAATACAGCTTTTATTAAAACGAAATTTAAATTTTGATATGTAGGCCCTACATATATTTTGTTGGACTTTCTTGTAAATCTTTAATACATAGCCCCAAGAAGAAATTTGACTTCATTGGTGAATATAGACCTTTTCAAGAATCCATCTAATCACTCGTAATTTGAAACATTTACCCATACACAGCACAGTGAGCTGAGCAGGCGGGTCATTGAGCGCAGAAAGTATACCCTCGGACAGTTAAGCTAATTCCCGACTCCATTCTGAGAGTTTTAAGTTCATCATCATCATCATTATAAAAACAGCAATCAAAATTATCAAAGTTCAGTGTTCAACATAAGCCTGCCCCACAGATTGCATATTACGGGATGTATGCCATAGCTGCCACGCTTGGCAGGCGCGTTGGCAACAGTTAAATAATGTAATCAGGAAGGTGTTGCTGTCCATCTGTTTCAGTTTCCTCTATCTCGTCTAATGACACTCACCACACCAGAGACTTACGTTCGGTACTACTGCCATTTGATGGTCGCTAGAGCATCATGCATTATTAAGCATATCATCATACAAAACTACGCATATTTCCCTTACATTGTATGCAGGGTCATTAACCTGAAAAAAAATGAATAAAAAATTAGGTACTCTCTGGATTGGTTGGACCACTTTATCTTGAATACATCAACAAGTTTTAAAGTTCTCTGCTGGAGATAGCTTTTCTAAGCATCAGCTGATATCAGAGGAGTTCAGTACTCATAGAAAATGGATATTGGTGAGATTTTCTTATCATTCTTTACATGCTTCATTCGTTCGGTTAACTATATTATTTCATTTAATAATTAAAAGAAATCAGTAATAATAATCGCCGTGTAGTGGCGGTCAAGAATATCCACTACCCCGCATTTTCCCGTGGGTGTCGTAAAAGGCGACAAAGGGAGGCAGACAGGAGATGGGCAGCAGCATCTTCCTGATAACAACAAATTTACAATAACAAAACTGCGGTTGCCAACCCGCTCGCCAAGCGTGGCAACTATGGCAAATACCCCCCTATGAAATGAAAGTAACAAAGAAACGGCCCCCAGTCCCCGGCGGCTCCGCTATTCCTGGCTACGGTAGTGACCACGGTAACGGCGGGGCAGGGGGTGCTAAGAATCTCCGGTGGAGGTTCAGTTGCCACCTAAGACGACTCGACCTGGCAACATACAACGCACGCACCCTGAGGACTGACGAGAAGATCGTGGAGTTGGAAGAAGAGATAGACAAGTTACGCTGGCATATTATAGGATTATCCGAAGTCCGAAGAGAGTGGGAGGACACGGTAATCCTCGAATCCGGCAACTTGCTCTATCACCGGGAGGGCGACCATCTGTCCCAAGGAGGTGTTGGATTTATCGTCAACAAGTCTCTCGTTAACAACGTTGAAAAGATTGAGAGTATGTCGACGAGGGTTGCGTACTTTATACTCAGAATTAACAAACGGTATTCGCTGAAGGTTTTTTTTTATAGGATCGGGTGACAAACGAGCACACAGTCTACCTGATGGTAAGTGGTTACTGTGACCCATAGACATCTACATCAATCCTCAATAAAGACTCAAGATGCAGATGCGTTGTCACCCGTGAGGACTAAGATGGAATGCCTCTTTGCCAGTAAAAAGGGTCTCCGTTTCTCTACACTCACCATACGAAACACAGCAGCGTTAAGCTGCTATTTTACGCTGGTTTTCTGAAGGTCATACAGGTTTATGCACTAAGCTTGACACACCCCGATGAGGAGGTGGAGGAAATGTATGAGGATATCTCTAGAGCCATGCATTGCTCCAAAATCCAATATACGATGTTAATGGGAGATTTAAATGCAAAACTAGGCACAAGAGAGAACGGTAAGCTGAAAGTAAGGAAATTTGGAATAGGGCAACGGAACCCAAGCGGCCAGCAGCTGGCCGACTTCATGGTAAAAGAGGGACTCTTTATGATGAACTCTTTCTTCCAGAAGCGGTCCCACAGGAAGTGGTTTAATGTCTCCGTGATCGCGAGGGTAAAACTGATAGCGATCACCGAATGGTTAGAGGCACACTGAACCTAAACGTTATGTTGGAGAGGTGTCGTCTAATGAAGTCAACGCTCCGTGAAGTGGACGATATGAATGACAAGCTCGTGGAAACTGTCCATGCGGTCGGAGCTAAGTTCTGCAAGACCCGCTGCAGAAGAACACAAAAACTCTCCGATCACACTCTCAATCTCATGGCTGTTAGACGAAAGATGAAGCTACATTCTTCAACAGATTTGACAGCATACAGGTAACTGAACAGACAGATCTCCAAATGCACGCGGAGGGACTTACGCAACTTCAATACAGCTCGTATTGAAGAAGCGGTCGAGCGGAACCAATGCTCCAAATTCTTTGCCAGAGATCTGTCTGCCAGAAAGAGGGTCAAAGCTGAAGACAGAATGTGGCAGCATAGTTTCCGGGGCACCTGAGATTTTACAACCAGTGCGTGTTGCCAGTGATGACTTACGGAAGCTCAAGGTCGCTCAACGAGCTATGGAGAGGGCTATGCTCGGGGTTTCTCTGCGTGATAAACTTAGAAATGAGGATATCCGCAGTGGAATCAGAGTAACCGACATAGCCTAACGGATTAGTAAGCTGAAGTGGCAGTGGACCGGCCATATAGCTCCTAAAACCGACAACCGATGGGGAAGAAAGGTTCTTGAGTGGTAGCCTCGTATCGGTATGCGAAGTGTAGGGCGACCCCCCACGAGATGGAGTGACGACCTGGTAAGACATGCAGGAAGTCAATGGATGCAGGTGGCTCAGGACCGTGCTTTGTGGCATTCCTAGGGGGAGGCCTATGTTCAGCAGTGGACTTATGAAAGGCTGTAATGATGATGATGATGAACGATGAACTTTAATTATATGAATTAAATATCTAGTGCTTATATATTATATTGTAATGTTTTAATCTAATACAATGTACTCGTATATAGAGATCTATTAGCAATCCTGTATAATGTTATTTAATTTTTCGTTAAGTGATCGTTTACTAATTTTTACATTTTCTCTTATTAGTTCTATTTTGTTAAACACTTTAGCTACCAAATACTTAGATGTTCTCTTACCACAATAGTTCGTTATTTTTGGTAGAACTAGTTTTTTTTCTCTAACCCTATGTGTTGTACTTTTTTTTAACATTAACTTTTTTAACTTTGGTAAGAAATAAATAAACTCTCTCTTGCAACAGACTTTTTTTTTATTTGAAAGCTCTACAATCTTGGAGAGATCTGAATTTAAGCCGGCTACGTATTTACTAAAATGTGCAGTTTTATAAAATTATATACCTATAGGGATCTATTTATAACTAAATAAAAACTATTTTGTATTAGAAATTAAGTGTTCAGTTATGATTTAACTCTCACTACTTTATTGAAATCAGTTTTTAATGTATATCAGTTTGTAGTGGCGTTGTGAATATATCCACAACCCTATGTCGTAAGAGGCAACAGAGGGAAACAAGAAAGTAGATGGGCAGCAGCGTCTTCCGTATAATAACAAAAAATAAAAAAATGTGGTTGTCAACCCTTCTGCCAAGCGTAGCGACTATGACAAATATCCCCCATATGAGCCATATGTTTAGCAGTGGACTTTGATAGGCTGTACCGGTATATGTGTTATGTCTCTAACCCAGTACAAGCTTAAGCTTAAGACTTAATATCGAACACAGGAATGTGAAAACAAACAAAATGCATTTCTTGCACATACATCATCATTCAGAAATCGCCAATAGCTAACAGTTATATATACATCCGTATTTCAATACTTAAAATACTCAAAACTAAAAATAAAGACAGGTTTTATAAAATCACTTGCCAAATATGGCGACCATAACAATTTTTTTCCTTGATTCTGAGAGGCAGGCGTTTCATGTGCACAAATATTTTAACTTTTAAACCAAATAATTCGTCACCTTTATTAAAAAATTGCGAATAAGCACTATTGGAATCAACATGTAATAAATATTTCAGCACGTTATTTATATTTTCTGAAAAAGGGAACAATTTAATTTAAAAATTTTGTGTTTAGCTTTTATTAATAAAATATTCCATAAATAATATGAAGAGTATTTGTAAATAAAAAAAATATTTCCCCTCGCTCCACCAACTGGAAACCTCAAGCCAACCAATCCTACACCATGTTAGTGAAGGCAAAAGCAACATAGTTCTATATTATAAATGTTAACACCTAGCACCTACATAAATGACGAAGACTAAATAATCTAAACACTATTTGATATGTAAAATTAATTGATTTTGGATAAAAGAAAAAAATACTAAACTTTCTAACACTAGCAATCGAAGTGTTAAGACGATATTATTATGCAAAGAAAACGATATTAAATATCGTTTTTATGAAATTTTCATACATACCAATATTTTATACAATTTCGTTTTTCTAGCAGACAGAAAAAGTACTTAAATTTGTTATCAGAACTTAAAGAAATAATCAAGTAAAATACAACAGGCACGATATTAAAAATACTTATTTGTTGGGACAGGTTTTGAGGTTTCCTATAGATCATCACTTTGCTGTACATTTTTCATTATATCTAAGGTTCTTTGAATTATTTTCATTTTTATAATCACTTTATAACAACTTTATCACTATTATCAGTAATGAATTACGAGAACAATATTTTACGACAAAAGCGATACAACGTCGTTTGCAAAGAAGTCAGAGTCAAAAACTATTATTGATAGTAGTATAATTCTTGTGTCCGTTATTTTAATATAAGTTTCAGCAAAATAAAAAGTTGCATTTTTAAATTTTACGATAATTGGCATTTGATACTAGCACGTTGAGCCTATAAACGTTTTACGTTTTAGTAATAGTTACAAATGACAATAATCACTAAAATGTATTCATAAGAATTTAGTTATGATTCAAATATTGTCCAAGAAATTATGAGAAGATGTTCCATTTATCATCATTGTCCATCTCAGAGTTTTTGTGCTGCCACAGCAAATATGCGAAAGAAATAGAATTGTTAGTTCACCGTGGTTAAATCAATTTTTAGAACGTAAGTTATACCATAGCAATAATACGGACGTGACACATAGGTTAATTGACCATGGGCCATCAGACACTTTGAAGTGAAAATGATACCATAACTAATTCACGAATATTGCACTTAGGCAAGTTGACCATGGTTAATTATATGCATAAAAACATTGAAAATGCTTCGGTAAAAACACGAATAGACCCAATATTCACATGTTTACTACTGACTTTGAACAGTAAATAAATAATTAGCCCTTAGTAGAATATCTTATCAGCACTTTGTAAATTTACCATGGAGAGTAATTTCTATTATATGTGATTCGCGCATGTCAATGTTTGCTTAGCAAACAAAAGTATAAAAATTTGCGCTGAAGGCTTTTTAATACCACCATTACAGAGTTTTAACGACGTGTAACGGACGTAGACATTTTTATACACATAAAGTTTACGAAACATTTTGTGAATAGGTTTTAAAGGTTTTTTTTTTGACAGTTATGATTTAATTATTAATATGTTATCACTTCACCTTTAAAAACATATGCAGATAATGCTTAATATTTTTTTTATACAAGCAGTTTGATAAACGGACAAATAGTCCATTTGATGACAAGTGAATACTGAGAGTCATAGACATCTACATTTATCCTCTATTAAATATCAAAAGACAGAATGTGTTGTTTCCCCTGAGGACTAAGATGGAATGCCTCGTTTTTAGTAAAAAAGTGTCTCCAGTCCTCAACACCCACCATGCAAAATAAAACAGCATTAAGTTACAACTCAACGCTGGTATTCTATAAGAGCGTGGTCCTAACACGGTCGGGATGACTCATTCGTAATACAACAATACTGTAGTATTACGAATGAGTCATCTATTAATAATAAGTAAAATAAGTAAAAATAAATCAAATTAAACGCGATATAATCCGTAAATATTTCTTTTATTTAATATATAATATGTTTGTAAATTATAAGCAATCACGAATATATATATACGTTTATGTATATACAAATTCTCACGCCTATCATCCAGTGGAGTAGGCAGAGGCTACGGACATTCATTTTCCACAACCCTGTCACACCTCTCTAGCTTCTTTTTGGTCCATTTATCTAGGTATATTTTCTAGTCGGTTAACGGATCTCTTAATCGGCACGGCTTGAATGTATCGCCCATTTTGTCGATAAACTTCTATTTATTATAGGGCGTCAATTGCCAACTTTGCTATTCACTTCTGCAGTATAAATTGATTTCGCCTCTCATTCCTGATTCATTAATAAAAAAGTTCAAATAGTGGGTTAAGTTAGTTATTTACTCCTACACTAAATCTATTGATGTCCCTGTCAGCAATACCCTAGCCTCTGTCTCAGTTACTGTTGAGAAAATCATTAATGTAATTAAAAGCATTGATTCTTCTAAGGGAGCTGAGCCAGATACAATACCTCCTTTTTTCATTAAGATCTGCGTAAATGAAATCAGTTTTCCACTCTGCATACTTTTTAACCTATCACTCAGTTCAGGAATTTTCCCTGACCGATGGAAGATGGCTCACATAGTCCCTATTTTCAAAAGTGGAAATAGAACTATTTGCGAAAACTACATACCTATCAGTATACTATCTTGCTGTGTGAAACTTTTCAAACCTAATGTGTCTGAGCTCATTTATAATCACATAAAACCTCTTTTGTCGACCAACCAACATGGTTTTGTTAAAAATAAATCTAAAATCACCAACTTACTAGAATATAAAAACTATTTATGTTGTGCTTTTGCTAAAAATGTTCAAGTAGATTCTATCTATACAGATATCTCTAAGGCTTTCGACATCTTTGACCATCTTCTCCTTTGTCGAAAGCTTTGTCAAATGGGTATACATGGCTCGTTGCTTCGGTGGGTCGAATCGTATTTGTCTCGAAGAAGTCAGCTGGTGGCTTTCAAGGGTGAACTATCCAACCCAGTTCTTGTTATCTCAGGTGTCCCACAAGGCTCGGTTCTCGGTCCTTTACTGTTCATTGCTTTTATAAATGACCTTGTTGCGCAGTTAAAATGTCCTAGCTTACTATATATATGCGGACGATTTAAAAATTTTCTCCGAAGTAGCTACCCCTGAAGACGCTGAAGCACTACAAATGGACATCGAAACCGTGGCAAGATGGTGTACTGATAAGCACATGTATTTAAATATTAATAAATGTTTTGAGTAGGTGTGAATTGGGGCTTCTGCGTCACTTTGCTATCGCTTCGCTCGAGCTACATGCCGCTGAAGGCCAATCGATGCGATTCTCTATTTGCGATGAAGTTTTTATAGACCAAGTATGTTTATGTGTTTTGGGTAGCAATGGATATTCATATAAGTTTTTTTTTTTTTTTTTTTTTTTTTTTTTTTTTATAGGATAAGGGTGACAAACGAGCACACAGTCCACCTGATGGTAAGTGGTCGCTGTGGCCCATAGACATCTACATCTATCTTCGATTAAGAGTCAAAATGCAGATGCGTTGTCACCCGTGAGGGCTAAGATGGAATGCCTCGTTTCCAGTAAAAAGGGTCTCCGGTTCTCTACACTCACCATACGAAACACAGCAGCGTTAAGCTGCTATTTTACGCTGGTATTCTGTGAGAGCGTGGTCCTTCCCCGGTCGAGCCGACCCATTCGTGCTACAACCATAATATAGATGCAGCATGGCTCTACCACGTAAAGAAGTCCCAGGAATGGAGTGCCAATGGAATAGCTCTATCTTTCTCTAAAAGTTTTAATAGGCTGATTGTTTCACGATCTGATACTTTGATGTGTGGAACTCGCCAAACTATTTTATTTATTATAATATCTTCTACAACTTCACCCGTATTTACCTTGATCGCATTAAGATTTGTATTGCTTCGTCATAATACTAACTCATGCTTAATTAATTATATTTTTTTCATAATCTTCTGCAAATCCTAATATCTTGTTCAATGGTATAGACGCGAAAACGCTCCACCACTAGTATTGCTTGTTCCGCCGGTTGACCAGCCCCAAACTCGAGCACATTTGGATTCATTTTCATTTAAGGATAGATAAGATTTTATGGTAGTAGTGACACCAGCATTCTTAATTTTATCTATTTCTACTCCATTAAGTTCATATAGTATGTCTTGAAAAAGAAATAGCACTGGATTATTGACAAAATGTACGTTTGATACCTTTTCTTTTGTGGTGCTGTTATTAACGTTCACCTTTGCCTCGATATATAAATTATTTAGTGAAGGTAGTACGTACAGGTCTTGTTGATTAATAGGAATACGTATTTCGTCATTCTTGTTAAAACTAGTTACATATGGTTTGTATGAATGATACTCATAACTTTCAATGCTGTTATCGTACGACGTTTGTTGAGATACGTTTAAAATATTCATTTTATCAAGCCATCTAGCTTAAGAAATTTATTAGACTTGGTAAGCTTCTTTATTAGCTGAAGAGTTGTGCCTTTATATGATATTTTTTTAAAACTGGCTTGGATACACGAAGTAGACGGGCTTTTATTGAAATTTGTCATATTTTTTTCGGAAATGTAAATACAGTTGTACTTCTTCACCTCGTAAATTTATCTCTTTATTCTCAGCGTTCAATAACTTTATATTGATAGCACTTATGGAACTTTTGTTAACAGGAAAATAAATCAAATTTCTGGGTATATGAATTATTCGATAACCAGGTGGTACATTAGGTGCGAATTCAAAAATTATATGGCTTGCTTTCCCGTTGACAAATGAACCACTAACTACATCGCATTCAATCCGCACGATGGTTGTCGATAGAATACTGACAGGATACTTTGATTCTTGTCTTTATATTTGCTTTGTACTTATATTTGCTTTTATTGTTTCCATACCAAAGCCTAAAATTTTACCCAGTGATTCGCTTCTATTAAAGTGCACATCTTCAGAGCAAAAAATATTTGTTTTCAATGTATTATTGTTAGAAGTTAGTTTTAGTACAGCGTTCTTAATATTATTTTTTTAGATAATCACAAATATCTAGAAGCTCGTAAGACCCTTCAGGAATTTCGATCATTTATTTTTCACCATAATTAAATTTATTGTTTCTTTCATCTATATTGGGAATAGAATTGAAAGTTGAAAAATACAAAAAACCACATTCGTAGTCTCCTCGTAGTTCTATTATCGGTGAATAGTTCGTTGATAAAGAGGCTCCTGTCCCAGTTATAGACACAGTGAAAGACATCTTTATACTGATACGTTTATTTATTTCATACACTATATAAATGCTTTTTTCCAGTAATTACTTAAAAATTTTAGACAAAGATGTCCACAGTTTGTAGCACCAAACGCTTGATGTCGCGCATAATTATAGTTAATAGGTAAGTTATGCATATATTTAACTAATTCTAACGGGGGCTTTAAGATACCAAAACTGTCATAATATTCTGCGTATTTATTGTGCTTTAAAGGCTACCCAATGCGTTCCAGGATTTCTGTAGCTATCCAAATTCAGTATTCCACATTCTATCTTTCTCGGTTTCAAAAGAATTTATTTCTCATGAAAACGCCGCGAAAGTATGGAATGTCACTTGCATGTTCTAATATGTCGAGATTAGTGAGCGCCCGTCTGGGTAACCGTTTAATTAGTTTTTTGAGGGGTTAAGATATAAACCTGCTCCTTGTTTATGAGGTTTATTATATAATCCTTTTCCTATAGCAATGGCTTCCATCATTCTGTTGTGTCTTTCAGATTCCTGAAGACTCTTTTGTGCTGCTTTTGAATCATTATCAGCTTTTGCTATACCCGCTGCTCCACCGGCTAATGATCCTAAAGGTGACAATCCTGCAAATATGGCAATAAGTGGTAAAAATCCTCCACACTTTGGAAGAGTAATATAACGGGGTAAACTTATTCCTTTTTTATTACTAAATATTTTCTTTGCAGCTGCATAGGCATATTTTATAGCCGAGTGACTGTCTTTGGATTTTAGTTTTTTCAACTGAGACTGTATTTTTTTATCCCCCTTCTTAAATGCTTTTATACCGCTCCCCGCCCGGATTTTCACTTTCATCGCATTTTTGACTATCCATGAGGCAATTTTTCTCCTTTCCTAGCATATTCTGATTTCAACCTCCTCTTAGCCATTTTCAAAAGTTCTAAATCCGCTTTTTGTCGAGCGCCCGAATCTTTGTTAGCGTAAGCAATATCATGAAGCATGCACGCTTCATCCAATTTATTTATCCCACGATCGCCTTTGAGTAACCGTTTTTGAAGTTTAGTTCCGGGGCCGCAAAATTGATAGCTGGGTAAATGTAACTCAAACGGTAAATTGTCTATTACTTTATTAATTATACCACTGCCTTCCTTGATCGATAAGTATAAAATGAGATCATTAAGAAATAATACGTTATTTATATACCTAAACCACTAATGAACTTTTATCCACCCAACCATTTTCTTCATCACTCAAACCTAACCATTTTACTAAAAGCTTATTTCCTTTTCTTTTAATGACTTTTTCAATAAGATAAAGGTCTGGAAATTTAGTTTTTTGTAATTCGTAACCGTAAAAAGAGCCTAGAATTTTTTGATTGTGTTTGTCTTCTATTTGATAGGTTTTTAGGATTGGTTTGGTTGACTTTAATGATACGAAATATTTCTGTAGACCAATTAGGGGTATAACCTTTGTAAAAATCTCCTTTGTATTTGCTTATACGAACGTAATCGCAAGCGTGAAACGCCGGTCCTTGACGTATCTTAGGCTTTTTTGACTCCTTGATGTTTGACATAACTAAAATCGCATTTGAATCATTAACGTTGATTGGCTTGAATTTTTTAATGCGATGTAAAGTATTATTATACCGCTTTACAACAAAATCTAAATTATTTTTAAACCATTGATATCGTCCATAGACTGAATTTTTTGTAAAGGTGAGTTTTTAAAGTTCTTAGTACTTGTTCTACAATGGAGGCCTTTTTAACGGAGTACGCGAAATAATGATTTACATTATAATTTTTCATTAAATTATTAAAAGAATCATTATAAAACTCTGTACCAAGATCTCTTTGTAAATTGTTAAGTTTTCGCCTTGATTTAGATAATTAACTTTGCATCGCATTTTTGACACAATTTTTATGTTTCGTTTTCAATGGTCTAACCCATACGTATTTTGATAAAGCATCAATTACTACTAGAACATATTTATATCCTTTATTAAACGTGGAATATTTTTTAAAATCAATCAGGTCAGCTTGCCATAAATCATCTATTCCTTTAATAATCGTATGTTGACGAGAAAAATTTCTTTGCTTCTTTGTGAAGCTAATTGACTATATCTTGTTTACTCATTTTGGGCAGGTTTTGATGCAATCATGGGGTCGATTTCCTTTTCAGTATAATACATTTTCCTGAAATCGATAGTAGTCAATTTTTTTAAATTGTTAAGGTACTTTTTGACATTATCGTGAATTGTTTTCATTTCATTTTTAAGTTGTTGAACACATTTATCCACATATTCTTTATTCACGGCTTCATCCTCTTTTTCAGGAGGTTGCAGTCCTTTTAATCTTGTTGATTTCAAATCAAAATCACCAGCGTCTGTTCTTACTAAAGCGTTACTGAGAATATCAGAGTATTCAGATAGTCGTAAACGCTTATGAATATGATGACCAAATTTGTCCATATTTATAGCCGTTTTATCGGCTTCTGTAATCAAATGGTACTGCGTAATCCTCCCGTAGGCAGTTTAATATATTTAATGTCTTTTATGATGCCAGATTCATGCAATTCTTCCACTATTGCATAAATTTCATTGTCAACCCCTGTGTTACCAGCTACATATAATCCAAGTAGTAATTTTAATCGTTCCACTAACTCGTTTGGATCGTTCTAGTAAATCATATAAGTATCTTTTTTAACTTCTTTTAAAATATCAATTCCTTCTCCCTTTGCAAGACTTTCTGAACTAATTTTATGATTTCTCGAGTGCTTAAACAATGGTTTGATCACTTGAATATATTTAAATCCTTTGTAACTGTTAATCGGTTTGGACTGATCATAATTACGTTTGTGTGCATTAGTATGCAAATGTAACAATTTATAATTTTGTAAGTCTTCCTCTGTCACAATATCTAAATTAGGTAGCTTTTTAAACAATAACTCTTTAAAACCTGGAGTTTTTTTCAAACAATGATTTCCAATTTTTAAGATGTGATCATTATCATAGACACGAAATGGGCCGAGCATTAGTTTCCCACGTTCATTTGACACCATAAGGCACATCTTTTAGTAATTCAGATGACATAGTCCATGATAATGAATCATTTGCAATACTTGGTGTTGATTGATGTGATTTAAACGAAATTTCATTCGCGTCATTATCATCCGCAGGAAGCGAGTGAATAAGGGTTTTGTGGGATGTTGTATAAACATTGTTATCTGAGTTTTCTTCATTATTAACAGGATCTTCAAACACATCACTTGAAGAAATCGATAACTCACTTGTGCTGTACTTAGGTTTTTTAATAAGGTGAGCTTGATCTGTATGTTCATTTACATGTTGCTTTTCTTCAGTTTTTCTGGTAAGCATATTAAGTTGAACAACTATAGGCTTAAATATTGTTTCCAAAGCCAGACTGTTTGTATTTTTTGCATCTTTTATCATTTCTACCTTTCTTTTTACAGCTGCAGCAGATTTTACAATTTGTTTCTTGAGGTCTCGCTCCATTGTAAAGGAATTATACTGTGTTTGACTACTCAGCAGAAACTGATTGCTTTGTGACATAGCAACTATTTAAGCGTTAGTCTAAAATTATGTTATGTATTTATGTAATTATCTTGTGTATGTTAATTAGGTAATTATGAATGTATCAAACTTCATTCTCTAACAGCCTTTGTTTCGTTCACAGTCTTTATTTATAACAATATAATTCAAAGGTTTACTCCACATAGTTGAACACATTTCCCGGAACTGAGAACATGTCATGTCAGACCATACATGCTCGTCATAAATGTGTCTCAGATTTACGTCATCTTATTTAAACAATATGATCAGGTTAGTGTTATCTCTAAATAATTGCTTAGGTATCTTAGTATACGTTTGATTAATATAAAACAGTCAATGTTCACATGTCGACCCATGGCGAAATAATCGCGTATGTTGTTCTGATTTTTACAAGCTACATCGTCAAATATTATAATTGAGTTAGGCAAAGCTTCGTGTGGATTCAAAATTTCGCTATTATGATTATACTTGTAATAAGATATACCTTCCACATTCTGCAGTACTTTTTCTAAAAATAAGTATTTAAGTTGATATAAAGACTTAGAAGATATATAAAGGTTACGGAAACGCGGTCCATTCATGTAACATTAAGCTGATAACTAAGTTAGTTTTTTCGCAATTTGATGGACCGCATAAAATACTACGTATCGTATTTGGCAATAATCTCCCATGACGATTAACTTTATTTTTTGGTGCAGGACAGATACATTCTAATTTAAGTGATTCTTTTTATTTGAGAAATTACTTAACAGGTTTGTTAACTTGTCCGTATTGGCTGATAGGTTTTAATGAACTAACGTTATTTCAATCGTGTAAATAATTTAAAAACTTGAAAAAGTTGCTGAAGATTAACTAAATCATCAGCTTTAGTTCAAAAACATTTTTTTATAGGATAGGGTGACAAACGAGCACACAGTCCACCTGATGGTAAGTGGTTGCTGTGGCCCATAGACATCTACATCTATCCTCGTTTGCAAATCAAAATACAGATGCGTTGTCACCCTTGAGGATTAAGATGGAATGCCTCTTTTCCAGTAAAAGGGTCTCCGGTTCTCTACACTTATCATATGAAACATAGCAGCGTTAAGCTGGTATTTTACGCTGGTATTCTGTGAGAGCATGGTTCTTCCCCGGTCGAGCCGACCCATTCGTGCTACAACTATACTACTAATATAGCTGCAGCATGGCTCTACCATGTAAAAGCATTCACTCACTCTTGTTTCGCTCAAGCTATGTGCCCACTGAAGACCATAATTCTCTCAAGTATAGGTCCAATTTTTTTTAGTCTAACCAAATAAGTACCTATATGCTTGCAAGTTTCTATATTAAATCAATTTATTTAACCAATGGTGTTAAATTAAAAACCAATGGTGGAGCCGGCCATATAGCTCGAAGAACCGACAACCGATGGGGAAGAAAGGTTCTCGAGTGGCAGCCTCGTACCGGCAAGCGAAGTGTAGGGCGTCCCCCCACTAGATGGAGTGACGACCTGGTAAGATATGCAGGAAGTCTATGGATGCAGGTGGCTCAGGACCGTGCTTTGTGGCATTCTTTGGGGAAGGCCTATGTTCAGCAGTGGACTTGTGAAGGGCTGTAATGATGATGATGATGAATGATGATGAACCAATGGTGGGTGATCGCAAATGATCTAGCGGTTTGTACTACGAGTGAGCTACAAAGCCTGAATGCTGCGGTTCGATTCCCATCCTGTATAAAAATTAGGGTGCATGAACACATTACAAACATTTGTATATATACTGTTATATATTTGTATATATACAAACATTTGTATATATATACGCAGCAGTTTTTGCTGTTGCATGTATGGGCCGGCTCGAGCCGGGTTGGTACCACGACCTCACAGAATACCGGCGTGAAGTAGAGGCTCTGCTTCTGCGTTTCGTCTGGTGAGTGCAGGTGGCCGGAGGCCCAATTCCCCCCACCCCCCATCAACATGGTAGTGGAATTATACGATAGACTACCCCAGGAGGGTACCAGTTCCCCTAGAGAATCCCTCACTGAGCATCCACGACCATGTTATTCCAATCCTGAGCGTGGGCGCTCAGGCTGCCCCGCGTATTCTGGGGGGGGGGGGGGGGGGGGGCAAAATTCCGCTCAAAAACATAACTGCTCGGGGCAAACTGAGCAACAATACCAAGGCGACCCCTGCCACGCTATCCGTGAATTTCTGCAACATCAGGGGACTTCACTCTAACCTAAACGCCGTCCACTACCATCTCGAGACAGCGAAGCCGGCCTTGCTCTTTCTGACCGAGACGCAGATTTCCTCTCCGGCTGATATTTCGTATCTCTCCTACCCGCGGTACAAATTGGAGCACTCCTTTGTGCCCCGGGATGGAGTTTGCGTGTATGTCAGGGAGGACATCTGTTCTCGACGCCTCGGCAGTCTTGAAGGTTCGGACCTGTCCATCCTTTGGCTACGCGTAGACAGCGACGACCATCCGCACGTCTATGGGTGCCTCTATAGGTCCCATAGCGGTAATGCCGAAACAGACCGATTCATCGACCACGTCCAAATGGCTACAGATTCCTTGCTACAACAGGTCCCATCCGCAGAGATCGTGATCCTTGGTGATTTTAACGCCCACCACGCCAAATGGCTCGGTTCACGTTTAACCGATCATGCGGGGAGATCTGTTTATGACTTTGCCTTGGCATATGGTCTGACACAACTGGTTACTTCGCCTACGCGGATTCCAGATGTGGAGGATCATACACCTTTCCTGTTGGACATTCTGCTGACTTCTCATCCGGATGGATATCAGGTTTCCGTCGATGCCCCTCTCGGCTCTTCGGACCATTGTCTGATCCGGAGTGCGGTGCCACTCACACCCCCTTCGCGGTTGCGTTCTGTAGGTTGCCGCCGTGTTTGGCATTACAGGTCGGCGGATTGGGACGGAATGCGGTCTTTCTTTGCATCCTACCCATGGGGGCGGGTTGGCTTCTCGCCGGATGATCCCAGCGCTGTTGCTGACTCTGTCACTGATGTGGTGCTACAGGGAATGGAACTATTTATTCCATCATCTGTGGTACCCATCGGAGGCAGATCTCAGCCTTGGTTTGGTCGCTCCTGTAATACTGCAATACGCAGTAAGCAGGAGTGTTATCAAGCCTGGGCTGCGGCTTCGGCGACTCGGGATGTAAACACCAGCACACTTAAAAAGAAGTATAACTTCGCCTCCAGGTCCTTCAAAAGAGTTATTGCCAAGGCAAAGTCAGAGCACATAGGCAGAATTGGCGAGAAAGTAGTTCGCCTTCCTTCAGGAACCCGTGCATTCTGGTCTCTCGCCAAGGCTGTCCAAGGGAATTTCTGTAAGCCATCACTACCATCTCTGCACAGGGAGGACGACTCACTGGCCCATGACGCAAAAGACAAAGCTGACATTTTAGGCTCCCTTTTTGCGTCCAACTCGACTCTTGATGACGGGGGGAAAACACCGCCGACCATCCCGTGGTGTGAGTGCTCCATGCTGGATGTGCTGTTCTCACAGCGCTCGGTTCGCAAAGCAATTCTCTCCTTGGACATCCAGAAGTCGAGTGGGCCTGACGGAATCCCCCCAATTGTGCTTAGGACGTGTGCTCCGGAGTTGGCACCGGCCCTAACGCGTTTTTTCCGGTACTCCTACTCCCAAGGCGTAGTCCCGAATTCATGGAAGACAGCTTTTGTCCACCCGATCCCCAAAAAGGCGACCGCTCAGACCCGTCCAACTATAGGCCTATCGCGATCACGTCCTTGTTCTCCAAAATAATGGAATCCATTATTAACTGCCCGCTCATCCGGTACCTTGAGGATCTCCAGCTGATTAGTTACCGCCAATACGGTTTTCTTCGGGGTCGATCAGCTGGTGATCTTCTGGTCTACCTGACCCATAGATGGGCGGAGGCCAAGGGGGAGGCGTTGGCCGTTAGTCTGGACATTGCGAAGGCCTTCAATTTGGGAAGGGTTTGGCACAAAGCGCTTCTTTCGAAGCTCCCTTCCTATGGGCTTCCCGAGAAATTGTGCAATTGGATCACCAGCTTCCTTGCAGATCGGAGCATCAAGGTCGTTGTAGACGGTGCATGTTCTGACTACAAGCCTATTAACGCTGGTGTTCCACAAGGCTGTGTGCTATCACCAACGCTGTTTCTTCTGCATATCAATGATATGTTGCTTACTGGTAACATTCATTGCTATGCGGATGACAGCACTGGTGATGCTCTATACACCGGCCGTGCCAATATTTCTCGGGAAAACGTCGCCGAGTACCGGAACAAACTTGTGTCTGTAGTCAAGTCTTTGCTGAACAAAGTCTCGGATTGGGGGCGACTAAATCTAGTCCAGTTAAATCCTCAGAAGACACAAGTTTGCGCGTTTACCGCTAAAAAAAACCCCTTTGTCGTATCTCCTCAGTTTCAAGGCACTCCCCTTCTTGCCTCAGCCAGTATCGGTATCCTCGGAGTCGACATATCGAGTTACGTGCAATTTCGTGGTCACTTGGAAGAGAAGGCTAAATTGGCCTCTAAAAAGCTTGGCGTGCTCAGCAGAGCGGGACAGTATTTCATACCGGCACACCGTCTGCAACTTTACAAGGCGCAGGTTCGGCCTCACATGGAATACTGTTCCCATATCTGGGCAGGCGCTCTCCAGTGCCAGCTTCTTCCACTTGACCGCATCCAGCGCAGAGCCACTCGAATCGTCGACGACCGAGCCCTTTCCGATCGGCTCGATTCATTGGCACTGCGAAGAGATGTTGCATCCCTTTGCATTTTCTTTCGCATCTACCATGGGGAGTGCTCTGAGGAATTGTTCGGATTAATCCCAGCCGCCAAATTTCACGAACGCACATCGCGGCAGAACTCCCGATACCATCCACACCACCTGGATGATTGGCGGCCCACCACTGTGCTATTTAGAAGATGTTTTCTTCCTCGCACGACTTCCTTGTGGAATCGATTACCATCAGCGATTTTTCCGGACCGATACGACTTAGGGACCTTCAAGAAAAGAGCGTACTCCTTTTAAAAAGGCCGGCAACGCATCTGCAATTCCCTCCCTGGCGTTGCAGTTGTTCATGGGCGGCGGTAGTCACTTACCATCAGGTGAGCCGCATGCTCGTTTGCCCCCTCTCCTATAAAAAAAAAGAAACGCAGTCTACCTGATGGTAAGTGGTTGCTGTAGCCCATACACATCTACATCTATCTTCGTTAGCGAATCAAAATGCAGATGAGTTGTTACCCGTGAGGACTAAGATGGAATGCCTCTTTTCCAGTAAAATGGATCTCCGGTTCTCTACACTCACCATACGAAACACAGCAGCATTAAGCTGCTATTTTACGCTGGTATTCTGTGAGAGCGTGGTCCTTCCCCAGTCGAGCCGACCCATCTATAATCCAACTATACTATTAGTATAGCTGCAACATGGTTCTCCCACGTACAAACGTAATTAATAAGATAAGCATGTAGTTACTTTCATAGCGTAATGTCTTATGGAATCTTACTATGGCATAATGCGACTGACATTGAAGTCTTATTTGTTTGCAAAAGATAGGCATACGGATGATTTATAACTTAAATTGTAAAGAGTCCCTTAAAGACAAATTTCAAGGAAATAAACATATTAACTTAGCATAGAAATATATTTATGAAAATGTAATGTATGTACATAAAAAACAAATAGCTTTCATAAGAAAAAAATATCTTCATTTTTAAATACTAGGAACAAACATAAGCTTGTAATACCAGTTTTTAGACTTTATAGAATTAGTAATTAATTTATGGGTAGGCAACATATACGCTTTTACAACAAACGCCTAGGTGTTATTCTAGACTATATTCTATCTAGAGATATTACGAATAGTATAAAATTCAGTTTAAGATTGAAAATTGTTAGTTTTTTTTTTTCTTCAAAAAGCATTAATTTTAAACAAAGATATATTTATAATGGATTTAAATTTAATAAGTACATTGACCGCTATATTCTGACCCATTTCCATATTATTACACGTTTACCTGTAAAACACTGTGATATCATTTTACAGCGTCTGGCTGGCGCCAATGATGTTTTCGGCTGACGACGCAGCGTTTATTTTACATCGCATGCAAACATTTATGTTAAGTGTTTTTCACATATGAGCATTTAATGTTAATAAGCAAAAATATTCTTTACAAATAACATTAATACGAGTCAATGCTAAAGTTACCAAATGAAATATTTCTTCATTTTATAATATGTCAAACTAAAACACTTCCAAGTGGGGATAGCGCTATAATTTAGGGTATAAATTAGTTGCATCGTGTTTTCCACAGTCTAATAGACCTGGAAGCGTCCAGCATCATCATCATCAAGACAGCAAGTATGTACGTAAAACTTAGTCTCCCTAGTTAGTGTAGGAAGCGAGTCGGAATCTGAGGCTGATACATTATCATCACTCTCCCCAGCTTCGACCAGTAAGAAACGTAAATTAAAAGTTTTTCCAGATTCTGAGGTAAGAAAATCTTATTTAATTTTAATAGTTTGAGTTACCATTCACATGATGAAAAGTCAGTTTCTATTTGAGTGGATGTTGTAAATAAATTATCAGTTATAGGTTAATTTTTTTATGAAAACGTATTTAATTATATTCTTCGACGATCGATGTGATTGATACAATTGTTAGTGAATTGGACTACTAAGTCATGTTATGAGCATCCTATAAAAATATATTTTTGCGGGGTAGGAGGGAATATAAATATTGTTCATTGCTTATCAGTATGCTTTTGTTTAAATAGTATTTTTATTGTTTCCAGGATGAAGATTCTGAACCTGTCCGAGTGAGGATTTTAAAAAACTACTTATCATTCCGAACAGATTCAGGATATATGCACCGAAGCGAGCCTTCGAAGCGAGGAGAATATTACATCGGAGAGCGCATCTCTAACTTCCGCGAGCTGGAGGCTATTCCATCAACCGACCGCTGGCAGCACTCTCTGATCAGCTTTGAATCAGCTGTTGGTGAGAAAACCCCAACGTGGAAGGTTGATACCCAGTTGGTATCATGCATCAAAGAAGATTATCACAACGTTCGTCCAGTTTTGTATCCAACTAAGGGTTAGTTTAATAGTTTAATCAGTGTTACTTATCTATGTGTTGTTGCTTTCAGTTAAAATTGAAATAAAAACTAAAACATTTAAATTCAAATTCAGATAAAATCGAAAATCGAAATTATAAACCATACATAAAATAATAAAATAAAGAAATATTAAATCTGATCTATATTTTATTATAATAAACTGAGTTTAATAGTTTATTAGTTTGGTAGTTTGTTATGAAAGAAACACTGGAGAATTTTTTTATTTGTTATATTTTTCCTCACACACCTTCGTGACAACCTTTTTAATCGTAATGTGATAATGTAATGTAATGGCCGCTTTTCCGACTGTGTCGTTAAAGCAAGCAGCACAGAGAAAGGAAAGAGAATCATAGATGGCGCTTTACAAATGTTAAGGATAGATGGTGCTAATATTTATAATATATTTGGTTTACAACATGCTCCCCCCTTGAAATAGTAAAATATTTCTACTAATAAGTTTAATTAGGTTACAATAAATTAAATCTAAAATAACTTGTGTATTATTATTTTGTTTCAAATAAACCATCCACCTGTCCACCTACTCTGATGATTTTTCAATGAAACCCACACAACATAAACATTTATTGTAATTTCACAAATAAATATTGGGATGTACTAACTTAATGCAATACAGTTGAGTACTACATAATTCTAACGTATGAATTTAAGATACATTTGTTTGAAATAAGTATTACATATTATGAAATATGAATCTAAGTTACGAGTAAAAATAATATAATATAATAGTGTGACATTAAAGATACCTTAGGTTATTTAAATTGATACATAGGATACATTACTTAGTTACAAGAAAGGTTAATACTTAGTGTAATAAGTTAGATAAGTAAGTTAATGATTATCTTGTATTGGTAGAGGACAAATCTTCGTGAACGAAAGCTTGATGCTTGAGCCCTGGGATGTCTTCAGTGTGGCCCCGCGAGTCACTCCGTCGTCCCCGAGGTGTGTCTCGATGATCCTCGCCAGTCTCCAATGGCATGTTGGAATGTGCTTGTCCTTGATGAGAACTACGGAGACCGCAGCCAGAGTGGGTCCCTTGGAGCTCTGCCACTTGCCTCGTTGTTGGAGTAGCCCCACGTAGTCTCTTGAGAAGCCCTTCCAGAAGGATTGATAGATCTGTTGGAGTTGTGAAAGTATTTAAGTCTGTTGGTAGGGACTTCGTCGTATTGATAATCTGGTAGTGCCACTGGAGTTCTTCCTATCAGGAAGTGAGCTGGTGTAAGGACTTGGAATACTTCGGAATCGAAAAAGGGAATAGGACATAAACGTCTGCTGTTAAGGATTCCATCTATCTGAATTAATACTGTTGAAAAACCTTCATAGGTAAATAAACTTTGTTTCAGGACACGCTTTAGATGATATTTGCAACCTTTAACAGCGCCCTCTGCTAAACCATTCATGTGAGGTGAGTAACTAGGTACAAAGTAAAAGGTACAAACTTCCATACGATACCTTGCTCGGTACACGAGGTTGTCAATTCGTTAGAACTCGTGTTAAGAAAATCGTATAACTCCCTTAACTCCCTATCGGCACCCCGGAAGGTGGTTCCGTTGTCGCTCACCACCACTCGTGGCTTCCCGCGTCTGGCTATGAACCTTCTATACGCCGACAGGAAGCTATGAGTATCTAGACCTGTAACAAGCTCAATATGTACGGCCTTCGTTGAAGAACATATAAAAATGGCTATATAAGACTTCTAAGTTTTGTAACCATGACCCTGCCTGTCTTTAAGTAGAAATGGACCCGGATAATCTAGTGCCACAGTGTAAAATGGTGGTGCTGGTTGCACTCTGTGACCTGGTAGGTCGCCCATAATAGGCGTTGTTGCCTGTGGTTTGGCTCTGAAGCAAGGTACGCATTCTCTATAAATGTTATTTGCTAAAAGCTTACCCTTGATAGGCCAGTACTGCTTCTTTATGCTAGACAGCAGCAACTGAGGTCCTGCATGCATGAGGCGGAAGTGCTCGTTCCTCATAATTAGCTTAGTTAATGTGTGATTGCTGTGTAGTATGATGGGGTGTTTTTTGTCAAATTCGTAGTGTGATTGACTAAGACGACCTCCCACCCTTATAAGATCATTGTCCATAAATGGTTTAAGACTCAAAAGTTTTGAGGTTTTAGGTAATTATGAATTATTTTTAAGTATTTTGTATTCATTAGGAAATGATTCTATTTGTGTAAATATTATTATTTTATGAGCAGCTTGCCTTTGTTTTTGACATGAAATTGCACCTGTAATTTTGTTATTTTTGTTTTTACAATTGTGCAAATAACTTAGTATGTATGCAAATATACGAACAGCTAAGTCTCACTGGACCACCTTGAAATTAAATCATTTATGAATGTGCTGTCGTTAGCCCCATTTTGTGTTGTGTTGCATAATATTTTGTGTGGAGATTGTTTTGCCTTAAGCTCAATTAATTCTTGGGTTTGTTGTTTATTTAGAGGCCACTCATCTTGTGGTTTACTCAGAAATGTTGGACCTTCAAACAAAAATTTAGAGGTAAATGTGCAGTTAACCAATTTGTCTGGTAAAACTCCCCTTGCAAACAAATCTGTAGGGTTTTCATTACTAGGAACCCAGCGCTATTTAGACTGGTCTGTTTGAGCTTGAATCTTGGTAACTCTGTTGGCTACAAATGTGTTGAGCTTATGAGGTTCTATGTTTATCCACGCTAACGTGATGGTAGAGTCGGACTAGTACTGAATGTCGTCTATAGGTACTTTGAGTGCTGACTGCACATCCTTCATATTGACTGCCAACAATAACGCCGCACTCAATTCGAGGCGGGGTATAGTTATAGTTTTTAAAGGTGCTACTCGGGTTTTTGCAAATAATAATCGAACTAGAGCTTGGCCCTGTGCGTTGGTTGTAAGCACATATATGGCTGCCCCATATGCTTGTGTGGAGCTGTCTGCAAACCCATGAAACTTGAAAGTTATATAATTGCTTATTGTAACTACTCTGGGGATCTGTAACAATCTTAGGTATTGAAGTGAATTGTAAAATGTTAACCAATCCTTTAAAAGTTTGTGAAATAGGTTGGTCTCAGTCCGACCCGTCCACCCATAGTCGTTGGATGAAGCATTTGGCAAGAATTAAGCTTGGGCCTAATAGGCCTAAAGGATCAAAGATACTTGAAACTCGAGATAAAATAACTCGTTTTGTTACATTATTTGGTATAGGTTGTAAGTTAATTGAATAATTCAAATTGTCGTTTTGGTTTGACCATTCAATTCCTAATATTTTGTGTGGACTATCCCCTGTTTGTCCAAGTTGGACGCCTCGTGGTGTTACAAACAGAACAGTGTACACAAACAGAATGTACAACACATTCTGTTTGTGTAGGTAGTACTTGTTGAATATGTGTTGAATTGGTTTTTCACTTATGTAGATGAAAGTTAGCTGTGCGCAGGACTCTGTCTACCTCCAGGGCGACCTGCGCGATCCTGTGCTCATCTTCACCTGAGAGAAGTAAGTTATCAGCGTAGATCTGCTCCTCGATCGCTGCGGCCGCTGCGGCTGCCACCGACAACCGAAGTTGTTGCAAAGCAGTGCGAGTTTCTTGTGCCAAGTGTAGTAAGCAGGGTGTTGAAATGTGAGGCGCAGGTTTCAGTCCAAAGCTGAGTGTTGTTAGTTTGAAAGTTTCAAGCTCATGGTGAGGCTCCTCCCTCTACAGGATGCATTGTAGAGGTTGCTGATCAGCATTTATGTGTATGCAACTAAACATCTTTTGTATGTGGGCGTTAATTACATATTTGTGCAATCGAAATTGTAATAAAATGTGGTTAAGTGTATCCTGTTTAATTGTGCCCTTGTGCAAAATATAATTAAGAGAATACCCGGATGAGGTTGGACAAGAGGCATCGAAAACTACCCTCAGGGGTGTTGTAGGCTTCTCTAGGTTGACAACAGCATGGTGTGGTAAGATATTAAGAGGGACGTCAGAGACAGTACATTACTCCATGCGTCCTGCTTGTTCAAATTCTTGCATAAATTGAGTATATATTTGTTTAAACTCTTTGTTTTTAGAAAAATTTCTGTCAATTACAGAAAACGTTGTTTAGAAATGTGCTTGGATTCGCCTAAAGATGTAATAGGTAGTATGAATGGTAAATTTACAACAAAGTTGCCCTCAGACTTGCGGGTGTGCGTCATAAACACTTCCTCGCATTGTTTGTCATCATGGGACAACACTTGGTCGTCGGTGGAGTTGAATGGATTATCACCACATTCCTCCATTTCCCAGAAGTGCTCCAATTGAGCTTTTAATGATAAATTGCATCGTAACTGTGTAGAACTTGCTAAAGACCCTGATACTATCCATCCCAGCTTTGTCTTTTGTAATATAGGATAGCTCTCTCCCAGACTATGCCTTCCGATGCACAATAAGTTGTAAAATAGCTCGGCCCCAATAAGTAAGTCAACCTCAAGTCAAGTTTTCGTCTGCCAATTTGATGTGGGCTGGAATGTTCATGAGTTTACTTTTAATTATTGATGAATTATAATTTGGTAGGTGACAAATTTGTGGCACAATTAAACAAGTCAGTTTTGTTTGGAATTGGCTATCATTTGACTCAATATTAATGTTACAACAATCTTTGATTTTAGTTGAATTATCATTAAAACCTATCACTTCCATGTTGATATTTCTTTTGGATAGTTTCAACAGTTTAGTACTTAATCATTAAATTTTAAGAAACTTTTATCTCCACAACTGTAAACGGTATTGTGTTAATAAATAAAATAAAAAAAATATATATTCGTTGACGCCTCCTCTGCGTTTGAAGGTAATGTAGTCATGAATTGACGGACCGTATCACACGAATTTTAGTTGACCTTCCGGGGGAAAATAAGATTTTTTACTGATAACCGAACCTATATCAGCTTCCACTGGCAAAACTATACGCTTCAGGCCATTGTGAATTTATCGTGCCGAATGAGCGAGTCACGTTTAAAATTTTTATTTTAAATGTGACTCTCTCATCCGGTCGCTCGATTGACCCTCATTTCTGAGACGGTTTTAGGGCAAGGAAAATGTCCGCCGCGCTGCCCTAATGCGTGTTGGCGAACTTCACATGTCTTCAATTTTTTTTTCTTATAAACCGTGGTAAATCAGCACTTAAAATTGCAATTAAAAATTTCATTGGTGCTGGTGGGAATCGAACCCGGGCAAATTTACAGCGAGCGCTAACCATATGAGCTTTTTTTATTCTTTTTTTTTATAAGAGAGGGGGCAAACGAGCATGCGGCTCACCTGATGGTAAGTGACTACCGCCGCCCACGAACAACCGCAACACCAGGGCAATTGCAGATGCGTTGCCGGCCTTTTAAAAAGGAGTAGGCTCTTTTCTTGAAGGTCCCTGAATAGGAATATGACCTCTTTTTAATAATAAAATGCAGTAATTTGCTCAATCGACCTTTACTTGATCTCTAATTTTTACAACGTCGACAGGTACAACATTTTTTAAACATACCTACACAGCTTACGAACTAATATTGGCATGAAAATTGCTAATATAATTTAACAGGCGCTTCAACATGCCCCCCGGCGTTGAAAGTCTACTTTTCAACCAGATTCTTCAGGTTCAGGAAGCGGACAGATTTTGCTAAATGATCGGCGAACTATACCAGTCGATGTTTTAATATCCGCTATCCTTGATACGCCGTCCGAGCCTAGATGGACTGCGACGATGCGACCCATCTTCCACTTTAATGGCAGTGAATTCTCTTCTTATAATAGTACCAGTGAATTTAACTTCAAAAAGCCTTTACAGGAAAGTCATTTCATCCGCATTTGAAGCTCTGATATATATTCCTTGCTCCATCTAGCCCAAAAATGTTGACGTAATTTTTCTATTCGTTGAAATCGGGTTAAAGAGCTTACGGAATGATCTTTATAGTCTGTTGTCGGCAAGAAAGTCAAGGTGCGTCCAATCAAAAAATGACCGGGTGTTAGTAGTAGCAAGTTTTCAGGATTCGTTGACAAAAGTGTGAGTGGTCTGGAGTTAAGTATAGCTTCAATTTGTATTAATGTGGTATTTACGGTTTACGGTCTCAGCATAGAACATCTGCAGTATGCTGGTTGTCACCTTCCTCGCCTCCTCTCCATGTTGTATTCACTATGCATAAGTCATGCTTATCTACCCAGAGATTTGATTAAAACGATAGTTGTACCAATAGTGAAGAATAAGACTGGAGACATTTCAGATAAAAGCAATTACAGGCCTACTATCTCTTTAGCAACAGTGACGGCAAAGGTGCTCGACAGGCTACTAAGCAATGAGTTAGAAAAAGTTCTTCAGATTCATGAAACAGTTTGGTTTTAGGGCAGGGCTGTCAACAGAAAGTGGTTTATTAGGTTTAAAACATACAGTCAGATATTATACAGATCGCAAAACCCCGGTTTATGGATGCTTCTTAGACCTGTCGAGGGCCTTTGACCTGGTGTCGTATTATATTTTATGGAAAAAACTTGCCGAATGTAATTTTTCTAACGATCTTCTGGGTATCTTCCGCTATTGGTACAATCATCAAACAAATCATGTAAAATGGGCACATAAGCTTTCTGAACCGTACGAGTTGAAATGTGGCGTGAGACAAGGTGAAATAAGTTCACCTCAACTTTTTAACTTGTATACAAATGAACTGCTCGAGAGATTCAGCAGCATTAAGGTCGGTTGCCATGTGGATGGAAAGTGTATCAACAACCTAAGTTATGCCGACGACATGGTGTTGTTGAGTCCCTCGGTCAGTGCGCTCAGAAAGCTTCTGGGAATCTGTGAGGCTTATGCAAATGAACACGGTCTAATTTATAATATAAAGAAAAGTGAGTTTGTGTTGTTTAAAGCAAATAACAAGAGTCCCACGTACATACCACCTATCAGACTCTACAACACTGCTTTATCGAGGGTATCACAATTCAGATACTTGGGACACTACGTGATCGAGGATTTGCGTGATGTGTGTGTGTGTGTGTGTGTGTGTGTGTGCTTGCGTGCGTATGTGTATGCGTGAATGCGTGCGTGTCATTTTACTTTCTCCGTCCACCTAGCTGTACTATTATTATTATTTTCTGATTTTTCTAATATGTGTGGTATGGATCTCATTTGTTATCCGAAATAAAGATTTATTAATATTATTATTATTTAGTTCTTCGTAAGTCAAATTACAATTGCCCAGCACTCTAACTAAATGATATTTAATGCATTTGACACTAGCCTCCGCAAGCCCAGCAAAATCGGGAGAGTAAGCCGGTATAAAGTGGAAATTAATTCCTTCATTTGCCATTACCACAGATAAAGAATTACAATACGTCTTAATAAATTTTGAAATGTCATTGTATGCGCCTACAAAGGAGGTACCATTATCCGAATAAATATTAAGAGGTTTTCCTCTTCTTGACATAAATCTGCGCAAAGCTAATATGAAGGTATTGCTAGTTAAATCACCCAATAATTCAAGATGAATTGACTTAGTCGCGAAGCAAATAAAAATAGCTGTATACACCTTTACAATTTTACAACCACGGCCATGGCGAGAAACAGATTGAATTGGTCCCGCATAGTCCAGTCCAGTATTTTGAAATGGAAAACCAGAAAGTATGCGTTGCTGTGGTAGGTTGCCCATTATTGGAGAGATGGTTTTTACTTTCATTCTATTACATCTTACACATTGTCGATAACAAGATCTGGCCAAATTACGACCTCTAATCGGCCAGTATATCTCTTTTGTAGTGGCCAACATTAGCTGTGGTCCCGCGTGCATTAACCTTATGTGCTCATAATTGAAGAGCAATTTGGTAAAATAATGAGTGGACTGTATAAGTATGGGTCATTTTTTCTCATAACAGTAATCGGAATTTTCAAGACGCCCTCCAACACGCATTATTTTATTATCATCGAGAAATACATTAAATTTATGCAACGGAATTTTAGTGGGAAAGCTTTTATTTTTAATTAACATGGTGTACGCCTCAAATGATTCACTCTGAGATATTCTTATAATAAGATTGAGTGCGGTTTGCAACTCTTGATTGCTGAGAGGACCGTGAACGGATGGCTTTCTACAATTATTAATAAAACGCAGCACATAAGCAACGGCCCGATTTAATCTAGTATGTTTAGAAAAGCGTTTAAATTCAATTAATTTATTACCGCCTAAATCTTCATTGTTGTTAGAATGAAGTATTCTGTGGAGGATAACATTTAGTCTTAGGCAACTCGTGATTAATACTTAAGAAATTTGCAGGCCAGTGAGAGACCTCTTTCTATAAAAAATCAGGTCCTGACCACCACTTACTCATAGATGAAATATCCTTACAACTCAAACCGCGAGAAATATGATCGGCTGCATTACACTCTGTTGGAACATGCCTCCACTCGCAATTTCCAGTCTTCTCTAATATTTCAGCAAAACTATTTCTAACAAAGGGCTGTAGCTTGCTAGGCAGCACCTTTAACCATCCTTACACGATGGACGAATCTGTCCAAAAGAAAGTGCGCTTAGCCTGTTGTTTTAGCGATGCTACAACCATTTGGTAAAGGCGAGCTCCAACAAGTGCATCAGAAAGTTCCAGCCTTGGGATTGTTATAGGTTTAAGCCGCGCGACACGACTCTTCGTCATCAATAATTGTATTAAAACCTCGCCCTGATCATTAACACTACGCACATATAAACAGGCGCCATATGCACGCTCAGAAGCGTCCGAGTGTAGCGGGTGGAAGGAAAAGGGGAGATCTCCCGCCGGGCAAGGTGTTCTGCCCGGGGAGCGTCCAGCGCTCCGATTGGTAGTTCGGAGCTATTCTATATATGCTGCTTTAATTTCGGAACTTTGATAGCGCGATTTAGGCTTCGATGTGTTTCGCTTGTGACGCGACGACAGCGCCGCCACATCACCCCCCTGCTCAGACCGGAGGTCGATAGTGCAGTCCGATTGCCGGTGCGTCCTTAAAATGCCGGTGGGGAATGCATGCTGTGTGCGTAAGGGCAAGTGACGCCGGTGCGAATGATATGCCGGTGTGTAATGCATGCCGTACTACGCACTTGCAAGTGATGCCGGTGAGAACGATGAGCCGGAGCAAGTGCCAGGGGTTGCCTTGTAGTCTGCGGTGAGTCGAGAAGAAGGCAAGTAATCTGCGAAAGTGCCGTGAAGCAGAGGCGAGCAGTAAGGCTCAGAGCCGTGCCGAACACTGTAGCGCAGAGAGTAGCTTGAAGAAACAGGAAGCATTATTATTCCAATGCTGCGATGAACCTTTGTAAAGCTAGATGATTGGTAGAATGTGAAGACTGCAGACAATATCTACTCGGGAGCGAATGAATGGGGTACTTGAGTAAGATGACGAAGTTTTTGAAATTGTAGTTTCCGAAGATTGTTGGTTGCGTGTTCATATCACGTCGGGTGGTCACCACTGTAGCGGGTGGAAGGAAAAGGGGAGATCTCCCGCCGGGCAAGGTGTTCTGCCCGGGGAGCGGCCAGCGCTCCGATTGGTAGTTCGGAGCTATTCTATATATGCTGCTTTAATTTCGGAACTTTGATAGCGCGATTTAGGCTTCGATGTGTTTCGCTTGTGGCGCGATGACAGCGCCGCCACACGAGAAAATAAGAAATTCAAACAAACTAGGCGAGTCACAAATAACACGACGTGGAATACGTAGATTATTTAATTAAGATAAATCGACTATTATCTCAGCCCACATCTTGCTGATTTCTGGCGTCAACTGCTCATCCCACGACAGCTTGAGCAGCCACAACTGTTGAAGAAGCATCTTCATCTTAATTACACAGGGAGATAGAAGTCCTAGTGGATCAAAAATCTGAGAAATCACAAATAACATATCACGCTTTGTTTTACCTGAGAATAGCTCTGCTATAGGGAAACAAAGTTGGTCAGTATGTGATTGCCAACCAAGGCCTAAAGTTTTACTCGGGTCAAAGTCACCAATATTTAAATCAAGCGGAGAAATATCATTTTCACTAACCAGTTGAGATTTATTCGACTTCCACTTTCGTAAAACCATATGAGCTGATGTAAGTGTGGAAGTCACTTTACGGCGCAAATCTGTAACCTCGTTAATATCATCCCCTCCCGTTAGCAAGTCATCAACGTAAAAATCGTGAATGATCACTTGAGCAACCTTGTCATCGGTACACTCTAAGCCTAATTGTTGGAGGCACCTAGTTGCCAAAAAAGGGAGCACTAGAGGTGCCGTAATTCACGGTGTTAAGTTGATGAGCTTGAAGCTGTTCCGAAGGGTTATCACGCCAGACAATTTGTTGCAAATAGCGGTCATCGGGATGAATGACTATTTGCTGGTACATTTTCTCAACATCAGCTGTAAGAACGTATTTGTGTAGCCGAAAGCGTAAAAGAATGGACAAAAGGTCGTCCTGTACCACTGGACCTACCACCTGTATATTATTCAAGGAAACACCAGAAGAAGTCGGACTGCTAGCATTGAAAACGACTCTTAATTTAGTAGTAGTACTACTTTCTCGCAGCACACCGTGATGTGGTATAAAATGCATCTTACGTGGTAAATTATCTTTCTCACATTTCTCCATATGACCCAGACTCTGACATAAATTCTTTATACACTTCATAGACCTGAGACTGACCTGCTAACCTGCGTTCTAGCGATAGAAAACACTTCTTAGCTCATGGCCAAGAATCACCTAATACGTCAGGATTATATTTTAAGGGTATCCTCACGCAAAATCAACCATTTGCCAGTCACGTGGTGTTTTTTAAAAAGTGTTCGTCGCATAATTTTTCTTCGTTTGAATAATGAGACGCAGGGCTTACCTCTTCGAGGTGCCAGAAGCATACTAACTGTTTTTGTATATCGTCATCTAAATCTTTACTAGCCTCATCTTGAAAGATTCTTGTAAAATTAAATTTAATAGAGTTAACGCTTTTCTTACATATCTATAATCAATCGGACCTGATACTAACCATCCTAAGCTAGTTTCACAAAGAATCGGCTGACCATCCCCTAATTTTAATCTCCGTGATCATATTAAGTCCCAAAAGACATCAGCACCTAAAAGCATGTCAATGGGAGCAGGTGAGTGAAAATTAGGATCTGCCAGAGAAATATTAGATTGAATTTTTAAGTTTGACAAATTAACATATCTAGTAGGTACATTTTTCGTTATTGATGGTAGGACAAAACAATGAAGATTACTAGAGAAGTTATCATTCAATGGTTTTATCGATACCTTACAAATCTTCTTTATGTGTGCCGAAGCATTATTAATACCGACTACCGACCGATTTACATTTTGAGCAGGCAAACCTAGCTTTTAACTCTTCAGTTATTAAACAAGCATTACTGCCATTATCAAGAATAGCACGAGCAATATATGGACAACCATTCTTACCTATAACTTTAATTATTGCCGTCGATAACAATACGTCGCCTCGTTCACTGCACGATGCAGTGCCTACCTATGCGGATAATGACAGATGTGCGTTAGAATTGTATGACAACTGTGAGCCCGTCGAAGTGTTTGTTTGTTCGAAATGACCTTGCATAACTGGCTTATAATTACCACTACTCGTGTTAGATGTATTAATATCTGTAATTAGTTTTGACTGGTAATCTGCGACGTGCACGAGAGTGTTATGCTTTCGGTGGCATATTTTGCATCCTGGCTTTTTGCAGTGATTTGCATAATGCCCTGAATTAAGACAATTGAAACATACTTTATAGTCTGGCAGTAACTGTAGACGCGCATCGTTACTTAATCCAAGAAACTGAGGACAACTGCTTAACTTATGGTCACCCTTACATTTAGGACACAGTTTGGCGGAAAAAGCCGAACCGTTTTTATTATCGGTATCGCGAACTGAAACCATTGCCTTAACTTTTGGAGCATATTTTATAGAAGGAAGAATTTGAACGGTTAGTAGCAACAGAATGAGAAATTTCTAGTGTTTCGATTAAATCGATTTTTTAAAAACATCAGAAAAATATCGAACTTAATCAGTCTTATTCCAAAAAAATGTTTTAGTACTGGGTTAAGTTTAGGAGTAAGAAGTCCAGGTTTGTTACAATATTCTAGTTAATACCAGCACTAAAACGTGTGCTTATTACAAAACGCAGACTACCCGAGGACCAGTTAATACCAACGTTAGTATTATATTAAATATCATTCACAGATAAAAAACAAAAAATGACACTCTATCATTCGTTCATACAGGTTTCATTCAATGCAACGTTCGGTTTCATAAAATATTAATATTATTTTCACATTTAATTATGCTTAAATAATTATCCATCAATACAAAAACATATCATACATTGTTATTTGTTTACGTTAAAATCTATTGAACAAGCACGACATATACTTTTGACGCGCTTTTGATTATATCAAGTTGTTTTCAGTTTAACAACTCTAGCGTGAAATGTAGTGAATTACAGAGGTAACGCGAGCGCGGGATTTGAGACGTTCAAAATAGTTTATATTGCAGCCTTATAATAAGTAAATTAAATTATTAATAATTAATTAAGTACTTGCTATTACAGTTATATTTATATAATAATGGAACAAAAGAAAAAACGGGGTGAAAATTGGAGTTCTGAAGAAAAAGTTAGTGAAATATCGAAATTTGTCAGTACGTAGCAATACTCTTATCCTCCTATTATCCTTATTTCAACTAAAAGGAATGTTCTTATTATTATAGGAAATATTACGTACACTTATTTCACAATCAGCACATATAATAGAGAATAAGTCGACAAAAACATCGGTAAATATTCAAAAAATAAAAGAGTGGAAGAATATAACTAATAAGTAAGTACTTATCGCATTTGTTATGTGTACAAATAGGTATGGTATTGTTTACGTGATTTCGTATTTTTTTTTAGATTTAATGAGATAACAGGTAAACGCCGATCAGATGGTGAATTGAAATTATCTTGGAAAAGAACGAAGTTGTGTGCTAAATCAAACTTATACACATATAGGAGGAAACAATCAAAGACCGGGGGTGGCGGAAAACCTCCATCACCTTCTCTTGAGGACTTGGAAATAATGTCCATTGCCCCTCACGACTTTATCGTTGAAGTAAATAATTATGATAGTGATGCAGTGGTAAATAAAATTACTTACATGTCTTACAAATTTAATTAAAATTAAAGAACTTTATTTTCCATTACTTTAGTACCTAAGTAGTGCTCTGAAATCTACTCTTAAAGCATACAATTTACAATCCAAAATTATTTTCCGAATATTCAAAATTTAATATACTTAGTAACAATTTAACATAAATTTCTTTATAATTAATTATATTCAAAATTGAAATGTCACAAATTCATATATAGTGGTCTATATAATATCATAACACACATTTTACTAGATTATCTACACAGTCCGATTATAATTTTCTATTTTTGTCTATTAGGTATTATAATTAATAATTTATTAAATTACCTTTTGTCTTGGATCATAATAATATTTCTACAACATAGAAAATACCTGATTCAATAAAGGGCAAAATAGAGATGACAGGTGACAGGAAAACATGTTAATAAATGTTTTAATGATTTATTTTAGGATCCAGTGACTGTGGCTACAACATCAAAAGAAGTTGCTGACCCTAAGCCTCGCCTTAATTTTGAAAAAACAGACACAGCTATAGTTAAAAATGTAGAAAATCCAGAACCCAATGTTGTATATGTGCAAGGTAAATAATACTGATTGAATATTTATTAAAAAGCAAAATATATTATTATTATAGTTACAATCATATGCATACAAGTTTGTAAATATTATAAATGTTAATTTTCTAAAACTGTTATATTTATATTAATTTTTAGAGATAGATCCAACTACAGATACAGAAGAAAGTGCCAAAATGGTGAAAATAACCAACAATAAAGATATTATTACTAGGGGTATAACAAAAATTAAAAACAGGAAAAATAGCTTGCAAAATAGGTATGTTGAAAAAATTACATAGTCTGATACATTACATACTTTTTAAAATGTGAAAATTAGTATTTAAACACTGAAAATTGTTTCATGTTTTCAAATATTAAAAGCAAAGTTTAATATGAATTGATTTAAAAATAATTAAAAAATATTTCTTTAATTGGTGTACAAGGTTAAGTGCACTTTTATTACTCTAGAATACTTTGTAAATTTCTAAAATAACTACAAAACTTACATTAAGTATTCCATTTCATTTTACAGAAGAGAAGATGTACACCAAACAATTGTAAAAAGTAACACAGATTTTAAAAAAAGACAACTGGAAATGATGGAAGAGGAACATAAATACAATATTAAAATAGCTAACCTAAAAATTAGAAAATTAGAGTTACAAATATTTTTATTAGAAAGTCAGAAAAACACAAGTTAAATAGCAACTTAATGCTGCTGTGTTTATTATGGTGAGTTTATAGAATGAGAATAGAATAGAATGATTTTTATTAAATATAGATTATTACAGAATACTTATTGAAAGACTAAATACTAGTAAGAAACCCAGCGGGACTTTTTTATAAACATATTTCTCTTAACAATAATTTTATTTGTACAATTTTTAAATGAATTTTAATAGAACCACCATGGTGGCGATCACCTCAATTCCAGTATTTCCAATATTCTCATTTATGTATTCTTTGATATTATAATAACCTTTTTATAAAATTTTTCTTTAGTAAAACATTTAAACTTGTTTATTGACAAATTTTCGATAAATTTTTGTACAAAGTTTGTATGAGAGAGACCTCTTTTACAGGAAACGAGGCATTCCATCTTACTCCACACGGGTGACAACGCATCTGCATTTTGATTTGTAGTCGAGGATAGATGTGGACGTCTATGCACCACAGCAGTTACTTAACATCAGATGGACTGTGTGTGTGTATGTGTGTGTGTGGTAGACTGTGTTTATCACCATTATCCTATAAAAAAAACTAAATATTTGAGACTATATCAGATACATGTTTGTAAATATCCTCATATATGAAACAATTATTTTCAGGTACTAAATTGCTGCAAATATTTGTACATCTTTTATTAATAATTAAAATAAATAATTATAATTAATATGCATTTTATTTACATAACAATGAAATATAATATACAATAGTAAAAAACTATAATAAAAAAAACTAAACCTAATTACTTAGTCATCATACAGTCCTACTCCCCGTGGACCCTTGCACCTCTGGAAAGGAAATCTGGCTGTGAATGTAGAGGAGGGACGATATTTATTAAAAAATCTAAACATATCTCTAAAGCACTTAAATCTTTATATAATATAGCTTCATATTGATGTGGAATGTGCTGTACCCCGCATCTTTCCCTGAAACACAATCATTTATAGCCTAAATAAAAGCATTTTGCTCAATAAATGAAATATTATCACAATACTCCCCTGAATTTATTTCATATTGGTGAATATGTAGTCGTTATTCTTTGACAGCTGACAACGGCTCTGCAGAAATATTTTCCTTTATAAATGGGTATTATCTCTGAAATCAAAAAGAAATATTATTATAATTGTCTTATACATTTATTGATCCTTAATGTAATTTTATAGCCAAAATTGGCCTCTGAATAACAAAATAAAATAAATTATATATACATAGCTTTAGACAATTGAAAAAAAATTGACAATTTTATAAATATAATTATTAATTTTAATTATAAATAGCTATATAAATATGTAAAAAAAAATGTTTACCTACTGAAAATGAGTTTCAATAAACTGTCTTCTTCTAATATTTCCCCTTATTGATGGTGCAATATATCTTTGTACTATAGGTTCAGATGAATATTGTTCAATGCTATCTCTCTCACCAGAAAACACATCTTCTCTCATGTCGATGGCCATATTGTGTAGTACAGCACATGCAACAATTGTTTTTTTTGCTGTTTCAATATCTCCAAACATACCTCTTAATAGGCAACGAAACCGTTGCTTCCACAAACCAAAACATCTTTCCACTGTGTTCCTGGTACGGATATGGCTCCTATTATATCTTTCTTCTTGTGGTGTTGTGGGGTTCAGCAGCGGTGTAAATAGGTAAGGGGTACAAGGATAGCCACTGTCACCAAGTAATATTCCAGAGAATGCACCAGCCTCAAACCTCTGTTTTAGTCTACATTCTCGGAATATTCTGGAGTCATGTACACTACCACGCCACCTGGTAACAATGTCCATGATTTTCAGGTCAGCGTCACAAACCACCTGTAAAATAAGAGCTCATTAGTACTTTATGTTTTTCTGGTTTATTTTAATATATATTTATTACCATAAGATAGTCAAACAAATTATTTTCTATTATGATAAAGTAAAGTTATTAAGAGACAATCACAGCTATTTAAAATATTTGTATATTACCTGTACATTAATTGAAGAAAATCCTTTTCTATTAATATATAACTGACCCCCATCAGCATTCACTTTCTTTACTCGTATGTGAGTACAGTCAATTGCGCCAATTACTGTAGGAAAATTAGCAATACTGCGAAATTTCCTAATGGTTTCCTGCTGTTCATTTAAAGTAGTAGGCATTTTAATAAATTCTCGGGACTTCCGTGACAAAATTTCCGCTACTTTTTTACATGTCCTACTTACTACTGGTTGAGACACACCATGTAAATCAGCTGTATCGTCTTGAATCTACGAATAAAACAATAATATGTATTATCTGGCTTTTTATCTAGCGTAATGTTAGGTACATTGACCCCACCAAGATTATAAACAGCACTTACTTCATGGCGAGCCCAGTTGCGTAATGCACAAACCACTTGAATTTCAGGACTCAATGGGCATCCTCGAGGGTCGTGCACTAAATCCTCACGTAAGATACCCACTATTTTTTCTCCGAAACGTTTTGAGAACCTATACTTATACCTAAAATCTTCGTCACTCAATTCAAACGGATTCACACGATGTCGATGTCTATCAAGTCGCCGAGTAGTGTCTAGCATGTCCAAATCTTCTAGATCCATCAAGTCAATCATGTTAATATCCATTTTTAACGATTTTAATAACACCAAATGAAAACAACGCTCACCTCAAATTAAGAAGTACCGAAATTGAGGTTAGTATAGAGTAGAGTACCACAAACTATATAGAAAGGTTAGTACCATAGCTAAACTAGGGGTCTCGAAAGATTAACTTTAATACCATAGATAATCCTTGAACCAGAGATAATCTTCGTTTTGTAATAACGTTTTTCTTAGTTTATGGTTTAAATATATTACTAACTCCAGTACTATATTAAGTCCGTGTTTTGGAATAAGGCGGTATAGGTTTATCTTTCTCCAAACAACCTTTAGACTCTTCCCATTCACGATATGTCTTAGCATCTAATTTTTGAGTAATAATATGAATGAGAAGTGTGTCCCATTGTTTAGTTGGCTCACCGAGAGATTCTAGTGCACGTAAATTTTTATTTATTTGGTCAATGAGACGTTATAAGTTGACAGACAATTCTTTATTATTTGGTACCATATTGAATAAGGCTGTCACGTGATTTTGAATTAGTAGTCTTTTATTATCATATCTGCCGAGAATTCGATTGACTGTATTACCACAGCAGCGGGCCCTTCCAACGACGATCTCAGATAGTGAAATTTATTTATGTCATCTATCTCGTCTTTTGAATGTATGAGGCTCATTAACGTGTCATGAAACTCTAACCAATTATCATAAGAACCATTAAATTTAGGTAGTTGAATAGTGGGCAGTTTAACACATTTATGATTTCCGGAATGAGAGCCACCGTCACTGCTTACGTCATCTGACTTGATGCAATCTGCTAAGATCCCTTTTGCAAGAGAAAGCGATTTAAAATAAAGGGATTCAAACTCAGTTCGTTCTGATATCTGGGCATCTATATTATCAGTATTACACTCGATGGGTAATTGTACCTCATCATACGAGTATCGTTCATACATTGACTCAATCCTACTAATACGTAATTGTAACTCATTTACCTTAGTAGCAGCCAATGAAGATACCTTCAGTGAATTTAAATAATTTGAAAAAGCAGTTATTTGTCGTTTCCTAATTTGCTCCTTATCTTCTGGCATGTTGGCTGGGATTGGGAGACTAGTGCAAATGCCTGAAATTTATACAAACAAGAAGTTTATATTTTATAAAATAAAATGACTAAGCAGTTTTATACAATTTTGTTTACAGTTACAAAGAAGTACCTACATGAAAACTAATTCCCTTATTTATTTTTTAAATCTCAAATAATTAAACAAAATGGTACATGTACTACTTTAATTTTTATCTTTATAATTAACAATAATTAAGGGTAACAAATAAAATTCCGACAATCAAACAGCTCCACAGGTATGCCTTAGGATGTAATAAATAATATTATGCAATATTTTCTAATTATACTGTTTCTTGACCTACATTTATAGTGTCAAACCAATAAATAAAAAATTATAATATCGTCAATATAGTTTAATTAAGCTTTATAATTTAATTTAATTATGATTTTACGATTATTACAAACTATATAAAACAATATTAAATGAAATTTATCTGATTAAATACTTAAAGTTATACGTAATTATTTTGTAGGTAATTTGGTACTAACCCGATAAATTAGCAGTCGATTAACACAAATACTACCTGATAATGAGTGCTGGGTTAAATAAATAAAATAATAGTCCAATATCTAAGGGGCTAAGACTCCACACTTCTTGGTTAAATATCTTCACTCCCTCCGGTGGTATTTCCACAATGAATATTTAAGACTTCCCAAGCGTATTCCACTAAATAATATCTTGAACAATTACGTTTTTTCAAATCCGGTTTCGATTTAGGACCATGAATAGGAATATGACCTCTTTTTAATAATAAATAGCAGTAATTTGCTCAATCGACCTTTACTTGATCTCTAATTTTTACAACGACGACAGGTACAACATTTTTTAAACATACCTACACAGCTTACGAACTAATATTGGCATAAGAACTGCTAATATAATTTGACAGGCGCTTCAACAGTCCCTAAGTCGTATCGGTCCAGAAAAATTGCTGATGGTAATCGATTCCACAAGGAAGTCGTGCGAGGAAGAAAACATCTTCTAAATCGCACAGTGGTGAACTGCCAATCATCCAGATGGTGTGGATGGTATCGGAAGTTCTGCCGCAATGTGCGTTCGTGAAATTTGGCGGCTGGGATTAATCCGAACAATTCCTCAGAGCACTCCTCGTGGTAGTTACGAAAGAAAATGCAAAGGGATGCAACATCTCTTCGCAGTGCCAATGAATCGAGCCGATCAGAAAGGACTCGGTCGTCGACGATTCAAGCTGCTCTGCGCTGGATGCGGTCAAGTGGAAGGAGCTGGCACTGGGGAGCCCCTGCCCAGAGATGGGAACAGTATTCCATGTGAGGCCGAACCTGCGACTTGTAAAGTTGCAGGCGGTGTGCCGGCATGAAATACTGTCCTGCTATGCTGAGCACGCCAAAACTACCACGGCTCATAAGAAAATTTATTGAAGATTTATTAAGAAGAAAACTTATTAAGAAGAAAACTTATTTAAGCACTTGTAAATGACAGCTTATCAAAGGTTTAGACAAAATTAAAAATATTATCGCGTCGGATCGTAATTTTGTTTCATTAGTGTTTCTTAAAAAAAAAAGGAGTCGCAGACGTTTTTCTAGAGTTTTCATTAATTACAGTGCTATTAAAAATAAAAAATGGTGGCTAGGCAGACTGCGCAAATTATAAAATTCTTAATGTAAAACGTAATTATCAAACCAAAATAAAATCTTATAATTTATATGAAAAAATATGGTTTTTTCGTTTCTGCCTAACTTAGAATAGTTTAAGGAAAATAAAAGGTGCAGGCGATTCGGATGATTTTTTAAATACTTCGATATTGAATTTTAAGTATCCCACTTCTCTATTTATGTGGCTAGAAACAGTATAAGAAAATTATTATTACCATCGATAATAAAGCTTCACATAAGTTCGGGCATATCATGCTGTATGATGTACACCTAATTTTATTATCAAGGGTTCTCACGAGACTACATTCCTCGTGATCCTCGTGTTTACAGTTCAAGGCTGAAGGATTATGCTGGATTTCTAGTGACAGACTAGCCACGAGCAAATTGCACGATATGCTTAGTACTTAATTTATCAAGATCTTAAAGTATCGTTTACGCAATCACTTTTTTTTATAGGATTATGGTGACAAACGAGCACACACGATTCCATCTGATGGTAAGTGGTTGCTGTGGCCCATAGACATCTAAATCTATCCTCTATTACAAATCAATATGTAGATGCGTTGTCACCCGTGAGGACTAAGATGGAATGCCTCATTTCCAGTAAAAAGAGCCTCCGGCCACCTGCACTCACCAAGCGAAACGCAGAGGTAAACCTCTACTTCACGCTGGTTTTCTGTGAGGTCGTGGTACCACCCCGGTTCGAGCCGGCCCATCCGTGCGACAGCAAAAGCTGCCGCGTGGCTCTACCACTGTTAGACTTAGACGTACACAGCGCCATCTTATTTATTCTCACTTATACCATATACAAATTCCGCACCATTTTTAAGAGTGTCTATACTGGGAACGGGCAAGAAGTGGAATAAATAGAAATCAATTATAAATTTTCGAAGACATGTGAAGTCCCGCAAAAGGCATTCGGGCAGCGTGGCGGATTCTTCCTTGCCCTTAATTACTCTGAGAAATGGGAAGAGGCCGGTGCACAGCAGTGGGGTGTATAAAAAATATAACTTTACCTTAGGGATTAGAAAACTATAGAAAAATAACTGTTCCAAAGCCACAACAAGATGGCTATACCGGACTTAAATACCTAGTACGGTGGCGAAAAAGCAGCGTCAAAAGTGAGAAACGTCTGAACAGTGACGCTATTATGGGAAGTGGGAAAATGGACTTTCACAGGCTGATGACGATAATAAAGAAGACTGAAACGTAGAAGACAGAAGCGTTCGCCTTGAATTTCATCGTAGGTGTCTAATACATTGCTATTACCATTGAATACTGCGATTGTCAATCCGTCTTCTACGTGTGTCGATTAAGGGAAGTGGAGTAATGGTTTTTTAAGGATAATTACGACGGTGTTGAAGATTGAAACATAGTAGTAGCTGTGGGGAATTGCATCGTATGCGACTAAAACGAGGTTAGTCTTTGCTTTCATAACTGTGATTTTCGTTAAAATTTTAGTACGGCGCGGCGGACTCTTTGCCGTTTTAAATCTCTCTTAAAAATTCAAGCAAGTATGTGCCCAGAAATGAGATAGAGGTATGACGTGGGTTGTTAATTTTTATCCTGATTACGTGCTACGAGTTCAATAAATACAGACTGTTGAATTATGAGCATAGAAAATAACAAGTACATAAGCCAATAAACAATCTAATAACAAAATAACCAGTCACTCCTCTCACAGAACTCTCAACAACTTGTTCCTAATTAGCAAACAGTTCGCGTCGTAATAGAATCTTTGGTTGTTCTCAATACCTTTGAATGTACTTGGAATAAAGTGCCTTTAATTAGATTCAGAACCATACTCTCTTAGCTTTCTTTATTGTTAGCTGCGTGTTTTTAATGTTTATTGACTACTCATTTGAAAAGAAAGATATATACAATTATTTGGTTTATTACATTTTGAATTATCTTTAACAAAATGATTTCAATATAATATATGGTCACTTATTCCTCAAATCCTTAAAACAATGGAATTGAAACGTAGTCCTTCAGTGATAGCCATATGAGGATAGTTTCAGCCACTTAGTGAAAACTATGGAGAGGGCTATGCTCAAAGTTTCTCTGTGTGATAGAATATGTGGCGAAGATTTCCAAAGTAGAACCAGAGTAACCATCATAGCCTAACGGATCAGTAAACCAAAGTTCCAAGTGAGAGGCCACATACTCGAAGCTCGAAGAACTGACATACAATGTGAGCTAGGAGCGCAAGTTCCCGCGAGCGCAACTGACACTAAAACTGCGTTTGCCAATCCAGGCAAATAAAAAATAAAGGAGGACTAAGCAAGAACATTAATTCAAATCTTCCCCGTTCCTATGCTAACATTTTTCGGTGACTAATAAAAAAGAGAATAATTATAATGATAGACAATTAAAATCATTTATTGCATGAAAACACAATGTATCTCTCAAGTTGCCAAGTCAATTTATTTATTTAAAACATAAAAGACTTTTAATATTGATATGGTCACTATAAGATGTTGTTAGGTTAACTAACTACGTAATAGCTTAAAACAGAAGGACCCTTAAGTAGGGACTGAATAAATTGACCGACTTGGTATTACATGGATCTCACAACTTTTTACGGTATAAGAACTGAGTTGCGATAGGTACACTGATGGATTCACTGCAAATGTAACTTTGTATTCCTATATATTTATATGGGATTACAACACACTTGATTTATATACTAAGCAATAATTGTATCCCAAATTTGAGGCTTCTATGTCTGCTAAAAGTGCATTAGAGTTTTGATGATTGGTTATAATTCTTAAATTACTGGTTCAAATTTAATGAAATTTGAAATGTATCGAGTTTATACAGTGCCTGCTTTGTTACTGAAAATTCAGACTTCTAGTTTTATCCAAAACGAAGTTATAGGTTTTCGAAAATGGCCTGAATTCGTCGAGTGGTGTGTGACTTTTGTGTGATGACTGAAAAATTAGCCCTTGGTTTAATCTTGGATATTCCTGGAACAAATAATGATATCAACGCCATACCAATTTAATTTCACGCGTACGCTTGATTAAGCTTTCGTTAAATCCATTTCAGCAGTCTTTTTGTATAAAATAATTTTTATAAAATACTTGACGCATTACATGACGGCGAAGTTAATTTGTTACAATAATATACGGGTTAAAGTTTTTTTCTGCTATATTAGTTATACATATTTTACATTAATTAGATTATAAATGAATTAAGCAAACTACGAATATTCCTAAAAGTAAAAAAAATTATAAAGGGTTAAAAAATGTGAAAAAGTTAAAGGAACAAACGGCTATGGCATTGTTTTGTGTATTTATACAATATTCTAGAAACCGATAAACTTTTATTTAAAACGAAACTTCTTAATTATATTATGACATTGTGCAGCAAAAAACTTCACTTCAGTCCCAACTAGTAGTGACAAGCGATGAAGGGAAGATTATTAGGCCTCATAGAAATTATCATTTGAAAAATGTTGTACAGGTACACACACGTATATGTGTATATGTGTGAGTGTGTATATATTGTTATATGTGTATATATATATATATATTGATGTGGTCTCCAAAGATCCTGTTCTCAAATAAGAATCAATATGCAATTGTATTCTCACCAGAGAGAAGTCTAAGGTGAAATGTTCCTCCGCAACACTTAATAAGAGTTCCGGTTGACTTCACTCACTCTACGCAACACACCAGCATTATGCTGCTATTTTACGTGGTCGCAGAGAATCATGCGATCGTAAGCCTTTCTTGTTAGATCCGACCTATTCGTGCTACAGCCAAAACACGCTGCAGCGTAGCTCTACCGTACCATATACCATAATTTGGGCGTGTAATTGCTTTGCAACTATTTCTAGTTAAGTAACTATCATATAAGTTCATGAAATGTTCTGACGATGGAATTTTAAAAATGAAAACTGATGATATTTCAAGATTTTTATAATTATTGATCTCGTTAAAATAGTGACTCGACTACCATTCTTTTACACTCCTTTTAATGTACTTGCTATAATATAAAAACTTTACGGGTACGAGTATATGCCGTTGACATGATACTCAGTGATATAGTTAAATAGTTTGATTTAATATAATTACTATACGCTACAGCGCCTTTTTTCCTAAGCATATACGAATGTGTACTCGTATCTGATGTAATAGTATCGTCGTCTCACCTTTTTTACCTAATTCAAAAAGGAGGAGGTACTCAATTCGACTGTATTTTTATATGGGTTGAATTGCAAAACACTGACAATTAAAAATTTCCTGCTCTTCTGGATCGCTTCGCTTTGGTAGCTTCCGTTTTAAGCGATTCAGCTTGAAACAGCCAAATCGTCCACTGGCTCTTCGTTTCCAGATCGTATTGGTAAATCCAAGATTCATCACCTGTGACAATGTTCTAAACACGCCTAGACGAGTCTGTTTAAAATTTAGTAATTTATTGTAAAGTCGTTGCTGCCCATCTCTTTGTTTGTTTGCCTCTGTCGCCTCTCACGACATAAACGGGATGAAATGCGGTAAGGGATTTTGTGAAATTTAGGTGTAGAAGGTTAGATCTCCATAGATTAACTTTTACGCTTGACCTATTTTACGTAACCAATCTATGCAATATAAGTATGTTGTTGTGCATGTTAAAATTCAAAATTTATACTGTACGTGTGAGAACTCCTTTGGTTTTGTCGTATTTAAATATTCAAACTAACGCAAACTTCGATCGACGTTCATTCAAAAACTTCACCTGAAATGGCGCACCGCTTTGTAATTTAAATACCGAGATACCATTCTCTCACGTTCACAGAATTTTCTATACTTGAAAAGATATACTTTAATTCAAATTTTCGTATAAATGTTCTTAAAAAACTTTCAAAACATTTCCTACTTTAGAGCATTTTTTTTTTCGCCTAGTGGCAATTTGATTGTGTATTTTTTTCTATAAAACTAAAATGACCAATGAACTTACAGTTCACCTAATGGTTAATGGCTAGTGCAGTCTATGGACAACTTAGAGCAACTAGACAAGCAATGCTTCAGAGGAGTTGTCACCTCTGATGACTATGATGGAATGCCTTACAGTCTATCATTATATTGGCTTTTTATACCCTTCCGACTGGAACACAGCAGTGCAAGCAATGCTATTTGGAGCCACAAATAAGCTGAAAAGAGGAGTCCTACCATTAGTAACCGACGATGTATCCCATAAAAACTGTCAACTTATCAATTAAGAAACAAAATGTGTTGCCCACCCTAAATGCTAAGATGGAATGTCTCATTTTAAGTTAAAGAGTCTCCATTTATTGTTAATAAAATGTAAAAGACCGTCGACGTCAACGAACATTAAGACAGAGTAGTGAAGCAGCGCTAGCATAATAGCTAAGCACTCATCTTATTATTTTAAAAAATAGATTTGATTAAGAATCAAAATGGATATGCATTATTACCCCTGAGGTCTAAGATGAAATGCCACGTTTTCAGTAAAAATGTCTCCAGTTTATTTAATTCATAACTGCTACTTTACGAATGTATACTGTAAGAGCGTGATTATTCCCTGGTTGTGCCGACCCATTCGTGATACAACCATAAAATAGCTGCAATACGGCTCTACCACTTGTAAAATTTCAACCAACTAGAGGTCTTTTTCTGTCTGCATTACAGAAATTGTTATTCGCAATTTTAAGCGCTAATATACCACTTGTGCGACGATGAAGAAAACATCGTCAGGAACTATTATATTGTAACTTCCACAACTAACCGTAACTTCCATTACGCTGTGAAACCTGAGTAAACTACTAGGAAAACTTTAGCAGAGCCTACGAAAAAAATTAAGCAAAATAGCTTTATCTTCGCGAAAATTATGCAGTTTATTTAAGTTAACAGAGCACAAATATTTTCATTGTCGACTTTTCTATTCAATGCATTGTATAAACTAACTGCACTGCACGCCTTGGACTGTAATTATAATAGTACAAAAGATTTTCTGTGAAATAAATAATCCTTGGTGAGAAGTGGCTTTGCACAAACTACTTTTATCTATGAAAAAGAGAACCAAACGGTATATTTAGATATAATATTGAGACTTATTCTGATGCAAAGACTTAATTTATAACAGCAAACAATGGCTTATAGTAATCCAACGAAACGTAAGATCGTGAATCCGAATGTTCTGGTTGATTGTACTATTGTTAATAATTGGGCTCTTGAGTTTTGATATAATAAATTTACCTATTAGAATATTATATTGTTAAGTAATGTCTGCAGATATAATAAGTCTGGATTGAGAAATAAAACTTGAAGAATTAATTTCTTATACTATAAAATATTTTTATTAATATCATAACATGCTTTATGTTTTTAATAAAAATTGCATGGTACATAATCGTAAGTAATTTATTTGTTAGACAAGTACCTTCTCCATAGTAGAAAGCTAATAAAACATTTTATCTTAACATATCCCATATAAAACATATATTTATATGATTCACATATAAACATTTATGTTCTTGACTTACAGAGCTCTTTCTGTACAAACTTCCAAATAAAAACACCTGCAATAAAAAGTACACAAAATGTGTCGAAAACTAAAAAAAAAACTAACAAGCGCGTTAGAACATACTGTTCATAAAAAAGGAGTTAGTAAATCAATACTTAGCGTTAATATTCATACGTGCAATTCTTTATACTACTACAAATATTAGATATCAAAAGATGGAATGAATAACATATTATATGTACCGCTTAAAACAATACACTATTATTTGATTTTTCCACATAAGAAACAAAGTCATTAAGACTTAGAATTAAAAAAAAAATATTTTACAGAAAAAGACATAGCAGAAGTATTTCTTTAAGTGTGCATTTTGACAATTATGAAACAATTGCAGCGGACGTAGTATTTCATATATATATATACATTAAGAATTAAATTAATAATATATATAAAAATTAATATTTGTTTTTTCGTGTTTTATGCGCTGCCATTCCGTTCATCAGATTAGTGTAAAAAATTGTCAACTTATTGCTTTCACTTGCGCGAATATTATAGGCATAGTACAATTAATTTACAGTAGGCGCGCGTATCTTACCAACAAATTTATTTAGAAAGTTATATACCATTTCACAACTATGAATGCATTATTACTCCTAATTAAACAATAAGTTTAAAATGATATTTCCACAATTAAGTAATAAAATAATGAATGAATATCATAGAATACCAGTGTAAAGCAGCACCTGATTGCTGTTGTACTACGTATGGTGAGTGTAAAGAACCGGAGACCCTTTTTACTGGAAACGAAGCATTGCATCTAAGACCTCAGGGGTAACAACGCATCTACATTTTGATTCTTAATCGAAGATAAATGTAGATGTCTATGGGTCACAGCGGCCACTTACCATCAGGTGAAATGTGTGCTCATTTGTCACTCTTATTCCACAAAAATGTTGCTGGTGGCTCAAGACCGTGGTTATAGGTATTCCTTGAATAATAGGTAGAAACAAAAACAAGGTCTTAAGCTCTTTATAAATCTTTTAATTAAGGCAAAGCAGTAAAATGTAAATAAATTTATCTTCTTTTACTAGGTCTGTACCTAATTGGGCGATCATAATTGCAAGGCCGTTATTGTTTCCACTCTTATTTGTTAGCACCACACTTGCATCTGTCACTCGTAATTTCTTGATTTTATGTACACTCAAACGACTATCTACAACAGAATCATTTGGATTAAGCCCAAGTTTTGAAGTACCAACTGGATTAAATAACTGTTAGTATCATATTCACTGAAATACATTTCCAATAGTCAGTGCTATCCAATTCAAAATTATTACACAAAGGCCAGTTATATCTACTTAAAAATGCATTTATTAATTTAAAATAAATCGTATTAACTAATTTTGTAAAAATTTTATCCCTTCTATTTTGTTCTAAAAAGAACTCAACAATTGAAGTTTTATAAATACTATTGAAGTAAACATTTGTCTTCTTGTTAAAAATTTGCACATCGGTTTGAAATTCTGGTCTTGTAGCAATTTGATTTTTTGCAAAAAAAGCTCCGATGTCTGTGAAACAATTTTATGTTAAGTATCATGATCTATTTATCAAATAGCGTATGGTATCCAAAGGCCTATAACCTTCACATGGAAGCTTGGTTTCATTACCAAAAATAGAAACTGGTATGATAAGATTATCTTGAAGATTTAGACCAACTCCTGACAAATTTACTTTGCATGTTATATTTTTTGACTCCAAATGGTCTTTGGGGTCTGCTCCTGACAGCATCAATAACTGTGGTGTATTAATTGTACCAGCGCTGAATATTACGTCAAGTGATACAAGTAGTTTCAGTGCTGTTCTGTTAATTGCAACCTCAACTCCATAAGCTTCTAAACACTCAATTTCAGTAACAAAAGCGTTTCTTAGGATTTTAAAAATATTCCTATATTGTAATTAAGTTAAATAAGTAGAAGCAGTGCTCTCCCTTTTTCCGTTATAAGCAGTTGATCTTAATATTTCAGAACCTAAAAGTCTGGCAGTGTTTAAATGTTTTACAGGGTTAATTCCAATTTCTCCGAATGACTTCAATATTTTGTTTGTGAAGACGCAAAGTACTGTTGAATGTGTTTACAATCAGAGGTTTATAATAACCATAGTTATCTATAATTTTCAGGATCTTTTTACTAAATTGTGATCTAGCAGGCTTTCTGCTTTTTTAAAATAGTTTTTTACTCTCTCAGTATGGAATTCTTTATTGCCATTACTGTACTAGTTTTGATAGTCATGACTGCTTCCTTTAAAGTATATCGTTCTATTCATGCTACTGCTTCCACCGAGTATTTCTTCTCGAGGCCAGTGAAGTACCATTTAAATTTGCATTATTTGTAAAACTAGTAGCAACTGTCTGAATTCCTAATCATATTTCGACCCAAAATGCTCATCATTCAATTGAGGTACCAAATAATAAGAATAACTTACACATCACCATATACCCATTATAATATACAACTATTATCAACTTACATAGTTTTCAGCAGGAGGATTATTTCCAGCTTCTAAAACAAATGCCGTCCATTTTTCTTATTCGGTGAGATGATTAGCCACTACTTAACTAGCTGATCCGCCGTCCACTATTATAAAATGATACTCAGCTAAATGTGGAAGGGTAAATAAATAAAGTTTACGTAAACATAAAATTTCAAACTTTACTTAAGCTTTTTATATCACATTTTCAAAGAAAAGTAGGCCATTCATAATTACAGTTATTACAGTTTCCATTATGCTAAGGATTAACTACTATTGCCTAAAGGCATTAGACACCGTCTTTTTTAAGCTTTTTATGCATGTATGCATAGTAAAGAATATGATGTAAGTTGAAGGAAATAAGAATCAAAAAAATATGTTATTCATTAATTTATAACAAATTATTAAACATTACGCAGTTTGATGTGGGTACCATCGGAGCACGTTATAGAACAAGCTAATGAACATATAAAAACACAATCGGAAATTAACTGTGTTTTGCAGTTGTTCATTGACATAATAATATTGACTAAAATAATTTAGTGTAGCTTTAGCATGTTTTACTAAAGTAGTCAATAATATATTACTAAAAATAGCAATCATAAAATTAAAATAATGTACTGAGTAATACGTGTAATCACTGCAGATGAGATTACATTTATAAAAGTTATATGCCATATTACTGTAGTTAATACTTGAAAACTTTTATAAAAGGTTTTATATAATGGATTTCCGCAAAGTAACACCTAATTCTATTCATTATATTGAAAACTTTTCCCAATGCAGTGGTTTCGGGGATATAGCGTAATGTTATATATAATGAATAAGAATCACAGTAAACTACATTGCCCAAGGTATAAGTAAGCTGAAGTGACAAAGTATCAGTTAGCCCGGAGAGTCAATAATAAGAAAAGTTCTAGAGTGGCAGCCTTGTACCGGTGAGCGCATTGTAGGGTGGCCCCTACTAGATGGGAGTAATGACCTGGTTGAGATGCAGGAAGTCGATGAGGCAGGTTGCTCAGGACCACACTTTGAGGTGTCCCTTGGAGAGGCCTATGTTTAGCAGTGGACTTATAAATTATTTAGCAGTGACTGTAATAATGATGACATATTTAATTACCATGTATTCAATTACCAAGATACAGTTACATTATTTGTTATTTATATCATGATATTTTTATATTATTACTTAATATCCCAGGCAGATTTTATTTAATTTTTTATATGGACAACGGCCGACCAATATCAAAATTCAGAAAGTGAAATACTGTTCTTTAATTATTTTTATCCAACTCAAAGAAACATGAGGTTGTCAAGACAACTGTATGTTTTTTGTATGTTTACGATTATCTTCGCCAATTGTGATCAAATTTAGTAATTATTTTTTATTAAGTTGATTATACCTTAAAGGTTATTCCATTTAAATTTGGAAATAAAACATTCCATAGGTGAATAAATAGGGGATTTAATTTTAGTGTAACTATTTAGACTACATTCTAGCTGTTGCCATAAGGTTATGTTGTTACTGCTTAAACGACTTATAAGGATCATATAATTAAACTTTTAAAAAATTCGACACTGACTTCAAAAATTAAGAAATATAAAACAATTTACATAAAGTATTATACAAAATATTCATTTTGTAGTGCGTGACAAGGACAAAAACTATTGAAGAAGAAAAGGCAATTTCAGAAGCTATAAAATTATGTGATTTTTTTATAATCATTCTCATTAAGCGAAGAACAGTTTTCCTCTGTCTACAACTCTACACACTGTGACGCCTCATAATTATTATTAATAAATAATAATTAAATTCATTATACAGACATTTAAAAATGTCTTAGAAATTATAATTTAAACAATAAAATACAATTAATAAGCATAGAGTTCAAAAATATCCATTTGGAATATTGAATATTATATAAACGCATAAAATGTCCCTAAAAATCTCTAAATTTATTAAAAACCTGCTTAAAATGTTCAAAATGTATCAAATCATATAAATACAAGGCGATTATATTGCAATAACAAAGATAAATAACATTTGTAATATAATAGAAAAAATGGATTAAAATTTATCTAAGTTGATGAAGGTGTTCTTGTAATAATTGGAAAATTTCTAAGTTGACATACCCAAGGTTGTATATATATATGGGGTGGTCGGCTGACCGACTGCTAGTACTAAGGTTGCACAATGACTAGTCCTATATTAGGGACTTAACATAGTAAGGTCTGACGAACCAAAGCATTAATATAGAAGGTCTCTATGATGCATAAGCATTATGATAGCAGAGTTATGACTTGAAGTCCCATATGAATAAGACATACAGTAGTATGGTCTATGAAATAAAGCAAATATGTGGAAGGTCTCAAATATGTAAAAGCATTATATTGAAAGAAATGGGACTTGAAAAGGATTATTATAGTGGCGTGTAGGTTGCTTCGCAGCCTCTGAGAGCGAGGTAAACTTGGACTCACTAACCGATGTGTCCTAGACATATCATCTTAGTGCCGGTGGTAAGCGGGTTTGTTGTAGCAATACGACTTGCCCGTGGACATCGCACACCCCTACCGTTTGTGGGCGGCGTCTTAGCGCATAGCGTTATGATACGTCGGCTACGATCTTTCGGATTAGGGTGAGTGTGTTTGGTAGTACTTTTAAGTGCAGCAAGCATACTCAACTTCATGTCTTAGTGCAATAGCGCTATGATACGTGGAGTTTTGGCTACTGACGTCTTAGTACCGTACTACTATGATACGTTGGTGGTAATTTTAGTTAACAACATTATCAAATTTTGTTACCAAAGTCGATAGGGATCATGTGGGTGTGTCGTGAGGGGGCGCCATCCGTATGATAGTTGCATTGATGCTTACTGCTACTTGCTGTATTGTGTCTTGTGATGGATCTGCGGGTGTGCTGCACCTGATTCGATGCATCTTGTGGTTCTGGTCGATGGAGGTATGCGGGTGGTGATGTCTGCTGGGACTGTATGGGGGACCTTGGGATGGTGTAAGCCCGACGATAGTCGTATTGATGCTTGTTGCATTCTGTAGCATTGCGTCTCTACGATGGTTGTTTGGCGGGTCGCTATTCTCAATGGCGCTCTCTGCGTCTTGGTTTGACTCACAACCTAAGTAGCTTTGCCCAAGTCGGGTCCCTTCATTGCGGGGCTGCAGACTGTCTGCCCTCCATGATGTTTTATATAACAACTTAATAATATATCTCTATAAAGTTCCCACCTTTGAGAGATTGAAGGCAACTTGTTGGTGGGTGAGACAAACATGATCGAAAAATGTATATACTCAACGTCAGTGACACAAACCCTTTCTGATGGCGAATTATTAATATTATTTTATAACTGCCTATTGGCTATATCTGCCATTGTATTGGTTGGTGGAGCATATATGTCGACCTCATGCGGGTGGTAGCTGGAGGGAGAATCTGAGGAGGCTCTCAAGGCTGCGGCCGAATGCCGCGCAACGTGGGACCCCATTCCCTTGTGGTGAGCGGTAGACTCATGACACGCTCTGCGGCCAATTGGCCGTGCTGACCATGCAATTGGTGGTGATGCCTTACACTTACATTACGTCTGCAGAAACGGCGGTCTGGCAGGTGGTGGCGCTCACGGAGGGCTTTTTATGGTCAGTGTGCCGATTGTTGCCTAACCCGTGTGACGTATATTTCACTGTGGCTGGATTTGATCGTATTCTGTATGGCGTTTACACGCATTGACATGCGCGACTTCGGTCGATGTTTGTGCTTACGCACTATCAAGGGGCCAAGTCCTCTTTTACTGGTTCGCCAGTTATTTTGCTGTGGACTACGGTCCAGTTCCCAACTTTGCGTACCCTTCGGGGGGAGCGCATTAAAATGGTTGGCGCTCACCGTGCGCGGCGTGTGTGGGGCCGTGTACCTCCTCCACATTTTTTTTTAAATGTGGGAGAGCGAAGCCCTTGTAGCTGGTATTTGATATAAATATTGTGAGCCTTTTCCAAGCGGGAAGGGATTAATTGATAAGGAATTGACTGTTGTGAACCAGATACAAGTGGAATAGGGACAATTTATTGTTCTTAACCTTTTTGAGCTCTGTCTTCGTGAACGGGGTTCTTTAGCTTATAAGACTCTACCAACAGCTTTCGATTGCTCTCGTGAATATTCATTCTTCCAAGATACACCTAAAAGAACTAAGTTTCTATACAAACACAACGTAAAAAAGGGTCCTAACTAAGACGATCACGCCATAAATTTATTAAACGGCCTATATTTAAACCTTTAGAAAGATCAAGTTATACTGGTCACGTAAATTAGATATATTTATATATCTTACAGATATAGATTCTAAAGAAATACAAGTATAAGTGGATATATAGTAGAAAAGAAAAAGTATGGGGGGGGGGGTTCGTTACAACACCAATGTTTTACTATCCGAGTTCAAAAAAATTGAGAAGTTTATATATTCAACGAGTATGTTTTATGTGTGTTTATCGAATCCTCAGCTGCACTAATTTAAATGATTATTTTTTTTATTAACTAAGTTTAAACTTCAAGTTAAATTGCTCGAGCTAGTAGATGAGTTTGTGTATTTGGGATTTGTATTTAGCAGTGATGGTAGATATGATAAGGATATAGAGATGGGACATTGAGCTGCCAAAATATATTTAAGAGCAGAAGTAAACGACTGAGTAGCAGTACCAGTCGAAATTACACAAAAGTCAGTGTTGTTACTGTAATAAGTAAAGATATAAATAGAAATATAAATAGAGAAATACATGTAACTATAGAACCGTAATAACTTAGGACTAAGCGCTCACCTTAAATTTCGTACAGCGCTAGTAAATTTTAAGTGCTAATTTATCACTAAGTTGTGAAGGAAAACATTACGAAACGTACATTTCTAAGAAATGAGAAAGGCTGAATAAAAACTTGGGATGCCTATACTATCAAGCCTTATCTCTTGAGTTACCAGGTTCTAAGAAATATAGGTAATACTCCACACAGTTTTTTATCTGAGCTGGATCCCTTCGTATATATCTTAAATTTTAGTTTTTAAGTATAACAGTAATTTCTTTAAAGCAGTGATAAACGTGTGGGCAGACTACTACGAGTAGTCAGTTTGAAGATATTCAAAAGATATGGCTTAACGAAATCTTATCATCAAATGGAAAACATTTTGATTTAATCACAAATATATGAAGTAATCAAAAACGATTTTCAAATTATCTCATTACTTGAAAACCGTTTTGGCATTGCATTTTAAATGAACAAATGCACAAACCGCACCTACAAAATTTATTCTTTTTTTCTTCTTCCAAGAGGTCCACATTCAGCTATGTATTTGTAAGGCCGCCGTTTAAAAATACAAGAAATATTTAGAACGATGAAGAAATTAATGTTCGACGACTTGATCGTCCAAAGCAGTGTAGGAAAAATATTTTTTCTGCCGTTTCAAACACAAATTTGTCTAGTAATATATAATTAATCCATATATAATTCATCATCATAATTACAGACTTTCATAAGTCCACTGCTGAACATAGGCCTCCCCCAAGGAATACCATAAAGCACAGTCCTGAGCCACCTGCATCCCTCGACTTCCTGCATGTCTTACCAGGTCGTCACTCCATCTAGTGGGGAGTCGCCCTACACTTCGCCTACCAGTACGAGGCTGCCACTTGAGAACCTTTCTTCCCCATCGGTTGTCCGTTCTTCGATCTATATGGCTCGCCTACTGCCACTTCAGCTTACTAATCCGTTGGGCTATGTCGGTTGCTTTGGTTTTACTGCGGATATTTTCATTTCTAAGTTTATTACGCAGAAAAACACCGAGCATAGCCCTCTCCATAGCTCACTGAGTGACCTTGAGCTTCCTCATACGGACAACAGTGAAGGACCATGTCTCAGATCCGTAAGTCATCACTGGCAACACGCACTGGTTGTACAATTTCGTTTTCAGGTTTTGAGGTATGTCTAACGAGAAGATGTGTCGTAGTTTTCCGAACGCTGCCCAGCCGAGTTGAATCCGTAGATTGACCTCTCGGTCGAAGTTGGACTTAACTAGTCGGACTATTTGTCCTAGGTAAACATACTTGTCAACAACTTCGAGCTTAGTGCTCCCAACAACAACCGGCATAGGTGTGACATGGACGTTAAACATGATCTTTGTTTTGTCCATGTTCATCTTAAGACCTATCCGTTGGTAGACACTATTGATGTCATTGAGCATATTGCTTAGGTCCTCCAGCGATTCTGCCATAAGGACTATATCATCGGCATTTCGAAGGTGAGTAATGTACTCGTCATTGATGTTAATACCGCATCGTTTCCAGTCCAGTAGCTTGAAAACGTCTTCCAATGAAGCGGTGAAGAGTTTCGGGGATATAACGTCACCCTGTCTTACACCTCTCTGCAATTGGATAGGTTTTGTACTCTGATTCTGTACTCGCATAGCCATCGTAGCTCTACTGTAAAAACACTTCAGCACTTCGATATACCGATAGTCAACTTGGCACCGCTGAAGGGACTGCAGCACCGCCCAAATTTCGACGGAATCAAAGGCTTTCTCATAGTCCACATACGCCAGACATAGTGGCAAATTGTACTCTTCGGACTTCTGTACAATTTGCCGAAGGGTATGTATGTGGTCTATGGTGCTAAAGCCTTTTCGGAAACCGGCTTGTTCGGGAGGCTGGAAGTTATCAAGTCTGCATGCAAGACGATTCGTAATGACTCTCGAAAACAGCACGTAGACGCGGCTCAAAAGGGAAATCGGTGTGTAGTTCTTCAAGAGAGCGTTGTCGCGTTTCTTAAAGAACGAGACCACCGCACTTCTGCTTCACGCCTCCGGAGTAGTGCCACCATGGAGGACGGAATTAAAGAGCTTCTGAAGGACTTCAAATACCGGTTTTCCATCCGCTTTCAGATGCTCCGCTGTAATTCCATCCTCACCATGGGACTTTTCATTTTTAAGGTGCTGGAGAACCATTCTAATCTCGCTTAGACTGATGTCCGGGATATCTTCGGAATAGAGTCGGATAAGACTCACTCTTGGATCGTTACTCACACTTGCGTTTGGCTCCAACGATGACGTGTACAGCTGCCCATAGAACCTCTAAATCTCATTCAAAATCTCAGGTGTCCCAGAAACGATGCTGCCACACTCAGTCTTCAGCTTTGACAGTTGGCTGTTTCTGGCAGACATATCTCTGGCAAAGACTTTGGAGCCTTGGTTCCGCTCGATCGCTTCTTCAATACAAGCTGTATTAAAGTTGCGTAAGTCCCGCCGCATGCATTTGGAGATCTGTCTATTCAGTTGCCTGTATGCTGTCAAATCTGTTGAAGAATGTAGCTTCATCTCCGAAAGTTTTTATGTTCTTTTGCGGCGGGTCTTGCAGAACTTAGCTCCGACCGCATGGACAGTTTCCGCGAGCTTGTCATTCATATCGTCCACGTCAGGAGGGACGGAGCATTGACTTCCTTAGACGAGACCTCTCCAATTTAACGTTTAGGTTCAGTGTGCCTCTAACCATTCGGTGATCGCTACCCATTTTCAGCCTTGCGATCACGGAGACATTACTGTACAGTTGTCGTCTGGTCCTCATAATGAAGTCAATCTCATTTTTTGTCAGTCGTGTGTCGTCGGTGTCGTCGGGGCTCGACCAGGTCCACTTCCTGTGGGGCCGCTTCTGGAAGAAAGATGTCATCAAAAAGAGTCCCTCTTTCTCCATGAAGTTGGCCAGCTGCTGGCCCCTTGGGTTCCGTTGCCCTATTCCAAATTTCCCTACCTTTAGCTCACCGTTCTCTCTTGTGTCTAGTTTTGCATTGAAGTCTCCCATTAACACCGTATAGTGGATTTTGGAGGAATGCATGGCTCTAGAGATATCATAATCTCATGGCTGTTAGACGGGAGATGAAGCTACATTCTTCAACAGACTTGACAGCATACAGGCATCTGAACAGACAGATCTCCAAATGCATGCGGCGGGACTTGCGCAACTTCAATACAGCTCGTATTGAAGAAGCGATGGAGCGGAACCAGGGCTCCAAAGTCTTTGCCAGAGATCTGTCTGCCAGAAAGAGCCAACTGTCAAAGCTGAAGACAGAATGTGGCAGCATCGTTTCCGGGACACCTGAGATCTTGAGTGAGATTGAGAGGTCCTATGGCAGTTGTACACGTCATCGTTGGAGCCACACGCAAGTGTGAGTAACGATCCAAGAGCGAGTCTCATCCGACACTATTCCGAAGATATCCCGAACGTTAGTCTGAGCGAGATTAGAATGGCTCTCCAGGACCTTAAAAACGGTAAGGCCCCAGGCGAGGATGGAATTACAGCGGAGCTTCTGAAAGCGGGTGGAAAACCGGTACTTGAAGTCCTTCAGAAGCTCTTTAGTTCCGTCCTCCATGGTGGCATTACACCGGAGGCGTGGAGCAGAAGTGCGGTGGTCTTGTTCTTCAAGAAAGTTGACAACGCTCTCTTGAAGAACTATAGACCGATTTCCCTTCTGAGCCGCGTCTACGTGCTGTTTTCGAGAGTCATTACGAATCGTCTCGCGCGCAGACTTGACGACTTCCAGCCTCCCGAACAAGCCGGTTTCCGAAAGGGCTTTAGCACCATAGACCACATACATACCCTTCGGCAAATTGTACAGAAGTCCGAAGAGTACAATTTGCCACTATGTCTGGCGTATGTGGACTATGAGAAAGCCTTTGATTCCGTCGAAATTTGGGCGGTGCTGCAGTCCCTTCAGCGGTGCCAAGTTGACTGTCGGTATATCGAAGTGTTGAAGTGCTTGTACAGTAGGGCTACGATGGCTATCCGAGTACAGAACCAGAGTACGAAACCTATCCAATTGCAGAGAGGTGTAAGACAGGGTGACGTCATATCCCCGAAACTCTTCACCGCTGCATTGGAAGACGTTTTCAAGCTTCTGGACTGGAAAGGATACGGTATCAACATCAATGGCGAGTACATCACTCACCTTCGATTTGCCGACGATATAGTCCTTATGGCAGAATCGCTGGAGGACCTAAGCACTATGCTCAATGACCTCAATAGTGTTTCCCAACGGATAGGTCTTAAGATGAACATGGACAAAACTAAGATCATGTTTAATGTCCATGTCACACCTATGCCGGTAGTTGTTGGGAACACTAAGCTCGAAGTTGTTGACGAGTATGTTTACCTGGGACAAATAGTCCGACTAGGTAAGTCCAACTTCGACCGAGAGGTCAATCGACGGATTCAACTCGGTTGGGCAGCGTTCGGGAAATTACGGCACATCTTCTCGTCAGGTATACCTCAAACCTTGAAAACGAGACTGTACACCCTGTGCGTGTTGCCAGTGATGACATACGGAAATGAGACGTGGTCCTTCACTGCTGGCCGGATGAGGAAGCTCAAGGTCGCTCAGCGAGCTATGTAGAGATTCTCTGCGTGATAAACTTAGGAATGAGGATATCCGCAGTAGAACCAGAGTAACCGACATAGCCCAACGGATTAGTAAGCTGAAGTGGCAATGGGCCGGCCATATAGCTCGAAGAACCGACAACCGATGGGGAAGAAAGGTTCTCAAGTGGCAGCCTCGTACCGGTAGGCGAAGTGTAGGGCGTCCCCCCACGAGATGGAGTGACGACCTGGTAAGACATGCAGGAAGTCGATGGATGCAGGTGGCTCAGGACCGTGCTTTGTGGCATTCTTTGGGGGAGGCCATGTTCAGCAGTGGACTTGTGAAGGGCTGTAATGATGATGATGATGAGAGATATCCTAATACATTTCCTACACCGCTTCATCGGGATGTGCCAAGGTTGGTGCGTAAACCTGTATGACCTTCAGCGAATACCGTTTGGTGATTCTGAGTATAAGGTACGCAACCATCGTCGACACACTCTCAATCTTTACAACGTTGTTAACGAGAGACTTCAGGACGATAAATCCAACACCTCCTTGGGACAGATGATCGCCCTCTCGGTGACAGAGCTAGTTTCCGGATTCGAGGATTACCGTATCCTCCACCTCTCTTTGGACCTCAGATGATCCTATAATATGCCAGCGTAACTTGTCTATCTCTTCTTCCAGCTCCACGATATTCTCCTCAGTCGTCAGGGTGCGTGCGTTGTATGTTGCCAGGTCGAGTCGTCTTAGGTGGCAACCGAACCTCCACCGGAGATTCTTAGCACCCCGTGCCCCGCTGTTACAATAGTCGCCACTGTAGCCAGGAATAGCGAGGCCGCTGGGGACTGTGGGCCATCCCTTTGTTGCTCTCTTCCTTGGTGGTTATTTGCCATAGTTGCCACGCTTGTCGAGCGGGTTGGCAACCGCAGTTTTTTTTATTGTAATTGTTCTGTTATCAGGAAGATGCTGCTGCCCATCTCCTGCCTGTTTCCCTTTGTCGCCTTTTACGACATCTACGGGAAGATATTGGGTAGTGGATATTCTTAACCGTCACTACACGGCACATAGTACACACACATATATAATTAATAATCTGCATTTATAATTAATCCTTATATTCGTAGTTTATATCTACATCATTTCCTACTGAAATTAACATTTTAAAGTTTATCATTAATAAAACTAATTATTAACGATTTGTTATTCGACCTCGTACCGAAGTTATATATTTTATTATAGATTACGTTTGCTCACTTCCAACTATATATCGCCGTATAACTAACTAAAGAAACAAATTGCATCAAATAATAGTGATTCTTCGGTAAACTGACGGGCAAGGCTCTGTCTGTGTGCTCAGGTATAACTCCATGCGCTGAAAATTATAGAACTTTATTGCGAGCACTCATTGATAAATACGAAGAAATCCGCAAATATAAATCAGATGTTCGGGTTTAAGCCTTTGCAATTAGTCACAGCAAATAACTTTGATTTATTAACTGATAACTTTATAAACGCGGTGCGCGTTTTACAATACTTAATGTTGGATAATTTCGCAGACTTAATTGGTCTACATATCGCGCCTAAGAAGCTCAACTCGGATACCGATTCTAGTACAAACTCTAGTAGTAGTAGTACATTCGGCGAGGTAAGGATAATAATCATCTTTGTAATAATATTTCGTCGCCGAAGTATCAGCCATACGTAACTAAGACGACTAGTCGTTCAAAGAAGTGCCTGTGTGATAATATTGTGCATCAGTACTTATTTAAGTGTGCAGACTTTAATAAAATAATAAAATAAACGGTTTAAATACGTGAAGAGTAACAACGCATGTGTGAATTGTCTCAGCTTAAGCCATCGAGTATCTAATTGCTCTTCAAATTTTAATTGCCTAGTTTGTAAATTTAAGCATCATACATTGTTGCACTTCCAGCGTGGAAGCGATAATTATTACTCTGCGCTGCCTCAGCCTCAATCTCAGCAAGCTGTGTTTAAGTCTACAGATCCCGCACCCACAGCACCCACATACTCGCCACCTCTCACCTCGTGTGCGCGTTCGGACGTCGCACTGTGTACTTCGTGCATGATTGTTTCTAAACATTCACCTCCCCTTGAGACTGTTTTATTATCAACCGCTCAAGTTCTTGCATACAACACTAAAGGAGAGAAACAAATAGTTCGCATATTATTAGACTCCGTGTCTCAAATCCATTTTATGACTAAATAATGCTGTCACCGTTTAGGCGTCCAACAAAACGATACCGAATTTACTGTAGTAAAGGGATTTGGTGGAGTAGAAAAATTGTTAAATCATAATCGATCAATATTAACATTTTCTCACGTTTCGACTTTAATACCAACTTTAATATTTCACCGATCGTTGTTGATGAAATCGTTTGCTCTCCTCTATGGTAGACAAATCAGTCTTAGTGCACTTTAATGGCATAAGGCTCACTAGTCAATGTTACGGTGTGCCTAATAAAATTGCCGTATTGATAGGGGTATCCCTTTTCCCGCAATTATTGTGTCTTAATGTAATTCAATCCTCTAACGACTTGTCTGGGCGCTCAGCTTTGAACACGGTGTTTGTTTACGTTATTATGGGTTCAGTGCAGATACTTCAAACTAATCAGTCATTAACGTGTTGTACAATCCTAGAGTCTCCTGCCATTGATAAATTAGTGCAACGATTTTGGGAGCTTGAACAGCCTCCCTCGGCATTGCCCATTCAGTGTCCTTCAGACATTGAATGTGAAGCGAATCCCGCGATCCTGATAGCGGTAGATGCATTTTCACGAGACCGCTCGACGATGATTCATGTGCTTAGTAAGAAAACTTCAAGCCTCACCTAAACTAAGGTTGGCATATAATGTGACGTCATAAATGGATATTTAGCCAAAAATATATCTCTCCCGCACCACCGTACAACTTGACCCCGCTTCAATCTATGTAATCCCGCATTATGGAGTCTTACGCGAAGACAAGACGTCAACACTAGCACAGGGCAAGCACTAAATGATATCCTACATTCAGGGCCAAATTTGCAAGGCAATTTGTTTAATATAATTCAAAATTTCCGCCTACATCCAGTCGCTATGACAGCCGACTGTCGCCAGCAATTGCTGCAGATAATTTTTCACGATTCTAATCTTCGTTATCAATGGTTCTTATACCGCTTTCGACGACAAGACCCACTTGAGTTGTACCACTTCAATCGCGTATGCTTCGGTTTAACTTCGAGTCCATACCACGCATACGGTAAGACAGCTTATCGATGACGATGGCGCAAAGTATCCACTTGCGAGTCGTATCGTGTCTACTTTGCTATATATGGACGATATCGCATTCTCTTTACCCAGCGAATTTGAAGCCAGTGACGCCTCTCAGCAGCTGATAGGTGTATTCAAGTGTGCACAATGGGACCTAATAAAATGGAATACCAACTGTCGACCTGTTTTAGATAACCTCCCTACTTCCCATAAAATTACAGGAGACGTAGAGTTCGATAAATTAATACAACATAAAATATTACGCTTGCATTGGTCTACCAATAGTGACGCCTTTTATTTTAAGACATCTGTTCCCAGTGATGTGACGTGCACTAAACACTCCATCTTATTCACTGTCGCCCGCCTGTGGGACATAATGGGTTTCGTTGCTCCCACAGTCGCGTACGCTAAGTTGGTAATAAAACGGTTTTGGAAACTTAATTAATTGTTAAGATGTGGCAAACATTTGTTGCAAACCGCGTTGTACAGATCACTGAAAATACTCACCTTGGTGTGACGTGCACTAAGTACTGCATCTTATCCATTATAGCCCGCCTGTATGACATAACAGGTTTGTTTGCTTCCACAGTCGCTTACACCAAGTTATTAACAAAACAATTTTGGCAACTTAATTTAGATTGATAAATTATTACGCCGCCGCAGCACTAATGTAGTGACTGCTGATAATCTCAGTTTATCTGAGGTTGTAATGCTACAAACTGGGAAAGCTAAACTACTTATTTTAATTATTCGACGGAGTTTTTCCTTACGAATTTTACCCACCAGAAAATTTATTTTCTAAAGAAGCAATAAAGGTTTTAAGCTTGGTAACTTTGGGACAATAAAGATTGTTTCAAAGAAAGCTAAATTTACATCCTAATAAGTAACTATAAATTTATGTCGCGTAGTAAAGTAATAACTATCTACATTCCTTTGCTAGGTATAGGTTTCTTCTAATTTCTGACAAGGATTTAAAGCAGGGAATTCATAAATGTCCCAATATATATATATATATATATATTTTTAATTTCATATTTAACTTAGCGAGTGGTATATCGCAAATTTTCTATTTAAAATTACATTAGTAAATTTGCCTCTCTTAGAAATAAGAGGAAACCTGTGTAGTGTAGCCTCGACGACAGTATATAATGGTGTTTTTAGTAACACTTCTCCTTAATAACTATTGGACGCTAGAGAATTTGAACGCTAAACTATAACAAAGCATCTACTTACCATCAAGTCAACTGTGCGCCCGTTAGTTCCGCATTAATATACGCTTATAGAAGTTATAAAGGAAAAATTTTCTATCGTTACAGTGAAAATGATACTAAAAATTAAATGCTAAAAATGATGAAATTTTATAGCGGAATTTTGAATTAGACTGGAAAATAAAAATGTATACGAATACATTTCAGTTGAAATTAACGATATCAAAGGTAACAAATTTCCACAAAATATAAGCTAGTATTTGTCGTCAAAAGTGTGGAAAAATTTCTCCCACATGTGTTGAATGCAGTGCTTTCATATTGCAAAAGAGAACTAAATATACGGCCATTGTATATCTTGATACTGAATATAAGCGGTGTTTGATTTTTTCCTTTTTAACTATTTGAATACTACTGCATTAATTCGTCATGAATTTGTAGTTTTAACGACCGCATGTTTTAAATTCAAAGTAACTTTAAAGTACCTACTAATTTAATCGACTTCACGTAATAATATATTTTTTTAAAGGAGAGAGAGAACAAATTATTTCTGGAATCGAACGCGACCTTCTAAGGCTCTTAATGCGACGGTACAATTAAACATTAACTTCCAAACAATTAATCGACCTGGCGTCTAATTTTATAGACTCCACAACTCCTCGTCGTTGCATAAATTTGCTAATTAACAAAGCCGACATAATCAGAGGTTATTATGTTAGTGACCACGCGGTCCGAGTAGATTCACTGCAATACTATACAATTAACGCAATTACTTTTAAACGAAATTACTTTAATCAGTCAAATACAATACAAGCCTCTTGTCACGAACTTACTACTTAGACAAACTAATCCGAGGCGGTCTTCACGAAACCACAAATTAAGTAGAGAAGTAACGCGCACAAATACTAAAAATATAGACCATAAAACCAAAACTGGTCGCACGAAATCGCTGCCGCGGTCACCACAAAATACGTTAACCGACGGCGCCGCTGCACTCAAGCTACTGTTATACTACGACCCTGCCGCCGCTGGCGACAATAAAACTGCCCGATCTCTCACGCGTCCGGCGCGTTAGCGGGGAGGCGCGCGCGAGCCCCGTACCATCCAGTGCCAGGTACATCGGAGCGCGCCGACGCGCCCCGTTATGTTGTTCTTAAATTTTAGCGTTTCGCGCAAACAATACTATTCATTCATTGCATGTTGGATTCTCACTTAACACCCACGAGATAAAATGGGGTTCTCTTACGTCATCACTAAAAGGCCCGTTCGTTAAATTGTCGATATAATTTTTTTTTCTGTGGAATTTTTTAAAAGTGAGGGTAACAGAAAAGCACACAATCTATGTGATAGTAAGTGGATGCTGCAGTCCATATACTCCTACATTTATCCTTGACTTGGAATCGAAATGCAGATGCGTTGTCACATTTGAGATCTGAAAAAGAATGCCACGTTAACAGTGAATAGTGTTATTTTGCTGCTATTCAGAGCTGGTATTTTGTTCAAATGGTCCATCCTCAGTAGAGCCAGTAGCAGTAGTAATACAGCTAGTATTCAGTTGCATAATACTATGGCTCTTCCACGTAAAACCTTATAGAGTACAAAGCAATAAATTTTTACAATGTGTTTCTGGATGTTTTAGTGAAAATTTTACAGAACAATATAATAAAATGGATTAAATGAACCCTCTCATTTATGAGAATAAGTATGTGTCTACAGAGAGACGTATGAACCTGTCATTACACTGACTTACGATATATCCATAGAACTCGCGCGAGCTTTAGTCGGCATAACAAATACAAACTCACAAATGACACTATCCTAGATATACTTGGAAATACTAACTTGACATTGGCAGAATTTTGTTAAGAGAAGCCATAAAGTAAAGAAGAATAAGAAACTTCTAAAATAAAACATTAACTATATACAAAATTATATAAAAACAATTGTGCAGTTTCCGAGAAACTAATTACATAATACATTATTTATATATAAGAACATCTCCTTACAGTGGTAAGATATGCACAAACAATAAAAATCAATATTCTTTTACAAACTAGCAGTTACTACTGAATAGTATTGAATGAACTGATTTAAACGGGTCTAAGATATAATATAAATACGCTTTTACGAAAACCATTAATCATACTGCGAAGGGAAAAGTAGTATGAAATATTATTACGTATCAAATACAAAGGAAAATGCAAATAAAGCTCCGTTATAGATTCTGCTCATCGGTCTTTGTATGTCGGCCAATAAACAAAATTTCTATTTATTTCACAGACGTATTGCAGAGCAACCTTTTTTCGATAAGACATTGCTTTATTTTAATATATATTTTATCATAATATATATTTTATTACAATATATATTTAAATCATATCTTAACTTAAATACAGTTATGTGTCAGTTACGACATAATATTACAACTGATGGCGTAAAAAGTTTTTCTAATTGAAACCTTCGTAAAGTATAGGATGTATTCCACTAGATAGAGTGACGACGATACAAATAGTTCAGGACCGTGTTATAGCGGCATTTCTTTCGTGAAGCCTATACTTAAGAGTAGACTTGTAAAGGACTCATGATGATGATGATGATGACCCGTATTTGTACAGAATCCTCGTTACATTGCTTAATAAAACCTTTAGTAACAGTTTTGGATTCTAAAAAAATATTTTAAACGTTAATTTTCGTAATGCTTGGTTGAAATGGTTGAACACTTTATGTGGTAACGTTGATGATAATCAAATGAATAGCAACACGTATATAAGGTGGAATTACTTACATAATTATATATGACGAAAGTTCGTAACATTGGTTGTGCTACATAAGTTAACTTTTATATAATTAAGACTAAAAAACGAGCATACAATGCATCTGTTAGGAAGTAGATGAAGTGGCTCATAAACACAGATATCTATCTAAGATTTTAAGAAGAGAAATTACATGTCAACTCGACTATCAACATCTGCCTAAAAGTCATTCTAAATAGTGTAGATTTAGAATATACTAGGCAGGTTAAAACTTCGGCTTAATTTTGGCTGACGATCTAAGTTGGGTGATACAACTAGTCAGTCAGTCACAGTCAGTTTAGTCCAGTTTTCGATGAAGAAACAGGAAAATACGAAATAATGATTTCATCAATTTTTCATAGGTATAATCAGTTCTAACTATAGTTGTCTCTCTTGTTATCTAGCCCGGGCATTCGGACATAGTCAGAGTTTGCAAAACCTGTCTTGCGGCCCAGATATTCTCATCACCTCTGAGGACTGAGTACAAAGGCCTTGTTAGCAGTAAAAAGGCTTTTCGATTCTAATCATTTATTATGCAAAACACATAAGCGTTATTCTGATATATCACGCTGGTATTCTTTGAGAAGTTTCCACAGTCAAAGCCAACTATTCTTGATACAGCCACAGAATATATAACAGTCGTATGCAGCTTTAGCACGCTGCAGCATGGCTTAATAATAAAGGTTATGATGGTACATAAAAGCAAATTTTATTTCTTTGTTTTATTTTTATCACGAAATAAAAGTGTGTAATTTATTGCAGTGTTAGCCTCCGCTTGATCCTTACCCTATGAGACTGACATGATAAATCACTTAAAAATACCTTATTTTGCCGTATTTCTTCTATAAAATAAAATGCTCTGTGTAAATACAATCTTAAGTGTAACACACTGTTTTTCTTCAAGTAATAAAAACAATAATTTTATTCTTGCGATTGTTATCTCGTGTTGGAGCCTATTTGTTTATTCCGTTTTCAAACCAACAAGAAAGATAGATGAAATCCTTCGCTCATTTCAAGTGTCACCAAGACCAAGCCAAAATCATGCTCACTTTATTGTAAGAACACACACGCACACATATGCATGCTTAATCATTTTCAACCAACAACATAATTTTGAGTGCATATGTGTGCGTTCAGCAGTGGAATTTTTAAGGGTGTAAATAAAGAAAGAAGAAAGACTACGTGTAACTTGAATTGTGTGCAACGTTTTGTCTATTATTCGTTATTCGTCTGAGATTATGACATCGAACAATTTTTAATTCTTTTATCTTTTTTGTCATAAACACTTTTACTATCCTCCTAACACAATGTCCATTTATTTTGGAATAAAATATACCTTTACAAACCACAAAATAAATTTTTTACTACAACTTACTACCAAATACTGATCAAATAGCCTCTTCGCCTTGGATATATAGAAATTATAATACATTAATAAAATCTGTTTTACCTAACTACAACAGGAGTATACATGTTTATATGCATGTTTGTCTGGACTCGTGTTTGTAAATTGCAACCTACTTAGGTTAAACACGTACTGATAAAATACTATGTTTCACGGATTTTAAAGCAAATTTAAATTTCAAATGAATATTCATTTTAAAACGCGAAGTATCTTTTGATTTTTCTTCATCTCCAACGTGTCATAAGCATGTAGTTTTGAAGTCTTTGTGGCGATTGTAATGCATATTACACTTGCAAAAAAAAAACAATATGCTCATTGCTAAACTTGTAAAAAAAAATATGCTCAGTATTTGAAACGCATTCTTGCAAACATGTACTTGCCTTGTCTTTTTATAATAACAAGTATTATCGCCTATGGTCATTTAAACATTGTATGCAAAATCATATGTGTTTACATTCACTTTACATATGCATTGGCGGTGCAAGATATCTACTATCCAATGTCGTCACGTGGGTGTTGTAAAAAGCGACAGAGGGAAACTGAAACAGGAGATGGACACCAGCATTTTTCTGATAACAACTCAAAATGATAAAAAGCTGCGGTTGCCAACCCACCTGCCAAGCGTAACAACTATGTCAAGATTTCCTGTTTGGGCAATCTATGAAGAGCTTAATATTCAGCAGTGAACTTTTATAGGCATTGATTAGAATGGAATGGATGATAAAGTTTCTAAATTAAATATTAAACTTTGTTGAAAACAGTTTAATAATTAATATTACTTGTCGCAATTATTTCAAGCTCCAATGCGTTGCTTACTTGAGCGTTAATGGCAGTGTTCTGCGGCTGTTTTACTTTGAAACACTAGGTAACTAAGTTCAACAGCTGCTACAATGTAGAAGTTCCGTGACTTTACCACAACTTTGTTGCTACTTTCCGAAATTTTTTCCAATTTCATCAAGAAATTTTGCTGTTTTGCTATCTAGTTCGAATTGTCGTTCTACTGACGCGGGATATTAATGATTTTTAACGAACTTATAGCTGGACAAGTTATGAAGTTTCACTGCTGGACAAAAGCCTTTCTTCTCGATGTTTTCTTCATTATAGTGGTAAATCAGCGCTTGAAATTGCAAATAACAATTTGTGTAATGCCTGCATAAATAGAATTCTTGTTGGTTTAACTTTGACACGCGGTAGAGCCATGTTGCGGCTATATATGATTGTTGCACAAATGGGTTGGCACGACCAGAGAATATAAGCGTATTTTTTATATGAGAGGAGAGAAACGAGCATGCGGATTACCTGATGCTAAGTGACTACCGCCGCCCATGAACAACTGCAACGCCACGGCACTTGCAGATGCATTGCCGGCCTTTTAAAAAGGAGTAGGCTCTTTTCATGAAGATCCCTAAGACGTATCAGTCCGAAAATCGCTGGTGGTTAGTCGATTCCACAAGGAAGTTGTGTAAGGTAGAAAACCTCTTATAAATCGCAGTGGTGGACTGCCACTGTCCAGATGGCATGGATGGTATCGAGAGTTTGGTCGCCATGTTCGATGGTGATATTGAGCGGCTGGAATAGTCCGAACAACTCCTTAGAGCACTCCCCATGATAAATGCCATAAAATACGCAAAGAGATGCAACATCTCTACGCGGTGCCAGTGAGTCAAGCCGATTAGAAAGAACTCGGTCGTCGACGATTTGAGCCGTTTTGCGCTGGATGCGGTCAAGGGGAAGAAGCTGGCACTGGGGAGCCCCTGCCCAGAGATGGGAACAGTATTCCATGTGAGGCCGAACCTGCGCCTTATAAAGTTGCAAGTGATGCGCCGGCAAGAAATACTGTCCCACTCTGCTGAGCACGCCAAGTTTTTAGAGGCCAATTTGGCCTTCTCTTCCAAGTGACCACAAAATTGTACGTCACTCGATATGTCGACACCGAGAATTCCGATACTGGCTAAGGCAACAAGGGGAGTGCCTTGAAACTAAGGAGATACGACAAAGTGGTTCCTTTTAGCGGTAAACGCGCAAACTTGTATCTTTTGGGGATTAAACTAGACTAGATTTGGTGGCACCTAGCCTGAGACTTTGTTCAACAGAGTTCCGACCTCAGATACAAGTTATTTCCGATACTGGCGACGTTTTCCCAAGAAATATTGGCACGGCCGGTGTATAAAGCATCACCAGTGTTGTCATCTGCATAGCAATGAATGTTAACGGTTTGCAACATATCATTGATATGCAGAAGAAACAGAGTTGGTGATAGCAAGCAGCCGTGTGGAACACCAGCGTTAATGGGCTTGTAATCGGATCATGCACAATCTACTACGATCTTGATGCTCCGATTTGCAAGAAAACTGATGATCAAATTGCACAATTTCTCGGGAAGCTCATAGGAAATAAGCTTTAAAAGAAGCGCTTTGTGCTAAACCCGATCGAAGACCTTCGCTATGTCCAAAATAACGGCCAACGCCTGTCCCTTGGACTCCACTGCCATCACCCATATATGTTCGGTAACCTAGAAGATCACCTACTAAGCAACCTCGATGGAAACCGTACTGGCGGTCACTAATCAGCTGGTGAACCTCAAGGTACCGCATGAGCTGGCAGCTAATAATGGTTTCCATTACTTTGGAGAACAAGGAGGTGATAGCGATAGGCCTGCAGTTGGACGGATTTGAGCGGTCGCCTTTTTTAGGGATCGGGTGCACCAAAGCTGTCTTCCATGAGTTCAGGACTACGCCCAGGGAGTAGTAGTACTGAAAAAGATGCGTTAAAACTGGTACCCCGTAGCACACGTCTTCAGAACAATAGGTGGGACTACATCAGACCGGCACGACTTGCTGACGTTTTTTACGCACGGAGCGCTGTATAAACATAACTTCCTGCATAGAGCACTCACACCGCGGGATGGTCGGCGGTGTTTTCCCCCCGTCATCAATAGTCGAGTTGGAAGCAAAAAGAGAGTCTAGCAGATCAGCTTTCTCCTTTGCGTCATGGGCTAGTGAGTCGTCCACTCTGTGCAGAGATGGCAGACATGGCTGACAGAAGTTCCCTTGGACAGCCTTGGCGAGAGACCAGAGTGCAGGTGTTCCCGAAGGGAGGCGAACTAGTTTCTCGCCAATTCTGCTGATGTGCTCTGACTTTTTCTTGGCAATGACACTTTTGAAGGATCTGGAGGCGGAATTATACTTCTTTTTGTGAGACCCGGGATGTTTATACGTCAGCTCAGGCCCGGTAGCACTCCTGCTTATAGCGTGATGCAATTTTACAGGAGTGACCAAACCATGTTCGATTTCTGCCTCCGATAAGCACCACAGATGTTGGAATGAACAATTCCATTCCCTGAAGTACCGAATCAGTGACAGAATCAGCAAAGACTTGGTGATCATCCGGCGAGAAGCAAACCTGCCCCAAGGGTAGGAGGATTCAAAAAAAAAACAGCATGCCGTCTCAATCGGCCAACCTATAGTGTTAAACACGGCGGCAAGCTGCAGATCCCAACTGCCATGGGAGCGTGAGAGGCACCGTACTCCGGATCAGACAATGGTCCAAAGAGCCAAGAGGGTCAGCAGAAGGTCCAACAGGGAAGTATGAAGTAGACATAAACAATCTAAAGCACTTATACTATGCGTTAGTTGAATCTAGGGTTCGTTAAAGTATATTATTCTGAGGAATTAGTTTTGAATATAACGTTCAAAAGGCTTTTATCTAGCAAAAACGAGCTATAAAAACAATGGTCCCTATACGACAACAGAAATCCTGTCGTGAGTATTTAAAAAAAGTTTTCATTACAGCCCTTCACAAGTCCACTGCTGAACATAGGCCCCCAAGGAATGCCACAAGGCACGGTCCTGAGCCACCTGCATCCATCGACTCCCTGCATATCTTACCAGGTCGTCACTTCATCTAGTGGAGGGACGCCCTACACTTCGTCCGCCGGTACGAGGCCGCCACTCGAGAACCTTTTTACCCCATCGATTGTCGGTTCTTCGAGTCGGCCGGCCCCTGCCACTTCAGCTTACTAATTCGTTGGGCTATGTTGGTCACTCTGGTTCTATTATCCTAATTTCTAAGTTTATCACGCAGAGAAACTCCGTACATAGCCCTCTCCATAGCTTTCCGAGCGATCTTGAGCTTTCTCATCCGGCCAGCAGTGTAAGACCACTCCTCAGTTCTATAGGTCATCACTCATATCACATTCATAGGCAATACGCACTGGTTGTACAGTCTCGTTTTCAAGTTTTGAGGTATACCTGACGAGAAGATGTGCCGTAATTTTCCGAACGCTGCCCAACCGAGTTGAATCCGTTGATTGACATCTCGGTCGAAGTTGGACTTACCTAGTTGGACTATTTGTCCCAGGTGTTTACCTGGGACAAATAGTCGTCAACAACTTCGAGCTTAGTGCTCCCAACAACTACCGGCATAGTTGTGACATGGACATTAAAGATGATCTTTGTTTTGTCCATGTTCATCTTAAGACTTATCCGTTGGGAAACACTATTGAGGTCATTGAGCATAGTGCTTAGGTCCTACAGCGATTCTGCCATAAGGAATATATCGTCAGCAAATCGAAAGTGAGTGATGTACTCGCCATTGATGTTAATGCCGTATCCTGTCCAGTCCAGAAGCTTGAAAACGTCTTCCAATGCAGCTGTGAAGAGTTTCGGGGATATAACGTCACCGTGTCTTACACCTCTCTGCAATTGGATAGGTTTCGTACTCTGGTTCTGTACTCGGATAGCCATCGTAGCCCTACTGTACAAGCACTTCAGCACTTCGATATACCGACAATCAACTTGGCATCGCTGAAGGGACTGTAGCACCGCCCAAATTTCGACGGAATCAAAGGCTTTCTCATAGTCCACATACGCCAGAAATAGTGGTTTAGACACAGTTGTTCTGCCCGGAGGATCACGTCGGGGTCACCACTGTAGCGGGTGGAAGGAAAAGGGGAGATCTTCCGCCGGGCAAGGTGTTCTGCCCAGGGAGCGGCCAACGCTCCGATTGGTAGTTCGGAGCTATTCTATATATGCTGCTTTAATTTCGGAACTTTGTAAGCGCGACTTAGGCTTGGATGTGTTACGCTTGTGGCGCGACGACAGCGCCGCCACATCACCCCCCTGCTCAGACCGGAGGTTGATAGTACAGTCTAGATGTCGACGAATTCGCAAGTGCCAGGGAATTGCCTTGTAAATCTGCGGTGAGTCGAGATGAAGGCAAGTATAATCTGCGAGAGTGCCGTGAAGCAGAGGCGAGCAGTAAGGCTCAGCGCCATGCCGAACACTGAAGCGCAGAGAGTAGCTTGAAGGAACAGGAAGCATTATTATCCTAGTGCTGCGACGAACCTTTGTAAAGCTAGATGGCTTGAAGACTGCAGACAATATCTGCTTGGGAGCGAACGAATGGGTTACTTGAGGATGATAAAGGTTTGAAGGTGTAGTTTCCGAAGGAACCACTGTGGCGGGTGGAAGGAAAAGGGGAGAGAAGGAAAAGGGGAGATCTCTCCTTTTCCTTCCACCCGCCACAGTATGATTCCTTTTCTGCCTTTGAATTTGTCTGGTTAGGTAACACAGTCTTGCTTATTTTTGGCGCCAAATAGCATTGCTTGCGCTGCTGTGTTCCATTCGGAAGGGTGTTGAGAACCAATATAATGGCAGACTATAAGGCGTTCCATCATAGTCCTCAGAGGTGATAACGTTTCTGAAGCCTTCCTTGTTTAAAGTTGTCCATGGAATGCACTAGCCATTTACCATCAGGTGGACTGATAGTTCTTTTATCACATCAGTTTCCGTTTCAGACGGCTTCGTAGCGCAGTGGTTTAGGAAAGGGTTGCGGCGCTGAAGGCCGCGGGTTTAAATCACACTCACAGCAAGTATTTGTAAGGCTTATAAATAATTATTGTTCCGGGTTCGAATGTTTGTGCTTGTAAAATGTGTGTATGTTAATTGTCCTCACGATACAGTGGATAATTCCAGGGTATAGTTTGGTATAAAAAACGTTTTTAAAAAAATTAATAATACACTGTGAGTTCTTTGTCACCCTTACTTGTATAAAAATATGCTCTTATGTAGAAAATGCTTTGAAAGTTTTTAAAAAAAAGTTATTTAAAAATTTTAATGTGTCAGGTTTAGAAAATAATGAAACTAATAATATAAGAATTAATTTTTGTTTGTTCGTATTTTATACGCTGCCGTACCGTTCATCAGATTGCGGTTAAACTTTGTTAACATATTGCTTGCATTTCCGCAAAAGTAGGCATAGTACAATTAACTTACAGTAGGTGGCGTGCGTACCATACCGACAAATTTATTTGAAAGTAATATATCACTCAACTTCAATAAATGTATTATCATACCTAATCAAACAATAGAAGTCTTTCAAATTTGAAACGAAATTTCCACAATTCTTTTTTCTGCGGGAGCAACGCACAGGGTAGCTAGTACATATGTATATATATATAACTTTTGGAATGGCATCTCGGTATTTAAATTATGAATTGGTATGCCATTTGAGCTCAAGTTTTTTAATAGGCTGTCGATCGAAGTTTGCTTTAGTTTGAATATTTAAATACGACACAACTAAATGAGAAATTCTCACACGTACAGTACAAATTTTGCATTTCAACATGCGCAACATACATTACATAATATTATATTGATTAATGCGTCAAGCGTTAAAGTTAACCTATGTAGATGCAATCTACTACATCTACAAGTCCCGTGGGTGTCGTAAGAGACAATAGAGGGAAACAAACCAAGTGATGGACAGCAATGACTTCTTAATAAAATACTAAATCTTGTATTTATCAATGTGATGCAGAAACGAACAGCCAGTTGACGGTTTGGGTATTTCAAACTGAAGCTATTCAAACGGAACATGCCATAGCGAAGCGATCGAGCAGGGCAGGGTAGATTTTTATCGCTAGTGTTGCATTTCGACGTAGTATCTCATGTCAACTTCTTTATGAAATCGAAGTAGCATCAATTCCGAATAATATTCTATCTAATACTTGCCGGAATTTTTCCCCGCAGTGAGCAACAAGCGACCGAACACGGGACTTCGCGGTCTACTTTTACACCAAAGCAATGCGCCACAATACGCAAAACAATGTACTTCTTAAACAGCATATCGATTAAATTTACAACTCCCACTTCGTACCTTATGACTTTTTATTCCTATAAACAAATCTGCTTTATGGGATACAGTTTTCAATGCCGCACGATGCGCTAACAGCGTTCGAGCAGATCGTAGAAGAGATGTGTAAAAAATCCTGTGTTTTTATTTAATTATTCCAAGACAAATATTCATCAAAATCCATGCAGATATTTTAGCATGAAGAGGTAATTATACTCCAGCTCAATACCACAGAAACATTTGGGCCATACTACATCTCTGTGAAAAAATTAAACCTATCTGTGGCTCCATTGATACGTAAATGAAAGACAAGCCCACAAACACATTTTGGAATTTAATAATGTTCATAGGGATACCTAAAAGTTCTTTGTTTTAAACTACTCATTATGGCATCATATATTATTGTCATCGAAATACCCATGACACTATTTCAAAATTAATTTAAACATCTCATGTCCTTTACAACAATTGTTTAAGAAATTATATTAAACAAATTAAAGTAGGATAAAAAAGATCTTTGTTTAATAAAGCACACAATATACTATTGTTATAATATGTTATTATAATCTCCGGAATATCAATAGCAGTATATTCATAAATGTTTTGTCACGTTCCTGGAAAATACACAAGAAAAAGGGTCAAAAACGTTAACATTTTGCATTACATCTTGTAACTAAATATTAGGTATAAAAAGGATTACGAAAATACGTTTTCTTAAATAGTTTCCGTGCAGTTGTTACAGATCCTAAATAATCGCAATAAGCGTCTGTTTACAGCTTACATTGATGGATTGTATTTGTGAGTATATCGGCTTTGTGTATGAATCTAATAATATTCGCGAACTGTGTAAAAATAATGTTGAAAGATTACATTATGATTTAAAATAATTATTATTTATTACTTATGTAATATATTAACAAAATACTAATAATATTATAATAATACTACCACAACTATACTATTACCGTACTATGACTATTTATGATTTCATTTTTAAGCTCTTTTGTCAAGATAACTCTTACGCCGCTACTACAGGGTGAATTTACTTTTATTTATTGTTTAATACATTTACTCTTTTTACACATGGACATAGGCTAGACATGGAAGGTCGCCAATCTGCTTTCTATCCTACTTAGCATGGCAGTTATGACAATCAAATATCTTGCTGCAATAGGTTATACCTATGTTCAGCTGTGACTTGATACTAGCTGATAAAGAAGGGGATTTTTACCAAATAAATTATTATAAGTTTAGTACAAAATAAATATTACAAGGTTTAAAGCTAAGTTTATCCGAAGAGCTTGCTCACCCCTACTTGGAAGGCGGTAAGATAATAATTCTATACACTGATTTGCATGTAGGTGAACATCCTTAATATCATTATCATTATCGTCATCAGACCCCTTTGACAGGCAGACAGAGAGCTGAAGCTGTAAAAGCCCGCAGCTAATAATAATATAGATATAGATCCGTGTAATGAATGCAATGTGAGACACATCAGCATTAAATTGTCATTTTACGTTGGTTTGTGTTTGATCGTGGTCCATCCCCAGTCTAGCCGACCCATTTGTGCTACGACTATAATATACACGCAGCATGGCTCTACCACGTAAAAAAGTGCGCAAAGGTGTAGCGATAGTTGAACTTCGAACAGCTGCTTACTTTACATAAAGCGCATTTCCGTTCGTGATCCATATACTCCATATCTACAATCTTGCACACTTTTAAATATTTCACTACCAATATTTACAATGTTTCTTTTTAGGTCAAAATATTAACGAAATATTTGCTCAATGAATTTACTAAATATGATTAAATTATCAGGAAGTTTTATTAAAGAACCCAATTGAACACTATCTTTATTATAATCCTTGTAATTGCAGAAAAATAATCTTTTCCCATATTTATACATAGTTTGTTCAGATAGATCTATCGACGTAAAGTTTTATTTTCTCACGTTTGTGGTGTTCGAGACAACATTTTCAATACAAATATGGACACATGGACTAAACCTTTTTCAATGCTAAATTAAATTGATAATCATTTGCTCCTACTGTTAACACAAGGGCAGTAATATCGTCAGGTTGCGCTGGTGGTGTATTAAAAATACGACAATCGTCTGGTTTCATAAGTAATTTATATTCACAACTACAAATTGGTTCCTGGCAGTTACAATCCACCTATCTGAATTTGATGTCAATTTTCGAGACAATCTTGATGGAGATATCTCGTAAATATAAATTAATTTAATTTCTTTAGATTTTAATTATTCATGAAGTTTTAAAACAGCTTCTGTTTCTGTTTCAAAAAAATGATGTTATAGATACTCAAAATCCGTGAATGAAATTCATGCTATTTTTAACGTCTTTCTTCACTTCACTATTACTTCTTAATAATTTTAAGTTCCTGAGAAATGTTAGCATTTCTTATAAAAACTTAATTTGATAACTATCGCATCGAAAAGCTCTTTTATATATATTAGGAGATCGCAGTGTACTTGAGTTTAATAAATCAAACTTTTAAAAAAAATTTTTAACAGTGGTAGAGCCACGCGGCAGCTTTTGCTGTCGCACGGATGGGCCGGCTCGAACCGGGGTGGTACCACGACCTCACAGAAAACCAGCGTGAAGTAGAGGTTTACCTCTGCGTTTCGCTTGGTGAGTGCAGGTGGCCGGAGGCCCTCTTTACTGGAAATGAGGCATTCCATCTTAGTCCTCACGGGTGACAACTCATCTACATATTGATTTGTAATAGAGGATAGATGTAGATGTCTATGGGCCACAGCAACCACTTACCATCAGGTGGACTGTGTGCTCGTTTGTCACCCTTATCCTATAAAAAAAAAAAAAAAAAAAAACAAGTTATTAATTTTATTTAAAAAAATCAGCTTAACAGTAGTAGTAAACTATATTAACACTTTTTTATATTTCATTTGATACGAATTATTGTTTAAAAAACAAAATTTCACTGTCATTATTTTTTAAATCAGCCTGAGATTGAGCACTAGACGAGTCAGTTTAAAGCAGCTTCTCTCTGTACGTGACCAGTGTGTCTTGTGTGAGTTCCACAAAATCATTCGAACGACTTCATGATCCCGTTAACCGATTTAACGTCCTAGGTATTGACAAGCGAAGACAAGCGAGTGTGAGTTACAATCGAAGCTAACCCTTCGATCTGGGTTTGCTCACTGTAAATGGCGTTCGTTCATTCTCTTGCGTTGGCAGCGCGTTCCCGTCGTAAGATAAACTTACCAAATTGAGAATGAAACTTTTATTTAGTGGTCTTAATCTTAGCATCTTTCTATCGAAGTTGTGGTTACTATAGCGATCTTTATTACCTACTTGTTTATGTTTCGTAATTTGATGAAGGTTTCGACAGTTTGTGTTAGTATTATGAGATTGTGAATTGACTATTTTATTGTTCATTATTGAAAGTATTAAATTGAAAGCAAAAAACATGAAGATCTAATCGTTCTAATGTGATTTTATGGTGACATTTATGGAGCAGAAAATAGAATTTAGTTACATAGTGTTAAGTGAACTAATGATACGTGTTTTGAGGTTTCACAGACTATTATTTATTAGATTTTCGGCATGGAGCCCTCAGCAAATCATCCTCTAATGCAAGCGATAGGATGGCCCGTATGAATAATTGGGAGGAATTGACTTAATTATTATGAACACAAAAACTTGAACACTTTCTTGAAAAAGGCGATATCTATCCTTAAATTATCTGTCATTGGGGTGTTACAACGGAATAAATATGCACAAGCTCTTGCTTCAACACTGGTGTTATAATAGTAGTCATATCTTATTATTATTTATTAATGCCTTTGCGACTGCAAACATTCTCCAAACGAAAAAAAAAACGTCCTGCAAAAATTATATATTGTTCTCACAAAACGAAATAAAATTAACTCTTCAACAATTATTCTCACTCTTCTATCTCACTGTAAAAATATAGGTGAAAACTTTTTCGATATCTACGGCATAAAGCTTACATAAGTTACCTCTCGAACGATCGAGTCAAATTATATTATACACAGTGTAATGTCAGGTACCTGACACCAGCAGATTCTAGGTACAAATCCTAGTCCCTATGTAATGTAAGATATTTGTCAAAGATGTTTTTAATTATATCAGATCTTTAATAAGAATGTTCTTATAACTAAGTACAAATATCGCGTCGACTAAATCACATTGAAAAACAGCTGAACTTCTATACCTGCTATCGAGTTGATGAAGGATGTACTATAATAAGTCCTTATCACAAATAATAAGGCTTGCGTCGAATTTCATCCGATTTCGTATGATAATAATAACAAGCTCTACACTCTTCGCGTTTGTGCACGGTACCGTTCGCACTGGCGAAATACTTAAAACAACCAATCACGTACGTAAACGTTCTCACTGTCGAATGCGATTCAATGCTCTATGGTCGATATCGACGACTTAATAAACTTGCACTCATGAATTGTGATTTCAATTATTGCCACTAATTGGTGCTGATTTTATTCCATACAAATCGTATCTAACTTTCTCGGGATCAAACACGTAAAAAAACTCGCACTAGTCACGCTGCGTCTAGTGCGAGTTCCACAAAATCATTCGATTGACTTCATGATCACGTTAACCGATTTAACGTCCTAGGTATTGACAAGCGAGTGTGAGTTACAATCGAAGCTAACCCTTCGATCCTCGTTTGCTCACTGTAAATGGCGTTCGTTCATTCTCTTACGTTGGCAGCGCGTTCCCGTCGTAAGATAAACTTACCAAATTGAGAACGAAGTTTTTATTTAATGGTCTTAATATTAGAATCTGTCTATTGAAGTTGTGGTTATTATAGCGATCTTTATTATCTATTTGTTTATGTTTCGTAATTTGATCAAGGTTTCGACAGTTTGTGTTGGTATTATGAGATTGGGAATTGGCTATTTTATTGTTAATTATTGAAAGTATTAAATTGAAAGCAAATAAACATGAAAATGTTTGCTTTTATGGTGACATTTATGGAACAGTAAATGGAATTTAGTTACTTAGTGTTAAGTAAACTTATCATGCGTGTGTTTTGAGGTTTCACAGACTATAATTAAAAAGATTTTCGGCATGGAGCCCTCAGCAAAGCATCCTCAAATGCAAGCGATAGGATGGTCTTAATAAACTCGCACTGATGAATCGTGATTCCGATTAATTTAGTCGTTGACGCTGATTTTATTATATTACGAACACGTAAAAACACTCGCACTAGCACGCAGCTGCCAGTGCTCACGCACTCACACACACCTCAAGTTTGTAGTAGTGCACCTATAATAGTGAGATTGTATGAAACTTTGCCTCTGTACGGTTCCGTTTCTTTACTCATGTGGCCATGTAGAAAATTTGAAAACGTCAAGTTGCATTTTTGTTTTATCTTATATTTTTCAAAGGTTTATTCATAACTAATTATATATCCCAGAAATCCCAAAGTAAATAGGTAATCCAAAAATAAAATATTTTTATCTCCAAAACTAATCATTATATTTGAGTGATTTTCATAAACAGTAATCAGCTATAGAAAGTTATTAACGGCATACAAAAATTATGCACATAATAATATTTTATAATATTGAAATAATATTTTATACTTATGACAAAAATACTATGTCAAGTTTGTAAATTTTAAGTATTTACATCTGTAAATTATATTTTAACGAAAAGTACTGGAATGCTTCATTGTCCTAATTAAAAAAGAAAAACGTAAATTAATAAGAAGAATAAAGGCAGTATAATTCTGTCATAATCATAGCAGTAGCATGTATGTACGGAAATGTATTTCAACAGCAGCCTGGTTGCTGCGGAAACCACATGCAGCGACATGACCTTTAACAAAGTAGGTACATTTTAATGCCCAGCTTAACATATTGTCCATTGTTTATTTATTGCATTGCATCTTCATACAAGAAAGAAAGAGAGATAGATCGTTGAATACATTTCAAGTAACTAACGCAAAAACCAAGCCAATATCATGCTTAGCCCATTGTAAGATCATGCACTCACGTACATATAATATGTATCTGAAATCATTTGCAACAAATAACAAGTAAAAAAAATAGTAGTCCTAAATCACCTTACAATTGACGACGATATCGCGAAATATACGAACACATACAAAATAAGAATATATAGTCATACTGTGACTGTTAATGATTACAGCAATCCATGAACACCCGCAGTCAACTTTAAGCAAAGAAGGCTAAAAATGTTACCTCTGTGAACCAATATCAAGTGCCTCACAGCCTGTTTTTTCAAAAAAAGCCAGCCTCACAGGCTTTCTATACGCTTCACGTCGAAAGATATTGCTATTTGGCCACAGAAATAGATAATAAGATGAAAACTACGCAGATGGCCTCGGCAGGGAAGGTGGTAACGATACATCTATAAATAAATCCGTCGCCCATATCATTCAGCGTTGGCTTCCACCTGTCACCTGACAAAGATTTTTTACATTGCCTTACACTAGATTAGAAAGCTCTAAATTTGATTTTATGACAATATTTAGATTAAAGAAAAAAAGAAACTGTTATAATACTCTTTACTAAAAAGAGACGGTTGGACATATTAATCACACCAAAACTCAATGTTAAAGAAATATCATTCTCCACTGAAGTTAAGTACTTGGGCGTAACAATCGACCAAAAACTAACGTGGAACTCTCACCTTAGCAATGTATTTATAAGGCTAAAATTGCTTAAGTTACGTGCAGTCGCATAGTCGAGAACAACTGGGACTTGCATCCAAGTATGATCCTATGGCTTTACAGCAGTATAGTGAGGCCGATATATACCTACGCATCCACTGTCTGGTGTAATAGGGCAATCTAAAAGACGACTGCGGACAGACTAAATAGTCTACAAAGGACTGCCTGCTTAATGGCAACTGGAGCGATGCGATCATCGCCTGGAGCGGCTCTTAATGTACTTCTAGGCCTAACGCCCCTTGATCTTTACTCAGATAAGGAGGCGAGGGCTAGATTTTATAGGATTTTTTTATAGAATATATAATAATAACGAGCATACAGTCCACCTGATGGTTAGTGGTTGCTGTGGCCCTTAGACATCTACATTTACCATCGTTTGCGAATCAAAATGCAGATGCGTTGTCACCTGTGAGGACTAAGATGGAATGCCTTTTTTCTAGTAAAAAGGGTCTCCGTATTTTATTAGTTCTTTATACTTTAATTGTGTTCGTTATGATAAGTTAATTAATAAATACTATTAAAGTATTTTTCAAAATACTTATTTAATACTACAAAAAAGAAATACTCGTAATGTTATTAGGGTTACAAATAACCCTTCCAAGTAAGTTTATAATGCTTTAGTCAGGAGCGGTTTACGACAGGCGGATTCGAACCCCATAACTTTTCAAGTTTGCGATCCGGACCTTTGCCATTATGTTACTGTCTTTTTATTATTTACATTACAAATATGAATAATGAAAAAAAAGTTAAACTCTTATACTTATAAAAATATTTGATAAATGAAGAAGCTATTCGTAGAAGTACACAACAAAACGCATATTATAAAGCATACGATAGCCCTGCTGCAAAGTTTACTCTAAGTTAATAGCTCAAACAAAATCCGAATAAGTTACACCCTTTATATGTCCCACTGTTGGGCACAGACCCTCATTTCCGAGAGAGTTTTAGGGCAAGGACATATACACCGCGTTGTCCCAATGTAACACACATTGGGCGAACTTCACATGTCTTCTAAATTTATATTTTACTCTTATTTCTCAGACATGCAGGTTTCTTTCCTCCGATCCGTTTAATGAAAAGTTAATCAATGAAAATTTATTACGCTAATTAAGATAACAACTTTTGTAAGCTTATAGTATCAACATGTTAAATACGACAAGATAAACTAGTAATAATCTATTATATAAAAATCTAAATTTGTTTGTTCGTATTTTATTGGCTGCCATATTGTTCATCACATTGCGGTTAAACTTTGTCAACTTGCACTTGTGCGGTTATAGGCATAGTACAATTAACTTATAGTAGATGGCGTGTGTATCGTACATTTTTTAAAGCATAGGGTGACAAACGAGCACACAGGCCATCTGATGGTTAGTGGTTGCTGTGGCCCATAGACATCTACATCTATCCTCGTTTGGGAAAAAATGATGCGTTGTCACCCGTGAGGACTAAGAATGAATGCCTCTTTTCCAGTAAAAAGGGTCTCCGGTTCTCTACACTCACCATACGAAACACAGCAGTGTTAAGCTGCTATTTTACGCTGGTATTCTGTGAGACCGTGGTCCTTCCCCGGTCGCGCCGACCCATTCGTGCTACAACTATACTACTAATATAGCTGCGACATGGCTTTACCACGTAATATCGTACCGCGTAGTATCGTACATCCAAATTTATTTAAAAGTTATATATCATTCAACTTCAACGAATGTATTATCCTTACTAATTAAACATTATAATTTGTATCTCTTCCAAACTCAAAACGATATTTCCAGAATTATTTTTTCTTTAGCAGCAATGCGCCGCGTACTAGCGAGTTATATTATAATTGTTAATTAAAATTTCCATTAATCTTCGTTGGATTACTGACAGCAGGCTCGCTCACTAGTATCACGTGAAACGGGGTCCAGCTTGTCGCTCGGCGTCAATCCTTTAACTGAAAGGGTCAAACAGACAGAAGTCAATCGGCCAGTGACCTTCTTCTCCAATAAACTGATATCACACCACGTTCGGTTCGGGATCAACGAGGTGGGCGTGACCCCTGGGAAGGAGTGCCACTCAAGGACGTCTGTCACTCTTTCTTAAAAGAAAGGTTAGACGACTAAGATTGCGGGTCCTTATGGAGTGGTCCCGATCTCGACGTCAGGTGAAGTGGACTGTAATCGTTATAAAGGTGCAGTAGGAAATAAAACATCAATTCTGTTTTTTTTTTATAGGATAAGGGTGACAAACGAGCACACAGTCCACCTGATGGTAAGTGGTCGCTGTGGCCCATAGACATCTATATCTATCTTCGATTAAGAGTCAAAATGCAGATGCGTTGTCACCCGTGAGGACTAAGATGGAATGCCTCGTTTCTAGTAAAAAGGGTCTCCGGTTCTCTACACTCACCATACGAAACACAGCAGCGTTAAGCTGCTATTTTACGCTGGTATTCTGTGAGAGCGTGGTCCTTCCCCGGTCGAGCCGACCCATTCGTGCTACAACCATAATATAGATGCAGCATGGCTCTACCACGTATAAAAATTCTATCTTCGTAATTTCCCCATAAGAGTGCAACATTGAAATTTCACTATTTTTCATATCACTTTCCCTACTGTCTTTTCTCTTGATTTAAACTGTAAACTGGTAGCTGGTCCAGAACGAATTTCCTTACGTTGTTGTCTGCTGCAGTGTGTGATTAACACCCAGCAGGTTTCAGGCCTCGGCCTCCCCATTGCCCGGGTTCTCCTCACGGCCCACTTCTATGGACCGATCCTGGGAGCCGATTTTATTCAGCATTGTTAGTATGAGCAGCGGTTGCTGCGTAATGGTGTCAAAATTTATAAGGTCTTAGTGGAATAATCAGTGACATTACGGGTTGTTACTCAACTCCCTAATCTATGTAGGAGGGAGGAGTTCTCTTGGTAATGGTTGCCCATCCGGGGGCCGGGCGGATTACGGCACGAAGTTGTTGAGGTGTGGGTGTGGCCCGATGTCGGCGCAGTTGAACATACCGCGCGACAGCCGGACCACAAACTCTTCTATTGTCTCCATCTTGAGGTCGGCCGCTATGACGTCGTTTCGGACATAGCGACCTGAAACGACGATAGTCCGCAGGGTTAGGTTCTTACGAACCCAGTGAAATTTGTGATGTATTTAATAACTACTTTGTCGATAAATTTCAGCCAAAATTCATGCCGAAAATAAACCAAAAGCAGTTAATATAAACACTATACCTAACTCTTTGTTCTTAGAGCCTAGTACAGAGGTAAAGGAAATAATAATGTCTCTGAAAAACTCATGCAATGTAGGTAATGATGACATTTGTATAGAGGTTATTAAATATGTGGCAAATGAGATATGTGATCACCTGACTTATATAATTGTACACGCCCCTAGCTGCCCCAACCAAGGCTGACGGGATTAGGGCCCATGAGTAATTCCATCGACGAGCAGCAAAGGGACGGGGCCAGAATATGGCCATGTGGAAATTCCTAATTACAATAAAATATATGGAGGAGCGTTATACTACGGCCAGTCGACCGGAAGGAATTTGGACGTAGCTTACTTACCTATATCCGAAGCTAACTTCGCACCAAGGCTTGGGCAGGCCGTGAGTGTGTGTAATAGTGGATGGCGAGTAGTGTACAGTGAGGTGTGAATATGTGGGGCCTTGTCAAGCATAGGCGACCAGCCGCGGCCGAGTTCCAAGCTACTCCAAAATGCTGCACCGCTTCAGACTGCTTCGGCGCCGGACCACAGTCACTTTCCTCGTTCGTCACGATGACAGTCAATTAACTCTGTCGTGCGATTAACTAACTTACAGAAGCCACTAAATATCGCGGGGTATAAGGTTACCGCACAAAACGCACATGAAGTTTCTGGATCAAAGGTCGCTACCGTTTCGCGTTGCAACAGTTAGTTCTAGAATATCAGAGGCCGCACTAGCTAATATTGTCGAATGCACTTATACAGATTCTGAGTCGGACCCAATAAGTCCTGGGAAGCTCTCCAGCAGGAATGCGCGTCACAAAATCCTAGACCGTATATTTACGGGCCGCACCTAATTATTCCGAGTTCCCTAACAAAATGACAGCGTGCCAATCGTTAGCACTGCCTAAAGACGACTGACTGCCCTTGGGCGTTTTACGCACGACCGAATGTCAAACCGGTATGACACTGAGCCGCGCGCCCTCTCGCGTTCGTTCTTGAAATTAGCGTTTAGCTCGAACAATAATTAATCTTTGAATTTGTGCTTTGCCTTAAAAACCTCTATAATAAAACCATTATTTAAGAAAAAAATAGAGAGTAAATAGAAAACTATACACCAATTTCACTCATTCCCATAATTTAAAAAATTATTGAAAAGTACATTTACAATAAATTATATAAATATGTAGAAAAACCTAACATATTGTGTGAGGAACAGAAAGGATTTAGGCAGCGTAAAACAATAAATAAGGCAATTAACGACTTTGTACACAATATTGTTAATAATATGGACACAAGAACACCAGTTTGTGCCATATTTTGTGACATGATCCAGGCGTTTGATTACGTCCACTACCCTATACTCTTGTATAAACTGCACGCCTATGTCATCAGAGGTAAAGAACTTAACCTTATAGAATCTTACCTTTACAATAAAATACAAATAACTGAAATTAAGAATTTTAATAAAGTTAATAAATACGAAGAGACATTTCGATCATCGGAACGTAAAGTAAACTTTGGAGTTCCGCAAGGGCACTCCCTTCCAGTACTCTTCCTGGGACCGTTACTATTTATATTGTATATTAATGACCTACCTAAATACACAGAACAAAACTTGACGCTTTTTCAGATGACAGCATCATAACAATACCTTGTAAAAATATTAATACATACGGATATGACATAAATAATTCCCTAAAAACATGAAATGGCTAGATCACAATAATTTAATAATAAATTTAAGCATAACAAAGGTTATACATTTCAGTCAACGCAAACACGATAATAGTAAACTCATAATACAATATAATAACTATAACATTGCCGAAGTCGAAAGCGCAATATTTTTGGGACTGGAAATTGATGAAAAATTTAATTGGAAATCGCAAAAATATAAGTAAATCTGCTTATGCTCTAGGCATATTGTCTTCTATGATTTGTACGGATGGACTCCTTACTGCGTATTATGGCACGGTAGAAACATACCTACGATATGGCGTAATATTTTGGGGTCTTTTGAAAACGGAAAGGTATTCACGGTACAAAAAAAAGTGTATTTTTTTTTATAGGAGAGGGGGCAAACGAGCATGCGGCTCACCTGATGGTAAGTGACTACCGCCGCCCATGAACAACCGCAACACCAGGGGAATTTCAGATGCGTTGCCGGCCTTTTAAAAAGGAGTAGGCTCTTTTCTTGAAGGTCCCTAAGTCGTATCGGTCCGGAAAAATTGCTGGTGGTAAACTATTCCACAAGGAAGTTGTGCGAGGAAGAAAACATCTTCTAAATCGCACAGTGGTGGACCGCCAATCATCCAGATGGTGTGGATGGTATCGGGAGTTCTGCCGCGATGTGCGTTCGTGAAATTTGGCGGCTGGGATTAATCCGAACAATTCCTCAGAGCACTCCCCATGGTAAATGCGAAAGAAAATGCTAAGAGATGCAACTTCTCTTCGCAGTGCCAATGAGTCGAGCCGATCGGAAAGGACTCGGTCGTCGACGATTCGAGCCGCTCTGCGCTGGATGCGGTCAAGTGGAAAAAGCTGGCACTGGGGAGCCGCAGCCCAGAGATGGGAACAGTATTCCATGTGAGGCCGAACCTGCGCCTTGTAAAGTTGCAGGCGTTGAGCCGGCATGAAATACTGTCCTGCTCTGCTGAGCACGCCAAGCTTTTTAGAGGCCAATTTGGCCTTCTCTTCCAAGTGACAATCCGAGACTTTGTCCAGCAAAGACTAGACTTCAGACACAAGTTTGTTCCGGTACTCGGTGACGTTTTCCCGAGAAATATTGGCACGGCCGGTGTATAGAGCATCACCAGTGCTGTCATCTGCATAGCAATGAATGCTACCAGCTTGCAACATATCATTGATATGCAGAAGAAACAGCGTTGGTGATAGCACGCAGCCTTGTGGAACACCAGCGTTAATAGGCTTGTAGTCGGAGCATGCACCGTCTACAACGACCTTGATGCTCCGATCTGCAAGAAAGCTGGTGATCCAATTGCATAATTTCTCGGGAAGCCCATAGGAAGGGAGCTTCGAAAGAAGCGCTTTGTGCCAAACCCGATCGAAGGCCTTCGCAATGTCCAAACTAACGGCCAATGCCTCCCCCTTGGACTCTACTACCAACGCCCATCTATGAGTTAAGTAGACCAGAAGATCACCAGCTGATCGACCCCGACGAAAACCGTACTGGCGGTCACTAATCAGCTGGTGATCCTCAAGGTACCGCATGAGGTGGCAGTTTACAACGGATTCCATTATTTTGGAGAACAAGGGGGTGATGGCGATAGGCCTGTAGTTGGACGGATCTGAGCGGTCGCCTTTTTTAGGGATCGGGTGGACAATATTTAAGCTGAAGAGTACCGAAAGCTGTAAGCCAGATTTGAAACAATATAAAATATTAACTCAACCTTGTATATATATATTTGAGATATCAGTCTTTGTAAAGTCGAACCAGAACCATTTTAAGTGCCTGGCAGAACTTTAAAAACTTTGAAAGAAATTTTACGTCATTAAAATTGCTTACATTTGGTATGCTATATTATATACAGACAACTATTATCTTATAATTAATAAGTTCAACAGCACAACATTCAAGCACACCTAGAAAAGATAACTTTGCTATTTTTGTTAGCTCTTTCTATTGGTGTCCGTTTTTTACCAGGATACAAGTTCCACCTCTTTTTTCATCTTTTATACAATAATATGAAGCTAAAGAGTAATTCGGTACATATAGTTGATTTTCATAGCCTTCCATGATAAAATGCTCGGTAATACACAAAATATCAACATTTAGTTGTTTTTCATGTAGCTCACACAAACATACAGTAAGAGCTTTTGACTTGTTTATTAGGCCAGCGATATTTTTATGTAGTACATTGAGATAATGACTAGAGAAAAAAACAGCACATTTATGTTAGTTTCGCTACAGGATTGAAAGGAAGACCTTATATCTTCTATGTCTAAGGGACTGTGTGTATCTTTATTATACTCCATTATTTCAATATTTATCATCTCTCTAAGATTTTTAAAAATAGTTTTAATACCGCGGTTATTGAGAGTACCACTACTCCTCAAAATTATTTTATAATCATATGATAGATTTAGATTAGAATCATAAAGCCATGCATAATTATGAGTGCAATTATCTAAATACAACAAGTTATCAAATGTTTCTATTTTATTGTAAAACATCATGGAGCTATCATTTAGTTTGAAAAAAGGTAGGCAATAAAGAATATTTGTGTATGTTTTTTTAATAGAATTTCACGAATATAAACTGTCAGATCGAAATAATTATTTGTTCTTTGAAAGTTCTCTTCTCCAATTAAAATTATACAAAAGTCATTTAATGTATAGCTCTTTAGATTTATATCAATGTCACTAATAATTTGTCTTATTCCACTGTCATGTGGCAAATTTAGAAATTTGAAAAGGTGTCTTCTGCAACTTTAAGGATCTTGTTTGATTTATTACTGCTTAAAATGCACAGCTTATGTATTTCTTGTTTTAGAGTATCGGTTGTTTGGTTCGTTTGGTTAGTATTCTGCGCTGTTTTTACTTATTCAGATTGTGGTAGCACTTGATTTGTGTTATATTTGTTGGCATTCGTTTTTACATATTTTTAGATAAACGACGAGGAGTAGCTAGTTTCATATTTTTGTTTGGGGTGCCCAAATCTTTCGATAGCTTTTTAGTTGCTGTGATAAAAATTTAATGGTTGGAGGCTGGGCTATTTGTCAACGACTAAAGGCGTTGTAATGTTTAGCAAATTACACCACACTTAGTTTTAGTGCGGCAAAAATTCAAAGTCCATTTTACGATCATAGTTTTTGTGGGCTGTACTACAAATTACAATCTGTTAGGTTAATGTGTTTAATTATTTGTTTACACGTTTAACTTATAAATCATATTTTAAATTCGCACCGTTTAATTGCACAGAACTCACATAAGATTAATATCGATATTTATCCTTTGCTTATATTAAGGTTACCACAATATTATCGTTTTGAATTAATCGCTTGGACGGTAAGTTCAAACTTTTGAGTTCACACTTATAACTTATATATTAATTAATAAACTTTATAAATAACAATGTCACATAATACTAAATACTTAATATGCCTATTCACCAATTCACTTGTTTTTATCACTCACAAAGACTTAAATTATTTTTAAAAGATTATTTTAGATTGAAATAAATATAGAAAAAATAATATATACAATATTCATAAATTCTTTCAGGTAGATCGCTTAGAATAAATGTGTATGTCTTGTAGGCTGAAATCTTGCAGAGCTGCTCGTAGGCAGAGACAAAAAAGTATATGGATATTGTATACAACAGTCTTATATCATGTCTCATAACATTGAAAATATCCTTTTGATTCTTAACAGTATCATAAATGGCCATGTTATTATCAAGTTATTTTGAAATGATAATGACTGACAAATAAACATTATAATATGCAATTAAATTAAAATTAAGTATAAAAATTTAATTATACATGTGTTTTAGTTATCCTTACGCAACCAGTTTAAAACATCTTACTTCATTAGTGTGCAATATCATAGATAAGCAAGATATTACCTAGTCGTTTTGGCTTTAATGGTATTTGGGGTATGATAACTAATCAGTTAATATATTTTAAAACAAAGTTTACACACTGCACCTTTACTGATTCAACCAAAACATATTAAAACAAAGTCTTGACACCGCACCTGTCTCTCTGTTCCACTTATAATAGGCTGCATTAGAAAAAGTTACAGCAATAAATGCAGTGGAATTTATTTTGTGTTTTAGCCTTATACAACGTAAAGGTAATATTATAAATTGACATCTTATCCATTATTCATCTTGGTTTGATTGGTGTAATGGTGTTTGTGATGTATATTCTCCAATCAATTAATACCTGTAAAATATTGTCTCCACACCACGTTTGTTTGTCTGTGCACTACGTTTTGCTGGAAGTGCTAAAATGATTTTCCATCAATTTTAAAGTACCTATAATTGCTGAATATACCTACAACTTTGTTTAATGCTATTAACTATTAAGCTGTTCTATTCTGTAGACACAGATATATATATATATATTTATATATAGATACACTATTCTAACTCATAATATCGGTGAAAACTACTACCACAACCGCTTTTAGTTTGTTTGAAGGTTATTGATATATTCATATTTCAATTAATAATTTCTCAGAATTCCCATGAGATGCGATAAAACTAATATTAATTTTGTGATCTATAAATTATAAAGAATAAATCGACATACATTTCATTAAAATTCCCTAAAATTCGTGGTTTCTTTTTGTATGGAGAATAGGCCATTCTCCATACAAAAAGAAATTGTCTCCTCTAGGCACTTTTAACTACTTATTAATACTCACAACAATCCTGAAACGTTTATTACGTATTTCTACACATATTACTGAAATTTTCGTGAATTGATAAAGTTTATTTTTTATTTTTCTTTAGGCACTGATTAAATCCCATACAACATGAACAACCAATCCCTACATGACCCTTGTCATATCAGAAGGCTAGTACTTCCTTTGCCTAAATTACAACTATCTCTGTTCATTATGAAATATTATTTGTTTGCATATGCTATTCTTAACTAGCCATTATGAATCTTATCTCTTATCATAAAAGCAAAATATATTTTCATCTGAAAGAAGTATCTCATTTAATACAAGACTTTTATTCGTATTGCATAGCCGATTACTATGTAACACATGACTAAATTAATCTATAAACAAAATTTTGTGGAATTAACTCTCGATCGGGGAATCGAACCCTGAACTTTCGTTTGACAATTATATTGAATCTATTATTCGGCATGCCTTACATAATTTAACAATCTCCCCCCTGTACGTCAGCACCATCATTTGTGAGGCGTCGCGGTACCAGGAATACTAGTCTGGACGTAGGTCTCTTGAAGCTACCTATATTAGTAATGACGTCAACCACCCTGGTGTGACCGTCTTTTCCTGGTAATGTCCTATGGATCTTGCCTCGTGGCCATGTATTACGTGGTAACGAATGATCTATTATTAAGACAATATCGCCCACTTTTGGTTCTATGAACTTTCTATTGTCGCCCGTTCTGGGTATTGAAACAGGCATGTACTCCTTCAACCATCTCGTCCAAAAATAGTCGGCTAACCTCTGAGCGGTTTTCCAGCTGAGTTGAACTGTATAGTATCGCTCCATAAATAACTCAGGTGGACGATCTCCACATGAGCGTCCGAGAAGAGAATGATTGGGTGTCAAACTCTCCTCAGGACTATCCATTTTAATCGTGACTAAAGATGTGGAATTTATGGTGTGCTCTGCTTCCAAGAGTAACGTATGCAGAACCGTGGACTTATTTCTTTGAACGTTGCGGTCAACGCAGTCTTAATCGATCTTATCAATCTTTTCCAAGCAACCCCCATATGTGGTGCTGCGGGCGGTATGAATTTCTAATGAATGTATTTCTTACAGGACTCATTTTTCATGGTATTATAGCAATCTTCACATGCTTGAGTTAATTCTTTATTCGCCGCCTTGAAATTTATTCCATTATCACTATATATATCGGCCGGTTTTCTTCTTCTGGCGATAAAGCCTTAACGCCATTATCATTGACGCTGGTGTCAATGATGCTGCTAATTCTAGATGTACTATTCCGGTGGTCAGACACGTGAATAAAACACCCCAACGTTTTTCATGTTGCCTTTCTATTGACACACTCACAGGTCCGAAAAAATTCACGAGTGAACACGTGAAGGGTGGCTCATGATGAGCTATTCTTTCCAGTGGAAGGTTTCCTTGTGGTACTCTCTGCGGCTTTGATTTTTATGTCTTGCACCACTGACAGTTGTGTGACTCACTACGAACTGTATTACGTAATTTCAATATATAAAATTTCTGGTTCACCTCATTTATCACCGTTTGGTGATTGACATGCCCGAAATGATGATGAACTTCTTTAATCATCACTTTAACGATTTCATGTTTACCGTTTAAGACGACAGGTTTACTACTTTCTTTTATTAAATTAGACTTAAACTGTAAACGTCCGTTCAAACGAAGGAGGTTATCTTCTCCTAGTTCTAAAGCTAACATGCTTAAGCGTGAACTTCTTTCAACGCTTCTGTCCATTTTTAAGCAGTTTATTTCCGAGTGGAAACACTCGTCTTGAACGAACTTCCAGATTAATAATTCTGTCTTTTTTATTTCTGTCTTTGCTATTTCCAACGCATTGTGGGGTCCTTTAACCGACCTTGCTAAAAATTCATCGGAACACATAACCGACTTTTCCGGTGGATTGTCGGGTCCTTTAACAGACTTTCCCATTCTTTTAAATTACTCTACCGCTTGTAAGGTACGCGCAGTTGCCCCAAGGAATCTTCTAAAGCTGCTAAATTGTCCCTAGTTGGGTAGACTTAACAGTTCTCCCTTTCTTAGTATTTACGCTTTTCGGTGACTTTTCTTCACTCTTTTCTAAACTTTCTTTTATGTCCACTTAAGTGGTCCATAAGTCAGGATAATTCAGGTCCTGGAAACCAGCGATGACTCTCATCGAAGGTGGAAGGAAAACTGCTAGTAGCGTCGTCTGACACGTTTTGTTATGTTGGTACCCATCGCCATTCCCATGGCCTACTGTGATCTTCGATCTCAGACAGTCGATGAGCAACGAATGGTTTGAAAGTATGAGGATCCGACTTAATCCTTGCTAACACTGTATGTGAGTCTGTCCAGAATACTCGTTCGGATATTTCATATCTGCTTTCTTCTTTGACCGATACAGCTAGTCAGCTTTCCATAAGTGCTGCTTGTAATTCAAGCCTTGGATTGTAAATTGTTTAATGATTGTAAATGCTTGCTTTTTTTTCACAAATTTCCTCCTCCTCCTCATCGGGGTGTGCCGACGTTGGTACGTAAACCTGTATGATCTTCAGCGAATACCGTTTGGTGATTCTGAGCATGCCTCGTCGACACACTCCCAATCTTTACAACTTTGTTAACGAGAGACTTGTGGATGATAAATCCGACACCTCCTTTGGACAGATGGTCGCCCTCCCGGTGATAGAACAAGTTGCCGGATTCGAGGATTACCGTGTCCTCCCCCTCTCTTCGGACATCGGATATTCCTATAATATTCCAACGCAACTTGCCTATCTCTTCTTCCAGCTCCAGGATCTTCTCGTCAGTCCTCAGGGTGCGTGCTTTATATGTTGCCAGTTCGAGTCGTCTTAGGTGGCAACCGAAACTCCACCGGAGATTCTTAGTACCCCCTGCACCGCCGTTACCATGGTCATCACCGTAGCCAGGAATAGCGGGGCTGCCGGGGACTGGGGGCCGTCTTTTTGTTACTTTCGGGATGGGGGTACATTGCCATAGTTGCCACGCTTGGTGAGCGGGTTGGCTACCGCAGTTTTTAATTGTTGTTTTGCTGTTATCAGAAACATGCTGCTGCCCATCTTCTGCCTTAATTTCCCTCTGTCGCCTCTTACGGTACCCACAGTAAGATATAAGGTAGTGGGTAGTGAGGAAATAGAGTGTGCACCCGTGCTTGCGCACACATTCTTGCAGTATAATACTGTCCTATGCCGATGGCTGGCCTTTTTGACATTTTTACCAAGGGAGTATTTTTGATTCTTTTCCTCTATTTAATATTTAGAACTTTATTAATTTTAAACTGGTTTTGAGTTAATTAAACTTCTTCTAATTAATTAAACAAACTTTATGTATATATTTGGTATGTGGTGTGGACTGTGAATTTATTATTAAACCAAAATGGTCTTTCTACAAATATTTAAATTTCGTCTAAGTATTGAGGATTCAATGAAAGTTTAATTATCGGGTAAACTTGTAGCCAGTGGGGGTATTATTTTAGTATATTAATTTTCTCCTTCATCATTACTATGAGGCCAATAATCAAGTATTTTTGACAATAATTTACCGACATATATGTACGTATAATCTTTCAGATTCCGAGTAAAACCAGTTTGTTTTTAATTATGTTTATTAATAATTAAAGTAAGTTATAAAGTAGAAAAAAATAATTTTGTAAGAAACATTATACAAATCGCTACTCGCTATAAAGAAGAGAGAAAAAAAGAGACATATTTAATATACATCGAATTTAGATTCCATTAAAATTTTAATTGCGTTAAAAAGCGACAGTAAAACTAATTATGAAATGTCAGTATCTCGACGAATACATAGTTTTCTTTGGATACACTTTCTTGCTTTACTTTATGGCACCAGTCCATATATTTGCTAGATTTCTATCATTGTTTTTCTTTTATTTTACATGGTCAGATGCCTACACATACGGCATAAAATCGGCAAATACAGCCTCATTACCAACCATCTCGGATGATTTTTTGTATAGGATAGGGTGACAAACGAGCACACAATCCACCTGATGGTAAGTGTTTGCTGTGACCCATAGACATTTACATTTATCCTCGGTAAAGAATTGAAATGCAGATGAGTCGGCACCCATGAGGAGACGGAATGCCTCTTTTTAAGAAAAAAAAAAAAAAGAGCTAGATTCCTACCTTTTTTATTTTACTTGGTGAAATGCCTACACTTACGTCATAAAAATCTAAGTAAGTTATCATACAATGCAGAATTTTTAATCTAGGGCGTTATGTTCAGTCTGTGTCAATCTAAATACGCTAAAGGTATACATGTGAACGGGCATTACCCAACTAATATGCGCGTGCCTTATTTAGGCCCGACAAAACGCAGTTAAGCACTTTTGTCTTGGGTGTAAATACAGATCGCAATAGACAAGTCTTAGCCCTCAATGTTAGTGACCTTATCTTTTTCTTCATTGAGGACTCACTCTTATCCGTCTCCATTTTCATTTTTGTGGCTAAAATCACAAGTGATATTTAGTTAATTCCATATGATGGTTGCAAATGAAGATGAATAACTTCAGGATCATTATTTATCCTTATAGAAAAAGTAGGTCACTATATTCTATATATTTTTTTGAAGTTGAAATTCTCTTTCAAAGCCCTCCATTAATGTACTAAAGGAGTTCAGATAGAGGCAGAACCAAAACGGGCTCAAACAATCGCCCTAGAAGATACTCATTTTATTATTATTGGGTTTTCTGCATCAGTCGTCAGCTCGCCTAGATGACAAATGATCGAACACCACTAGTCCGTGTCCAACTCGAGTCCCTTACCATAGTTTTCCTTATTCAGCTTGAAGACCTTTTTTGGTCATGTATATAACACTGAGTCTAATGCTTTTCTGTTATCTATCCAGTCGTCAGTGGTAAAACAGACTTCAATTAAATGCTACAAAATCCGTAAAATTAGTTTCATTAAGTGTCTCATATTTGTGTAAATATAAGTAATCATTGTACTCGCAATAAAAAGTATTTTAATTGGTTTTGTGTATATTGCTTACCGCTATTCGAAGAAAATCTTGATAAGCGTAATGGAAGTCCTTTCCTTAAACAAGAAATTTCACTGCAAATGCAAGTAGAAAATTCCAAACTCACGTTTTACTTAAATTGTGACTTTCCAATTTAAGGAAAGATTTATTGAACATCTGCCCGAGTACGTAATAGCTATACTATGTATATCTCTTTATAATTAAGTTTGTGGTAAAAAGCTATCTTCATTGTATTACTATAAATTAAGATATATTTCTAGTGCTGTGATTTATTTATCTGCCGACTTCCAAAAAGGAGACGGTACTCAATTCGACGCGTATATATTTATTTGTGTGGCCTCATAACTTTTTACTGGGTAAACCGATTTCGATGATTCTTTTTTTATATGAAAGCTGATACTTCTCGTGTGGTCCTATATGAATTTGATCAAGGTCAGACCAATAGTTTTTGAGTTATTTATTCTTATTAACTTATATTGCAGTCTGCTTTACAAAATTTTAAATTTTAAATTAGTCAATATCAACAATTGTAAATCGGGGAAACTATAATTTTTTTTTATAAAAAACTTTACACACACACTAGAATTTTCTCTTGTATCGTTGAAGTAGTTTACAAACACAAATTGCACAAGGACATACATCCAGACCCGGAACAATTATTTGTAGGCCATACAAATACTTGATCCGTGCGGGTTTCGAACCCCCCCCCCCCCCTCCCCCCAGCGCAGCAACTCATTACTAAGCCATTGCTCCACGGAGCCGTTAAAATAATTAAATAGCCGAGTTCAAAAAAAGGGGAGCTTAACGATTCGATTGTATGTTTTATTTCATTTTTTGTATGTATGCGTCGTGGTGAATTGCATGGCTCTACTGTTATTTTCATACACTTCCTCTACCTCCTAACCGGCATGTGCCCAGGTTGGTGCGCAAACCTTCAACGAACACCGTTTGGAGATTCGGAGTATAAGGTACGCAACCATTGTCGACACACTCCCAATCTTTACAATTTTGTTAACGGGAGACTTGTAGACGATAAATCCGACACCTCCTTGAGACAGACGATCGCCTCTCGGTGATACAACAAATTGTCGGATTCGGGTGTCCAGAGTTCCAGCGTAACTTGTCTATCTCTTCTCCATCATCAGGACCTTTTCGTCAATTCTCAGGGTACGTGCGTTTAATGTTCCAGGTCCAGTCATCTCAGGTGGCAACCGAAACTCCACCGGAGACTCTTAGCGCCCTTGCTCCTGGCACGCCTGGCAAGCAGTTTCTTATTATAATTTTGGTGTTATTAGAAAGATGCTACCCATTTCTTACCTCAATTTCCCTGTGTCGCCTCTTACGACATTCACTGTAAGACGTGGGGTAGTGGATATTCTTACACCGCCACTACACGGTACTCGCGATATCTTCATTAATTGTTCATTCACCAAATTTGTTTATTATTATAAAGATTTATCAAATTTTTATACGACCTCAGGTGCAGTCGTATATAAATTTGGTGAAAAAAAGAGATATTTGCATTGACATATTCATTAGTCCGCTCCAAAGTTTAAAAAAAAAACTGTTCATTTTGTCAATGAGTATTAAGTTCACGTCGATGGATGCAGGTGGCTCAGGACCGTGCTTTGTGGTATTCCTTGGGGGAGGCCTATGTTCAGCAGTGGACTTATGAAAGGCTGTAATGATGATGATGATGATTAAGTTCACAATATAATATATTACATTATTTTATTGTGTCAACAGGTGTTGCTTATACGCCTGGTCTATTCGTACTTGCTAAAAGCTGATTTACATCAAATTTTTAATCGTCCGTTTTTGAGTACCTACATCATACTCGTATAACACAATTCAGTTACCGATGCGTCTGTTATTGTTTTCCATTCTGTATAATATACGATGCTATGTAATATAACCTTAAACAAATGACAAATAACGATATCTGCGGAGTTTCTTTAGGCGTTTCTTCGTACAGACGAACCTTTTTTTTTCATAACGTTTGTACATTTATTAGATTCAAGAAGTCTTAGGGCGAATAAACAAATATATTTCATTAAAAAGGACGCCAGCTTGTTGACAACAACATGCATTGATGCTTGCACAGTAGATTTACAACCATGTGCAGTTGTGCGGCTATGTCCTTATCTTATAAGCGCTGTGCTATGCTAATTCTGTCTCGCACTTTATTACACAATAATAGTATAATTAACTTCAATTTATACTTTGGTGATATGAGTGCAGTAATAATCCAAACATTCCAGGATAGTATGATTACGCCTAAGCTAGCAAGATAATAAAACTAACTAGCTTCCAAATTCATTTGAGAGCTCGCTCTTCTCGATTACCGCCACCCGCTCCGAGCACTCCGCTCCTGGGTCATATTCGTTCTTTCAGAGTTATTACTCGTATAATATCCGCTTTGGGGGTAATATCAGAATATTTGATGTGACCAGTTACTCATGCACTTTCAATATATATCAACTAATAGATAAACGAAATAGTAAAGTAGGTATATAATAATACACGACATTCTATTTTATTAAATCCTAAAAAATGCCTATGTCAGCTAATCAACTGATAATAATAAATAATTAATACTAAATTTATAAGCCCGGCTCAGCAATAGACTCTTTATGAGCTGAAAAGAAGGATACGTACAAAAACTTTAATATTGAGTGTGAAAATCGTGTTGTTGTTAATAAGCTTTTAAAGCGTGGTGTTGGCGACGCTAAGAAATAATCTTAAATTCGTATTTAAAATTATTTACCGAACAATAAAATAAATGGTATTTAGTTACTGACATTAGCTCCTTAGAAAACCCTACTAATTGAAGTCACACTATGAAAACATCGCGGTAAAAAATTTCCACATCGCTAGCTACAACAGTTCTCTAGGGAAATTAAGTTCTTTTTTGTCAGATGTGGACAGTTCTTACGTGTCAGCCTTTAAAATGTTTCGCATTTTTGCTGTCTGTTAATAGGGAAATGATAAATTTGCATTTTAAATGCTAAGTGTAGAGCATATTTGCCATTATCAATTCGACTTAATAACAACATATTATTTTAAAAGAATATAGCACAAAGTAGGTGTACACGTACGAGTATAATGGATGCGAATTCTCCAACGTACTTCCTTTCCGTTCGGTTGCCAAAAAATACAAAAAAACAAGACTCTACCACTACAATACATTTGAAGTTACAACTAGAATGATGTCTAAATGCTTTAAAGCCTTCATCCATGTTTTTCCACCTTTAATTTTATTTGTACAAAATACTCGTATCTTGCCAAGAATTTTACACGTAATCTTTAACTTCTTTCTCCGACAAAATTATCCTATGAACTTCGGTAAGATCGTGATAAGACTACTTACACTGAATTTGACGGTGTTCGAGCCGTTTGTTTACTTTGGTGGCTGCTGATTATTTATAACAGAGATATTATTTTCTATAGATATTTAAGATAAAAGACACAAGAAACACATATTTACAAAATTATTAACTATATACAAACTTAGGAAATTCACTATCAGGGTAGTTTGTTTTCGCTTTGTAATAAACCAAAAAATCAGAAAGTAATAATATATATAGTAAAATAAAGAAACAGGAACAGACACTTTTTATTCAATATAGATTATAAATAATACTTATTGAAATTCACTCTTTTGTTTAATTACCACTGGTTGAAAAAAAACTTCTATCCTGATAAGAACCAGCAAGAAACCCAGCGGGAGTTCGTTATTTTTAATAACAGCTTACAATCACAATTTACCACACAAAACAAATTAGAAATAGCTTGGTAGCGATCACCTCATTCCCAGGGGTTATTATTATCCATAAATTCCTTAATATTATAATAACCCTTTTTATACAAACTTTGTTTAATAAAGTTTTTGAACTTTGAGCAGGTAAAATCTTGTATATTTTCCGGAATTTTGTACATTACATTTTCATAAATGTATTGAGAGGTTAAAGTTAATTTATTAATTTCCTTAAATTTATGTCGGAGCGACTCTTTAGATTTTAAATCATAGATTGCTCTTATGGCCACTTAAGGCTTTAACTCGCCTGAATGACCTTGACGAAACGGCGATCGCAGAGATTTTAGCCGATGTCAACACCGTCTAGCAACTACGTTCTGTATTACTTATAAAAGTGCAAAGATTAATAGACTGCAGAGATGACAATTATATAAGTGACATACTGCCTGTTATGCTTGCGCATCACTAAGAATTATGTCGCGGTTACGCATCTTCAATTACATTGTGCTGTAGCTTTGTCCGGTAGGCGTCACGAGCTATCAAGTGCTCAAGTTCCAAGTACGTAAGAGTTTTTTATTATATATGTTAAATCGTATTTATTTGTATCGTATTAATAGATCTGGGTCAAAGCGTTCGCTGTAAATTTTCCCGGGTTTGATCCCCGACAGCACGAATGAAATTTGTAATTGCAATTTTCGTCAACACGCATTGGGGAAGCACGGCGGGAATTTCCTTGCCCTAAAACCCTCTCAGAAATAAAAAAAGAGTCCTGTGCCCAGTAGAGGGACTTGTATAGCCTATTACTTTACTTTGTAGCAATATTTATATTCGTTTCAGATATAGAAGGGTACTTTATGCTGACAAAAATATCATGTGGAGGCGACGAAAACGAAAAATATCTTTGTATCTAGATAAAACGTTCGAAAGTTTGTCAGTCATGTCATACGCCACATTTTCTATAGAGCATAGAACGTTTCAGATAGGGCAAAATAAAAAATAATCCAAAATATTATGGGAACTATTTATTAATAATATATACATTTAAAGGTATTTATAATAAACATAATGAACAAGCTGCAAGGTTCAACTAATAATTTTTTTTGTAAACACAATCGTAAAATTCCTGTTTTAATTTTTACCAATGGTTAATAAATGAAACGTAGTCAAGATCACTTTATATAAAATATATTTAATTAAAATTGACACGTGACCTATTCGGCCTTCTACTTACAACTCGGCGGAAATTTGAAAAGAAGATTTTGTCTTTTCACACAAGTATTGTTTACAACTGGCGTGATTTCGAAAAGCGTGATTAAGTGTCAGCGGTATATAATCAATTAAATACTGAACTTTTTTGAAATTTATTTTTTTGTTTATTTTTGTTAAATCTTCTTAAAAACTGACGCCATCTCACTACTTTATTATTTGTTTATTTTTTTGTAACGCATAAGGATAAGTTAGACTAAGTTAGATTAACTTGGATAAGTTTATAATTTTTTTTTAATTTTATCACAAAATTTCCGCAATAAATTATTACCTTTTCTACAGTGATTCTCTCCTCTTAGTTTTGACACGACTGTAGGATGTTATAGTGAGTCACCGTCAGTTACTAAGAGGCCACAAAACATTATATGTATGTATAGACATACATATATACATTTTTGATTTTAATATTTGTGTTTTTGAATTTTGATTGATTTTTTGAAACTTGGTAAAATTATTTTTTTCCATACCAATTGATGAATGATGCCAGTTATGCTCTTTGGCTGAAGTTATTTTTTATTTTATGCTCAGACAAAACAATATTGATTGCGCATTTCTAAAACAAAATTTTACCTCTTCTTCTTCTAATAATAACAGCTCCTGCACCTAACACGGCAGAATAGATATTATTATCTATAAGACCGTTTGCGGAAACAGTTTTTGTTAACAGTTATGAGTGTAACATTTTATCATCTGCTTTGTTTATAGTGCCTTGAGCAATACTTTGCCGGTTTCTGTACAGAAAATGATGCTGGCTTTGCAAATATGGATGGCCGCTACCATTGAATATAATACCCGCTATGATACACTTATTTACATAGAAATTTTAATTATCATTTGCATAAAATTCTAAATAGCACTTTTTACACAAGAAAGTAAACTTTTAGATCAGTCCATCTTGTTTTTCACTAAATGAGTGAAAAGTAAAACAAACCAATAGGTCCGTGATTTAAAATTTATTGCAACTTTTTATAGAAAAGCATGACCTTATCATAATATTATATAATAGTCAATCATTTAGCCATGGGATAAAACTTTTAAGTGTGCCAGTAAAACATTAATGATGATATTCGGGTCATTATACTGGAAATAGTCTTTTAAATATTTTGTAGTACAATTGACAATCTGCAGTATGATTGACCGTGTATATGACTTTTATTAGTCTATGTTATTTTTGATGAAAATTATTATTGCAGATAAAAGCCCTTTCACATTTATTTTAGTCTCGAATTAAATTAATCCAAATGAAAATAAGAACTTTGACACTTTATAATTAATTTTTGAATGTAAAACACTGACTTGAAATTATATAATTATCAGCAGTTTTTAATTCATTGAACTTTTTTAAGATTGTATTGGAACTCTACTGGTAAAAAAAAAACCAAATATATATATTATAGTTCTTGATCAAAATAAAGTATGCGCGTTACATCGTATCCCATCAAGAATTTTTAATGTAATTCTTGGTGTAAAGCTAAGACATTTGTAAATACTTGCTTTATAACCTAATAAATATTAATTGACCGTAATAAAATAAAACAAGGTAGTCTTCAGCGTGAAAGTAAAAATAAATATTTTCGATTAGTTTTGCAATATCTAACAGCCGGATCAGCGCGCGATTCTGATCCATCTAAAGATGCTAAATTTCAGCAAACACTTTCAAATTCAATAGGAGTGACAGAAAAAAACGTTTCCTGATATAAAAGGGTAAATAAATTATTTAACCTATAAAGTAAAATTACTTTATTAAAAATCAAAATAGCCCAATAGCTTTATAAACATGAGACACATAATTGTACGAGTGCTAACAATACTTAACATTATTTTACTGAAATCTCAGAAAGTTTTTTTTAATAGAATAAGGGTGACAAACGAGCACACAGTCCACCTGATGGTAAGTGGTTGCTACGGCCTATAGACATCTACATCTATTCTCGATTACGTATCAAAATGTAGATGCGTTGTCACGCGTGAGGACTAAGATGTAATGCCTCGTTTCCAGTAAAAAGGTTCTCCGGTTCTTTACACTCACCATACGAAATACAGCAGGGTTAAACTGCTATTTTACACGGTATTCTGTAAGAGCGTGGCCCTTCCCCGGTCGAGCCGACCCATTCGTGCTACAACTATACCTACTACTAATATAGCTGCAGCATGGCTTTACCACGTAAGAAAAAATTGACGTTGAAAATTTAAGTATTTTCAGAAGCAACTTTGCAATTATTTTCTATTGAGTGAATTTTTGTGGAATCGTGTTTTACAAACCGCCACCTGAAATACGTACAATTTTTTTTCGATAACGACGTGAAGTTACAAAACGATCCCCATGCATATTAATGTGGCTCTATTCAGCCTCTTAATATGCACATACCTCGGGATTGAGAGATCTTAAAAGTTTTCATGCGTAGATAATGGAAGATATAATATTATATTATTACTGTCCCGTGTGAGGCAACCTTTATACTTATATACATATTCTTATCATATTTTTATGGTTGGTTAGAAAAGTTATATCTAAATGCAAACTTTCACAGGGTAATTTTTTTTACTATTTTTACCCAGCAAGTAGTAAAGCAACTACAATCCCATCGCTGGTTATGTAGCCTAGGATGGTGAATTGCACTGACTTAACAAAAACCTATTCACTCTTGCCTAATACTCGTAGTACTAGGTAAGTATTATTTGCGACCTATTTGTGACCTATTTTTGTGTGCGTGTGTGTGTGTGTGTGTGTGTGTGTGTGTGCGTGCGTGCGTGCGTGCGTGCGTGCGTGAGTGCGCGCGTGCGTGCGTGCGTGCGTGCGTGCGTGCGTGCGTGCGTGCGTGCGTGCGTGCGTTCGTCCGTGCGTGCGTGCGTGCGTGCGTGTGTGAGTGAGTGCGTGCGTGCGTGCGTGCGTGCGTGCGTGCGTGCGTGCGTGCGTGTGTGTGTGTGTGTGTGTGTGTGTGTGTGAAGAAAAGCGTATGAGAATACGTGAAGAGGAATAAAGGTTGAGTACTACTTCGCTTACCTATACGAGGTTGCCACTCGAAAACCTTTCTTCCTATTTGTTATCGGTTTTCCAAGTTATATAGCCAGCCCATTGCCATTTCCTTTTAATATTCCGTTGGGCTATGTCAGTTACTCTGGTTCTACTGCGAATATCTTCATTTCTAACTTTATCACGTAGAGAAACCCCTCTCCAATTTAAAATTTTTGCATTTTTAGATGATAGTTTGTCTAACATAAAAAAATCCATAAACCCAAGAATGTCTTTATATAGTTATTTATACTTAGGAAAGTACTATTTTTATTATTTATTTAAATTGTTTCATTTAATTTGATAACAGTGTACCTAAATGTAAGTATCTGTATCTATATTTCCCACCCTAACAATATTTTATAAAGTCATACTCAGTAAAACAGCGTTTTATTGTAATAAATAATTATAAAATTCAGTATCAACTAATTAATAAAAAAATGCAACAATAAAATTACATAGGTATTATAAACTATCGAAATCTAAGTAACGAGAGCATGTTCGTCGTTCCACATCTAAATTATATAAATATGCATTTTTCTATGTCACTAATCAACATCGCCGCGAAAATTTCTTCTTCTTTGGGCACTTTATAAATTAATTTATTTAGAAAATAATATTTACAGTTACAAGTGTACAGATATTAACTAAATTAAGTATTTCTAGTCATAAAATATTTATTATTGAGTATAAACTTATAAAAAACTAATATATATTTGAACGAAGTCGCTCCAACACCGACGTGCGGTCCACCCTCGACGATGTCCGAAAACGGACTGTGACAGAGCTTACATGGCGACGGAGCATGCGCGCTCGCGTAAATGTATTCAATTTCAGGGAAAAATGATATATTCTCTTATAAAACGGGTAATAAAAATAAAACTCTCAATTAAAAATATTAATATTTTTAAGACCTTTTTTTTAGTGTAAGAACTATTTAAAAAGCTTGTGCCGTTTTGGAGAAATTTTGCAAAATATGACAAAGATAGGTACTCTTTGGGGAGTAACTAATAAGGGGTTGACAAAAATACAATTTTGTTAAATTAAAAACATTTACCAAATCCTCTTCTGTTATCGTGTATTTTTTCTTTGTGGATTAAATGAACAGTTATTGAGATTTTTTTACTTAAATATCCTAGATTTAGGCATTTCAACCACTGTTAAGGCCTTAACCACTACTCTACTATATACTATGTCATTAAGTAAAGTAGTGGTAAAGTGGTTAGCTGTGGTCTTACTGGTAGAGGATTCGTTTCCCGTATGAAACAAGTATTTGTCTAAAAATAATTGTTTCGGGTGGTGTTACATGATCATTATTATCACTACAGTCCATTACACGTTCATTGCTCAGCATAGGCCTCCATGAGTAATGTCACAACAGTGTTCGTAGAGGTACAATTAATAATATGTAAGCCTCTTCTAAAAGTAGAGAGTAAATAGTTTTTTACATAATCAGTTTATTTCTATTAAAACTTGTATGACTTAGCGAAGAATTACATTGTAAATAGTCATTTTGCGGTACAAAAGCTTGTTTCCTAATTAAGTGGATCAAGAAAACAGTAATTTAGTGTTGTTCCTTCGAGTCTACTTAATATATATATATATATATATATATATATATATATATATATATATATATATATATATATATTCTTGAAAGATAAACTGATTGATTTAAAATAGGTCACGGAAATAATTAAATTTTATAAATCAAATTTTTTTCAACAACATCTTCTTGATAGCAACATAAATTAATTAAAAAAAAACTACGATTGTACACCCACTCGCCAAGCGTGGCAAATTTGGCAATTATCCTCGATAAACCAATCTATGGGGCGATCAGCAGTGGAACTTTGATAGGTTGTAATGATGATATTATTCAATATGAGAGTGTAGTCTCTCCTCGGTTGAGCCGATTTATTCGTGGTGCAACTATTACACAACTGCTACAGTATAATATGCATGATATTTCATAGTTGATATAGCCATACAATTAAAACAAAAACATTGATTATAAACAATGATTGATTTTATTATAAAATGTCGTTTATCTAAGTCTTTTATAATGTTATTATGCATTTCTTTACACTCACCATACGAAACACAGCAGCGTTATGCTGCTATTATAAGCTGATATTCTATGAGAGTGAGTATATTCCTCGGCCAAGCCGACCCATTCGTGCTACAACTATACTACTAATATATCTGCAGCATGGCTCTATCACGTAAATTTTGACCGCTAGTGAGTTATGTCCAAGATAGCTGAAAAGTGCTGTGGTGATACTGCTCATCAAACAAGAAATAGCTTCGCAGATTACCAAAAAGCCTTAGAAACATTTTGTCGAATTAGTGTACAGTATATTTATTTTTTTAACTAAGATTAGAATCCAGGATCCGCAACGTAAAATGTAAAAATCAACAAGCCATGATCGCCGAAATAAACTATTTTAATAACGAAATATTAACATAAAATAAAAAAAAATATTATATTTTGTAAGTGAATTCTTCGCAGCAACGATGGCAACAATTTTTAATTTAGCTTTGAGCCGTTTTACCGTGTTAAACATTTAATGTAATATTTGTATTTAGTTAAAACACGCACGTAGCGGATACTGGTCACATATAAAGAATATGTTTTAGGAAATATGCTCAATTTTATTTTAAGGTTACAATGGTAAAGCTTTTTGACATAAAGACATAAAGACATTTATTCCAACACTTACATCTACACACATGACAAATTACAATTAAAAATAAAACAAGTGACTTATAAACAAACAAACAAAAAAAATGAATAAAGAACAGTGCGTCCATTCAAAAAAAAAAATAAATAAAAATAAAATAAAATAATATAAAAATAAAATGGTGTGCTATGATGAAGTGGTGGAAGGGACCGTCTCAGCATATGCCGCGAGCTTGCAGCGCTGATTTTCAGCCGGCCCCGAAGAAGTTCTGACGGTCAATTTTATGCGAGCGAGTATTTTTTTTTAAATTCTTATTCTATACCTCATGCGAGATGTGCCATAGACGGTAGTATGCAGAGTCCCTACGTTTTACTAAAATGTTAATGATAAATATATCATTATATACATATACATACACACACACACACACACACACACACACACACACACACACACACACACACACACATAAATATATATATATAATATAGACAAGTATTATAAATATATATAGATGGTAATAAATACAAAGTAACAGGTACATATTAGATATACATTAAATAAACACTTAGTAATCAGTAAATTATCATTAAAGGTATAATTTAAATTTATGATTAGAAATACTACATAAGTAATTCTTAAATAAAGTATGTTCAAACCAAAAATATTTATACTTCCCTTCTATTCGTTTAATAAAAAATTCTTTAAATGTATTTTAAAATTCCCTATTGTCTTTAGATTACGTAGTGGTGAAGGTATATTATTCCAGCAGTGGGTGGCTGTATATTTGTAACTACCTCTGAAGGCCGCCGAACTATGTCGAGGGACACTTAATATGCGAGAAGAAATACGCGTCAGATACTTATTGTGTTCACGACACCAGTCTAGTTTAGAGTACAGATATTATATCAACTTCATATTGGCTCATAACGGCTACAAACTCATCATGTTTTGTACCTAATGAGCCTGCATTTAGAAAACCAACTTTTAGGTACATAGATTTATTCATTGCTGACGTTCGATAAGCTACATTGAATACCATGCACAATAGGTATGGAGGTTTTAACGTTTACTTTAATATATATATCATATACATGATATATATTATATATATGATATATATTTATATTACATTATACAATATTTAATATAATACATCTTTTGTTAGCATAATATATCAGTGTTTTCTCAATTTGCACAATAAAATAAAGTGCATTTATAGTGTAACTAAAAATAAAAATAATTATATAAAAATACATTGACGCAGCACTATATAAAAATAAATGTAATAAAAAACATATCAAATACAGTACACTCGCCGCTAGTGACTCGCAAAAAGACTGAAAATTTATATAGCCACCATAATTTATCCTATGAAACACACAAGCACACAAACACACACAAAAAAATTTTGCACATTTTAACCATTAAAAGCCAGGTAATAAATGGAGATGTAGCCGAAGATAGTACAGCGCAAGCTGACTTACTTTAAATAACCTATTCACCATTGTTTACAATGGTGAATAGGTTATTTAAAGCAAATTATAGTATAGCTTAGTTAAATATGTAAAGTAATTTAAAACTTACACATATTTACATATGCATTATTATCTTATAATTTTCAACATCCGCATTAGAAATAGAACTTAAGTGGTATGCCCGGAGTTTCTCTGCGTGATAGGTTTTGTAATGATGATTTCCGCAGTAAATCCAGAGTAACTGATATAGCCCAACAGATTAGTAAACAGAAGTGGCAATGGGCCAGTAATATAGTGCAAAAAACCGACAACCGATTAGGAAGAAACGTTCTCGAGTGACAGCATCGTACCAGTGACAAAAGTGTAGGGTCGCCCCCTGCTACGTAGAGTGACAAACAGGTAATACAAACAGGAAATCGATGAGTGCAGGTGACGCGGGAACGTGTTTTGTTGCCTATTTAGGAGAAGGCGTTATGATGATGGCGAATCATAGCCGAAGTCTTGTTATGCGTGCATATATTCGCGAAAAATCAGTTATATCAGACCTGAAAGCCATTTTTGTGTTTCTGCTAAGATAATGTGTGGTAATATTTGGTGTGGTAGCTCAGGGGCCAAGAACTCTTTACTTAATAGAATGAGGTTGACAAACGAGCACACAGTCCACTTGATGGTAAGTGATGTAGCTCATAAATATCTACATCTTTCTTCAAATAAGAATCAATATGTAGATGCGTTGTTATTCTTGATAAATAAGATAGTGTAGGGGATCTCCTACATTTCACACAAACATACAATCATACAGTCACACACACACGCACATTTACACTATACACTCGTCCTATCCGTTGGTCGACGTTTCGTAGATTCGATCCCGTGCGGCATCGTCGATACAACACCATATATGGTAATTTCCTGAGGCAGAGGTTGCGGGCTCGCGGTGGGAGAGCACCGCCCCCATGATCAGTCGACCAGTCGCTTACGGGCTTCGACGCGGAGAGATCATCTCATTGTATTATAGACGTTTTAATAATTGTTTACGTGTGCCTATCTTTCTTAATTTATTGTTACATTCTGAGTTTCTCCTTACCACTGTACTACTTCCTACTTGTTTAGAACTTACGTTGCATTCTCCTTCTGTATATTTATTTCGGTGTGACTTTGTATTTGTGTATATTAAATAGTGTGTGTTAGTACAGGACTACCTTTTATTTGTACACCTGGTAGATACATATCACCCCTACATTGGTGACCCCGACGTGATCTGCTGTTCCTTTGGGTAAGTGTAAGCGCTTCGACTTGTTTTCTGAGGGCGATGACTTCTTTGGCAAGATCAATGTCATTCGTTCAACCGAAATGAGCTTGGCTTGTTGACGCTATCTGGGGTGCTGAGGGCACAATGTCATGGATTCTGTCAGCAATGTCGGCTAGATTATCAATCGAAGTAAACGGTTGACCTGCCAGAAAAGTTTGGATACTAATTGGTAGACGGCTAATCCACATAGTTTTCATGAACTCTTCGGAGACTTGAACGCCAGCGAGGCCTTTGAGGTGTCTGAGGAACTGAGACGGCTTTCTATCCCCCATTTCCTCATGCATCAGTAACTGAGTGAGCTTTTTTTCCTTGGACGCACTCAATCTTTTGACTAACTCACTTTTTAGCTTGTCGTATTTATTCATCGCTGGTGGGTTAATAATTATGTCCTTAACTTCCACTGAGTACTGGTTGTCTAGTTGCCCTATAACATAATTAAATTTTGTTGAGTCGCTAGTAATTCCTGATATCGCGAACTGACCTTCCACTTGCGCAAACCAAATCTCGGGCTCGTCAGGCCAAAAAGGTGGAACACGTACTCCAACTTTCATAATTTCCTGCGGTATAACATTTTCTGCTTGGACGGTATTCGAACACTGCCGCCGCGTAAGGTCACCTTCAAATGTTCTCGCATCTTCGACGTCTTTGTTTTCCACGTTGCTCATTGTGTCCTACGAGGGTCACCAATCACGCTCTAGACGTATTGTGCGAAAACACCGTTCTACGTCAAGATCTCAGTCCAGCTATAATAAATATCCTACTTGCTGGTATCACTTCAAGTATGGCAACAAAGCAGACAAATGCGTCCGACCATGCGATTTCAAGTCGGAAAACCCCAAGGGCAATCGGTAATGTCGACCGACGATTGCCCCACGTCTACTGGTCGCTTATTCATCACTGACCGCGCCTCGAAGACCCAGTTTTTGGTCGACACTGGAAGCGACCTCTGCGTCTTCCCACGGTCGCTGCTACGAGAACGTCGTGCCCGGACCACATATCAGCTAAGTGCAGCAAATGGTTCATGTATTAACACTTATGGTTATGTGTATTTAAATTTAGACTTTGGTTTACGTCGAATATTTTCGTGGCGTTTCGTAGTTGCAGATGTAACTAAGGCTTATCATGCCAACGATCCAAAGTAAGTCGACATGTTACAACCCCACTTGGCACATTTAAGCTACCTCGTGCACGTTTTAAACAGATCCATATAGATTTAGTCGGACCGTTACCACTATCGGAGGGCTACCGCTATTGTTTAACGTGTGTCGATCGTTTTACACGTTGGCCCGAAGTCGTCCCAATTACCAACATAACAGCAGAAACAGTCGCTAAGGCATTGCTGTCTTGTTGGATATCTCGATTCGGTTGCCCAACAGAAATAGTTACAGATCGCGGACGTCAGTTTGAGTCTGCGCTATTTCAACACCTTGCAAGAATAGCGGGATTTCAACACCGACGAACAACTGCTTACCACCCCGCATGTAACGGTCTAGTGGAGCGTTTTCATAGGCAACTGAAGGCGTCCATAATGTGCCACGCACGAGATAAGTGGACCGAGTCATTACCGTGGATATTGTTGGGCATACGCAGTTCGTTTAAGGAAGACTTACAGGCGTCTTCCGCCGAATTACTTTATGGCGAACCATTAAGGCTGCCTGGTGAATTCTTTGAGCCTCAAGACAACAGCGCAGCGGATATGACTGAGTTCATATCCCGCTTACGCAGTTTCGCACAAAAATTACACCCAGTGCCAGCATCTCGCCATAATAGTAATAAAGTTTTTATTTTTAAAGATCTCGCTAACAGTGAACACGTCTTCCTACGGGAGGATGCATCTCGTGGATCCCTCCAGCCCGCGTATAGTGGACCACACAAAGTGTTGGCTAGGTCAGACAAAACCTTCAATATATTAATTAATGGTAAATCATCCACAGTGTCTGTTGATCGACTTAAACCAGCCTATATATTGTGTGAAGCCCCAAATCAAGATCATGTACAAAACTATAAATTGAATGAATATATAACTCGTTCAGGACGTAGAGTGAGATTCACCGATTTTTATTGCCCTTAACCAGGTCTCTGGAGGGGTGATGTAGGGGATCTCCTACATTTCACACAAACATACAATCATACAGTCACACACACACGCACATTTACACTATACACTCGTCCTATCCGTTGGTCGACGTTTCGTAGATTCGATCCCGTGCGGCATCGTCGATACAACACCATATATGGTAATTTCCTGAGGCAGAGGTTGCGGGCTCGCGGTGGGAGAGCACCGCCCCCATGATCAGTCGACCAGTCGCTTACGGGCTTCGACGCGGAGAGATCATCTCATTGTATTATAGACGTTTTAATAATTGTTTACGTGTGCCTATCTTTCTTAATTTATTGTTACATTCTGAGTTTCTCCTTACCACTGTACTACTTCCTACTTGTTTAGAACTTACGTTGCATTCTCCTTCTGTATATTTATTTCGGTGTGACTTTGTATTTGTGTATATTAAATAGTGTGTGTTAGTACAGGACTACCTTTTATTTGTACACCTGGTAGATACATATCACCCCTACAATAGAATGCCTCAATTCAAGTAAAAAGGGTCTCCGTTTCGAGCGTCGTCCTTCCCCGGTTGAGCCGAACCATTCGTGCTTAAAATGTAATATAGCTGCAGCATGGTTCTGTCACTTTTAAACTTATAGTTAGCTATAAATTTCATAGTACGTGAGCAACTAAAGCTTGACCCTTGTCGGCACCAATAAAATTGTAAGGGCCAGCACACACAGATGGCGCACGTTGCCACCGCTACTCGTATCCACAAATCCAAATTCTAGACTGCCTGCGGAAGAACGCGCATTAGGGACGCACTGTAGGTAGTAATAGTTCATAAATTTTACTTTATATGTCTGTATTAAAAAGTACACGCTTCGACACGTCACATTCGATACATATCGTTTGGGTGTAAGGTGACTTTAAATGGGAAGTTTACATCGTCCTTGCAATCATTTTGAAGTACCTGCATATTAAATCAATTGAAAAATATTTTGAAGACTTTATTTTTGCTTACTTACATCGGGGTGAACTCTTATGATTTTTTTGTTAAGCTATAACCTCACTGTTAGTACTAAATTTACCATCCGGGCACAGGTATCATAGTGAGTAGTCGTGGGCGACTAACTGCCCCCCAAAATTTAAATTTTAGACTGTTTCCATTTATTTTATGTGCATAAAAATGAATGTTATCTCTGCAAATAACATTAGATACAATTTTTGTATAAGTGATAACATTTACACCTATAATGCTATTTTTATTTTTTTATACTTTAATGCACAAAAAGTCCATAAGGCGGACTTAATGCCATCGAGTATTCTCTCGATTTAATGATAATCTCGATGATGAAATGTGAAATAATATATAACTATAGATGTATATATAAATGTGTATATATATGCAATTACATAAATATATATGAAAATAAGAGCTGCTTACGAACTTTATTTTAAATAAACCGACTTGTTGGGATCTTTTTAAATGTCAAGAGGGATATCGTTCCATAGTCTGATGGCCGTGAATGTGAAATAGTGAGTTAAGTAAGATATAAAGGCGTAACTTAAGTTTACCCGTAGAATGGAGAGAACAATTATGAGAATCTCTCAAGTATTGAAATCTCGATTTCAAATACTTGGGAGCACATGGGCCGTGCAGAATTGAGAAAATGATTCAGATTATTTTTACATATTATGATGCGCTGACTAAGCTAGGCAGACAATATAACCGAATACTAAAAGAAGATAAATGGTCGTATTTACGATGACCATAAATGAATATGAACTGTTGTTAAGTAGACTATCCAATGTGCCAAGATTATGTTGTGGCAACACACATCGACATAATCAATAATTGGCAGAATAATTGACTAAACATGTAAGATAATAGTATTAGTGGGTCTTTAACTACAGCCCATCCCAAGTCTACGGTTGATCATCGGCGCCCCGAATAGACTGCCATGAGATACAGTCCTAAGTTCCTTGCATGTATCGATTACCTGCGTATTTCATAAGGTCGCAATTTAATCTAGTGAGATGTCGACCAATACTCCGCTCACCAGTACGAGGTTGCATTTCAAAAATCTTTTTTCTGTTGTCAGCTCTACGCAGTGTCATCTACTGTCGGTAATATTACTTTTTTCACAGTTATCATGATCATTATAGCCCTTCGTAAGTCCACTGCTGAACATAGTCCTAACCCATGTTATGACATAAAGCATGATCCTAAGCTACCTGCATCCATCTTCCTTTTACCACTTCATCTAGTGGGGATCAGACCTATGCTTCACTTACTGGTTACCGATTTTTTCTAGTGTCAGGATAATACTTCCCCCTCTCCTCTACTCTACGCGTCTACTCTCTACAAAGGTATTTCAGTAAAACCCGACCTAGAAGTAAATTATGTTATTTAAATGATTTCTTTCAAAGTATTCTGGTGAACAATACACATTTAAATGAAATTGAGTTTTACGGATTTTATCGAGTATATTAACTTATTTTCAATTCCCGGCGTTTCGAGTACTTCACAGCACTCGTGATAACAAGGGTGACTGAGGTGTTTGACGTCCCAATTAGTCCCATAGTTAACGATGGCTACCTTCAGTTCAAAATTATTAATTTTTGGTGCAGATAATGACCTTATAGTACTTGATGACGCGAATACGCTATGATGACCTTTATATTAAAATGGTGCAATATCTCCTTAATTTCAATGTCCTAACCAAAAGTATATATATTTTACATATCCTTATCCTATTAATTTCCTTAATTTCCTATCTTCAACTCAATAAGAAAAGAACGCAACGTATCTTAAGAACATAATCAACGCCAGCGCCACGCAACATAACTTAAAAAATCGCGTTAACTTCCGCGACGCGAATGGCATGCCGCTGTCGCTAAATAAATAATTTAAAATAATAATCTCACTTTAAACTCAAAGACAGTATGCTAATTCATAGTGCCGTTTGTGTTACTGTGTAATACAAGAAGGCCCGTCTGCATCGAGCAATAGAAAGACTGTAAGAAATTCTGCTGGCCTATGCAGGTACGTGGTTCTTTCCTGTAAACGAGAAACATCTTAATCTCGCATTTTCTACCTTAACATACCAAATGCACCAGTACTCGTATCTTGTTGCCTAGCAATTTTATGCTTCTGTTTGGGATTTAACTTTTTTAATTATAGGATTCCAAGCTGATGGTATCTTTTCTATTGAACTTATGATGTTTTTTTCTTGATTTCAATAGCCTTGAGAATAATCCTAGTAAGGAAACGGTTTTCTTTAGTGAAGATTTATGGTATACCAAATCTGATATTGTGACGGGGGCGATCCTATACGTGTTCAAAGACTGCCTATTTCCCAGGGTTTTAATTCATTTTCTAGTATCTCCTATGTAAAAGAGATCACATTCACAATCTAGCTTGTACACTCATGCATCTTGTAGAGAAATATTTCACTTGACGGATGGTAGAAATTTACTGATCTTTTTCGGCGGCTTATGGTAGGTTTTTTAATGAAAGCTCGTTTCAAAAATTAGCCAAATAATGTTTTCTGTGACTCCTCTGACATATGTTAGTACAGCAAGCGCACGCTTGACTGTGGCCGGCTTCACTCGTTCACTGTGACGAAGGCGCAGAACCCGAAGCTAGTTGTTGTGCAAAAACTTATTGGCTCAGTCAAGCGTGTGCCTACCGATTTGTGATTGTTCCTATAGGATTTAGGAACCGTCAAGAAAAGCACCTACTCCATTCTCAAAGTTTGGCCATGCTCCTGCAATTCCTTCGGTATTGCAGTTGTTCATGAGCAGCGGCAGTCACTTATTATCAAATAAGCAGCATACTAGATTGCCCTTTTTTAAATTAAAAAAAAAACGCCTTTAAAATTATCGTCGTTTCACTATTTGACGGCTAACGTAAACGCCATCATACACATGAAACATGTAAATGTGAGAGTTTTGTAACCCAAATTGAAAATTTAAGTAAGTAATTAAAGATAGGACCTGAGAGATATCAGGTGCAGGACGAACGCTTTACATACTTGCCGAGTTAGAAGGGTATAACACCGCCAACATGCTGACTCTCTTGTAAGAGAAATCCAAATACTGATATTGAATCCGACGCGGGATTCGAAGTCAGGAACAAAAAGACAGTAAAGAGGTATGTTATGACATCCAAATAGAATTCGTATTGTAATGTATAATAATAGTTGTAATACAATAAGTAAACAAAGATTAATCCGTACTTTAATCTACATTAATTTAAGGTAAATTAATGTAAAGATTCATTATGTAAAATATGCTTATTTCTTAACGGTGTAAGGATGCAAATATCCTTATCAACATATATACAACTTTACAAGGCGCCGAACCCTGCGTCACATGGAATACTAATCCCATCTCTGAGCCGGGGCTCCTCAGCTCCTTCCATTAGATAGCATCCAGCGCAGTGTGGTTCAAATCGTCGGCGACCGAGCTCTTTCTGATCGGTTTGACTCACTTGCACTGCGAAGAGATGTTGCATCTCTTGAATATTTAATCGAATCTACCACGGGGAGTGCTCTGAGAAATTGTTCGGACTAATCCCAACCGCTCAATTTCACCATCGTACATCGCGACAATACTTGCGATACCATACATACCATCTGGATGATTAGCGGTCCATCACTGTGCGATTTAAAAGAAGTTTTCTTCTTCCCTCAACTTCCTTGTGGAATCGTCTACCATCAGCGATTTTTCCAGACCATTACTCCGATTTAGTGACCTTCGAGAAAAGAGCTTACCCTTTTTTAACACGTTCGCGTGAGCACCCTCATCTCTAAATGTTTGTACTGCAGCGGTGTAATGTTTGTACTTTTTTCCCATACAGAGTTAAGTAACGTCTCAAGACGTCCCGCCGTAATACGTATGTCTTAGAACTGTGTTATGTGGCGCAACGTTTTGTAACGAACCCCCCCCCCCATCTTTTTTCTCTTTTCTACTATATATCCACTTATATTTGTATTTCTTTAGAATCTATATCTGTAAGATATATAAATATATCAAATTTACGTGACCAGTATAACTTGATCTTTCTAAAGGTTTAAATATAGGCCGTTTAAATTTATGGCGTGATCGTCTTAGTTAGGACCCTTTTTTACGTTGTGTTTGTATAGTAACTTAGTTCTTTTAGGTGTATCTTGGAAGAATGAATATTCACGAGAGCAATCGAAAGCTGTTGGTAGAGTTTTATAAGCTAAAGAACCCCGTTCACGAAGACAGAGCTCAAAAAGGTTAAGAACAATAAATTGTCCCTATTCCACTTGTATCTGGTTCACAACAGTCAATTCCTTATTAATTAATCCCTTCCCGCTTGGAAAAGGCTCACAATATTTATATCAAATACCAGTTACAAGGGCTTCGCTCTCCCACATTTTAAAAAAAAATGTGGAGGAGGTACACGGCCCCACACACGCCGCGCACGGTGAGCGCCAACCATTTTAATGCGCTCCCCCCGTAGGGTACGCAAAGTTGGGAACTGGACCGTAGTCCACAGCAAAATAACTGGCGAACCAGTAAAAGAGGACTTGGCCCCTTGATAGTGCGTAAGCACAAACATCGACCGAAGTCGCGCATGTCAATGCGTGTAAACGCCATACAGAATACGATCAAATCCAGCCACAGTGAAATGTACGTCACACGGGTTAGGCAACAATAGGCACACTGACCATAAAAAGCCTTCCGTGAGCGCCACCACCTGCCAGACCGCCGTTCCTGCAGACGTGATGTAAGTGTAAGGCATCACCACCAATTGCATGGTCAGCACGGCCAATTGGCCGCAGAGCGTGTCATGAGTCTACCGCTCACCTCAAGGGAATGGGGTCCCACGTTGCGCGGCTTTCGGCCGCAGCCTTGAGAGCCTCCTCAGATTCTCCCTCCAGCTACCACCCGCATGAGGTCAACACATATGCTCCACCAACCAATACAATGGCAGATATAGCCAATAGGCAGTTATAAGATAATATTAATAATTCGCCATCAGAAAGGGTTTGTGTCACTGACGTTGAGTATATGCATTTTTCGATCATGTTTGTCTCACCCACCAACAAGTTGCCTTCAATCTCTCAAAGGTGGGAACTTTATAGAGATATATTATTAAGTTGTTATATAAAACATCATGGAGGGCAGACAGTCTGCAGCCCCGCAATGAAGGGACCCGACTTGGGCAAAGCTACTTAGGTTGTGAGTCAAACCAAGACGCAGAGAGCGCCATTGAGAATAGCGACCCGCCAAACAACCATCGTAGAGACGCAATGCTACAGAATGCAACAAGCATCAATACGACTATCGTCGGGCTTACACCATCCCAAGGTCCCCTATACAGTCCCAGCAGACATCACCACCCGCATACCTCCATCGACCAGAACCACAAGATGCATCGAATCAGGTGCAGCACACCCGCAGATCCATCACAAGACACAATACTGCAAGTAGCAGTAAGCATCAATGCAACTATCATACGGATGGCGCCCCCTCACAACACACCCACATGATCCCTATCGACTTTGGTAACAAAATTTGATAATGTTGTTAACTAAAAATACCACCAACGTATCATAGTAGCACGGTACTAAGACGTCAGTAGCCAAAACTCCACGTATCATAGCGCTATTGCACTAAGACATGAAGTTGAGTATGCTTGCTGCACTTAAAAGTACTACCAAACACACTCACCCTAATCCGAAAGATAGCCGACGTATCATAACGCTGTGCGCTAAGACGCCGCCCACAACCGGTAGGGGTGTGCGATGTCCACGGGCAAGTCGTATTGCTACAACAAACCCGCTTACCACCGGCACTAAGATGATATGTCTAGGACACATCGGTTAGTGAGTCCAAGTTTACCTCGGTCTCAGAGGCTGCGAAGCAACCTACACGCCACTATAATAATCCTTTTCAAGTCCCATTTCTTTCAATATAATGCTTTTACATATTTGAGACCTTCCACATATTTGCTTTATTTCATAGACCATACTACTGTATGTCTTATTCATATGGGACTTCAAGTCATAACTCTGCTATCATAATGCTTATGCATCATAGAGACCTTCTATATTAATGCTTTGGTTCGTCAGACCTTACTATGTTAAGTCCCTAATATAGGACTAGTCATTGTGCAACCTTAGTACTAGCAGTCGGTCAGCCGACCACCCCATATATATGTACAACCTTGGGTATGTGTCTCCGACAACGCCCCAATATAAGGGAACATTACAAGAACACGTTCATTAACTTAGAAATTTTCCAATTATTACACGAACACCTTCATCAACTTAGAAAAATTTTAATCCATTTTTTCTATTATATTACAAATGTTATTTATCTTTGTTATTGCAATATAATCGCCTTGTATTTATATGATTTGATACATTTTGAACATTTTAAGCAGGTTTTTAATAAATTTAGAGATTTTTAGAGACATTTTATGCGTTTACTAATATATATAATATTCAATATTCCAAATGGATATTTTTGAACTCTATGCTTATTATTTGCATTTTATTGTTTAAATTATAATTTCTATGACATTTTTAAATGTCTGTATAATGAATTTAATTATTATTTATTAATAATTATTATGAGGCGTCACAATCCACCCCCAAATTTTATGTTAATGATCCACATAGTGGAGTCGTTAATATAAAATTTTAGTATTTTGAGAGCATATACACTACACTCAAATAATTGTTTATATATCTGTTCTTTCCTCTTTTAATCTGTTACAATACGGCATATGTTATCAAATCCCCCTGCCCCAGAGAATGGCCGCCACCAACACCCCTTCAACCACAATTATCACAATGTGATAACACCATAATTCAAGTTATTGTATATCGTGTTGTTAATAAAGTTTGCAGTCAATTGTCGATTTCTTATTTTATTAACTTATCTTTAAATCTTTGAAACATTATTTCGATAGTGTCACACTTTATGTGCATACAATCCAGTTTGATATTTGTTGAGGTCAGTTCGATACCACATAGGATAAATGTGTTTGAGCCATTCGCCCTGACCCAACTCCCATATTTATTTAATAAAAATGATTACAAAATTATCTTACGATCTATATTTACAACTCTTCATTATATATTAATAACGTTCTACTATCATATAACAAATCTCTTGCTCATAACTTTAATAATTTTAGACCTTTAACTTAAACAATTATTTCCATGGGCCACCCACAAAACCCTTTTATGTTACAATATTTATTTAATTACTCTAATTTATACAAAAAGAAATTATTATTTAAAATATTTTAATAAGTGAATAGCATTGAAAATTCCTCTAATTTCGTTTGTCTCTGGATTTGCTAAGGTATATACATTGTCAAATGGTACGGCTGCTATTACATAAGGTCCTTCATATGCCAAATTAAACTTACTCATAACTTTATTATCAGCGTCTGATCTACTATATCTTGAAATTTTTACTAAGTCACCAATATTATATTTTATTAATCTATTTCGCTTATCAAATTTTGTGTTTCTTATTCGACTTGCCTCTTTTAAATTTCTACGCACTTGTTGTCTAATCTGTTCGACATTATGTTTGTCTTTACTTTTGGAAATTACTTTGTCAAAAGACATCTCATTAGACTCACCATAAAGAATTTCACAAGGCGTGAAGCCTGTACTATTGTGATAAGAATTATTATACAATTCTTCTAATTTCGGCAATATTAACGCCCAATCTTTGTGGTTAGTATGACACAGCGTCCTAAATAATCTGCTCAACTCTTTATTTACTCGCTCTGTTGTATTTGGTCTAGGATTTCTAACTGTGGTATATATTGGCTTTATATTTAAATCTCTCATTGATTGTTTCCAGTGATTACTTACGAACTGTTTTCCATTATCTGTCATTATTGCCTTGGGCTTTATAATCTCAACAAAATGCTTTACTTTTGTTACAACAGACTTTGCTGTTGACTGTTTTAAAGGATATAATTTGATAAATTTACTGAATGAATCTTGAATGACAAATATGAAAGTGTACCCAAAGGTACCTGATACAAGTGGTCCATATAAGTCTGCCATGACTATATCGCCAATGTTTTCTGTTATTATAGATTTGCAGGGACCCACATATGTTATATTGCTTTTCTTAGATAACTGACATAAATGACAAGCCCTTAATTGGTTTTTAATATCTTTTGTTAAACCTTTCCAAAAGAATCTGTCTCTCACATATTTAATTACCTAATAGGGTCCTTGATGACCCATTTCGATATGCACTTGATTTATAATATCTTGTCTCAATGCTTTAGGTAAATATATTACTTCTTGTAAATTCGTTTTGTAATATAATACATCATTTTTCAAACTATACCTTTTAAATTTATTGTTTTGTTTTATTATGGAAGTATTTAATGTCTTTAACTTTTCAATAATAGCCAACGACTCTGAATCTTGTAATTGATATACTGTTAAGGATTTTAATTTTTCTATCAACTCAATATTCGGTTCGCTCTCTGTGTAAGCAATTTCTAAACTATTATTTTTATCCTCTTGTATTAAATCGCCATCAGGAGGATAACGTGATAGCACATCTGCAACAATATTACGTCTACCCGATATATGCTGTACTTCATAATTAAATTGTTCTATATACAAAATCCATCGGGTTACTCTACCATTGAATAACTTCATATTATTAATAAACAATAATGCTTTATGATCAGTTAATATTATTACTTTACTGCCCCGCAAATATGTTTCAAATTTCTTTAGGCAGCTTATTACAGCATAAAACTCTTGTTCAGTAACAGACCAATTTAATTCGGGGCCTTTTAAGGCTTTACTATGATAGCCTAAAATTCTCATTTCATTATTATCATCTATCTGATATAGTACTCCGGCCATACCCACACCGGAACAATCTGTTTGTAAATAATACGGCTTATTAAAGTCTGGATGATGCAATTGTATTGTATTAATAAATTGTTGTTTTATAAAATCAAATGCCTTCTGTTCTTTACCGCTCCATTGGAACTTTCGTCCCTTTTTAAGTAATTCACAGAGCGGTATTATGCTCTCGCTGTAATTTGGTATAAACCTTCTATAAAAATTGCATAGACCTAAAAAGGCCCTTAATTGTTTAATCTTTTTAGGTGCTGGAAACTCTTGGATCGCTCGAATCTTATCGGGATCTGTCTTTATGCCTTCTGTTGAAATTATAAAACCCAGCATTTTAATTTCTTTACAAATAAATTCACATTTCTGCAAGTTACACGTTAAGCCAGCTTTGTTCAATTTACTTAAAACAATATCAATGTGCTCCAAATGTTTATCTAACGTTCCTGTTGTAATAATGGCTAGATCATCTAAATAGTTCACACAAAATTCTTGGACTTCTGGTCCTAATATTAAATTCATGGCTCTGCTAAAGCTTCCTACTGATGTTTTTAATCCTTGCGGCAAAACATTATATACATATGACTTTCCATTGAATGTGAATCCAGTATATTTTCTACCATCTTTATTTATCGGAATTTGAAAATATGCATTATTTAAGTCAATGGTAGTGATATAATTCGCTCCGTGAAATGAATTCAAAACATCTAATTGTATAGGTGGTTTCTCTGTTTCTGCAACCATTTTCTTATTTATGCTTCTGGCATCAAGCAGAACTCTAATTGAGCCGTCTTTTTTAAGAGTGAATGTCAATGGACTACTGTAAGGCGTTGATGTCCTTGTGATGATACCAGCTTGTTCCATTTCATTTAACTTTTCTTCCATTTCCGATCTATATGCATATGGAATAGGATAGGACCTAGTAACTATAGGTTCATCATCGATCATTTCAATTTTATGCTCATAACAATTGGCTCTTCCCAATTTGCTCGAAAACATATTCTTATGCTTTTCCAAAACCTTACTAAGTTTTGCCCTTTCAGAGACCTCCAATGTAGATCCTATTTTTATATTTATTAAGGGATCATCGGTACATTGTTTGATGCAGTTATTATGTAATACAGATTTATTATTATATTTGAAAGGTATAAAGTAGTCTTTGTTTTTCACTTTAAATTCTATTCCAACAGTAGTATTTCTCAAATCAATCAATATTTTATTTCTCTTGAGCCAGTCAAAGCCTAATATTAAAGGTCTTATTAAATTACCTACAATTAAAGTTTGTGTTTCAAAGACTACTTCATCTATCTTTATAGGCAATATGATCATCTGTTGTATTTTTGTGCTGCGCTGCCCAACAGCACCTTTTATTTGCATTGCTTTAACTGGCATTATTGATATTTTACGATTATTTTCTTTAATTTGTAAATATAATAAACTTTCTGAAATGCATGTAACATCGCTCCCAGTGTCGAGGAGCGCGTCTATTTCTTTGTCAAATATTGAAACTTTAATTTCAGATCTCATATTCCCTATAAATTCCCTTTGATATTTATCTTCGTCTTCCTCGAAGACGGTTTGCACGAATAACTCCGTTATGGGCAAGTCCGACCTGGCTTTTAAGGTGTTTAATATGCTATTTACATTGTCGTTATAACTAAGGCCTTCTCTGTTAAAATTTGCTTTTAAAGTAATAGGTTTTCGCAACCCTCTATTGTTTTTACCCAATGTTTGACCAGGTCGCCAACCCAGTTTTAATAACATATTTAATGCTTTGTTCCCTTTTACATTGTAAGGGGTCGAATCGGGAACTAGTTCGACCTCTACAGCTCTAAATTTGGCTCAGGGGCCGTAACATCAGGTTGGTCATTAGTGAAATGTATTTCATGTACTTCATTAACCTTCTTTTTTCCCTCTTCGGGTTTACGCCATGTTTTGTATGATTGTTGTATTTCTTTATGTTTTTGCTCCGTATTATTATTAAACTTCCTCCTTTTCTCATTATAGTAAGGTTCACGACCTTCATCTTGTTTGTCGGTGTCATCTAAGTTTCTTAAGAAATCTGTCGTGTCTATTATTGTCTCAATTTTAGCTATTCTCCATAATTGCTGCACAGTTTTAGGATAATGTCTGATGACATCAGTTACTAATTGTTTTTCAGGTATCGGATATGATAATGTTTGTGCCTTCTCAACAACATAAAGAAAATAACTAACCATGGTGGGGTGTGTACTTCTATTCCATTTATTTTGCACAAGGAATCTCTTTACTTTATTTTGTTCTTCTTCACCCCAAAACACTCTTAGGAAGTCAGCTTTAAAATCATCAAAAGTTGTCCAACGCACATTATTAATGCGAGCCCAATACTTCGCTTCACCTACTAAGCACTCTTGTGCAATCGAAATTTCGAGACCATTAGATGGAACTTTCTTTAAATAATTGGTGAGATCTTCCAAAAATGATACTGGATGAGTATTTCCATTTCCAAATTTCGGCTTTTCTATTGTTACATTATGTACATTATATACAATATTTTGTCTAGGATCATTTACATGAGAGGTGCTCGCCCCGGACACCTCTTCTTGATTTATTTTAATTTGGTAATCTTTCGTTTGGTTAATAAATTTTTCCTCAAGATCCTTTATTTTAACCTCAAAGGTTTTCACTGCATTCTTAATTAATTTCTGAAGCATTTTCATCTCATCTTTAGGCTTAGCCTTAACTGAGGTTGATTTTTTCTTATTTTTAGCCATTTTAATTTTTATTTCCACTTTTTTTTTTTTTACACTTTTTGTGTCCTTCAGTTACTTTAATTGAGTTTTTCCACTTATTTCACTTTATAATATATAGGATTGCAGTTTTTTTTTTTTTTTTTTTTTTTTTTTTTTTTTTTTTTTTTTTTTTACACCTGTTGTGTCCTTCACTTAGTTTAATTGAGTCTTTCCACTTATTTCACTTTTTATTATTTTGCTCCGTTATGCACACACCTCCTATATTATTACTCAATTTTAATATTTAAGCCCCACCCCCAGACTCTCAACCACCCCCAGCAAACACCACTCTCCAAGACACCTCTCCATTTCACGGACAACAAATTGTAGGCATATAGCCTACCTCATAATTTTATATTACCGGCCTCCTATTTAAAATTTAACCTCTATCCTGGTCACGGCACCAAATTGTAACGAACCCCCCCCCCCCATCTTTTTTCTCTTTTCTACTATATATCCACTTATATTTGTATTTCTTTAGAATCTATATCTGTAAGATATATAAATATATCAAATTTACGTGACCAGTATAACTTGATCTTTCTAAAGGTTTAAATATAGGCCGTTTAAATTTATGGCGTGATCGTCTTAGTTAGGACCCTTTTTTACGTTGTGTTTGTATAGTAACTTAGTTCTTTTAGGTGTATCTTGGAAGAATGAATATTCACGAGAGCAATCGAAAGCTGTTGGTAGAGTTTTATAAGCTAAAGAACCCCGTTCACGAAGACAGAGCTCAAAAAGGTTAAGAACAATAAATTGTCCCTATTCCACTTGTATCTGGTTCACAACAGTCAATTCCTTATTAATTAATCCCTTCCCGCTTGGAAAAGGCTCACAATATTTATATCAAATACCAGTTACAAGGGCTTCGCTCTCCCACATTTTAAAAAAAAATGTGGAGGAGGTACACGGCCCCACACACGCCGCGCACGGTGAGCGCCAACCATTTTAATGCGCTCCCCCCGTAGGGTACGCAAAGTTGGGAACTGGACCGTAGTCCACAGCAAAATAACTGGCGAACCAGTAAAAGAGGACTTGGCCCCTTGATAGTGCGTAAGCACAAACATCGACCGAAGTCGCGCATGTCAATGCGTGTAAACGCCATACAGAATACGATCAAATCCAGCCACAGTGAAATGTACGTCACACGGGTTAGGCAACAGTAGGCACACTGACCATAAAAAGCCTTCCGTGAGCGCCACCACCTGCCAGACCGCCGTTCCTGCAGACGTGATGTAAGTGTAAGGCATCACCACCAATTGCATGGTCAGCACGGCCAATTGGCCGCAGAGCGTGTCATGAGTCTACCGCTCACCTCAAGGGAATGGGGTCCCACGTTGCGCGGCTTTCGGCCGCAGCCTTGAGAGCCTCCTCAGATTCTCCCTCCAGCTACCACCCGCATGAGGTCAACACATATGCTCCACCAACCAATACAATGGCAGATATAGCCAATAGGCAGTTATAAGATAATATTAATAATTCGCCATCAGAAAGGGTTTGTGTCACTGACGTTGAGTATATGCATTTTTCGATCATGTTTGTCTCACCCACCAACAAGTTGCCTTCAATCTCTCAAAGGTGGGAACTTTATAGAGATATATTATTAAGTTGTTATATAAAACATCATGGAGGGCAGACAGTCTGCAGCCCCGCAATGAAGGGACCCGACTTGGGCAAAGCTACTTAGGTTGTGAGTCAAACCAAGACGCAGAGAGCGCCATTGAGAATAGCGACCCGCCAAACAACCATCGTAGAGACGCAATGCTACAGAATGCAACAAGCATCAATACGACTATCGTCGGGCTTACACCATCCCAAGGTCCCCTATACAGTCCCAGCAGACATCACCACCCGCATACCTCCATCGACCAGAACCACAAGATGCATCGAATCAGGTGCAGCACACCCGCAGATCCATCACAAGACACAATACTGCAAGTAGCAGTAAGCATCAATGCAACTATCATACGGATGGCGCCCCCTCACAACACACCCACATGATCCCTATCGACTTTGGTAACAAAATTTGATAATGTTGTTAACTAAAAATACCACCAACGTATCATAGTAGCACGGTACTAAGACGTCAGTAGCCAAAACTCCACGTATCATAGCGCTATTGCACTAAGACATGAAGTTGAGTATGCTTGCTGCACTTAAAAGTACTACCAAACACACTCACCCTAATCCGAAAGATAGCCGACGTATCATAACGCTGTGCGCTAAGACGCCGCCCACAACCGGTAGGGGTGTGCGATGTCCACGGGCAAGTCGTATTGCTACAACAAACCCGCTTACCACCGGCACTAAGATGATATGTCTAGGACACATCGGTTAGTGAGTCCAAGTTTACCTCGGTCTCAGAGGCTGCGAAGCAACCTACACGCCACTATAATAATCCTTTTCAAGTCCCATTTCTTTCAATATAATGCTTTTACATATTTGAGACCTTCCACATATTTGCTTTATTTCATAGACCATACTACTGTATGTCTTATTCATATGGGACTTCAAGTCATAACTCTGCTATCATAATGCTTATGCATCATAGAGACCTTCTATATTAATGCTTTGGTTCGTCAGACCTTACTATGTTAAGTCCCTAATATAGGACTAGTCATTGTGCAACCTTAGTACTAGCAGTCGGTCAGCCGACCACCCCATATATATGTACAACCTTGGGTATGTGTCTCCGACAACGCCCCAATATAAGGGAACATTACAAGAACACGTTCATTAACTTAGAAATTTTCCAATTATTACACGAACACCTTCATCAACTTAGAAAAATTTTAATCCATTTTTTCTATTATATTACAAATGTTATTTATCTTTGTTATTGCAATATAATCGCCTTGTATTTATATGATTTGATACATTTTGAACATTTTAAGCAGGTTTTTAATAAATTTAGAGATTTTTAGAGACATTTTATGCGTTTACTAATATATATAATATTCAATATTCCAAATGGATATTTTTGAACTCTATGCTTATTATTTGCATTTTATTGTTTAAATTATAATTTCTATGACATTTTTAAATGTCTGTATAATGAATTTAATTATTATTTATTAATAATTATTATGAGGCGTCACAGTTTCTTCACGTCCAACGCTTATAAACGTTGCCGCCACCACGCAGGTCCGATATACTACAATAAACGACACAACTTTCATCCGCGGAAATAAATATGACAATCTAGAGGACGTCCTATGACGTCACGCCATTTCATAATTCTATCAACACGACGTTGTAAGACGTTGCTCACGCGAACGTGTTAAAAGGCTGGCAACGCATCTGCGATTGCAGATCCCTTATTGTTGCAGTTGTTCATGGGCGGTGGTCGACACTTATCATCTGGTGAACCGTATACTCTTTTTCCCCTCTTCTATAACAAAAAAATAAAAGTTGAAAAAACACGCTTTTGTAAATTACCGAATTAAAAAGTAGAAACAACTTTACAAAATGTGTTCTCAATATGGCTTAAAATGAGTAAGCCGTTTTTCAAGACGGTTTCATTGTGGAATCTTTTCAAAGGTACAATAATTTTAAATAGCGATTACTAAATCGCCTCATTGTCATTATGTTTTTGTCAAGATAATTATTAAGTTTTTGTCTTCACCCAGCACTTATCCGTAGCTACGGAGTTTTTAGACAATCTAGTTACAAAGATTTAAAAAAGTTAAAAATTACTTCATCGTATCTTCATATATAATTGCATACGGTCCATTTGCAACAAGCACGGTACATTTTTGTACGTGGTAGAGCGACGGTTCAGCTATATTATGATTGTAGCATGAATGGGTCGGCTCGACCAGGGTAGGACCACGCTCTCACAGAATACAAGCGTAAAATAGCAGTTTAATGTTGCTATGTTTCGTATGGTGAGTGTAGAGAATCGGGGACCCATTTTACTGGAAACGAGGCATGCCACCTTAATCAGGGGCGACAACGCATTTACATTTTTGTACTTAATTGAGAATAGATATAGATGTCTGTGGACCATAGCATATACTTACCAACAGATAGACTATGTGCTCGTTTGTCACACTTATTAAACAATAATAATAACAACACCGCGGTTAATTCTTTTGATAAATAAGCATTAATGTTGTGGAAGCAGTACCTACTTGAAATACTACGGCAACAATGTAATGTTCTTAACCACATCTCATAGTTGTGAAACTGTGGAATTTATTTTATTCCCGCGTGGATTTGATTTTGTGTAGTTTTTCGGAGCAGCACATCCCGTGAAGTAAATACCGCCCGTTTTGCCAATTAATTCACAATGTTCAGAGAAGCCAGGATATTAAATAATAGACCGATAATGTTTTTGATAAAAGCTAGTACATCACTAAATAGCAATTATTCTTATAATTGTTGGGTTTGTTTGGCCCTTGCTTGACTTTTTGTTTAAAATTATTATAGTATTTAACTTCGTAATCTTACTTAAAGCTTTATATAGCATCTGTTATTAAATTGTAATGTACTTTATATACGCTTTTATGGGACCAGTCTGTTAGGTAGTGTAGTGAGTCGTGAGCAACCCAGAGGATAAGCTCTCGCTTTAAAGTACGTACTATTTAAGTATGTTCATATAGCAGAAAACGGGCAATAAGCTTTCAGTGTTCTGTAGGGACAACCAATCTCTATCATTTTCTCACTTCAATTGATTTGTTTCACCTTTTGTCTAATCTACACCTATTATTATTTACTTTATATTATGATGTGATGAGGTTATTTGTCAGAAAAATATCAATTCAATATCAGATTGATTTATACAAAATAAATTTATGTTATTATTTGATTTTGTGTTAAAATGCTTGATGTTCGTAAAATATTCATAATACAGAAAATAAAAATATAAATCATTATTCTGAATAAACACATAATTCCCGAAATTCACTGAAACATGTTTATTATCTCTGAATGACATCGCCTTTCACACCTCCCTGTACTACGTGATGAGGTAAGAAGCCTTAGCGATAAAGAGTTGTATGGGAAAAGATGCGTATCTATTACTGTATAATACTTAGTGTCTTTGTTCGTTTGCGGACTTTTCTGGAAAAACACTTTAGAACGCAAACAAATTGAGTTCGATCTCCGTCAGCGCCCATTTTTTTAGTATTAATCTTAAGGGCTTATTTACCATGTGTTCGGCAGTAAAAGAAAACATTGGGTGAAAATCTGCTTGTAAGAAAAAAATCAAAGACATATCCAATCTACTATCGCGAAACAGGGCAGTGCGGCGGGCTGTCGCAAGTTAGTTGGGTACAAGAATTATAAGAAACTACGATAGGAAATATTCGATAAAGTATGGTAAAAATATTACAATACACATAATCAAACAAGAGGCTGGATAGAGCTGCAACGAAGTGCAGGAGACAAATGAAACACATTTCTTTCAGTTCACTGAGCAAAATGCTTAGAATTAGTAAGTCAATGGACGGTCAAGCTGAAATGCGGTTACTGCTAAAGTAAATGTTACCTATTCGTAATGTATACAATAAGTATTAATAAGAAGAATAATAAGTAGTGATAATGAACGTTTTCGCTGAAACTCATTCAAACTCTTTTTATGTATTTTAAGTGATAGAATTTTCTTCTTAAGCTGATTTAATATGTAATGAAGTCGAGGCACACATACGCGGCATTGCTCAAAGTACTTCACTCCATATCGCATATTATGTATTTTAATGCTGGTATAATTTATTATTTTTTAATATTACTCGTATTACGGTTACCATCACAGCCTATTAAAATCCACTGCTGAAAATAAGCCACTCAATAGATTGCCTCATAGGGGAAATATTTTCCATAGTTGCCACGCTTGGTAAGCGAGTTGGCAAGCGCAGTTCTTTATTTTTAGTCGTTATTAAGAAGACAATAGGAAAAAAGATTCTCGAGTGGCAGCCTTGTACCGGTAGGCGAAATTTAAGGCGACCTGTTAAGAAATACAGGAAGTCGACGGATTCAGCTGGCAGCATCATAATCCAATACTATGTGTTTTAAGCCATCTCCCGCCAGGAGAAGTAGGGATAATTTGCCTTGATCGTCACGCTTGGTAGGTGGATTGGCAAAAGTTATACCAGACGTCTTGTACCTTTGGAGCTGTACCTCTGTGTCAATTTGTGTCTTATACGTTTGGCGTAAGTAGTATACCACCACCTGTCGAAAACCATAAGATTTTTCTGACCTTTACCATAGTCGCCTCTTAAGACACCCATTGTACAATATAGGGTTATGGATTCTCTCACGTCTCCACCTATCGCCAAAGAAAATAGTTCACTCTATGCTTTATATGTACATAAACTGCTAGAAATTATTATGATATACATTTATTATATATTATACACCTAGACATTAGTCTCCCCAACGGAACAGAAAGCAGGTCTGTGAAAGTGAAAAGCATATGTGACATTGATACCTGGTGGACGTCTATGAAGTATTTATTTCATAATTTAACACTGTCTACTACAGTAGCGAGATAAATATTTTACAAATACATGTAAAAATATATTATAAATATTGATTTCACAAATTCTAAGCTAAATCTTTTCATAAAAAAGTTTTGATAGAAGCCTAACGATGCGTATAATTTCATCGCTTCCGTCAGAAAAGTTAGAAGCGTTAAAATCATTTTAGCAATTTTATTTACTTTGTTAGAACCGGGGTTTTAAAAATTTTACATTTTAAAACAAATATCAAAAAAAAAAACACCGCTCTTCGACTTTTCATTCACGATAACCTTTTTTACCCGCCTGGTTCAAAGGAATGTCGGACGGACGTATGTTTGTACGCCACTGTACGTACAGTAGTATACTTACTTGTTTTAATCGACCACCTGTAGCCTAAAAAGTCTAAAGATTTTGAATTACGAAATTTCGTTAGGTTTACTTTTATCCCAAAGTGTACATGTCATGTTAGGATAATAAGTTCAACACAACGCTCGCAATATATAATATAATATAAATCTCGTTTAAAATGGAATCTGGAATCATGTCTTTCTATCGGTTTATCAAACTGATCAAACAGTCCCACTCCCCGTGGTACAGTGCCAAAAACACGCCTGAGGACCCGCGCACGCTCGAGGAACAGCACAAATTTGTATATCTCATTAGAAACTCGTATTTGACCGTTTACTCAATTCAGCTGTCTCGACTAGAGTCTTGACTCTAAGAGGTATAGACACGCCAAAGTATTTACGCTCGTAGCATCCTATACCCGTATTTTGCTTTTCTTGTGAGGGGTCAAAATCAACTCGTTAGGTCTATTGCCGTCTTCTCGACTTAATTTGCCATTAGTCACAAGGTTCGGGGAAGACCCACACTGTCACAGAAAACCATCGTAAAATAGCAGCTTAATGCTTTATGTGTTTCATATGGTGAGTGTTTAGAATCGGATACCATTTTTATTGAATACAATACATTCCATCTTAGTCCTCAGGGGTGACACACATCTGCATTTTGATTCTTAATCAAGGATAAAGGTTACTTACAATCAGATGTACGGTGTGCTGTGTGATGCTTATTCTATAAAAAAATAAAATAAAACATTAAATTGAGTTTTGTTTCATCTTCCAATGACATCATACATTAGGCTGAATGAATCGAGGAAAACATCTAGTCTTTTTTTTGCGCCCAGAAGCAATTGAAAAGGGCTACCCCCGGAAAGCGAGGAGGTAGGTGTTGAATGTTCTAAGCATACCACGACAGCTGGCTGTCATGGTTATGTGGGACTCACTGCGACTAAAATAACCTAACCTAAGTGCCTACCCACTAAACACCACCTGTGAGACTGGCATTGGCTTATGAAGCCTTTCTGCCGAATCGAAAGAGACCCTCTTTAGGGAAAAGGGGGCGCAGGCGGCGACGAGAAGCTGAGGGGAAGCCTAACTAAGGCAAGTTAAGAAGAGTCGGCCTGAGCCTCCAGAAGACAGTTCAGGTCAGTCGAAATCTTGTTTGGCGGGTCCGGGAGCAAGTTTCTCGGCCTGCGGACTCGATAGCGAGAGGGGAGTGGGGCTGCATAAGTAGCTGCCTCACGAATGAAATGATTGGAGTAAGACTCTGAGGCTTTAAAGAAGTTCTCAGAGAGTGTTATAAGAAATTGTTGGATTGTGGGGAGCTCAAGTCTCGATGGAGGTCGGCGTTACGGACTATTTGGAGTTCGTTAATGATTTTGGGGTCAGCGTGAGCAAATATAGGGCCTGCGTAAGTCATAACTGGTGGTATACATAGCTTGTAAAGGGTTCGCTTGTTTCGGAAGGACATTTTACTGTGTCGGCCCGGCATACTGTTGAGCCTACTCAGATAAAAACGTACGTTGCGGGTTACTCATTTGACATGGGGCCCGAAGGTGAGCCTCGTTTCAACGGTGACACTAAAATATTTGGCCGACGTATGCCAGGGGACAGGGGTCCCTAGCATACGGATTGGCGGAATGGTAGGGGAGGCGGCGTCGTTTATAATCAAGGTGAACGATGGAGCTCTTCTCCGGGTACACATCGATGCGCCATTTTTGGAACCAAGCTCCTAAGTCATCAACTGACTTTAGGATCTTATTCTGTATGAAAGGTAGCGAGATACCTTAACAAAAGAGGGGAGTGTCGTCTGTGAAGAGGGAGAGCTGAACACCTATCGAGGGGATGGGAATATCCTTGGTTAACAGGATATATAGGAAATGTTCACGCCCTTAGTTGCTCCTACAAAGGTCGATTGGGCTAGGGCCCATAGTAGCCCCTTGACGGGCAACAGAGGACGGAGCCCAAATGGCCAATGGATATGAAGTATCTAAGGCTAGGTAGATAAATAGGACGTACCTGGTTCCGAAGCTAAGACTGACCACAAGGCTCGGTCAGGCGGTAGGTAGGTGCATGTAAGTTTGTTTGTAGTAGTGTGTACATGTGTGACTTGATCGCAATCAATATTAACTTCCAAAATAATTAATCGACCCGGCGTCCGCGCAGACAATCTATTTTTCTAGACTCAACAAACTCCTCGTCGTTGCATAACTTGCTAACAAAAACCGACACTATTTAGAGGTTATACGGTACACGACCACGCTGTCCTCGTGACTGCGCTGTATTCGAGGCGTTCTTAACTAAACTAACTTACGTGGTAGAGCCATGCTTACGTGGTAGAGCCATGCTGCAGCTATATTAGTAGTATAGTTGTAGTACGTATGGGTCGGCTCGCCCGGGGAAGGACCACGCTCTCACAGAAAACCAGCGTAAAATAGCAGATTAATGCTGCTGTGTTTCGTATGGTAAGTGTAGAGAACCGGAGACCCTTTTTACTGGCAAAGAGGCATTCCATCTTAGTCCTCACGAGTGACAACGCACTGCATCTTGAGTCTTTATTGAGGATAGATGTAGATGTCTATGAGCTACAGCAACCACTTACCATCAGGTGGACTGTGTGCTCGTTTGTCACCCTATACTATAAAATAAAAAAAAAACCCAAATATTCAATAGTAAATTAGGCGCGCACAATTTATTCAAATTCTAGACCGTCAAAAAATCTAAATCGGCCGCAAGCAACCAACCCAGCGGTCGCAAACAACTATACGATGGCCCGTGCGTCAAGCTACTGTCGCTAGCCCACGAGGCCGAACGCCGGGAAGCAGCATACCTACCACCATCGGGCGATGCGCTGAGTCAAACGCTATTGGATGCAGTTTCAAATGCCCATGTTTGGGCCTAAACAAGCCCCCGTCCCGGACATAAGGACTTATGTCCGTGAGTAAAGTGGCAAACGGGATAGGGTCGCGACGGCACGTTGCAAGACCGAATCTACAACCAAAACCTCGGCCACCGCCTCAAAAATACCGCCCCAATGTGGGCAAGCCGGAGGGTCGAACCTCCACTGGATGCCCTTCCTGGGCATCGCAACAACTAAATAGGTCCTGTTGCAGACAGAAATTCGACGACCTCTTTCAAATATCTAGCAGTGCCCCTTATAATTCGTTCCGCAGTCAGACAGGATCAGCTCCGCAAACCGCGACGCGATACAAAGCGGCCCAGCATGGCCACAAAGGCTTCAGTGCTAAAGGTACTTACAAGCCTCAGTGACGAGGCACACGAAAACGCACAGATAGGTCTTAGTATGATTTTGTTCAAGCAAGTAGGCATAATCAAGCCGTAGCTGATTTCAATCTGATAATCTCCCAACTAGCTAGCCTTTTAGACGTGTAGTCCTATGCTTATATTTCAATCAAGTTTCAAAGGCATCAATACTCAAAACCACCAAATTAATTCAAACAAATTAATTTACCGATGCGCATAGATCAAAACAGACGAATTAAGTAAAACGATAAACATAAGAGACAGCCCTATGTCTCTTTCCAAATAAATATCTTCGACAATGCCAATAAAATGTGAAAACAAAGAGAGGATTGATTTTCATTTCCTTAGGCACAAGTAGTGTTACTACATTTCAATTTTATTTTAAACAAAGCAAACATAATGATCAAATATATTTACAAAAACATATGTACAAGTATTCAAAGAGTATATTAAATTCACGTTTTTACTCACAACTGCTACAACTGTGAAACATTTTGCGGAAAACCCAAAGCATTTTTATTTTTAATTCAAAGCATTATTAATTAAGTGCTCGACCAAACCCAAATCTAATACTCTTTGACAGCGTGATTCAACGCTCCAGGGGAGCCCTAGTCTTCCCACCAACCAAGTGGAGGCCACACAGCGTTGTGAACCCGAATCCAATAGAGCGCGAACCGCTAACAGTTGCCACTTGGGTTGTACGCCGTGTTGTTTACTGAGGCCGTCGGCAACAGAACAGTTTGACAAGTGTACTGTTGACGGCTCAAAGGCTCAGTGGAGGCGGCCGTGGTGGGGGCTAGGGCGGTAGCCCAGCCGCGGCCACTCAGCTAACGGGGGTGAGAAGGGTCTAGCTGACTGCTGAGTGGCCGTGAAGTTCCTCTCCAGACGCTGAGGGGGGCGACGACACCCCCGCCACTGGGGGAACGACCCCCCGACTGGTCGGGGGAAGGACCCCTTTCAAACCTAGGGGCTCGGTGGCTGGCAGGCGAGCGCCGAGCGTCGCCCGACAGAGGGCGTGGCTGAGCGCCGCCGCCCGTGGGGGTCGAGGACCCGGCAAAGCCCCGAGAGGAGACGCCGTACGCACCCAGGCACAAAACTGCATGGTGATTGCCCTGGCAATGCGGACAGGGCCGCTGGTGCGGGCAGTCTCACTGGAGGTGCCTTTCCAAACACGAGTAGCACCAGTGGCGCTCCTTGGCGATAGTTCGCCTTGCCGGAACCGGCTTACCTAATAAATTCGGACACGACGTCACCCGGTGATTGGATGCTCGACAATAGGAACAGGGGGGCGCCTCTCTGGCCACTGGGCCACTGTAAGATGGTAGGGAGCGGCGTCCTCTCGCGGGAGCTCCGATCGGTCTTAGGGGGGTTGACGACGACTTGCCCGGCGGATTCCGCCTCTCACTGGGCACGGCTCGTAAGTCGTCAACGGTGCCCGCCGCGTTCTCAATTTGCCGGCACTGCTCCTCCAAGAACCGCAGCAAATCACTGAAGGGCGGAATATAGGAAGAGCCGTCCCCGCCGTACCTCTCCTCAAAATGTATCCGAAGGTCGAGAGGCAGGCGGGACAGCACGATGTGGAGCAACAAGAAGGACCATTCATCCAACGGTAAATCCAACTGCCTCAACGCATAACAGGCCACCAAGACTGGATTCACGATGTCGGGGCGTAGTCTGGCCCGGTTCCTAAGCAGCGGGAGGCTTAGAAACTGCCTGACGTATTCGTCCGCATTTCGCCGGACGTTGGCATATCTTCCGGCCAGGACGTCTAGAGCAGTCTAGTAGGCATCGTCCGACAATCTCAAATGGCCGACGACACCCAGGCCCTCCCACTTCAGTGTGGCTAGAAGGTACGCCATCTTCTGGCTTGGCGTCAAGTCCCTCCGGGCGTCCACTAGGCTATCAAAAAGCCCAACAAAAGTCATCCAGTCGGAAAGGACTCTGGAGAACCTTGGCAGGTCCATAGTTGGGAGTCATCCCAACAGCTCCGGCTGAGTTGGCTGCTTCCGAGGGGACTCGGCCAGGCCACTCAGCTGAGCTTCACGCGCCTCATCAGCATACTTGGCCCACGCTTCGATCAAGTTGTCCGTGAGCGAAAAGAATTGCTCGTAGTCCGCGAGGCAGGAGTTTAGGACTCCCTGTTCCGAATCCGAGGCCATGAGCTCAGTGCAAACCTCCTCCACTACGGCCGCGACCTGCTCGAGCCGCTTCTCTAAACTATAGACCCGATCCGGTCGCCCTATCAAAGCATGAGCGTTAGTGGCCCAGCGCAGCTCCGCCCGCAGGCGAAGCGCCGGTTGCTTGTACGATGGCATCTCTACTACTTACAAATTACTACTCGGCACAAATACAAATCAAATTAACAAATAACAAATACAATTACTATCAAATCAAGTTAAATGTAAATTACACTACATGGCAAATACACACTTCCGTCGGTCAGCAAAGATGCCCCGCTGAAGCGACCGACCTTTCGGCTATTTAACCTACCTACCCAAAATACCTGATGCGTACCTAGCCCTAACAAACTCTTAATTCTACCCGCTAACAAACAACAAAAAAAAAACAAAAACCATATATTTTAATTTTATTACCTACTTATTTATTACCTATATTACGGCCGGGCTTGATTGGAGAACTAATCCAAACCACGCTCTGATACCAGAAATGTTCACGCCCTTAGTTGCTCCTACAAAGGTCGATTAGGCTAGGGCCCATAGTAGCCCCTTGACGGGCAACAGAGGACGGAGCCCAAATGGCCAATGGATATGAAGTATCTAAGGCTAGGTAGATAAATAGGACGTACCTGGTTCCGAAGCTAAGACTGACCACAAGGCTCGGTCAGGCGGTAGGTAGGTGCATGTAAGTTTGTTTGTAGTAGTGTGTACATGTGTGACTTGATCGCAATCAATATTAACTTCCAAAATAATTAATCGACCCGGCGTCCGCGCAGACAATCTATTTTTTAGACTCAACAAACTCCTCGTCATTGCATAACTTGCTAACAAAAACCGACACTATTTAGAGGTTATTCAGTACACGACCACGCTGTCCGGCGGCGCTCACGTCATCTCACACCATCGGGCGATGCGCTGAGTCAAACGCTATTGGATGCAGTTTCAAATGCCCATGTTTGGGCCTAAACAGGAAAGGAGCGAGCAATGACCCCTGAGGGATATCGACTTTGATGGGGCGCTGAGAGGAGAGCGTGCCTTCGTGTCTAAAATGAAAGGTACAATCCTTCAGGTAAGAGGCCACGAGACGATCAAGACGATCAGGGAGACATATTTTATATAGTTTGTAGATAAGGCCTTAGTGCCAGACTCTATCAAAAGCTTTTGCAATATCGAAAAAGACCGCGATAGTCTTATGACGACGAGAATAGAAACCGTTGAGGATATATTCCACAATAAGGTGAACTTGTTGGGGACAAGAATGTTTCGCTCGGAAACCAAATTGGTGGGGATGACGAGAGGGTCACCGTCTGTGGGAAACAGGTGGATCCTCATGCGAGTAAGGATGACTCGTTCGAAGAGTTTGCCTATGGCTTTGAGGAGGCTGATGGGACGATGACTGGATGGGAGGTTGAGAGGCTTTCCTGGCTTGGGTATACCAATGACAGTTGCCTCTTTCCACGTAGTGGAAAAGTAACTAAGATTGAATCAGTATATCAATATATCAAAATATCTAGTCATTAAAAAACGATATTGTCTTGCTTGACGAGTTTATATATCACGTTGTCAGAAGTCAACGTTTAGGTTTATACTTTGCTTGATTTCTAATTTGATTGATTCACAGTAACCCTTGAGTTGGTCATTATTATGCTACGAGGAACTATTTTCCTTTCTAGTTGGTTTTGTTTCAATTAATACGCAGTTTGTGCGAGATTACTCCTTCAATAAATACAAAGTTATTTACTCCAAGTTGCAAAGATTTCTTAACGATAATTTTACATCAGTTATGTTTTTTTTAATTAAAGTATTTTACGGATTTTATTGTGTCAGTATCCGTAAAAATAGCTTTATTCAATGTGTAGTGTTCGCGTAAATGTATAAAATAATTATGTTTTTCTCTACATAATAGGATATTAAATCGAATAAATCATCAATTTTTATTTAAATACACGAAAAACAATGTTTAATGCTCAGAAGTTTAATGTAAATAACAGAAGCTCATATATTATGTAAAAATCCAAAGGATAATTTATGAGTTTAATATTACTTTTTCATGTTGGACAAAGGTAGCAAACTCTTTAGCCCACACTATGACGTTATCATCAGTAAAAGCTTAAAAAGATATTAAAAATACCTACTACTTAGCAAACAAAAATCATTATTTGCCAATCTTCACGTATTAATGCGGTTTAAAAATAATCTTATATCGAATTTAATAAAAGCGGGTAGCGTGACATTGCCAACACGAAAGTAAAGCTCAACCTCTTTCGCGTCGCGTTCGAGGTTGTGTAATAATTAAAATTGATGTTTGTAATTGACGTAAAAAGTTCCTTTAACCTAATGTTTAAAGCAATATAAACAGCCCCTTCAACAAACTTGTGTAATTAAAATTATAATATTTTTTATTTTATTTTAAAATAAGTTTTCCTGGCCGAACTTCGGAGATATAATTGTTAGTTCTTGCAAGTTATCGGCCACGCTAAGTGTAGTATATTGACAACCCGCTTGCCAAGCGTGGCAACTATAGCAAAAGTATTTTCAAAAAGTTCTTATGTTTACACGAACAGTACAAATTTGGTATAGAGACAAATTTTTACAGATTTCATCGCGCATAATAACTTACTATAAATTCCTGACGATTAGAGTACTTTAAAACACCCATAGTCACGGGACACTGAGGTGTTTGACATCCTCATGTCGTACTTAACCATGGTCATCTTCAGATAAAATTATTAATTTTAACACACCTTTAAAAAGATTATTATTATGATACACAAGCGCGAAATACATATATTATAATGATAATGAAGCTCGGAAACCAAAAATTATTCCAAGAATATAATTTTATATTTTGTAATCAACAAAATCTTATGTCAAATGAATCAAAATCTATTTAAAAAAAACATACTTTAGTAATTCCGAGAAGTTATTTGTCATTATACCATAGTTTTACAAAAAGTGTAGCGAGGGTTTTCCTAATAAGGAATGTCTTTAGTTGGTTTTTAGATAGCAATAACAAAAACTAGAGGGCTGTCGCACGCATTTTGCGTGACATTTACAGATTGCTATAGTTTCTTATACAAACTTTATCTAAGATCTGCAATACGGGTAATGGATATTTATTTAAAAGGGATTCGAAAAAAGTCACAATGTATTGTCTATTTTTTAAATTGTGTTTTATCAGTATCTGATAAAATAAGTTTTTCGAGCGTACTCAATCGAGCGTAAACAATCTTCATTTTCTCATTAAATTATTTTTATATCGTAGAGACACGCTGCAGGTATGTAATGTTGGAAAGAACCCCACTTTCATAAAGTACCAGCGAAAACTAGCAACTTCATGCTGCTGGGCTTTGAATAATGATTGTATAGACCAGGACCAGGAGACCATTTTTACTGATAAAGCGGTATTCTATCTTGATCCTCAGGGGTGACAACACATCTACTATTTTTGATCCTTAGTCGGAGATTAATGTAGTTGCCTATGGGCTGTAGAAATTATTTATAATCAGGTAGACTGTGTGCTCAATTGTCGCATTTATTATAAATAAAAAAAATTATTAAGGTGCAGTAAACCAATGCTTATGGTTTGCAGCACTTAAAAATGTCATGTGTTCGAATACGTTATCCAACTGTTTTCGCAGCCACCCTCGTACAAATTTTATATTAGTTGTTGTGGTTAATAAGGATAGTAGTATTATTAATGACTTTACAAAACGACGTTACAGTTTAGTAGTCGCATTAGATGTTTCTTCAAGTTTTTTTATTTAATGTCCTAAGAAACGTGTTTATTATTTCACAACATTTTTGGCAGTCCTGGCACGTCCATTCTCATCTGTCCGTTGCGCGTAGTGCAGATACCTGCTTGTTGGTAAGAACAGCAAATGCTATGCTCAGATGTACCAATTTTTCACAGCGATTGCACTCCACACCGGGTTTTGATTTGGTAATATTCGTCTTATATTGATCATATTGAGCCATATTTACCATATTTGTTACCCACAAATGTTACGTAGAAAAAAATTTGATCACTAGAACTAGAACACGTGTTACTTTATCGAGCGCCGATAAAAGAATCGTTCACCTAATGGTAAGTGGATGCTGTAGCCCAAAAACATTTAGGTACATCTATCTTCGATTAATAATAAAAATGCAGATGCGTTGTCACGCTGGAGAAGTAAGATAGAATTCCTCGTTTCCAGTAAACAGAGATCTTCTCGAGGAATAGCAGCCCGGATTCCGCAAGTTAACGGTGTTAAACCCCGCGCCTCAGAGAGAACGTAAAACCGTTGCTCCTGTGCCTCATCTTCTCCGGTCCTGTCGGATGTCTGTCTCATCGGAGTATGAGAGAGGGGGAATAGAGAGTGCATCGGCACTTGCGCGTGCTGCACTCACTCGCGTACTATAATCCTGTCTTGCAAAGATGGCTTGTCTTTGTTGAGACTGGCCGCCGCGCCGTAGTGATTGAGATTCGAACTGGAGGACATTATCATTATTGTTTTATTTTACTTCTTTACTATTTAATTTTTTTTTGTAATAAACTAATGGCGAGTAATTGCATTTTAGTGTACATCTAAAAATTCATTTATGAGTTTTTAGATGTACACTAAAATGCATAGTTAAAAGTATATTAGTTATACTTAGTTAAAAGTATATTAGTTTGAAAAATAACTGTAACAGAAAGGCACTTTGAAACACAGGCGTAAGTAACTTTAAGGAACTGTAAGGAAAGTAAAAAAAGAAAGAAATGGAAGCAGTATAGAAGATAGAAAACGAGGGATTGTCTGCCAAAGAAGAATAAAATTAATAATGAGAACAGGATATCGTACCACCTAATGCAACCGGTGAAATCTTATAATTCATGTTAATAAAAAGCATTAAATGTTAGATGGAGTAGATAAATAAAACTAGAATAAAAAATAAAGTTCTATTTCAAAATTTATACAGATGCTAAATAACTACAATTACATTCCTCGGTAGAACTAAAAGACAATGGGTTCTTTCAAGCGATGAAAGGGCCAAATAACAATTAATTATATCTCCTTTGCAATGGCCCGCAAGGGGATTGTCTACGGTCCATAGTAATTTAGGGCCAGAAATGGGGTGCAAGAATTGAAATAATAGTAGTGTTTCAAAATATTTATTGTATTAAACACAAAATATGTTTAAAAGCTGGCTACTGTCTTGCAAATCATTTAATAATTAGCATTTTTGGCTTTTTTATATAAAAAATTATTAATTTATTTATAAATAATTATTGTTATTCCGTTATCACTAAAAAGGTAACCTGGAGCTTACCTAGACCTTGATGTTGATATCGCATCCTTTCCAGTCCAGCAGCTTGAAAACATCTTCCAATGCAGCGGAGAAGAGTTTCGGGGATATAACGTCACCCTGTCTTTCACTTCTCTGCAGTTGGATAGGTTTCGTACTCTGATTCTTACTCGAATAGCCATAGTAGCTCTACTAAGTATACAAACACTTCAGCACTTCGATATACCGACAGTCAACTTGGCACCGCTGAAGGGACTGCAGCACCGCCGAAATTTCGACGGAATCAAAGGCTTTCTCATAATCCACATACGCACATACATAACAAAATCTACCGAAGATAAATTGCCGAGGCTTAGTACGTATTTAAATACATTGCAATCGTGATGAGCACATAGAACGAAACTTATTTATAGCTCCATTTTCAGCTTAAGCCTAAATAATGAGATTTCGCTTCGTTATAGACACATTTAGTAAGAACTCACACTAAATAGTCATTTTGGTAGATTGTAAAGTTATGAATAACTTGTTTAACTTAAACTTAAATGAAAATTTTTCAGACAAAGACGAAGAATATATTTTCAAGGTAATAGAAAAGTTTTTTCCACGAACATCTTAATGTTTTGGTGATTATATTTAAAATATTTAAAAAATTTCTGACAATTTTATCTTTTTTCTAACATACCCGTACCGAGAATACATTGAACGCCCATCGTACATAAAAAATTATCAATCTGCCCCAGCTTTGCACGGGTAATTTCTGGATCTCGTCAACAGCGGCACCTACTATGGTGAATCTAAAACGTTGAATCAACTTAATCACACGCACACAATTTCATCAAAATCGGTCCAGTTGTTTAGGTGGAGTTTAGTTACATACAAACGAACAGAAAAATTATGTATACATAAATGGACGGTGGAAAGGAAAAAAATACCAAGCGACACATATGCAACTTTACAGGAGAGCTGATAAAAGTTTGAAATTTTGAAAAAAATTCATATTAATTGTACTATTTACCATTTTTTTATAATGATTTTTACATGATTATAAAGCTGTTTGGACACTTTATTACCTACTTTAAGTAAGTTCCCGATTTACTTACTTACCATTTCCGAAGTTAGTGTCGCTTAGTAAAAAAAATAAAAAAATCACGAACGGGAAAAACCGACAACCGACTCTTGAGGTAAAAACCGAAAAAAGTCATAATCTGACATTTTTGGAGAATTTGAGCATGCTAAACTTACCTGTATAATAAAGAGAACATTTCTATGATCTGGTAAAAGTTACTTACCACTTCATGATTGATAATTTCTGTATGGGATATTTTTACCAGAGAACAAAATAAAATGAGATTTTGCCCCTAATAATTCAATGCGGATTTTAAGTTTAAAAGAGAAAAAAACACTAGTATTTGTTTATTAAACATCAATTTTTTTTTAATAAGAAAAAATATTCAATTTCGTGATTCAATATCATGTTCCCGAAACAACCTTCCAAAACGCCTTCTAAATTAAAATTAAAAGTACCTTCACTAGTTACGAATATCGTCAGAGACCTTCGGTTTTATAAAATAAAAAGAATTTACAAGTACATTGTAACGTTAATTACTTAGTGTTCATTAGGGAACATGAATAAAATAGGCGACTCACACGATAGGTAAAATTGTATATTTAAATGATAAAAATACGAAATTATTTGGTGGCGATCGTGTCGCGAGCTATCGGTGAGTGCCGGTCTTAGGCGCGGTGGTGAGAAACCCCCCCGCACTTCACATACTCCCTGCGAACACCGTCGGTGCTGTTGTAATGGCGCCAACATACTCCCGGCGCTGGAAAGCTTAACAGCTTTCAAGATCTTCGAACTCATCGGGCTTCGGTAGTAGGACGATTCTATTTAGGGCGCGCCGCACAATTCTTCTTGCAGTGTCTATACTCGTATCTGCGACGCGTGTCAATCCGTTAGTTCCCGTGAAAAGTCTTTTTACACGTCCGAGACGCCAATAGAGCGGTGGAGCGCTTTCCTCTTTCAAGAGGACTAGGTCGTCAATTTATAGGCTCTCTTTGGACTTCGTGCGCCACTTCGACCTCACTTGCAGCTCCGCAATGTACTCGTAGCTCCAGCGTCGCCAAAAGTGTTGCTTAAACTACTCGATGCGCTGGAATCTGTCGACACGATTGGCATTAGCGGATTGTAGACACGGAGATGGCAGCGAGCTTAGTGGTCTACCAATTAAAAAGTGGCCCGGAGTAAAAGGATAATAGTCAGTGGGAGAGGAACTTAATAGACATAGAGGGCGGCTATTTACGATGCATTCTATTTGTGTGAACAAAGATGACAAGTCCTCATAGGTTAGGTGCGTAGTCCCTAATATCCTAGCCAGGTGGAATTTGGCTGACTTTACACCGACCTCCATCAAACCATTGAAGTGAGGAGCGTATACAGGCGAGAAATAAAATTCAACGCCTTCGTTAACGGCAAAATCAGCGATAGTTTTGGCATTAACTTCAAAAAACTCTTTAAGTTCCTTTGAAGCAGCAACAAAGTTTCCACCATTGTCGCAGAATATCTGCTTTGGTAGCCCTCTCCGTGAAATAAAGCGTCTTAAACTTAATATAAAAGCATCCTTAGACAGCTCACTAACAGCCTCCAAATGGATGCACTTATACCTAAAACATATACACAAATAAAATTTTGTAATTTTACAACCACGACCTTTGCGATCCGTGATCATAAATGGCCCAGCGAAATCAGTCCCTACTGTAATAAAAGGAAAGTCGGGCATTAATCTTTGAGCAGGTAGGTTGCCCATTATGGTTTTCATAGACTGAGCCTTAAAACGTCTACATACGGTGCAATTATGCACAGTACGTCTAGCTAGACTTCTTCCAACAATTGGCCAAAAACGCGTTCTAATAGAAGCCAGTAAGGCTTGGGGCCCTAGATGTAGAAGCCGTACGTGTTCTTGTTGGAATAAAAGTTGAGTAAAATGATGTTTAGAGCTTAACAACACGGGATGCTTCATATCGAAACTATATTCAGAAGCCTGAATTCGACTACCTACTCTTATCACTTCTTCATGTAAAAAGGGATTAAGTGCCGAAATGTTAGGGCTTAGGGAATTTCCTTTTAATAATAAATCGTATTCTTTAGGGAATGCCTCTAATTGGGAAATATAGACTAATGAATTAAGAGCTTAATTGAGCTCGGCGGTAGTTAAGGAACCTGTAGCTTTAGCTTTTGAATTTTTACAGTTATTAATATATCTATGTACATAGGCTAAAATGTGTTGTAATTGTTTTAATTTAGAATATTTGTTAAAGTTAATAATTGATTGATAATTATCACAAATAGCAACTGGATGTGCTTTAATTTCAAATTCTTCATCTCAATAATAGTCTGCGACTGCATAGAAGGCCACTTGGACTCCGGTAATAATAAAAACTTAGGTCCATACCACCACATATCACATGCAGCGATCTGTTGTGGGTTTACGCCACAGGATAGACGGTCAGCTGGGTTGTGTTCTGTAGGAACGGGGTGCCATGAATTTGCATCAGTCAACTCTCTAATGGCGGCGACACTGTTGGCAAAAAATGCTTTCAAGTTAGAAGAACCGCAGCGCAACCAACTAAGAACTACGTTGGAGTCAGTCCAATGGACATGACGCGATATTTTACGTCGCAAGGCTTTGGTCACAGATGAGCTCATTTCAGCTACAAGAAGAGCACCTGAAAGCTCCGAACGAGAAATTGTAATAGGGCTGGATGCTGGGGCAACGCGAAATTTCGCACATAAATGTTGGACATTTATTTGTTCTTGTTTATTTGTGGAGCGTAAGTACAAAAATGCACCATAGGCGCGTTGCGATGCATCGCAAAAACAGTGGATTTCAACAGAGACTGGATATTCTATTGATACCCATCTAGGTATATTTAGTGAAAAAAGGCATTTAGGTCCATCAACATAAGGTCTCCAGACATCGACAATTTCCTTTGGAGCGGGCTCATCCCAGTCCAATTTGAGAGACCATAAGGTCTAAATTAAAATTTTGGGAACGATAGTGGACAAGGATAGGAGCCCCAAGGGATCGAAGATCTTGAAAGTTGAAGAAAGTATAGTGCGCTTAGTGACGATCTCAGACTGATCCACTGCAATGGGAAAATTAATGCTGTCGGTCGAAGGACTCCAATCTAGGCCCAGCGTATTTGTAGACTGACTCAATGTCAGGTTGCCGGATAACTGGATAACGTCTGAAGGCAGTAAAGAAGGTAAGTTGGATCGGTACTTACGTAAATTAAAACCAGCCATAGGAAGAGCCTTATGTGTTGATTTCTGTATAGACCGTAATTGATCTTCATCATCGCTAGAAGTTAGTAAGTCATCAACATATATGCTCTCCTGTATGACTGCCTCAATCACGTCATCGTCACACTCCTCGCCCACTTGCCAGGGACACCTGGTGGCAAGGAAACTAGCGCTAGCAAATCCGTAGGTGACCGTGTTAAACCTGAGTGTTTGTAATGGTTTGTTTTCCGCATCACGCCATAAAATCAGCTGTAGGTTTCGGTCAGACTCATCTACTTAAACCTGCCGGTACATTTTTTCAATATCCGCTGACAACACATAACGATATTGCCGGAACCGGATGAGGATATTGAAAAGAGAGTCTTGAACTGTAGGGCCTATCATTTGAATGTCGTTTATAGACAAACCAGATGAAGTGCGAGCTAATGCGTCAAAAACGACGCGTAGACGTGTTGAATCACTCTCTTCACGAATGACAGGATGATGCGGAACAAAATAGGCAAGCTCAGGTCGGTCTAATGCAGATATTGCTAGATGTCCTAGTTTGCGAGACTCCTAAATAAATCAACATAGCCGGATTTAAGTTCCGATTGCTTGCGAAAGCGACTTTCCAGGTTTATAAATCGCCGCCTGGCCATGAAATAGGAAGTGCCTAGGCTGTCTGGTTAGTCGATCAATGACAGATAAACACAAAAACGACCTTCTATAGTGCGTTTTGTGTGTTGTAAAAAATGTTGTTCGCAAGCTTTCTCTTGATCTGTAAGAAGGGGCTCTCAAGCTTTCAAGCTCCCAAAACCTCTTCAAGTCATTGTGAAGCTCAACTAAGTATTGTTGATTTCAATACTTACAAAATTACATTTCACTGTGGAATTTAAATTGAGATTGTCATTTTGAATATAGTGCATGGGACCTGCGATAAGCCATCCTAATTTAGACTCATGTAGAATAGGATTTACTTTGCCTAAAGAGTGCTGTTTGGTTCCAATAATGGACCAAAATAGGTCAGCACCGATGAGCAATCCTATGTCAGATGGCTCATAAAAGCTGGGGTCTGCTAATTCAAAGGACTTCAGGTTAAGGTGTGTAATAGACACAAGACACTTAGGTATCTTACCTGATATTTGGGGTACGACTAAACATGACGTCATAACGCTGAAAGAACCTACCTTTGAATGAATTCGAACATTGCAACGTTCAACATTAAGCTTGGAAATAGTTTTACATATGCCGACAACATTCCTAACATCGGACGTGGAAGAAGTTAAATTTAACTTTGATTAAAGTGCTTCTGTAATAAACCTAGACTGACTACCGTTGTCTAAGAGAGCTTTAGTGGTAATGTAATTGTTTGTTATGGGATTAATAATATCAAACAAAGCCGTACATAGTAGTGTCTCAAAAGCAGAAACAGCTGACATTGAAACTGGCTTAGAGACTGCAACATTAGTGACTGTCACATTGGTATCAGAAACCGTAGGTTAGTGCAAAAGGGTATTGTGATGTTCTTTGCACAAGCAGTTGGGACACAACTTTAGCTCGGATACTAATGAAAGTCTATCATCAATATATTTTGATTAAAATTGTGAGCACTCATAATTACGATGACCTTGACTACAGAAAATACACTTGTGAGACGCATTTGATGATGAGTCGCCCTGCTCAGCGCTAACGAATGACTTAGTTTGAGAAACGGGGTTTTGTTTGACGCCTTGATTGTAATTCGGGTTTGACTTTATATTTTTGTCTTGTTTACTGCGGTAAATAGACTCCAAAACTTCAGCGCGGCCCTTAATGAAAGTTATAAAATCATCTAGGCTAGGTATATCCGAAGCATTAATATTAGCTTGAATGTACTCCTCCCATTTAACACGCGTATTGCTGTCTAATTTCGCTGAGACTATGAATATAATCAGGGTATCCCAATGATCAGTTGGCTGTTTTAAAGTATTTAAAGCACGTAGGTTTTTTGTGACGTGGTCTACTAGAAATCTTAATGACTTGTCAGACTCACACAACGGCTCAATCTTAAACAAAGATTTCAAATGATTATTTATTAATTGACGAATATTATTAAAGCGCTCGCAGAGAAGACTCCATGCCTCAGGATAATTATTGCCGCAACCTTCTAAATTACATATTACACGAGCAGCTTCACCTTCTTGATAGGAATTTAAATAATGAAACTTGTGTATATTTATGTATCGTCGAATCGAACGTATTACGAAATTTCAACCATTTGTTGAACGTATCATCAAACTTATTAATTTTAATGACTGGTAAAGGAAAGCCGATAACTTCGTGATCATCTTCATCAGCTGTGTAAATACTTCTATGGTGAAGCGACGACTTTTTTGTCGTACTGCTTACGGAAATAATTTCCTGAGTCAATGCGATCGAATTGTGGAAAGCTTGTTCGATAACTTCTCTGGTATCCAATTCTAAGCTTAAATTATTTTCCTCCAATGCTTCAATCTGATTCTGCACGTTATCGAATTTGCCAAATAAAGTCTCAAGTTTAACTAATCGCTGTGATAGCTTCCATAGGAGTAAGCTTTTTACCTTTTAACTCTTCTCTTCTCAATGCAAGTAAGTGAATTTACTTGCATTGAGAAGTTAAGCTCAAATTTTGCGTAGCTATGTACATATGTATGCTTACGTTAAAAGAAATAGGTTCAGCTATATAAATTCTAACTATTTAACAGTGGCTACTAACTAATTAAATGCTAGTGAAGACTTTCAAGTCGTAAAATAGGCGCAATGAATGCAAATTATAGTCGACTTGAAAAAAACTCTGATTAGCTAGCAAATGATGCGGCGAAATAATAGTAAGAAATAATAGAAAATTAGCTGATTGGCAAGTAAAGAGGTGTAAATAGGTGATTTTAACTCGTTAGGTATGTAGATTGTAAGTAGGTTTAACTAGGTAATTCTTTTAGGATTGTTTTAATAGGTATTTTATTTGGTAGGATTATTGAGTAGGAATAGTTTATTTAGATTAGCAGTTTTATATGCGAAAGGGTACGAGGAATATAAAGGATATTGCTTAAGAATAGGTAGGTGGGGTGAGGCAACAAAAAATAGGATTAGATTCCTTGTTTACCTGTTCACACAAATAAAATTTTTAGGAATAGTTGGACACGAAGAGGTTAAATAACAGGAACGGGCTCACTTTTAGCTGGCAAAACCGCTGCTGTGGCGCGTAGATTCCGCTGGACCTCAGCTTGGCCGGTACTCGATAGCTGCCCTCTTGTCTTCTCTCCGCTCCAGATGAATTCTTCTTGATCGATTCGTTGTTCTTAGGACTCGGGACGGTACGCCAATTTAATAATCTTCTTAGCAGATGTAGTAGATCGGCGTGGCTTCCTTTGTTCTCGTAGCCCGTAGTACTTCCGTTCGCGATGTTGTAAACGCGGGGTAAGTGCTACAACCTTTGGACCGTACTACGCGGCGGAATTGGAATTCGTTATTTTAATTTATCACGGTCGCCACTATGTACATTAGGGAACATGAATAAAATAGGCGATTCACACGATAGGCAAAATTGTATATTGAAATGATAAAAATACAAAATTATTTGGTGGCGATCGTGTCGCGAGCTATCGGCGAGTGCTGGTCTTAGGCGCGGTGGTGAGAAACCCCCCCGCACTTCACATACTCCCTGCTAACACCGTCGGTGCTGTCGTAACGGCGCCAAAACTTAGAATTATTTAACGTGCTATAAACTTTTTTATACATAGAAGAGAGGGCAGACGAGCTTGCAGCTCGCCTGATGGTAAGTGTCTACCGCCACGCACGAGCATCCACAACACCAGAATTGAAAGCCGGCATTTTAAAGAGGAGTAAGCTCGTTTCTTGAAAGCTTAGGTCATATTGGTTCGGAAAAATCGCCGGTGGTAAACAATTGCACAAACAAGTTGTAGCAAGGAAAGAAATTTTAAGTAAATTGCATAGTGATGGACCCCAAGCATCCAGAAGGTGTGGATGGCATCGTCAGATTTGTTACGATGTGCGTTGGTGGAGTTTGGGGGCTGGAATTAACCCAAATAATTCCTCAAATTCTTTTCGCAGCGCCAGTAAATAGAGCTGATTAGAAAGAACTTGATAATCAACTATTCGATCCGCTCTTCGCTAGATGCGATCAAGTGGAATGATCTGGCAATGAGGTGTCACAGCCTGGAGATGAGAACAGTATTCCATGTGAAGCCGAACCTGCGTCTTATAAAGTTACAAGCAGTGTGCCGGCATGAAATACTGTTCCACTCTGTTAAGCACGCCAAGCTTTTTATAAGCCAATTCTGCCTTCCCTTCCAAGTGACCGCGGAACTGTACATCATTCGATAAAATGGACGCCGAAAATGAAAAAGCGCTGAAATTGAAGGGATATAACAAAAGGGTTTTTAGCGGTAAAGACGTAAACCTCTGTCTTCAGAGACCAATCCGAGACTTTATTTAACAAAGATTTGACTTCAGGCACAAGTTAGTTCCGGTACTCGACGAGGTGTTCCCGAGAAACATTGGTACGGTCGATGTAAAATATCATCATCACCTGTGCTGTCATCCGTAGACCAATAAATGTTATTAGTTTGCAACATATAATTGATATTCAACATAAACAGTGGAGGGGTGAATGGGCTTGCAGTCGGAACATTCCATAAAACTGGTAATCCAATTGCACAATTTCTTGGGAAGCAAATATGAAGGAAGCTTCGAAAGAAGCACTTTGTGCCAAACCCGATTGAAGGCTTTTGATATTTCCAAACTAACGGTCAAAGTCTTACTCTTGGACTCTACTGCATCCATCATCTTGGGAGTCAGGGACTCTAGAAGATCACCAGCTGAGTGACTGCGGTGAAAACAGTATTGGCAGTTACTAATTAGCTGGCGGACTACAAGGTACGTAATCATCTGGCAGTTTATAATGATATCCATGATTTTGGAGTACAAGGAGGTAGGCTAGGCTTGTAGCTGAACTGTCGCTATTTTTAGGTATCAGGTGCATTAAAGCTATCTCATGAGTTCGGGACCACCCATACGCCTGGTAGGACATGTCTTCAGCACAATATTAGGAACTTCATCAGGTTTACTCGAGTTGTTAACATTCAGGGAAAGAAGCGCAGAATGGTCAGCAGTGTGTTCCTCCCGTCACCCAAAGTCAAGTTGAACGCAAAAAGAGAGTCTAACAGATCGGCTTTCACTTTTGCGGCGTGGGCCAGTGAGTCGTTCTCCCTTTGCAGAGCTGAAACAGATGGCTGACCGAAGCTGGCTGAACGATTCCCGATGGAACGCGAACTGATATCTCGCCAATTCTGCAGATTTACACACGAATCTGTTCACTGCTTTGCGTTAGCAATAACCCTTTTGAAGGACCTGGAAGCGGAATTTTCTTTATTTTATTATACTTCTTATATTTTACTATACTACTTTTCTAAGGTAAGGAGTTCTGCAAAGACAAACAAATTATGTTATCATCAAAATACAAGTTAATTATATTAACTAATCCTTGGTATATTATCTTCAAACGAGGTACTTGGGACTAATACCTGCATTAATTAAAGCTAGGTCTATTAATTTCGAAAAACGCAGTTCCTTTCGCAGTTGTGAAATATGAGGAACTCAAACATTAGCACAACTAAAAAATATTATGTAACACTTAAATGAAAATAATTACCGCTTCTCTAGACCAAGCGGCGAGTCATTGGGACGCCCGGTGAAACACTTATTTACCAAGCGCCAGTTTGTAGCTCGGTGATTCAATTTCTTGTTCCTATCGACCACTTCAATATTAAATCACAACCTAGTTACATGACAGTTCAAGATCAACGCGGAAGTCCCAACTGACGTTTCATTAAATAAATATTCCTGAAAGAGATATCTTAACGCCAAAATATATTAGAAAACGGCAGGTCACAATCATCTAAGCGACAAAATTACAGGAAGGAAAAATATCAGTAAAAAAATTCCCCGTATAGTGGCGGGTAAGAATACTCACTACCCCATATCTTCCCGTAGGTGTCGTAAAAGGCGACAGAGGGAAACTGAGGCAGAGGATGGGCAGCAGCATCTTTCTGATAAAAGCAAAATAACAATAAAATAACTGCGGTTGCCAACCCGCTCGCCAAGCGTGGCAACTATGGCAATATACCCCCCATGAAAGTAACGAAAAGACGGCCCCCAGTCCCCGGCGGCCCCGCTATTCCTGGCTACGGTGGCGACCATGGTAACGGCGGGGCAGGGGGTGCTAAGAATCTCCGGAAGAAGGTTCGGTTGCCACCTACGACGACTCGACCTGGCAACATACAACGCACGCACCCTGAGGACTGACGAGAAGATTGTGGAGCTAGAAGAAAAGATAGACAAGTTACACTGGCATATAATAGGATTATCCGAAGTCCGAAGAGAGGGGGAGGACATGGTAATCCTCAAATCTAGCATCTTGCTCTATCACCGGGAGGGCGACCATCTGTCCCAAAGAGGAGTCGGATTTATCGTCCACAAGTCTCTCGTTTACAACGTTGTAAAGATTGGGAGTGTGTCGACGAGGGTTGCGTACCTTATACTCAGAATCACCAAACGGTATTCGCTGAAGGTCATACAGGTTTACGCACCAACCTCGGCACACCCCAATGAGGAGGTGGAGGAAATGTATGAGGATATCTCTAGAGCCATGCTTTCCTCCAAAACCCACTATACGGTGTTAATGGGAGATTTCAATGCAAAACTAGGCACAAGAGAGAACGGTGAGCTAAAATAGGGAATTTCGGAATAGGGCGATGGAACCCAAGGGGCCAGCAGCTGGCCGACTTCATGGAGAAAGAGGGACTCTTTATGATGAACTCTTTCTTCCAGAAGCGGCCCCACAGGAAGTGGACCTGTTCGAGCCCCGACGGTTCAACAAAAAATGAGATTAACTTCATTATTACGACCAGACGACAACTGTTCAGTGATGTCTCCGTAATCGCGAGGGTGAAAACCGGCAGCGAATACCGAATGGTGAGAGGCACACTGAACCTAAACATTAAGTTGGAGAGGTCACGTCTAATGAAGTCAACAATCCGCCCCCCTCGTGCTCTAATCCAAAGTCCCGAAATCTTTCAGCTCGAGCTACAAAACCGTTTTCAGTGCCTAGAAGATTGCAATGCAGTGGACGATATGAACGACAAGCTTGTGGAAACTGTCCGTGCGGTCGGAGCTAAGTTTTGCAAAACCCGCCAGAGAAGAACACAAACACTCTCCGATCACACTCTTTAATATCATGGCTGTTAGACGGGAAATGAATCTGCAGTCTTCAGTAGATTTGACAGCATACCGGCAAGTGAACAGACAGATCTCCAAATGCATGCAGCGGGACTTACGCAGCTTTAATACTGCTCGTATTGAAGAAGCAATCAAGTGGAACCAGGGCTCCAAAGTCTTTGCTAGAGATCTGTCTGCCAGATAGAGCCAACTGTCCAAGCTGAAGACCGAGTGTAGCAGCGTCGTTTCCGGGACAGCTGAGATTTTGGGTGAGATTGAGAGGTTCTATGGGCAGCTGTACACATCATCGTTGCAGCCACACGCAAATGTGAGTAACGATCCAAGAGCACGTCTTATCCGACACTATTCCGATGATATCCCGGACGTCAGTCTGAGCGAGATTAGAATGGCTCTCCAGCACCTTAAAACCGGCAAGGTCCCAGGTGAAGATGGAATTACAGAGGAGCTTCTGAAAGCGGGTGGAAAACCGGTACTTGAAGTCCTTCAGAAGCTCTTTAATTCCGTCCTCCATGGTGGTACTACACCAGAGACTTGGAGTGGTCTTGCGGTGGTCTTGTTCTTCAAAAAAGGCGACAACGCTCTATTGAAGAACTACAGACCGATTTTCCTTCTGAGCCGCGTCTACGTGCTGTTTTCGATAGTCATTACGAATCGTCTCGCGCGCAGACTTGACGACTTCCAGCCTCCCGAATAAGCCGGTTACCGAAAAGGCTTTAGCACCATAGACCACATACATAGCCTTCGGCAAATTCTACAGAAGTCCAAGGAGTACAATTTGCCGCTATGTCTGGCCTATGTGGACTATGAGAAAGCCTTTGATTCCGTCGAAACTTGGGCGGTGCTGCAGTCCCTTCAGCAATGCCAAGTTGATTGTCGATATATCGAAGTGCTGAAGTGCTTTTACAGTAGGGCTACGATGGCTATCCGAGTACAGAACCAGAGTACGAAACCTATCCAATTGCAGAGAGGTGTAAGATAGGGTGACGTGATATCCCCTAAACTGTTCATCACTGCATTGGAAGACGTTTTCAAGCTTCTGGACTGGAAATGATACGGTATTACATCAATGGCGAGTACATCACTCACCTTTGATTTGCCGACGATATAGTCCGTATGACAGAATCGCTGGAGGACCTAAGCACTATGCTTAATGACATCAATAGTGTCAACCAACGGATAGGTCTAAAGATGAACATGGACAAAACAAAGATCATGTTTAATGTCCATGTCACACCTATGCCGGTAGTTGTTGGGAGCACTAAGCTCAAAGTTGTTGACGAGTATGTTTACCTGGGACAAATAGTCCGACTAGGTAAGTCCAACTTCGACCGAGAGGTCAATCGACGGATTCAACTCGGTTGGGCGGCGTTCAGGAAATTACAGCACATCTTTTCGTCAGGTATACCTCAAAACTTGAAAACAAGACTGTACAACTAGTGCGTGTTGCCAGTGAAGACCTATGGTACTGAGACGGGGTCGTTCACTGCTGATAAGGATATAAATAAATTGTTAAGTATCTATGTAAAAAAAAACTATAAGTACAAATATTTGGAATGTAACAAGTTATGTTAAAAATAAATGTAAAGATAATAACTTATATCTAAAATTAAATGTAAAATTATTTATATTAAAATTCTACTTCAGAATCATCAGAGTCATCGTCATCCACATGAATTACGATATCTCCTGCCAGATGAGATTTCTTCAAGTCTTCCTCTTGGAGTTATATTGGAAATGGTAAGGTTGTAATCGAATCACTTCCTGTCCTGACTCCAAAGCTATGATCAAATTTGTATATTTTTTTCTAGTCGGTTCCGTTGCACCTGTAAATATAATGTTGTTTGTATATTCAACCAAATATTTAAAAGAAATCAAATGTATTGCAAACTTTAAATAATAAAATCTGAAATACCATTTGTAATAGTTCCGGCTTTAACTCACTATTACTAAACTCAATCCCGTATTGGCGGAGGCACTCCTGAATTTCACTCTTTTTTTTTTAGCTGATGTCGGTGCCTGATTTATTTGCTGGGAGTGGTAGGGTGCATTGTCCATTATGATCACTGATGGTTCTCCAAGACTCTGCAGCAGCTTTGTAAACCAATCTGTGAAGCCTTCGGCATTCATTTCTGAATGGTAATCCTCGTTCTGAGACTTCACAGCACGGAATACCAATCTGGCTTCTGGTATAAAAAAATATTTTGCGCAGCCTGCATGACAAACGGAAACAACAAAATTAAATGAATATTATATTTTTATTAAACTTTTATTGTCATATTTGTTACATAAAAGATGAAAGAATATTTACCAATTAGTCACCCTTTCCCGTTTTTGTGTTTAAGTCACATCGTCATCCTTGTCTAGTCAAATTCGTTTACGGCTGTGATTTTGGTTCACCCAAGTCTCATCTAAATAAATTCTTGGTCGAGTATCTTCACTTTCTCTCAGAGTCTTGAGTTTTCTCAGGAATTATAGCCGCGCACAAACGATGTCAGTCCTTTTCATTAATTGTTTACGACCATCTGGAGTTTGTGTATACTTTTTCCCAGGTTCTATGAGTATTTTACGTATACAACAAATAGAACACTGGAATCCGTCAATTATTTCTTTTGCTGTATTCAAAATTTTAGCCGTGGAAGGGTATTCTCCGTCGCAATAAAACGATGACACTATTTGTGTAATTACACTTTTGTCCAAGTCGTCTAACGCAGTTACTGTACAAGGCCGATAGACGCTTTCTCGCGGAGTGCTAACTTCTCCATTCATACACTCTTTTTTAATATTGTCGACCGCTCTAACACACCGCATATCGCTCTAACACACAGCAAGTTAACGAGAACGGCAGAAATTAACGCTTTGTAACTTTTTGGGATCTGTTTTCATTTTGGTGAAAAATGTTAAAACATTGTTGATAACAACACGTGCTTGTGCTAGTATATTGGTGCCAACAGACGAAATATTATTTTGAAAAAATTCTGCCGTTTTGGTACAAAATAAAGTAGTAGCCATTGTGTCACTAAAGAAATTCAGAGAGTGAATGCGCAAAAAAAACTTCTCTTCGATATATACACTAAATTACCATTGCACTAATTTGCAGGTATTAGGCGGGGGTAATAATGGAAAACAAATGACTCATAACATAACAATGTCGCACCACTCTTTGTATACCGCACCGCCACTGTGTACCTGCCTTCGATGATTCATTTGTTGTTATCGATAATGGCGTTGCACCCGCGCAACATGCTCATCGTTGAATTCAAGCACTTCATTGTTCTTAATTTTTACAGAACCCTCCATTCTTTGTATGATTGTTTTGAAAAAATAATGGAGGAAGTTTCGCTTAAACTAAATAAACAGAATAAAACTGTCTTCGTACGTAGAGACTTTGAGCCCTTACCTAAATTAATTATTCAAAATTTAAGTTCTGATCACGGTGTACAGTTAGTTAGTCTCGCTACATTACATGCACGAAAACAGAAAGTTAAGAACGTTGTGCTTGTTTTAATAATGTTCCTTTTAATGAGTCAGCGACAATAGGAATCCATAGAACTAGACAAAAGATATATTAACACCTTTACAATGAAGGATTATATAATGTTTCATAATGTTTCATTTAGAGAATATTTAAAAAAAGCCGAGTCTTTATATTTAAGAAACAAATTTAAGAATGCCTTTAATAAAAATAAAACGACCGGGATTATAATCAATAGTGAAACTAGCAAGATGAAACTACACAACTCAAACTTTCAATTAAATTTTAACAATAATTTGACAAAATCAGATCAAGACGTTGTCTTTTGAACAACATTTTACCGAAATTCTGATCTTGACTACAAAGTCACTCAATTCCTACCCTGTTGACGTAGGGTCATTACTCAAAAAAAAAATTATGTAAATGTCGGTAAAAAGAATTTGCATTTCTTAAAAGATTATCAGGTGATATTATAAAATATTCCAAAACTATTAAGATATTAAGGAAACAGAAGTTCTATGGGGGATTTCTGTTAAAGTTATTGCGCTATAATAGATGCCATCGCACCACAACTTGCTATTATTTTAAATGCTAGTATCAAATCTGGTGTATTTCCTTATTTACTAAAACACAGTAAAGTTAAACCTATATTTAAATCTGGCAGTACATTGGACCCCACTAATTTTAGAACTATTTCTGTACTGCCAACGCTCAGTAAAAATTTTGAAAAAAAAATTCTAGATAAAATGTTAAGTTTTCTTATAATATAAATAAATTACTCCATAACAATCAGCTTGGAGTTACATGGAGTCGCTCGACAACTGATTGCGTGGGTGTTGAGCTAATCAAACATATTTTCTGTGCATGGGAAAATTCAGAAGATGCTTTGGGTGTATTTTGTGATATTTCCAAGGATTTCGATTGTGTTCACCTTGAGACATTAATTAGGAAACTTCATTATTACGGTGTAAAAAACATAGCGCTTAAACTTATTGTGTCATACGAGTATCTAAATAATAGAATACAAACAGTTTTTATTAATGTATGCAGTTTTTCTGGATCGGTTGTATCTATGGGTGTTCCTCAGGGCTCAGGGTTTGGTACCTTTCTGTTCTTAGTTCATTTTAATGACTTACCTTACTTGGTAGGGACATACCATGATAAAGTATTATTTGCTGATGATATTTCGTTGATTTTCCGACCAAAAACGTAATTATTGAAATATGACGTAGTGAAAAATGCTATATCAAAAGTAGTACACTGGTTTAACGTCAATAATTTGCTTTTGAACGGTAATAAAACGAAATGTATCAAATTCTAAAATTAAATTAAAAAAAATTAATTTAACGTTAAAAAAGTGAATAGCTAGGTCTTGTTAAATCCACTGTTTTTCTCGGTATTACAGTTGACGCGAAGCTTCAATGGGGCCCTCATATATCTTAAATAGCTAGCAAACTTAGTTCTGCAGCATATGCTGCAGTATGCTGCTAGATGCCTTAAATGTGTTGTAACAGCTAGATTAGTTTATATTAGTTATTTCCATAACATAATGTCACATAGAATCTTGCTATGGGGTAATGCGACTGACATTGAAACTATCGTTGGTTTACAAAAGAGAGCTATAAAAGCAATTTATAACCTAGGTCCAAAGGAATCCCTTAGAGAAAAATTTTAAGAACTACTTTGGACTCACAATACATTTACGAGAATTTAATGTATGTACACAAAAAAATTGTTTAAATAAAAATAGTGATGTGCATCCTGTAAATAATGGGAAAAAGCAGAAGTTAGTTACACCAGTTACTCGACTACAAAGAGTCAGTTATTCCTTCATGGGGCAATGTATACGCTTTTACAACAAAGTCCCAGAAAATATGCAGACCTTTTCTATCAAAAGGTTTTAATTATTTATTAAGCAAAAATTGTCTAGTAAGGGTCATTATACTTCTAAAGAGTACATGAATGATAATAACCTCTGGGATTAAGGTGATCGCTACCATGCTGTTTCTAAATGTTTTTATAACAATTGTATAAAAAATTACATTGTAAATTGTGCTTTTTACAAAAAAAAAGTCCCACTGGGTTTCTTGCTGTTTCCTCCCAGAACAGATGTTTTTTGCGAACCAGTGGTAAAAAAAAATGACTTTCAATAAGTATTATGTATTGTAATCTGTACTGAATAAAAAGTATTCTATTATATTGAAATCTGTTCAAGAAAGACTTTTGTATTATTGTAATTTCATTTCAAGGTGTGCAGATTAATTATATGGTGATTTTGTATGAAAATTGTTGATAAAAAACTGTACTCTATGACGTCTTGATAAATAGTCTATGTTTTTTCATAGAAAATCTATAATTTTTTTCTAGAAAAATTGACTGTTAAAGAATAGAAAAATAATAATTTTTGCATTTTATCAATTCGTCAACAAAGCACGTTTTATATTTTTAAGCCCGGTAGCCCGTAGGCTAAATTTTAAAACTTCTGCCTACTGAGGTAGTGCGAAGTCACCTCAACATGGACAATATTTTTTACTGGGAACTTAGTTAACTGCTTAAGACGTTATAATATTATTTTTTCAAACGAACTTCTCAAGCGAAGTTCGATCTATATTATATGAGTCGCTTCATTGGTACCGAAACCGTAAGCTTTTTTTTTGACGGTAGGAGTGGAATAAATTAGACGCTTTATTTACTGCTCTGTAAAAATTTTCGTTAAATATATAATATTAATAGTGCTATATATAAAATTAATGTATTTGTGATATCCCAACTCCTGCCAGTTTAGTCTGATAATATAATTCAAAGTAACTAGTGAGCATATTGTTATCTTCGCACACAATAACCTAAAAGTTAAATGGATTCCATTAAGAAATCTGTTGCGGACCTCACTGAGCACTTTAACTTGAGGATGGCTGAGTTCCAAAAGGACCTTAAGAGCGCAATTCCAGTTACGAGCCCTACTTCAAATATCAATCATCAGATCAACACATTCCGTTCCTTTGTTCTAACTGCGCTTGAGAACTTGCAATTACAAGTAGAAATCTTGACCCGTCAGAATGATGATATGGAGATGAGATCTCGGAGAAAAATTTTGCTGGTGCATGATGTAAATGAAGACAAGAAAGAGAACACAACCGCCTGTGCTGTGAAGGTATTATCCGACTACTTAAAAATCCCTGGTATCACATCAGACTCCATTAGCCGGTCCCACCGTCTGGGTCAAACGGGAACTGACAGGCCCCGTGCGATCCTTGTGAAATTCCGCGACATTGCGATGAAAGACAAAGTATGGCTGGCAAAGAAGAATCTTAAAGGCACTGGAATCACCTTGTCGGAATTCCTCACACAAAGTCGACATGCTGTGTTCCAGGAGGCGCGTAAACGGTTCGGAGTTTCGAAGTGCTGGACGAAGCATGGCACCATATTGGTATTAGGTCCAAACCAGACACGGCACCGTGTCTGCTCCAGACTGGACCTGGATGTTATCCCGAGCTCCGAGTTGGTGGTGCAGGCCTCGTCTGCTGTGACAGTTGTTGCAAGTGCGGTAAAAGATTCCAAGTCTACTCAAATTAAGTCGAAAAGAGTTGCTAAGAAGTAAATTTTTCGTGTATGTACTCTTGTGTATCTGTTTCGAATATGCCTGTATGTCTATTGGGAATTTACAGTTAAGTTATTTTTTTTGTGTTTTATGTTATATGTAGCATAATCAATTAATATTTAACTTTAATTTACCGAATTCTTAATTTTTTTTAATGTTTATGTATGCCATAACATGATTATCATAAGACATTTCGTTAACGTCATTTGTGTAATGTAATGATGTAATCGTGCAATTACAACCACAGATTGTAAAGCAGAATTCTCAACCATAGAGTTTATAAATCACTATTTAAAACCTGTCTTTGTTATTGCTTATTGCGTTTCGTTTATGCAATGAAAATACTATGTCTATGAATGAAAATGATAATATAAAAGCGCTATTAACGTAACGTTATTTATAACTAGTTTTTTATAGCGTTATGCTTAATTTTGGTTATTTAATGTTATACATGCTTATTATGTTATTAATATACTACCAATAATACATTATTCTTAAAATTGGCTAAATACTGTTTAAGTTTTCACTTTATCGTGTTTCGTCACGATTTGTTTTTTTTGATTTATCATTTTTTTTGTTACTTTGTGTTAGTTGCTTTGAAACATACGACATATGTTTTTTTTTTTACTGATGTAAATCTCTTTCAGACTGCTGGCGGGTTGGGGTTCCGTATATTTATTTTTCATACCTTTTGTTATTTAATAGTTTATTATATATATTTTTAGTTTATTTTATAATGTCGTTCGATAATAGTGTTGTTAATGATGATTTTGGTGATTTTTTGTCTTTGCCGTCAAGTGATGTTACATCTAGTGAGTTTAGCTTTCACAGTACAATGTCTTCTATTCCGTTAAATGATGCCCTTAATTCGTACTTCTCAGATTCTCTGATGAATTTTAATGTGATTCACTTAAATGCACAAAGTGTTCCAGCCCACTATCCTGATATGCTTGCGTCTTTTGAGTCCCGTAACATTCACGCTATTCTTGTTTCCGAATCTTGGTTGAAGCCATGCTTACCATCCACTTCATACTCATTACCGGGATTTCATCTCATTCGCAACGACCGTATTGGTAAGGGGGGTGGAGGGGTGGCGATTTACCTTCGTTCTTACATTCCCTTTACTGTTGTAAGTTTGTCCACTCAGCCTCCTCCTTCTAATGCGGTCGAGCATTTATTTATTGAAGTTACTCTGTCTCATACGAAAATTCTTCTAGGCGTTTGTTACAGTCCGTCTCTCCACATTGATTACTTCTCCTCATTTGAATGTTTATTAGAAAAATTGTCCCCGTCCTATAGTCACACCATAATTATGGGTGATTTTAATACATGTTTACTTAAAAGAGACAATCGGTGTAAGAAGCTACAATCGATTGTACAGGCGTGTAACTTACATATATTACCGCTTTCTGCTACACATAATCTTCCTGATTGTACCCCATCTTTACTTGACTTAATTATTGTTTCCTCGCCTGATTTTGTCCAGAAGCACGGCCAACATGAGGCTGATGTTTTTTCTTACCACGATCTCTTATTTCTTACATACAAAGTTCGTCCTCCTAAAGTAAAATCGAGAATCCTTCTGCAACGTAATTTTAGTGGAATGGACAAAGAACGTCTTTTTTAAATGAAACTAACTTTACGGATTTTATCGCGTATATTAACTTATTTTACATTCCCGACGTTTCAAGCACTTTACAGCACCCATGGTCACGGGGGGGACTGAGGTGTATGACGTCCCAATGTCATAGTTAACCACGGCTACCTCCAGATTAAAAATTATTAATTTTTGTTCCGATCTACGCAGTATGAACTTACAGTATCATGAAGTCTTGCAGTTGTATGCTTGGGTTGGGATTTAATTTTATTAATTATGGGATCCCAAGCAGATGGTTGCACCCAGCCATCTTCTCTATTGAAATTAGGATGTTTTTTGATTTCAATAGCCTCGCGAATCATCCTTGGAAGGAATCGGTGTTCTTTAGCGAGGATTTGTGGTCTATCAAATCTAATGTAGTGACGGGGGTGATCCTGTACATGTTCACAGACTGCAGACTTCCCGGAGCGTCTATTCTTCACATCAGCTATGTGTTCTTTAACGCGGGTTTTTATGGATCTTTTAGTTTGTCCTATATAAGAGAGACCACATTCACAATCCAGCTTGTGCACTCCTGCATCTTGCAGAGGAATATTACACTTGACTGATGGTAAAAAATGACTAATCTTCTTCGGCGGCTTGAAATATGTTTTAATGGAAGCACGCTTCAAGATGTAGCCAATCTTGTCAGTGATACCTCTGACATATGGCAGTGCAGCAGGCACTCGCTCGACTGTGGCCGGCTTCACTCGTTCACTGTGACGTAGGCGCGGGACCCGAAGCTTATTGTCGTGCAAAACTTGCTTGACGTGTTGGAGCTCGGCGGCCAGGTGTTTACTGTCACAGATCCCTCGTGCTCTCTGAAACAAAGATTTACCCACGGTAGCTAACTGTGAAGGATGGTGGTGAGAATCACCGTTTAAATATCTATCTGTATGGGTCTTTTTTCTATACACAGTGTGGCTCAAGGTGTTATCAGGATTCCGAATTACTAATACATCTAGAAAAGCTAAAGAATTGTTTGCCTCTAACTCTGAATTTTAGAATTTAAGGAGTTAAGATGGTCTAAAAATGCAGTTACTTTATCTAAAGGTAGAATTGTGAAAGTGTCGTCTACGTACCGCTTGTAGAATCTTGGGTTTATGGGAGAAGTAAGCAGGGCTTTCTCCTCACAGTCCTCCATGAATATATCGGCGACAATGGGAGATACAGGTGAGCCCATCGCCACTCCATCTACTTGCTTGTAGAACTCCTCCTTCCACAATAGGTAGCCAGATGTAAGGCAGTGTCTGAGTAATACTGCATATTCTACGGGCATGTTGTTTTCCTCTAGCCTTCTAGTAACAATCGAGATGCAGTCTTCAACAGGTAGGCATGTGAATAGAGACTGCACATCAAAACTCACCATAGTTTCATTGTCTGCCAGATGTAGGTCTTTAATCTCGCTGACAAAATGGTAGGAATCCTTTGTGTGTGCTCTTGTATGTCCCTTGAGCGGTGAGAGTATATTCGCTAAGTATTGAGCCAATCTGTAAGTTGGTGAATCGATTTGGCTCACTATAGGACGTAGTGGAGCATTGGGCTTGTGTATTTTTGGTAACCCATACAACTTCGGTGGTTTAGCACACGTAGGTATTATCGATTTTACGTCTAGATTTAATTTTTCGGAGTGTTTCTTTATGAGATCACTAGTTGTTTTAAGTGTGTTATTTGTTGGGTCATTTTTAACCTTTTTATACGTACTTGCATCCGACAAAAGTTCTTGTATTTTAGAATTATAATCTGACGTATCCATAACTACCGTGGCATTTCCCTTATCTGCGCGGAGAATCGTGAGTTCTGGTTTATTGCGTAGGTTAGTCAACGCTTTGAATTCGTCGAAACGTCGGGAATGTAAAATAAGTTAATATACGCGATAAAATCCGTAAAGTTAGTTTCATTTAAAAGTGTAGTGTTCGCGTAAATATAAGAAATTACTATGTGAACCAGTACGGACTGGTAATTGCAAATAAAATTCGCCGATTAGAAGATCTCGTGACTAAGCGCGCAAGATATATAACAGCACTAAACTTTTTAAAACGCTGTCGTGATAATAATATCATCCCTACGTGTGTCAAAATATCTACTAAAAAGGACATTCGAGGAAGCGCTAAGATCTTAAATGAGGCAAGTAAAAAGTTGTTACGAACGGTAATCCAACAAAAACGCTCCGATCTACATACCATAAACAAATCCATAGACACATCATTCAGTGATTTAAAGGCAGTTTTAACGACATTTGATTATAATGTTTGCATTGAAACGTTAAATAAACGAGAAATTAATAAATATAATGAATGCAAAAACAAACATATAATAAAATATCAAAAATTAACGACCAAATTAAATGTCAAACATCTGCGTCGACGTGAGAACGAAACGCAACCGTCGACTACGAACGCGGATCATAGATTAAACGCGGTCTATAATCTGTCTAAACAAACTCTGGATGATGCAACAATTAGAGTATTATCGAAAGGTATTAATTTTGCTATAACACCGAAAAAATTACCGTACGAACAAATTATCTGTAGTGTCGAGGACTGTTTATTTAAAAACAATATGCAAAAGGAGGATTTGGAAGCGATACGTCAAGACATTTCGTTTATGTTACGTCGAAGTTCAGCGCCAAAACCGAATCTACCTAAAGATGAATTCAAAGCGTTGACTAACCTACGCAATAAACCAGAACTCACGATTCTCCGCGCAGATAAGGGAAATGCCACGGTAGTTATGGATACGTCAGATTGTAATTCTAAAATACAAGAACTTTTGTCGGATGCAAGTACGTATAAAAAGGTTAAAAATGACCCAACAAATAACACACTTAAAACAACTAGTGATCTCATAAAGAAACACTCCGAAAAATTAAATCTAGACGTAAAATCGATAATACCTACGTGTGCTAAACCACCGAAGTTGTATGGGTTACCAAAAATACACAAGCCCAATGCTCCACTACGTCCTATAGTGAGCCAAATCGATTCACCAACTTACAGATTGGCTCAATACTTAGCGAATATACTCTCACCGCTCAAGGGACATACAAGAGCACACACAAAGGATTCCTACCATTTTGTCAGCGAGATTAAAGACCTACATCTGGCAGACAATGAAACTATGGTGAGTTTTGATGTGCAGTCTCTATTCACATGCCTACCTGTTGAAGACTGCATCTCGATTGTTACTAGAAGGCTAGAGGAAAACAACATGCCCGTAGAATATGCAGTATTACTCAGACACTGCCTTACATCTGGCTACCTATTGTGGAAGGAGGAGTTCTACAAGCAAGTAGATGGAGTGGCGATGGGCTCACCTGTATCTCCCATTGTCGCCGATATATTCATGGAGGACTTTGAGGAGAAAGCCCTGCTTACTTCTCCCATAAACCCAAGATTCTACAAGCGGTACGCAGACGACACTTTCACAATTCTACCTTTAGATAAAGTAACTGCATTTTTAGACCATCTTAACTCCTTAAATTCTAAAATTCAGTTCACAATGGAGTTAGAGGCAAACAATTCTTTAGCTTTTCTAGATGTATTAGTAATTCGGAATCCTGATAACACCTTGAGCCACACTGTGTATAGAAAAAAGACCCATACAGATAGATATTTAAACGGTGATTCTCACCACCATCCTTCATAGTTAGCTACCGTGGGTAAATCTTTGTTTCAGAGAGCACGAGGGATCTGTGACAGTAAACACCTGGCCGCCGAGCTCCAACACGTCAAGCAAGTTTTGCACGACAATAAGCTTCGGGTCCCGTGCCTACGTCACAGTGAACGAGTGAAGCCGGCCACAGTCGAGCGAGTGCCTGCTGTACTGCCATATGTCAGAGGTGTCACTGACAAGATTGGCTACATCTTGAAGCGTGCTTCCATTAAAACATATTTCAAGCCGCCGAAGAAGATTAGTCAGTTTTTACCATCAGTCAAGTGTAATATTCCTCTGCAAGATGCAGGAGTGTACAAGCTGGACTGTGAATGTGGTCTCTCTTATATAGGACAAACTAAAAGATCCATAAAAACCCGCGTTAAAGAACACATAGCTGATGTGAAGAATAGACGCTCCGGGAAGTCTGCAGTCTGTGAACATGTACAGGATCGCCCCCGTCACTACATTAGATTTGATAGACCACAAATCCTCGCTAAAGAACACCGATTCCTTCCAAGGATGATTCGCGAGGCTATTGAAATCAAAAAACATCCTAATTTCAATAGAGAAGATGGCTGGGTGCAACCATCTGCTTGGGATCCCATAATTAATAAAATTAAATCCCAACCCAAGCATACAACTGCAACACTTCATGATACTGTAAGTTCATACTGCGTAGATCGGAACAAAAATTAATAATTTTTAATCTGGAGGTAGCCGTGGTTAACTATGACATTGGGACGTCATACACCTCAGTCCCCCCCGTGACCATGGGTGCTGTAAAGTGCTTGAAACGTCGGGAATATAAAATAAGTTAATATACGCGATAAAATCCGTAAAGTTAGTTTCATTTAAATGTGTAGTGTTCGCGTAAATATAAGAAATCACTAAAAGAACGTCTTATTGAAGATGCTCGCCTTTTGGATTGGACTGCTGTGGAAAATGCCACTACGGTCGATACAAAGATTGAGTTGTTTAACTCTTTTCTCATACAACTATATGACGTTCATGCACCAGTAAAAGCAATAAAGATGATGCACTCACCTGCGCCATGGCTGACCGATGACCTTAAACATCTTATTATCAAAAAAGGCTTCGCGAAAAGCAAACTCAAGGCTGAAAGATCTGACAAAAATCTGCGAAACTACAAAAAAATTAGGAATCGCTGCAATACATTGTGTAGGGATGCACAACGACGCCACATTCATAAATCAGTCGAAAACGGTGACACTGCCAAGGTTTGGAAATTTCTTCAATCACTTGGAGTCGGCAAAGCATCTTCTAGCTCATTTCAGCATAATTTTGATATTGAACTCCTTAACCAACATTTTACTTCTTCTAGTACAATAGACAGCTCAGATAAAGAACGCACTCTGAGTATTCTTTCTTCAACGCCAACTCCTAATTTCCCACCGTTTAAGTTCACTCCTTTCACTGACTGTGATGTTAAAAAGAACATATTGTCCATCTCGTCTAAAGCCGTGGGTGATGATAGTGTTAGTCGTAACATGATTTTACCAATCCTTGAATTTGTTACTCCCATTCTCACCCATATCCTGAATAAATCTAATATCTATATCTATAATAATCTCCACGTCTAAATTCCCCGAAGCTTGGAAAAGCGCACAAGTAATTCCTCTCCCTAAGAAGGCCCAAGCCTCACATTTTACCGACTTTCGCCCAATTTCCATTCTTCCATTTCTATCTAAAGTCCTAGAGAAACTAGTTTTTCACCAATTATGTCAATATCTAGATAGAAATTCCCTTTTAAATCCTGTTTAATCCGGTTTCCGGTCGGGTCATAGTACGACTACAGCTCTGGTTAAAGTTACTGACGATATTCGACGAGGTATGGATAATAAACAGCTCACTTTGTTGGTATTATTAGATTTTAGCAATGCCTTCAATACCGTTGATTTTGATATCTTGTTGAGCCTGTTACGTTTCATTAACATATCTCCATCAGTGGTTGGATGGTTTCAAAGTTATCTTAGGGGCCGCCGGCAGCGTATTCGCGTTGAAGATAAATTTTCATCTTGGTGTGAACTACCAGCTGGAGTGCCTCAAGGTGGTGTGTTGTCTCCTTTACTCTTTGCTATCTTCATTAATTCGATCTGTCACAAAATTTCTTCTCTCTATCACATGTATGCAGACGATCTTCAAGTGTATACGCAGTCAACTCTTGAGAACCTGCCTACCGCTGTTTCTGCCATCAATGCTGACCTGGCGGCTATTAGCGAATGTAGTAAATACTATGGGCTTAAGGTTAATCCTTGTAAGTCGCAGGCCATTATTGTTGGTGGTGCTGGGATGATTTCAAGAGTTGACTGGAATAACTTTCCCTCGGTGGTATTGAATGGTGTTGTAATACCTTACAGTAGCACCGTTAAAAATCTTGGTATCCACTTCGATACTACTTTCTCGTGGTCTCATCAATTGAAAGAAGTTAGCAGAAAGACTTTTGCTGCTATGGGTTTATTGCGGCGTTTACGTTCTTTCCTTCCCATTCCTACTAAAATTATGTTAGCACAATCTTTACTCCTCTCTATTCTCGATTATGCGGGCGCAAGCTATCTTGATGTAACTGAAGATCAACTAAACAAACTTGAGCGTATTCAAAATCTGGCTATTAGGTTCATATTTGGCTTGCGCAAATATGACCATGTCTCCGAATTCCGTTTAAAGCTCAACTGGTTACCCATTCGCCTTCGCCGGAACCTACAAATTGTTTCTCTTCTGTACTGTGTATTATTCGATCCAATGACTCCTAGATATCTAAAGGAAAACTTTAAGTTTCTTGGGCATGACAGACCGGACAGAGTTCTACGGTCAGCCGGAGAACTTATACTCGCACCACATTCATATCGATTTAAATACTTTAAAAAGTCCTTCACAGTTAAGGCCATCTGCTTATGGAATGATCTTCCTTCGCAAATTCTTCGTGCGAAAACACTAGAAAAGTTTAAGACTGACGTCAAAAATTACTACCTAACAGTGCATTAACTACTGGTCATCATTTGCGACATGTATTTTTTGTATCCTCTCTGTATTTTTTATTTAATTTTTATGTATATTTGCCTACTTAATCTTATGTATGTCTATTATATTTTGAATGTATATATTAGTGTATTATTTTTTTCATTATGTATCAGTTTAGTTTATTTAGGTATTAGTATGTAAGTTTACTATAATATACACCACCTCCCACTGTCCAATAGAACAACTTTCTCCTAATCTTAAGGTTGTCTGGAAGAGATCGCTTATTAGCGATAAGACCGCCTTATTGTACCTACCTCTTAAGTTTTACTCCTTGTAATTTGTTCTTTTTTATCGTTTTTTTTTGTGGTGTACAATAAAATATAAATAATAATAATAATAATCGTATGGTACGCAATTAAGAGATTTCTTATTTTATTTTTAAACGATTCGATGTATCGAAAGTTTTAAAAACAAAACTATCGGTGTCATATCTTGTCACTAGTGTGTATGACGAGCCGTCATACTTTTAGAGATTATTTGTGGTAAATGGAATTTTTTATCTTGAGTTAAGCGTGGGAGGGTTGTATCTACCCCGTCTGCGGTGGATAGTCGGAATCTACTTTTTGATTATTGTTCCGTGTTTCCACCCCAAGTACAGTTCAAAAGAAAATATATTCATACTTTAATATATTATTGAATAATTTTTATTAACCACAAACTTGAACAAAAATCATATTTAATATTGCATTTAAACCAAATTAAACTTCCTCGTTTTAAATAATAAAACGTAATTTGTCCAGGAAATAAGCAACACTAATTTCATTATATTGCATATCCTGTATAAATTCGTCTCTTTTAATGTACATTTGTAATCGTTTTCTAATTTCTTTATTACAACAGAAGTGTCGGCAAACCACTGGGCGTTTTTTTTTTTCAAGCAATCCAAAATCTTTACTAAATTTGGTGGTTTGTCTTAATTTCATTTGATATTGTTTTATGACAAGTTTACTATGAATTTGTAGTTCTGTGAGGCACTCAGATTGAATTTAAAACAGCCACATAATTTTCATCCTTGAGCCATGTCTGTTCATAGTAATCCACAAACGCCATCATACTCGTATTATCATCATTATTCAATGACGTAAATTATGTCACATCGAATGATATGTATTTGAACAGTTAAAAATATTTCATTTTCGACAATAAAATACGTATAAACTTCTTGTATGCGTGCGATAGCTACCTTGTAGGTAAAAGGACCACATCGTTAAAGTAATATCTGAAAAATGAAGCGACGAAATATAATGTGATTCAAGTATAATTTTGTAGATTTGTAAAATCTCTCTACTGTGTAAACACAGAAAGAAAGAATGAAAGAAATAACTCTTGGCGTCTTCAAATCCGCACGAAATAATTGTTTGCTTGGCCTACAAATAATTGTTCTGGGTTTAATGTATGTGGACCGAATTCACGATACAGGATAAACTCCTACTCTGTGGGTAACGTTTAAACTTTAAAAAATCATCTAAAGGAAAACTTTAAGTTTCTTGGGCATGACAGACCGGACAGAGTTCTACGGTCAGCCGGAGAACTTATACTCGCACCACATTCATATCGAACTAAATACTTTAAAAAGTCCTTCACAGTTAAGGCCATCTGCTTATGGAATGATCTTCCTTCGCAAATTCTTCGTGCGAAAACACTAGAAAAGTTTAAGACTGACGTCAAAAATTACTACCTAACAGTGCATTAACTACTGGTCATCATTTGCGACATGTATTTTTTGTATCCTCTCTGTATTTTTTATTTAATTTTTATGTATATTTGCCTACTTAATCTTATGTATGTCTATTATATTTTGAATGTATATATTAGTGTATTATTAATAAACATATTAATAATACTAATTTAATTAAGCTATATTTTAACTTAGCAATTATTGTACAGCCGGATCAATATAAGACGACTCGCAAGAAATCGTTGGACATAGAAAATTATTTTTACACAGTGTTTTAATTACTAAACTTAAGTATAAACCTACTGATACAATATTTTCAGTAGTCGCCACCCAGGACACTATAACCAAAGAACTTATGTGTAGGCCGAACGCGACGCCTCGCGAGATGCTTGTAGAGAGTGAGTACTCGGGGTTACCTAATTCAGCTTAGGCCTAATATATCGAAAGTGTCAGGCAAACCATGTGACGATGAGGCGTGTTTTTTATATATTTCAAACAACCGTCACTTAAGACGCTGCAATTCTAGGACTTGTTTATGTCGTATACTCAAATGCCCCACTCCTCTGCACACTTTTAACTCATCTCTTATACTAAGCGAACTATATATTAAAAAACTATTATTTCCACTTTGGGATTTGGCCTGTATCGTGAAGTCATTTTATATACATACATAAAGTGGGCACACATCCAGACCCAAAAATATTACTTGTTGTATATAATAACCAATACCAATAATCATAAACTTTCTGTGGAATTCGAATCCGCAACCTTGAATTGCTTAGCTACTGCCGTTGTTTTATTAGAAGCAAACACAAAGCTCGGACTGAAAAGTCGTAAATTTTTAATCGGAGTGATAATTTCCAGTGTCAATAAAAAAGTCAGTTTTATTTTATGACTCGGCAATATAAATTCTTATTTTAACTGGTTCTTATTTTATTTTGTTCCTTGCCATTTTTAATTGCAATCAATCAATCAATAAGCCTTTCTTCCTGAACATTTTTTGATGGTTGTATAAATTATTATGATGTATATAGAATGTCTCTTAGTTCAGTGTGCCTCTTGGCAAAGGCCTCCTCTAACATCTCCTATGGCTTTCTATCTCTAGCAATCCTTCTTCAATTTGGACCGGCTGTTAATTTTATGTCACCCTCCTATCTTTTCCTTTGCTTTCCTCTTTTCCATTTACCGATCTCTATTGTATCAGCCAGTAATAATTTTACTCCAATTTTCTTGAGTTTTCGCATTATATAATATTTTTTTTTTATTATATATATATAACTAGAGTTTTTGATCTTTTTCTGTCATGATTTTTAATCATGTTCCACTCCATAGCTCTTTGGCAATATTCTAGTCTGTATCTGTTATGTTTTGTGAGGGTCAGGTTTTACAGCCGTAAGTAAGGCAGGGAAGAATGCAAATATCAAAAAGATTCTTTAGTCATGTTTATGTTCATAAATAATCAAATTTTATCCCTTAGTTTGTTTAGGTCTTCAATCATTTCCCCTGGAGCATGTGGGTTTTCTTCAAATAAGATAAATCTAAGATGATTAAGTTTTCTTCCATATATGCGTAAGTATATTGGTCTAACTTTAGGAATATATTTCCCAGTACCACAGAGAACAGATTGGGAGATAATATATCCCCTTGTCTAACTCTTCTTTCTATCTTAAACACATCCCCTAGCATTTCTAGTTGAATTCTTGCCTTGCTGTGGGATTATATGTTTTAATGATCTTTGTGATTTAATCAGGGTCTGGCAATTTGTCGCGCTTTTGACTAGGTATTGCCAGTCTAACTTCACTTGGTAAGATTTCAGGTTCAGAATTTATTGCTGAAGTAAAAATTATTGAGCTTAGATAACTTAAATTTACAGTGTTTCTGCTCGAATAAAGGTTTCTATAGAACTTTGAAGCTATTATTATTTATATATTTTCGATTTGTGGTATTGTGTTGGTTGTTTTTCAAATTTGGTATCCATAGATTTGATTCACGCAGCCCATATCACGCAGCACAGTTTCTCTGACTTCCATCCCATATCCTTAATTCCTTTCCTTTCAAAAGATTTTGAGCGTATACTCGTAAACAATTGAGCATCTACTTATCTAGGTGAAGTCTTTTCAATTCTTTCCAATCCGGTTTCCGTAGTGGTCATAGTACGACTACTGCCTTAGTCAAGATTACAGTGGATATTTGTCTAAATATGGATAATCAGCGCACGTAACAGTGTTGACCTTACTTGACTTTAGGAATGCATTTAACAATGTGGATTTTTATCTACTGTTAGCTATCTTAGCTTCTCTTAACTTATCTTCTGAAGTGATTGACTGGTTTTATAGTTACTTGTTTGGTCGCCAGCAATGGACACGTGTAGATGACTCGTTCTCTAACTGGTGTACGATTAATGCCGCTATACCGCAAGATGGCGTGTTCTCTGAGCTCTTCTTTTTAATCTTCATTAGTTCGATAACGCTCCAATTATCTTTTCGCTACTACCTGTATGCAGATGATCTCTAATTATGTGTGTATGCCAAATTGATGTATTTACTCAATACTATAGGCTTAGTAAACAAAGATCTTGACTGATTTTGTGGGTTGGAGTAAGTCATACAGTCTTAAAGTAAATCCATCAAAAACAAAAGCAATAATTATAAGCAGTCAAAAATTGGTTAATCTTAAAAATTTTTCTTACCTGCCTGGTATTGTTTTTGATGGGACTCCTGTGCCATATTGTGACACCGTTAAAAATCTAGGTGTTACTTTTGACAAACTTTTATCTTGGGCTCCGCTGGTAAGTGAGGTAAGTAGGAGGGTATTTGCGTCGGTCGGATCTCTCCGTAGATTAAGTAATATTATACCCATACCTACCAAAATGCGCTTGCACAATCACTTCTTTTACCGATTCCCGATTATGCTGACACGTGTTATCTCAATTTAAATGACGAGTTGCTTATTAAACTTGAGCGCATTCAGAATCTTTGTATACAGTACATATTTGGACTTCGAAAATATGACCATGTCTTCGAATATCGCGAAAAACTCAAGTGGCTTCCGATCCGTCCTCGCAGGAATACTCACATTCTTTCTCTTTTGTACTGTATTCTATTCAATCCCATTTCCCCTACTTACCTTAAAGAGCGGTTTGAGTTTCTTGGTGATATTCACTGTCGCTCTATTCGCTCTGATAAAAACTCACCCTAAAAATTCCATCTCATAACACTTCCTTATATTTATTGTATCTATCTAAATCCTTTTCTGTTGAAGCTGTTAGGCTCTAGAACTCCATACCGCTGTACATTAGAAGTCGCAGTTTATTTATAAGTTTAAAAAACTTGTCAAAGCGCACTTCTTTCCTCCTTAAATATTTATCCCTTAAAAAATTTATACCTACCCATTTTTCCTTACGTTTAGGCTTTGACTTCACTTACTTGATTAATCATTTCTGCTCTCGTATATGTATATCTATATTTTTGTATTTAAAATGTATTTATTTATTATAGTATGTATGTATTTATTGATTATATAATTATATGTATGTCGTGGGATTTTTGCAACAACCTACGTAAACCTTTCCTACGTTACCCTTTCTCGCAGGTCATTTTATCCTCTGCAATGGTTGCCTGGTAGAGATCGCTCCAAAGTGATAAGGCCGCCAATTGTACCATTATATATTTATGTTTTTTATCTCTCATATGTATTTCTGGTGTACAATAAAGTATATTTTCATTCATTCACTTCGTCCGCCGGTACGAGGCCACCGCTTGAGAACCATTTATCCTCATCGGTTGTCGCTTTTTCGAGCTATATGGCCGGCCCACTGTCACTTCAGCTTAGTTATCCGTTGGGCTATGTCAGTTATACTGCGGATATTCTCAATTTTAAGTTTATCACGCAGAGAAACTCCGAGCATAGCCCTCACCATAGCTCGCTGAGCGACCTCGCGCTTCCTCATCCGACCAGCAGTGAAGGACCACGTCTCAGTTCCATAGGTCATCACTGGCAACACGTACTGGTTGTATAGACTCGTTTTCAAGTTCTGACTTATTCGTTGGGAGACACTATTGAGGTCATTGAGCATAGTGCTTAGGTCCTTCAGCGATTTAGCTATAAGGACTACATCGTTAGAAAACCAAAGGTGAGTGATGTACTCGCTGTTTATGTTAATATCGTAACTTTTCCAGTCCAGAATCTTGAAAACGTCTTCCAATGCAGCGGTGAAGAGTTTCCGGGATATAACGTCACCCTGTCTTACACCCTCAGTTAGATAAGTTTCGTACTCTGGTTCTGTACTCGGATAGCTGTCAAATCCCTACTGTGCAGACAGTCAACTTGGCACCGCTGAAAGGACTGCAGCACCACCCAATTTTTGACGGAATCAAAGGCTTTCTCATAGTCCACACACGTCTGACATAGTGGCATATTGTACACTTCGCATTTCTGTAGAATTTGGCAAAAGGTATGTATGTGGTCTATGGTACTAAAGCCGTTTCGGAAACTTGCTTGTTCGGGAGGCTGGAAGTCGTCAGATCTGCGCGCGAGACGATTCGTAATGACTCTCGAAAACAGCGCGTAGATGCGGTTCAGAAGGGAAATCTGTCTGTAGTTCTTCAAGAGAGCGTTGTTACCTTTCTTGAAGAATAAGTTCACCGCACTTTTGCTCCACGCCTCCGGTGTAGTACCACCATGGAGGACGGAATTGAAGAGCTTCTGAAGGACTTCAAGTACTGGTTTTCCACGCGCTTTCATAAGCTCCGCTGTAATTCTAGCCTCGCCTGGGACTAGGATTGACGTCCGGGATATCATCGGAATAGTGTCGGATAAGACTTGCTCTTGGATCGTTACTTACATTTGCGTGTGGCTCCAACGATGATGCGTACAGCCACCCATAGAACCTCTCAATCTCACCCAAAATCTCAGCTGTCTCGGAAACGACGCTGCCACACTCGGTCTTCAGCTTTGACAGTTGGCTCTTTCTGGCAGATAGATCTCCAGCAAAGACTTTGGAGCCCTGGTTCCGCTTGATTGCTTCTTTAATACGAGCAGTATTAAAGCTGCGTAAGTCCCGCATGCGCATTTTGAGATCTGTCTGTTCACTTGCCTGTATTCTGTCAAATCTACTGAAGACTGTAGCTTCATTTCTCGTCTAACAGCCATGAGATTTAGAGTGTGGTCGTAGAGTTTTTGTGTTTTTAGAACAATAGTTAATAAATTTTCGCAGACTAATTAATGAAGAAACAGAGAAGACTGTTATTTTTATATAAACGAAATTGTAAACTCTAATGGAATAATTGACAATTTTTGATGTTAATGTATGTATTTGAATCCACATTAATTGCATTTTAAATAAATATGTTTGAAGTTACGAAAATTTCTGATATATTTTAACACTTTGAGGAAGAATGAGTAAAATCCTATTTTTATAGTATGAGGATATGGCGAAGCGTGAAATGTTGATGTAAGATTAATAAATAATCGTTTTTTGGAAACTTTTTTTTGTTGGCTCTGAGACTAAAGTGATGACAACAAAGAGTTCAGAACGAAGGTTTTCCTTTCCTTTTTATCTCTTTATTAATATGCATATTTCGCTTTTCATCCAAACAAGTCCATTTTAATATAAATTAAACTTAAGCTCTTTATAGTAATGAATGTTTATTACAATTCTCCCACTAAAGACAAAACAATGTAAGAATTGTCTTACTTTTAATTGCCGTATTCACCAGGCTTTGCAGGTGGAGGGCAACTGCAGTTTTTTATTGTCCTATGTCAGTTACCGTCTGTCGCCTCTTATGACACCCACGGGATGATATGGTGTAGTGGACTCTTTTACGAAGCCATGTAGTGCTGTGTATTATTTATAGTCTTACAATATCGATTTGAGGAATTATTGCAAGGTTATAGGTAGACACCACTTGACGTTGAATCATTATATATAGCATACGATCTAACAATTTTCTTTAAATTTAAAATTAAAAGTTAAGAAAAATAATATTTAGAGAAAGTTCCAACAGAATGATGAAATATTGTTTGACTTGATCGAGAGCGTTCTTTACTACGATTCTAGAAAATCTTTTCAGCCGTTTGAAGATCATCAGTTCTTTTTGTTTCGGAAGTTCTTAAAATGTTTAATTAAAGTTATTTAGAGTAGGTAAAAAATCGATTATTTTTAACAATTACCATAGATCAAAATTGTTTCATTGTTAATTTTAGTACATAGTTGCCAATGACTTCTTTTGAGAGCTTTCTTAGCTTAAAAAGTATTATTTTCCTCTTGCTGAACCAAAATTGATAGAGTATGTACATTATCACTAGGTTAGGTTCTTGAATCGTTTTACAATTTCTATTAAAAAGGAGACCTTGGTAACGTTTTTCTTTTTCTTATATACGGTGTAACCAATTGCATACCTAGGTACACTAATCAAATTCTTATTAGAATTTGATTAAGGTTGACATATTTTTCTATAGGATGTTGTACGGTAACACTGGCTGTTTGTTTTTCCCAAATAAATAAAAAAAAACAAATGAATGTGGAAATCTTTACGAGGGCTACTGTTACTTTTTTTCTTGGATTGAGAATCACAAAGCCGAAAAGGAAGCAATTCGAAGCGTTTTAGTCTATCGAATACAAAGGCAATTATTATGTATATAAATTCTAACACCGTGTTTTGTTTCTCCGGCTGAAAGTAGGTTAAGTTAGATTGTAAACTAACATAGGATAAATAATTTTGTTATTAACAAATTATGTAATTGTTTTTTCTTTTTGTTTTGTTGTTTTGCTTCCGAGTTTATTTATGTCTTATGCTTTATGATTTCGTTATATAACAATTGTTGTGTATTTTTTGTATGACCCCCTTATTGGTATAGTGGAAGTAAACGCGATTGCCGACGATAGGGTGCATGCAGCAATGAAAATGAGCATGTGGGTATGCTAGCCTTCTTGGCTTTAGAGGTCTGTGGTTCCGCCGCTGGCCCCTGTTATTGAGGGTAGGGCGAATGGCACAACGCTATACCAATACACCCATTCCACCACACCATCGTGGCTGCCGAGGAAATATAGTAATAACTAAACAAGATGGATTTCCTTAAGTATGTTCATAAGGTAAAAAAGACTACCATTTTATAAATATTCTTCAAAGTGCCTTTCAATAAAACCTCTGAAGTGGAAACCTATCTAAAGTGTACTATTCAGAATCATCTACGGTTACTGGACAATGAATAGATACGTTTTGCGGTAACAGGAAATCAATATCTATTTTCTTTTTTTTTTTAGTTGCGTCTTTTTTTTCGTTATAAGCCAGTGCTTGACTTTGAATCGTATTTTCGGAGCGTAACAAGTGCCTATTCACACAAGCCTCAAAGATGTCCAGATTGTAAACGAAGGAAAAGACAGACGTCCGCACCCGGCAAATTATTCCACTCCTATGCTGTACACATTAAAAAAGACAAAGATACAATGTTGGTGGAAGAATCCATCGCCCAATTTCATACACTGGGTCGTAAGAGAATTTCATGGCTTTCGACGGATACCGAGATTAAAGCCGGATGGCGGTAATACTATCATGTTTATACTACACGTAAAAACTGAGACGTGTGATGGGGAGCAGCGTCAAAGAGTAATATGGGGTGTTACTTACAGTAATCGCCAATCTGCCTGCCAAGCTAATTATAGCAAATCTTACTTACACGGAAGAGGCTCGTGACCAGCAGTTAAGTTCTACGAACTGCTAGTGAAAATAAAAGTTGGTACAATTAAAATAAGATTAATGTTATTTTATTCTAAGTACTGATTTATAGATACAGTGTTAGTAAAAAGCAGCAGAAAAATTGCGAAAATCATAAATTTTAGTTACATCATAAAATAAAAATTATTTAATATTTTTAAACTTATATACCTTCGGATTTATTAGGAACACTCGGCGTGAGTCCGACTCGCACTTGGCCGGTTTTATTTTTATAATTTTGATTTTTTATAAGGAAGATACTGCTGGCATTTCCTTTTTGAGTTTTTCTTAATCGCTTTTTACGACACCCTCGGCACAATCTGAAGTTGTGGGTGGATATTCCTTAACCGCCACTGTACTGTTACGTGCCACTGAAATACATGCAAATCAGCGGGATAAAATTAATATTTTACTAGCACCGTATATCATCACCTAAAAATTGGAACGTTATGCTTTTTACAGAAATAACAACAACCACTATTATCCGTTTAATCCCCGATTACTCCCTTGTTTTTCGTAGGATACGAAATTCTCTAATCTTTCTCGCCAAAATGAATTCAAACTAAAAACAACACTAATAAATGAAACAATAGTTTGAATCCTGTGTGAATTAATTAAGAGATTTCTTGTATGATTCAATTTTCAATGATTTTAAGAGATAAAGAAATAAGCAACTGTCTATGATAATAAAAAATGTCTAGGTAATGCTATTATTGACAGACAATAGCATGATATGTCCATTACCAGACTTATTCGAATGATTAATGGATCCGTGACACAATGAAATACGATAATGTTTATTTATGCTGCTGGCTTAGTCTTGCAAACACGTGTATTGGGAATATAGGCTTATATACCTATCGCTTTTCATACGGGCAGCAAATCGTTATATTGCCTGGTAAACGATTAATACTACCTTTTGTATGGTTTATTGTAATCATAGCTATAAACAATTTGTGCTTGTAATTAATTGCTTTCATTTTTTCTGTAATAAAATTATAATATTTTTTTTTACTGTTGTAAGCACTATGCCCAATGACTTCAATAGTGGACAAAACAAAGATCATGTGTCCATGTCACACTTATGCCGATAGTAGTTGGGAGCACCAAGCTCGAAGTTGTTGACAAGTATATTTACCTTGGACAAATAGTCCGACTCGGTAAGTCCAACTTCGACCGAGAGGTCAATCGACGGACTCAACTCCGCTGGGCAGCGTTCGGGATATTACGACACATCTTCGCGTCAGTTATACCTCAAAACTTGAAAACGAGATTGTACAACCAGTGCGTATCGCCAGTGATGACTTATGGATCTGTGACCTGCTCCTTCACTGCCGGCCGTATGAGAACGCTCAAGGTCGCTCAGCCAGCTATGGAGTGGGTTTTTGCTCGGGGTTTCTCTGCGTGATAAACTTAAAAATGAGGATATCTGCTGTAGAACCAGAGTGACTGACATAGCCCAACGGATTAGTAAGCTGAAGTGGCAATTGGCCGGCCATATAGCTCGAAGAACCGACATCTTATGAGAAAAATAGGTTCTCGAGTGGCAACCTCATATCGGTAGGTGAAGTGTAGGGCGACCTCTTACTAGATGGAGTGACGATGGATGCAGGTGGCTCAAGACCGTGCTTTGTGATCAGCAGTGGACTTGTGAAGGGCTGTAATGATGATAATGATGAATGATAAGTTGGCGCGCGTATTGTGCCGACGATTTATTTGAAAATTCTAAATCATACAATTTCAATAATTGTATTATCATTCCTAATTAAAATATATAACTCTTCCAAAATTTAAAACGATATTTCAACTATTATTTATTGTGCGGCAGCAAACCGCAGGTTACCAGCTAGTTACTAATAGCTTTTTATAGAAAAGGTGTTTAATCAGATCTTGGCATGAGAAAAACGGTATAAAATAATTAAGAAGTGTACGTATATTTGTATTTGTGCATGTGTATTATGCTTTTATATTAATTATGTAAGTTTTTGTGAATACAGTGTGCATAGATTCTCTGAATAACTTTTGTACGCCTTACGTTTGATGTTTGAACCCGCAGCTCCGCGCCGAGTCGAACGTTGAGCCACTGTTCTATTGTGGCGTCATACATAATATATACATTTTCAAAACAACGGCCGGGTGGAACGGTTAAATAAGATATTTTCAAAGCTTATAAATAAAATATGAGGTTCCTGAAAGATTTCTGTAGACTTGAAAGCTTGTAGCAGATTTTCTATTAAAACATTTTGTCTTATATAATTTACCTTGCGAAATAAAAACATGCAAAAATAATTTCTACTGTAAAATTTTTAATATTTTTTATATCTTTTTTTTATCATTAGCATCATTATCATCATGGCAGTCTTTTACAAGTCCACTGCTGGACGTAGGCGATCTACAAAGTATGTCACTTAGCACGGTCCTGAGACACCTGAATCCGTCAACTTCCTGTATCAGTTACCAGATCGTCACTCCAACTAGTTAGCGCCATCCTACCTTTCGTTTATTCGTGCAGTAGGTACGAGGCTACCACTTGAGAACATTTCTTTCTGGTAATGCAATATTAATTATATACACAATGATAGGTATAATTTAATGCTTTTATCTGTTGTTTGTTGAATATTTGCAGTTAGAGAATAAGAATTGAACGATAAAGCTATTTTATCATTCAACTCTTATTCTTATTCTTAGATAATTTGATTATAATCTTAAAGAACTTACAACGAACTAAAGAACGACATACAAATTATATTCAAAATATTACATTCTTGATCTAACCTGGATCTGGAGTCGAAATGCAGAAAGGTGACTTTGTAGACTAAAATCGATTGCCATTAAGAGGATTCGTTGATTCTCTACTCTCACCATATGAGCAAAGCATCCTTAACACTTTCACTGTCTGGTCTTCAGTCACAATAGTAAGACAATAGCAATGACCTATATGCAGTGCACGTAACAACGAAAGGGTTAAGCTGCTGTTTTACACTGTTATTCTGTGAGAGCGTGGTCCTTCCCCTATCGAGTCGGACTTATCGTACTAAAGCCACCGATATTGCTAGTCCTATAGGACTAGGGATATTGACTAACTATATACCTGCGAAGGAAACCCAAAAGGAATATTGTTGTTTTGTTCAAATAAGTCGTGTGGGGGCTGTATTTAGCACAACATTTATATTTAATACTAGCTGTCCCTCGCGACTTGCCCGCGTGGAATTTACTACGATTTCATGGGTTTTAAATGTTTTGCGCGGAACCCTAATTCTTGTTCTAAAATAAACGTATCCTAAGTTAGTCCTTATAACATCAGCTATCTGCCACTAAAATTACCGTCAAAATCGGTCAAGTCGTTTCGGTGATTTACCGGAATAAACAGACAGATGGACAGACAGACAGACAAAAATTTTTAAAATTGTTTTTTTTTTTATTATTAGTACCGTATGTACTTTTATATGCATTTGGTAAAAAGCTGTTATTTTAACATTACAAACACACTTCAAATTTGTTTATTTGTATGTATAGAGTATAGATAGATTTCAAATTTGTCAATTATAGGTCCCTGTTTTAGGAAAGAAGTTTATGCGATAAGATAAAAATAAAGAAAACAGGTATGAAATGAGAAATTTTTGTCGCAAACGTTTTGTCCTGTGATAGCGTTCAAAAGTCGTTAAGCTCACCTACTTCGTAGACCTAACTTCAGTGGGTTAAGCAAACATTCTGCCTATACCCTATATTTATTTGAATAGTATCTACTCAAGTATGAACATAATCCAAAATTACACTTTGTTATTACACGTATAGATCAAATACTCTATTTCTCCCTTTATAAGCAAACTAGCTGCACTTTATGCCTAACTCAAAAGTTCAGTCAAAGTCAATAGTACTGTACAGAACCACAAGTTACTTGCATTTGGATATCAGTGTATTGTGACTCGTGTATGTCACCTTATCGCTTAGGCCAATTATGTTTGGCTCAAGCACTGTCCGTTATTATTCTCTCAAATACGCATGATAACAATCCATGGTTAAAAATACGCTATGGTCAAATGACTTACTATTATGTTTTCCACCATTTTATAAAAAATAAAAACTTGTGACGATTTGAAGATAGCTAACAACCCGTTTAAAATGCAGAGATTTGATTGCGTAAAGTTTTAATGTTAATTATACTTAATATATTTACTCGTAATTATAGAAGGGAATAAAAAAACAAAAAGGTAATATGAAACACTGAATAATTAGAATCTTCTGGCAGACTTAAATCGTTAATTAACTAAGCTTTTATTAACTTTTGTAATTAATGTTTTAAATATTATTTGTTAATCTATCAAATTGTTGTTTCCTCAAGCAGCGACAAATTATAAGCAGCGGTGTAATTTAAAATGGTAATTACATAAGCTAGAAGAAAGCCTGTCGCAAAGGGATCGGAGCGAACAAAGCGTTACGCCCTCGCGTAAGAATTGAAACATACGATACCAAAACAAAAATTACATTTATTTTACCGCCCTTCATGAACTTAATAATTTATGATTTAGAATCGGAGTTTACAAAGATACGGTTCATCGTTGTTATAATATACTTTTTTATTCATATTTTTATTAAGTAGTAATAAGAAAAATTATACCGATCGAATTAAAAACATGAATAACGTGACAATAATGTGTAAAGAGATAACAGTGTGTAACTATGGATAATTTTAGAGAAAACAATTAATAAGAAGTCCTTAAAAATTATATTATTTTTATGGTTTTATATTAGTAATATTCTGTTATTTAATGTATTTAAACGGTGATTCTCATCACCAACCTTCACGTTTAGCTACCGTGGGAAAATCTTTGTTTCAGAGGGCACGAGGTATCTGTGACAGTAAACACCTGGCCGCCGAGCTCCAACACTCCATATTTCAGATGTGCCATTTAATCACGTGTGATTAAATGGCACATCTGAAATATGGAGTGAAGAAGTAAATATGGAGATCCATTAAAACATGTTTCAAGCCGCCGAAGAAGATTCGTCAGTTTTAACCATTAGTCAAGTGTCATCCCTATGCAAGATGCAGGAGTCTACAAGCTTGATTGTGAATTTGGCCTCTCTTATATGGAACAAACTAAAAGATCAATAAAAACCCACGTAAAAGAACACGCGTTAAAGCATTGACGCTCCCGGAAGTTTGTAGTCTGTAAGCACGTACAGGATTGCCTCCGTCACTACAATAGATTTGAGCAACCACAGATGCTCGCTAAAGAGCACCAATTCCTTGGAAGGAATTGGTGCTCCTTAGCGAATTGAAATAAAAAAAAAACATTCTAATTTCAATAGAGGAGAGGGCTGGGTGCTACCATCTGTTTTGGATCCTATAATTGATGAAATTCAATCCCAAATCAAGCATACAACTGCAAGACTTCAAGATACTATAAGTTCATACTACGTAGATCGAAAGAAAAATTAATAATTTTTATCTGGAGGTAGCCTTGGTTAACTGCGACATTGGGATGTCAAACACCTCACTCCTCCCCGTGAACATGGGTGCTGTAAATTACTCAAAACGTCGGGAATATGAAATAAGTAATTATACACGATAAAATCCGTAAAAACTAGTTTTATTTAAATATTAAAATCCTGTTGAGGAATACTGTCCCAGATTTTCATGATTTTTCTAATCATGATTTTTCTTTTTTAAAGAACGTTACTCTCACACTAGGATTTTCTCCTGTATCGTTGAGGCAGTTTACAAACAGATATTGCGCCATCATATCAACTCATTGCTAAGCCAATGCGTCATGGATCCGTCAAAGCCAGATCCTTCTGAGATGCATAAACAATGTTGGAAGACCCTTTAGAGCGTTGCTTTGGAGCATATCCCAAACATGCTTAATAAGATTTAAATCTGAGGTTTGCGCTGGCCATTCCAGAACCGTGACATCATGTTTGTGCAACCATGCTGTTACCTCAACACAATACAATACCCTTTATTGTACACAAAAAAAAAAACAAATAAAATAATAAGAAACAAACAGTGTGAAAAACAAAAGGTGGTCTTATTACTTACTATTTCCTACACTACTTTTATTTTCTACTTGCTACTGCTACTTTCTAACTTAGCGACTGTGAAAATGTGAGTTCACATGAATAATGGACTACCTAACTTACAAGCTAACTTAACTACTGTGACAATGTGAGTTCACAGGAATAATGGAATAGGGGGAACCCGCCTAGCGCCGGACAGCACATAGTACCGGAATGTCTCGCTTATAGAAAGAAGTCAAACTCAAATGACAAATCCCCGTGGCGCGGAAGGCGTCAGTGTCGCCCGATACGGCTTACAGGTGACATTTTAGTAATTTTGCACGTGATTTCGATGCATCGAATAATATTTACTAGGTCATAAACCACCATTTAGATTAAATAAATTGTGTGTAGTGCTTTTGTTTCAATAATTGGTACGTACGCTTTACATTGCTATTGTTTTTGGCGGATTTATTAATAAACTTTATTATGATCGAAATCATACTACTTTATCTTATTCCCTTAAGAACGGACAGTAACAGATTATCTAGTACTGGACAAATTGAATTAGGCCAATCTAAGTTCCTTAGTACCGGACAAGTATATTTTAATAAAATTGTGTGCTTGTTCTATGTAGTATATTTAACCATATTTTCATCCATATATCCATATTTTATAAGAAATAAATAAAAGATCTATCTATCTTTACAAAAACTACAACTTAAATAAATAATAATAATAATAAGAAATAAACTTAAACTAAAAGCAAAAAAACAAAACCTATAGCACCTATTATTAATATAAACCTGAACTGTTAGCCTTTATTACCTACCAGCGTTTACACAAAAGATATATGACAACATACGAGTACATAAGTAAAATGATTCAAGGAATAATATGTATACCGGTAGAATAATTTTATGATAAGTAGCACTTGAAAATTTTAAGTTATTTTTTAAATAAGATGTTATAAATATTAGTGTTGTTGTTATATAGTTGTGCAATATGCAACAAAATTAAAAATAGTGTTCTTTCAACAAAATAGCATAAGCCATTTACGACGTGTGGGCACTAAACTAGTTTGTTGCACAACTGCCAACGTCACTTTTGGTACAAGATGTTAATCCTAGCAAAACAAAACAATTATAGTTAAAACACAACGTCAACGTGGTGAAAACCTGCATTGTTCACACATTGGCAGTGTACCGGCCACCCCGGCTATATGTGGATGGGCATTGTTGTGCATAAGCAGGAAATTTTGGCCCGTTTGTGTTCGATGTGGCAAATTTTTTAGCACCTCATTATAGTGTTTTCCAGCCGTCATAGTGCCCTGTATCCAAATAAAGTCTGTTCTTCCACCAAAACGAATTCCTGTCCACACCATAATTGTACCACCTTGGTATCGATGATCTCCTTGACCGTGTTAAAGCCAGCATGCACGACCAGGAACTCTCCAAACACGTATTCTTCTCGAATCAAGGTGAAAAGCAAATCGGGATCTATTGGTGAAAAGCACCAATGACCATTGATGCAGTTTCCGGTTTACATGTTCTCTAGCCCATTGTAGTTTTCGTCTACGATTGTCTCTTCTTGGAGCTAGATCCCGAAGTGGTCTACGAGCATGTAGGTTGGCTTTGTGCAGTCTTAAGCCCATATTAATAAACGTTACTCAGCTCAAGTACACGCATTTGAGTACAATCCTGAGGTTATGATCTTATTAAGAAACATATCTCAAGATGCGGTTTAGGTTTACGATATCAGCTGAGTGCCACACTAATTAATAAACGAAACTCGACTCTCAAGTATGCGTACTTGAAATGCCAAAATCTGATTGCAAGCAGTCCGTGACTTAAGATCGTGATTTTTGACGTGGATATTGAAAATATTAAAAGAGAAATTAATTATTACGACGAAATGGAGTATAACGATATTTTACGATATTTTACGGTCTTCGCGATATTGTGTACCAAAAATTTATGTAAGATATTTCTCCGATCCTTTTAAGTTATGATGTGAAAATTTTAAAAAACGATACATATTTGGTCGATAAATCAGTAATATATTAAATTATATAAAAGTAAAATAAACAAAGATTATTGTTCCCTACAAACTGTCTCACTGAAGACATACATATGTACATTGTGAAGTGGTTCTTAAATGGAATCGTCTTCACATCAAGCAGGGTAACAACTACATACTTGAATATAAAGAAAACAATCTTCTGAAAACTAAAAAAATAAAACTAAAAAATATCCTTATAATATACTATCTAATTCATAATTGTTACTAAAATATATTTTATTGAGTTTTTAATGCCTAACGGGAGATAGGGAACATGTCGAGGTCGTTAAGAATTTTATTGTAGAGGACACAAATTATGTGTACTATTGCTCTTTACTTATGTTGGTCCTGCTTTTTGGTATATGAAACAAATTTATTGATCGTTTTTTTGGGTTGTATTCAAAATCTTACCTCGGACAATAACCGTGAACACTTAATCTCACCAACACAGATATTCGTAAATGTCAGTAAAAGTTTGCGTTTTGTGCATTTTTGTTTATGGTATATATTATATATTTTCATTTTTATAAGCCGAAAATAATTTGTAAATTTTACAATAATTTTTAAGTCTGCCTAAGTTGTTACATATTAAGTATATGTTAGAGTTAAGAGTACAATTTTAAGTCATAAGCCTAGAACAAAAATTTGCAGTGGTCAAAGGATGTTGAAATTTCATAAATAAATAGGATAGAAGAGGAGCCCTATTATTGATACCTGTAGTACGCCAGATGTTACTACAGGCGAGGAAATGCAAACATTAAGAACTATTGACTGTAAGCAGTTTTGTAAGTGAGAGGCAAACTAATGTAGATGAAAACTAACTTTTATTGGCTGTAATGGATGGATGGGTTGATAGATGGATGGCATATTGATTGAAAATATTTAAACCTACGTTTACTCGTAACAAATTTGCTTCTTAAACTGTCCTCTAACTATTGCAACCCCATAGACTAAACATTTTTATGACCACATATAGACGCAATTTAGAACTGTTACGTACAGCATTTTTATACGTATGTACAACATTTTTGATTTTGTAGATCAATAATAAAGCATAAAAATTTTCCACAGCTCGGAACAGGCATCTGGGAATTTTTTTATTGGTTCTTGGATTTTTTGATTTGATCAGGTAAGAGCACTGCCCTTTCGTGTGTTTACCGACTTCACATGTCTGCAAATAGATTTATTTCTTTTTGATAAGCGAGTTTTGTGATGTTTTCCATCCCCGAAAGGTAAGGGGTAAATAAAAATTTTAAATTGTGATTTAAGATTTTACTGGGTAATTAGGCATCTTAGTTGGTTGCATGAGTTAAACTAAATTCTAACATGCGTCCAGCCATACAGTAACAAGTTTCACAACGTGTTAGCTAATTTATGGTAAGATAAACTTAGCTGATAAGAATCTAATAAGAACATTGTACGTAATTTTATAATACAGCTCACCCAATCGTGAGTAATTGCCGCCACCTACAAAATCTTTAACACATGCGAATTGCAATTCGGTAATTTTACGTATCTGTATCGTTTAAAACATTTTCTTCCCACAAAGTCTAAGATCATGCTTGTCCAATCACTCATATTACCCATAATTGATTATGCAGATGTGTGTTACCCGGATCTGTCCCAGGATCTTTTGAACAAGCTGGAACGCCTTCTCAATAACTGTATAAGATTTATTTTCGGGCTTCGTAAGTATGACCATATTTCGCAATATAGATCTAAGCTTAATTGGCTTACAATCCGGCAGAGGCGTATTTCCAGAATATTACTTGTTCTTTTTTCCATATTTAATGACCCATTTTCGCCTTCTTATCTTAAGAGTAAATTTCACTATCTCTCCTCATCTCATCATAGGGTTCTACGTTCGTCTTCTAACAACAAAATATGTATTCCAGTTCACTTCACCGAGTTCTATGGTAACTCCTTTACAGTTTAGGCTGCTCACCTTTGGAACTCCTTGCCTGACGATATCAGAAAAGCTCCCAATAAGTTTGCTTTTAAAAAGTTGGTGCGTAATCATCTGTTAAAGACAACGCTTCTTAGATGAATCATCCATGTCATTTATATTTTAGACGTATATATTTATAGTTATTTATATGTATTATTTGTATATGTATGTTGGTATGAATATATGTATGCTTATATATGTACGTATATATTTGTATACATGTATAAATAGGATATATTTTTATAGTTTATTTATTGTATATAATAGTAAAATGTACCTACTTCAAATTCTCACCACTCCATGGGTTGACTGGTAGAGAATGCCACAAGGCATTAAGTCCGCCCTTTGTATTCTTTTAGACAAATTGAATTAGGCCAATCTAAGTTCCTTAGTACCGGACAAGTATATTTTAATAAAATTGTGTGCTTGTTCTATGTAGTATATTTAACCATATTTTCATCCATATATCCATATTTTATAAGAAATAAATAAAAGATCTATCTATCTTTACAAAAACTACAACTTAAATAAATAATAATAATAATAAGAAATAAACTTAAACTAAAAGCAAAAAAACAAAACCTATAGCACCTATTATTAATATAAACCTGAACTGTTAGCCTTTATTACCTACCAGCGTTTACACAAAAGATATATGACAACATACGAGTACATAAGTAAAATGATTCAAGGAATAATATGTATACCGGTAGAATAATTTTATGATAAGTAGCACTTGAAAATTTTAAGTTATTTTTTAAATAAGATGTTATAAATATTAGTGTTGTTGTTATATAGTTGTGCAATATGCAACAAAATTAAAAATAGTGTTCTTTCAACAAAATAGCATAAGCCATTTACGACGTGTGGGCACTAAACTAGTTTGTTGCACAACTGCCAACGTCACTTTTGGTACAAGATGTTAATCCTAGCAAAACAAAACAATTATAGTTAAAACACAACGTCAACGTGGTGAAAACCTGCATTGTTCACACATTGGCAGTGTACCGGCCACCCCGGCTATATGTGGATGGGCATTGTTGTGCATAAGCAGGAAATTTTGGCCCGTTTGTGTTCGATGTGGCAAATTTTTTAGCACCTCATTATAGTGTTTTCCAGCCGTCATAGTGCCCTGTATCCAAATAAAGTCTGTTCTTCCACCAAAACGAATTCCTGTCCACACCATAATTGTACCACCTTGGTATCGATGATCTCCTTGACCGTGTTAAAGCCAGCATGCACGACCAGGAACTCTCCAAACACGTATTCTTCTCGAATCAAGGTGAAAAGCAAATCGGGATCTATTGGTGAAAAGCACCAATGACCATTGATGCAGTTTCCGGTTTACATGTTCTCTAGCCCATTGTAGTTTTCGTCTACGATTGTCTCTTCTTGGAGCTAGATCCCGAAGTGGTCTACGAGCATGTAGGTTGGCTTTGTGCAGTCTTAAGCCCATATTAATAAACGTTACTCAGCTCAAGTACACGCATTTGAGTACAATCCTGAGGTTATGATCTTATTAAGAAACATATCTCAAGATGCGGTTTAGGTTTACGATATCAGCTGAGTGCCACACTAATTAATAAACGAAACTCGACTCTCAAGTATGCGTACTTGAAATGCCAAAATCTGATTGCAAGCAGTCCGTGACTTAAGATCGTGATTTTTGACGTGGATATTGAAAATATTAAAAGAGAAATTAATTATTACGACGAAATGGAGTATAACGATATTTTACGATATTTTACGGTCTTCGCGATATTGTGTACCAAAAATTTATGTAAGATATTTCTCCGATCCTTTTAAGTTATGATGTGAAAATTTTAAAAAACGATACATATTTGGTCGATAAATCAGTAATATATTAAATTATATAAAAGTAAAATAAACAAAGATTATTGTTCCCTACAAACTGTCTCACTGAATACATACATATGTACATTGTGAAGTGGTTCTTAAATGGAATCGTCTTCACATCAAGCAGGGTAACAACTACATACTTGAATATAAAGAAAACAATCTTCTGAAAACTAAAAAAATAAAACTAAAAAATATCCTTATAATATACTATCTAATTCATAATTGTTACTAAAATATATTTTATTGAGTTTTTAATGCCTAACGGGAGATAGGGAACATGTCGAGGTCGTTAAGAATTTTATTGTAGAGGACACAAATTATGTGTACTATTGCTCTTTACTTATGTTGGTCCTGCTTTTTGGTATATGAAACAAATTTATTGATCGTTTTTTTGGGTTGTATTCAAAATCTTACCTCGGACAATAACCGTGAACACTTAATCTCACCAACACAGATATTCGTAAATGTCAGTAAAAGTTTGCGTTTTGTGCATTTTTGTTTATGGTATATATTATATATTTTCATTTTTTATAAGCCGAAAATAATTTGTAAATTTTACAATAATTTTTAAGTCTGCCTAAGTTGTTACATATTAAGTATATGTTAGAGTTAAGAGTACAATTTTAAGTCATAAGCCTAGAACAAAAATTTGCAGTGGTCAAAGGATGTTGAAATTTCATAAATAAATAGGATAGAAGAGGAGCCCTATTATTGATACCTGTAGTACGCCAGATGTTACTACAGGCGAGGAAATGCAAACATTAAGAACTATTGACTGTAAGCAGTTTTGTAAGTGAGAGGCAAACTAATGTAGATGAAAACTAACTTTTATTGGCTGTAATGGATGGATGGGTTGATAGATGGATGGCATATTGATTGAAAATATTTAAACCTAGGTTTACTCGTAACAAATTTGCTTCTTAAACTGTCCTCTAACTATTGCAACCCCATAGACTAAACATTTTTATGACCACATATAGACGCAATTTAGAACTGTTACGTACAGCATTTTTATACGTATGTACAACATTTTTGATTTTGTAGATCAATAATAAAGCAGAAAAATTTTCCACAGCTCGGAACAGGCATCTGGGAATTTTTTTATTGGTTCTTGGATTTTTTGATTTGATCAGGTAAGAGCACTGCCCTTTCGTGTGTTTACCGACTTCACATGTCTGCAAATAGATTTATTTCTTTCTGATAAGCGAGTTTTGTGATGTTTTCCATCCCCGAAAGGTAAGGGGTAAATAAAAATTTTAAATTGTGATTTAAGATTTTACTGGGTAATTAGGCATCTTAGTTGGTTGCATGAGTTAAACTAAATTCTAACATGCGTCCAGCCATACAGTAACAAGTTTCACAACGTGTTAGCTAATTTATGGTAAGATAAACTTAGCTGATAAGAATCTAATAAGAACATTGTACGTAATTTTATAATACAGCTCACCCAATCGTGAGTAATTGCCGCCACCTACAAAATCTTTAACACATGCGAATTGCAATTCGGTAATTTTACGTATCTGTATCGTTTAAAACATTTTCTTCCCACAAAGTCTAAGATCATGCTTGTCCAATCACTCATATTACCCATAATTGATTATGCAGATGTGTGTTACCCGGATCTGTCCCAGGATCTTTTGAACAAGCTGGAACGCCTTCTCAATAACTGTATAAGATTTATTTTCGGGCTTCGTAAGTATGACCATATTTCGCAATATAGATCTAAGCTTAATTGGCTTACAATCCGGCAGAGGCGTATTTCCAGAATATTACTTGTTCTTTTTTCCATATTTAATGACCCATTTTCGCCTTCTTATCTTAAGAGTAAATTTCACTATCTCTCCTCATCTCATCATAGGGTTCTACGTTCGTCTTCTAACAACAAAATATGTATTCCAGTTCACTTCACCGAGTTCTATGGTAACTCCTTTACAGTTTAGGCTGCTCACCTTTGGAACTCCTTGCCTGACGATATCAGAAAAGCTCCCAATAAGTTTGCTTTTAAAAAGTTGGTGCGTAATCATCTGTTAAAGACAACGCTTCTTAGATGAATCATCCATGTCATTTATATTTTAGACGTATATATTTATAGTTATTTATATGTATTATTTGTATATGTATGTTGGTATGAATATATGTATGCTTATATATGTACGTATATATTTGTATACATGTATAAATAGGATATATTTTTATAGTTTATTTATTGTATATAATAGTAAAATGTACCTACTTCAAATTCTCACCACTCCATGGGTTGACTGGTAGAGAATGCCACAAGGCATTAAGTCCGCCCTTTGTATTCTTTTAGACAAATTGAATTAGGCCAATCTAAGTTCCTTAGTACCGGACAAGTATATTTTAATAAAATTGTGTGCTTGTTCTATGTAGTATATTTAACCATATTTTCATCCATATATCCATATTTTATAAGAAATAAATAAAAGATCTATCTATCTTTACAAAAACTACAACTTAAATAAATAATAATAATAATAAGAAATAAACTTAAACTAAAAGCAAAAAAACAAAACCTATAGCACCTATTATTAATATAAACCTGAACTGTTAGCCTTTATTACCTACCAGCGTTTACACAAAAGATATATGACAACATACGAGTACATAAGTAAAATGATTCAAGGAATAATATGTATACCGGTAGAATAATTTTATGATAAGTAGCACTTGAAAATTTTAAGTTATTTTTTAAATAAGATGTTATAAATATTAGTGTTGTTGTTATATAGTTGTGCAATATGCAACAAAATTAAAAATAGTGTTCTTTCAACAAAATAGCATAAGCCATTTACGACGTGTGGGCACTAAACTAGTTTGTTGCACAACTGCCAACGTCACTTTTGGTACAAGATGTTAATCCTAGCAAAACAAAACAATTATAGTTAAAACACAACGTCAACGTGGTGAAAACCTGCATTGTTCACACATTGGCAGTGTACCGGCCACCCCGGCTATATGTGGATGGGCATTGTTGTGCATAAGCAGGAAATTTTGGCCCGTTTGTGTTCGATGTGGCAAATTTTTTAGCACCTCATTATAGTGTTTTCCAGCCGTCATAGTGCCCTGTATCCAAATAAAGTCTGTTCTTCCACCAAAACGAATTCCTGTCCACACCATAATTGTACCACCTTGGTATCGATGATCTCCTTGACCGTGTTAAAGCCAGCATGCACGACCAGGAACTCTCCAAACACGTATTCTTCTCGAATCAAGGTGAAAAGCAAATCGGGATCTATTGGTGAAAAGCACCAATGACCATTGATGCAGTTTCCGGTTTACATGTTCTCTAGCCCATTGTAGTTTTCGTCTACGATTGTCTCTTCTTGGAGCTAGATCCCGAAGTGGTCTACGAGCATGTAGGTTGGCTTTGTGCAGTCTTAAGCCCATATTAATAAACGTTACTCAGCTCAAGTACACGCATTTGAGTACAATCCTGAGGTTATGATCTTATAACATATCTCAAGATGCGGTTTAGGTTTACGATATCAGCTGAGTGCCACACTAATTAATAAACGAAACTCGACTCTCAAGTATGCGTACTTGAAATGCCAAAATCTGATTGCAAGCAGTCCGTGACTTAAGATCGTGATTTTTGACGTGGATATTGAAAATATTAAAAGAGAAATTAATTATTACGACGAAATGGAGTATAACGATATTTTACGATATTTTACGGTCTTCGCGATATTGTGTACCAAAAATTTATGTAAGATATTTCTCCGATCCTTTTAAGTTATGATGTGAAAATTTTAAAAAACGATACATATTTGGTCGATAAATCAGTAATATATTAAATTATATAAAAGTAAAATAAACAAAGATTATTGTTCCCTACAAACTGTCTCACTGAAGACATACATATGTACATTGTGAAGTGGTTCTTAAATGGAATCGTCTTCACATCAAGCAGGGTAACAACTACATACTTGAATATAAAGAAAACAATCTTCTGAAAACTAAAAAAATAAAACTAAAAAATATCCTTATAATATACTATCTAATTCATAATTGTTACTAAAATATATTTTATTGAGTTTTTAATGCCTAACGGGAGATAGGGAACATGTCGAGGTCGTTAAGAATTTTATTGTAGAGGACACAAATTATGTGTACTATTGCTCTTTACTTATGTTGGTCCTGCTTTTTGGTATATGAAACAAATTTATTGATCGTTTTTTTGGGTTGTATTCAAAATCTTACCTCGGACAATAACCGTGAACACTTAATCTCACCAACACAGATATTCGTAAATGTCAGTAAAAGTTTGCGTTTTGTGCATTTTTGTTTATGGTATATATTATATATTTTCATTTTTTATAAGCCGAAAATAATTTGTAAATTTTACAATAATTTTTAAGTCTGCCTAAGTTGTTACATATTAAGTATATGTTAGAGTTAAGAGTACAATTTTAAGTCATAAGCCTAGAACAAAAATTTGCAGTGGTCAAAGGATGTTGAAATTTCATAAATAAATAGGATAGAAGAGGAGCCCTATTATTGATACCTGTAGTACGCCAGATGTTACTACAGGCGAGGAAATGCAAACATTAAGAACTATTGACTGTAAGCAGTTTTGTAAGTGAGAGGCAAACTAATGTAGATGAAAACTAACTTTTATTGGCTGTAATGGATGGATGGGTTGATAGATGGATGGCATATTGATTGAAAATATTTAAACCTAGGTTTACTCGTAACAAATTTGCTTCTTAAACTGTCCTCTAACTATTGCAACCCCATAGACTAAACATTTTTATGACCACATATAGACGCAATTTAGAACTGTTACGTACAGCATTTTTATACGTATGTACAACATTTTTGATTTTGTAGATCAATAATAAAGCAGAAAAATTTTCCACAGCTCGGAACAGGCATCTGGGAATTTTTTTATTGGTTCTTGGATTTTTTGATTTGATCAGGTAAGAGCACTGCCCTTTCGTGTGTTTACCGACTTCACATGTCTGCAAATAGATTTATTTCTTTCTGATAAGCGAGTTTTGTGATGTTTTCCATCCCCGAAAGGTAAGGGGTAAATAAAAATTTTAAATTGTGATTTAAGATTTTACTGGGTAATTAGGCATCTTAGTTGGTTGCATGAGTTAAACTAAATTCTAACATGCGTCCAGCCATACAGTAACAAGTTTCACAACGTGTTAGCTAATTTATGGTAAGATAAACTTAGCTGATAAGAATCTAATAAGAACATTGTACGTAATTTTATAATACAGCTCACCCAATCGTGAGTAATTGCCGCCACCTACAAAATCTTTAACACATGCGAATTGCAATTCGGTAATTTTACGTATCTGTATCGTTTAAAACATTTTCTTCCCACAAAGTCTAAGATCATGCTTGTCCAATCACTCATATTACCCATAATTGATTATGCAGATGTGTGTTACCCGGATCTGTCCCAGGATCTTTTGAACAAGCTGGAACGCCTTCTCAATAACTGTATAAGATTTATTTTCGGGCTTCGTAAGTATGACCATATTTCGCAATATAGATCTAAGCTTAATTGGCTTACAATCCGGCAGAGGCGTATTTCCAGAATATTACTTGTTCTTTTTTCCATATTTAATGACCCATTTTCGCCTTCTTATCTTAAGAGTAAATTTCACTATCTCTCCTCATCTCATCATAGGGTTCTACGTTCGTCTTCTAACAACAAAATATGTATTCCAGTTCACTTCACCGAGTTCTATGGTAACTCCTTTACAGTTTAGGCTGCTCACCTTTGGAACTCCTTGCCTGACGATATCAGAAAAGCTCCCAATAAGTTTGCTTTTAAAAAGTTGGTGCGTAATCATCTTTTAAAGACAACGCTTCTTAGATGAATCATCCATGTCATTTATATTTTAGACGTATATATTTATAGTTATTTATATGTATTATTTGTATATGTATGTTGGTATGAATATATGTATGCTTATATATGTACGTATATATTTGTATACATGTATAAATAGGATATATTTTTATAGTTTATTTATTGTATATAATAGTAAAATGTACCTACTTCAAATTCTCACCACTCCATGGGTTGACTGGTAGAGAATGCCACAAGGCATTAAGTCCGCCCTTTGTATTCTTTTAGATTAAGGAATGCAATAAATAATAAATAAATAAATAAATAATTTTTTGGTGACAGCAGATCAAAAAAGTAGTTCTGCAAGGCATGCAAATTCAGGAAAATCGCATAGTAGTGATCCGCCACACATCCAGACTGATGGAGTTGGGTGGAAGTGTAAAACCTGTCAAAACGTGCTTTAGTGATACTTGGCGACTGAAGTCGATCACTATAAATCAAGTGCTATACTGTCGTTATACGTGAAAAAGCCTCCTTATTTTAATATTTATTCAGTATTGTCTCGTTATCTTTTCATCATATATATATTTATTACGAGTATGTTACAAACGCTTCATTTATTTTTAATTTATTCTTTAAATTTCATGTTAACTTCATAAAATTTCATCTTCACATAATCTTAATAATGATGAAGATGATGCTGAAATCCGCTGTTTAACATAGATTACCTCAAAGTAATGCCATAAAACGCGGTCCGGTCCTTACATATCATCTCTCCATCTCGTTGGGGTTAAAGGTACAAAATAAAATTAATGAACCGGCGGAAAAGCATGTTGCAGTGAACAGCCCACACTCTCCTTTCTCTTGCAATGTTTAATATATAATAATCTTTTTAACCAACTTCAAAAAGGACTCTCTCAACAAAAGGGACTCTCAATTCAAGTGCATGTCATTTTTTATATATTTTATGCGATCTTCGCAGATTATGAACCAAATTTAATGATACATGTTTTATTTAATAGGTGGTCCCATATAAATTAGACGAAAACATTTCACCCCCAAGGATAACAAATAAATAACTTCTCTTTTGTTATCTAATATATAAAAAATATTATTTGTTTGTTCGTATTTTATGCGCTGCCATACCATTCATCAGATTGCGGTATAACTTTGTCAACTTATTGCTAGCACTTGCACGAAGGATATCGGCATAGTACAATTAAATTATAGTAGGTGGCGCGCGTATTGTACTTACTTACTTACTTATCTTAACGCACAATCCCTGACGGGGTAGCCAGAGAGAACAGATCGCCAAGTGTCACGATCCTTACATACCTCTTTCGCTTCTTTCAGATTCATTATCTTCTTCATGCATGCACGTCTAAGTATCCGAGTACTTTTGACCCTACCCTCTTCGAGCAATTTGCTCACATGGTCTTCGAAAGTTAGTCTCGGTCTACCTCGACACCTTTTAATATTAACTTTCGCGCTATATATTTTCTTCACCATTCGGTCTTCACTCATTCGTTCAACGTGCCCAAACCACCGAAGCACGTCCTTATCAATTTTTGTGATAAGGTCATCTTTCAAACCTGCCATATTGCGAATCTCTTCGTTTCGCTTTCGGTCGGCCATGGTAACGCCGCACATTTTACGAAGAGATTGCATCTCCACTGCATTCAACTTACTTTTATGCTTCTTCTGGCATACCCAGGTTTCGCTGCCATATAACAAAGTCGGTACCAACACTGCGTTATGTATTGCAAGGCGTGCACTCTTCGCTACGCCTTGCCTTTTGACTTACGCAGCCAGGGCACCATTGACTTTGTTCCCGGCAGCGACACGCCTGTCCACATCTAAATCACATCTTCCATCCCGGCTAAAAGCACTCCCCAAGTATACAATTTCATTTACCTGTTTTAGACATTCCTGATTTACCCATATTTCACACTTCGTTCTCTCTTCGTCCCTTTCAAATACCAGAACCTTAGTTTTATTAGCATTCAAACGGAGACCTTTAATTTCACATTCCTCTTTCATACACGTGACTAATGCCTGCAGTTCTGCCTCTGATGGTGCAATAAGCACTGCATCATCAGCATACAGCAGACAATTTACTTTAATGTCACCCAATTTCACACCCAACCAGCTATGTTTCAGCTTCTGTAAACAGCTGTCGAGATACAGTATGAACAGCCAGGAAGACATGACAAGCCCTGTTTTACGCCCTTTTGGACGCTGAACATGGGTGACAGGTCATGCCCTACCCGCACACGGGCTTTACAGTCACAGTAAAGAGACTGCACAGCCCTTAGCAATTGACCATCCACACCATACCCCGGCAACAGTTCCCACATTTTCTTCCTTACAACCTTATCAAATGCTTTCTCAAGATCCACAAAAGTACAGAAAATCTTCTGGTTAGCAGCCAGAAGCTTCTCCGTGATCATGCGGAGAGAAAACATTTGATCCGTGCATCCTCTTCCAGGTCTAAATCCGCATTGTGCCTCCCATAGAAATCTTTCCGATTTCTCTTGCATCCTACGTGTCAAAACCTTCGAGTAAACTTTACTTGCTAAACTGGTCAAGCTGATCGCCCGATAGCACCCGCAGTCAAAATGTGAACCTTTACCTTTATATAAAGGCACAATGACTGCGGATCGTCAATCATCCGGGACATCCCCCGTCCGCCAGCACAAATTGCACAGCAGACGAAAGCTGTCCCAGACGCGAGGCCCACCATACTTGACCATTTCAGCAGTAACTCTGTCTAGTCCCGCAGCCTTACCACATTTCAAACTTCGAATCGCATGTTTAATCTCTTTCATACTGATGACCTCAGTGTCATCAAGGTCCGGGTCTGGCGTACCAGTCACGGCGTCATCCCCGTATCCCTCACTAAGATCATCACACGCATACATTTCTCTATAAAATTCGCTCCATCGCTGCATGATGTCCGATTTTTCTGATAGGACGTCATTAGTTCTCGAAAGCACTTTGTTCATTCTTAAGGCCGTCGCACCACTTCGGGCCCTTCCAACCTCTTTCCAGAAGAGTTTGGAGTTCTCCTTAAAGTTGTGCGACAACCTTTCGTCCGCTTCCATTCTACACCTTTCACGCACTTCCTCAATCAGTGCTTTCGTGTGAACTTTCTGCAGCCTATATCTTTCTTTCATCTTCTCTCTCATATCCTTATCATTACTAGAGGCTAAGTAGTCTAACCATGCTTTCTTCTTCTTCTTTACAGCTTCTTTCACTTCATCATTCCACCATGCATCTCTTATTTTACTACTGCCTCTTTTTATTGTTCCACACACTTCTTCCGCTAAACTTACCATTCCATCCCTAAGGTTTCTACACATTCTTTTCTGCCATCGATGGTGTCAAGCTTTTCGGCTACCCTCGCATGATATTTGTCCCTAGTATCCGCTTCCTGAAGCTTCCAGCTTCGGATGCGACAGACCGACTGTGGTTCTGTTACTGCCGTCCGGTAGCGCCAACCCGCGAACAGACCCCTAAATCTAGTAATCACTAGATTCCCAGGTCAGCACCCCTGAACACTCGCGTATCCATCACCTGTTTTCGCAGTCGGTCATCCACCAGGAACAAATCGATCATACTTCTCTCATTCTTTCGTTCTCTAGTATACATATGGATTTTCTTGTGATTAAACATAGTGTTTGTCACAAGAAGACCCTTTTCCTTGCACACCGCCAGTATAAGCTTGCCAGCATCATTAACCCTTTTATCGCCAAACTTTCCAAGTACCGACTCGTACCCTGGTCGAGCGGTACCAACCCATCCATTCAAATAACCACATACAACAATTCTTTCGTTTCCCCTAGCCAAATCTAGAACTTCTCTTACATTCTCCCAAAACTCCTCCAGCTCAGCCCTGGACGACGAAGCTACCGGCGCATAAACAGCCAAAAGGAATAACTTCGTCAGTCCCAATTTAAAGCGAACCCAGAGAAGTCTTGAGTTCACAACCTTATATTCAGTCATAACATCGACCAACCGAGAAGACAGCAGCGCCCCTACTCCCTGGCAGGCGCTCTCGCTCTCTGGGACTCCGGACCATAGAGCCAATGCCCCGCCAGGAAGCTCTTCAGTACCACTTCCCTTCCGTTTGGTCTCCGACATACACACGACATCTAATTCTCTTTCTTTCATTATTTCGATCAACTCATTCGTCTTATCTCTCATGCCTCCTCTAACATTCCACGTGCCAACTTTCAGTAATTTTATTTTCAGTTTCAATGATTGTATTATCATTCCTAATTAAACAATATAACTCGTCCAAATTTAAAACGATATTTCCACAAATTTTTTTTTTCTGCGGCAGTAATGCACCGGGTACCAGCTATTAGGTTATAATTATAAGTCTTCAGTAAAAACATGGCAGAAATATTAAAATTCAGTTACTCGTTATACGTGGTAGAGCGATGCTGCAGCTATATTAGCAGTATAGTTGAAGCACGAATGGTTTGGCTCGACCGGGGAAGAACCACGCTGTCACAGAATACCAGCGTAAAATAGCAGCTTATCAATGCTGTGTTTCGTGTGGTGAGTGTAGAGAGCTGGAGACCCTTTTTACTGGTAAAAACTGGTGGCATTCTATCTTAGTCCTCACGGGTGACAACGCATCTGCATTTTAATTCTTTATTGAGGATAGATTAAGACGTCTATGGGTCACAGTAACCACTTACCATCAGGTGGACTGTGTGCTCGTTTGTCACCCTATCGTAAATAAGAGGGAAACATCCTCTTAAGTCACAAATAGTACGAATTTCACACTATGAGCTCACTCTTAATTTTTTGATAGGAAAAGGGTGATAAGCCAGCACACATTCCACCTGATGGCAAGTGGTTGCTGTAACCCATAGACATCTACATCTATCCTTGTTTGCGAATCAAAATGTAGATGCATTATCAGCCGTGAGGAATAAGATATAATGTCGCTTTTCCAGTAAAAAGGGTCTACGGTTCTCTACACTCACAAAACTAAACACAGCAGCATTAATCTGCTACGTTGGTATTCTGTGAGAGCGTGGTCCTTCCAAATTTGTTAATAGCTCATTGCTTCATTACTTGTTGAACAGACTTCCATTTATTTAAATTTTTGCCAAAATTTTAAAAAATATGGACGTCTATTCATAGTAGTGTAGTTGCATTTCGTGTAATGACGGTGTAAGAATATTCACTAACCCATATCTTTCCATGGGTATAGTAAGAGGCGACAAAGGAAAAATCACAAGATATGGGTAGCAGCATCTTCCTAATAATAATACAAAGTTAAAAAAAACTGCGGTTGCTAACCCTCCTACCAAGTATGGTAACCATGGCAAAATCCCTCCTATGAGGCAATTTATGAGATAGACCTATGATCAGCAGTAGACTTTTATAACCTGTAATGGATTCAAATTAGAAAGCGACGCTGTATAAATAGAAACTTATTTGAATTTCATAAAAAAAATCGAGTGTTAAAAAAAAAGGTTATTTAAATGGAAAAGATACGATTAAACCTATACCGCCTTATTCCAAAACACGGACTTAATATAGTACTGGAGTTAGTAATATATTTAAACCATAAACTAAGAAAAACGTTATTACAAAACGAAGATTATCTCTGGTTCAAGGATTATCTATGGTATTAAAGTTAATCTTTCGAGACCCCTAGTTTAGCTATGGTACTAACCTTTCTATATAGTTTGTGGTACTCTACTCTATACTAACCTCAATTTCGGTACTTCTTAATTTGAGGTGAGCGTTGTTTTCATTTGGTGTTATTAAAATCGTTAAAAATGGATATTAACATGATTGACTTGATGGATCTAGAAGATTTGGACATGCTAGACACTACTCGGCGACCTGATAGACATCGACATCGTGTGAATCCGTTTGAATTGAGTGACGAAGATTTTAGGTATAAGTATAGGTTCTCAAAACGTTTCGGAGAAAAAATAGTGGGTATCTTACGTGAGGATTTAGTGCACGACCCTCGAGGATGCCCATTGAGTCCTGAAATTCAAGTGGTTTGTGCATTACGCAACTGGGCTCGCCATGAAGTAAGTGCTGTTTATAATCTTGGTGGGGTCAATGTACCTAACATTACGCTAGATAAAAAGCCAGATAATACATATTATTGTTTTATTCGTAGATTCAAGACGATACAGCTGATTTACATGGTGTGTCTCAACCAGTAGTAAGTAGGACATGTAAAAAAGTAGCGGAAATTTTGTCACGGAAGTCCCGAGAATTTATTAAAATGCCTACTACTTTAAATGAACAGCAGGAAACCATTAGGAAATTTCGCAGTATTGCTAATTTTCCTACAGTAATTGGCGCAATTGACTGTACTCACATACGAGTAAAGAAAGTGAATGCTGATGGGGGTCAGTTATATATTAATAGAAAAGGATTTTCTTCAATTAATGTACAGGTAATATACAAATATTTTAAATAGCTGTGATTGTCTCTTAATAACTTTACTTTATCATAATAGAAAATAATTTGTTTGACTATCTTATGGTAATAAATATATATTAAAATAAACCAGAAAAACATAAAGTACTAATGAGCTCTTATTTTACAGGTGGTTTGTGACGCTGACCTGAAAATCATGGACATTGTTACCAGGTGGCGTGGTAGTGTACATGACTCCAGAATATTCCGAGAATGTAGACTAAAACAGAGGTTTGAGGCTGGTGCATTCTCTGGAATATTACTTGGTGACAGTGGCTATCCTTGTACCCCTTACCTATTTACACCGCTGCTGAACCCCACAACACCACAAGAAGAAAGATATAATAGGAGCCATATCCGTACCAGGAACACAGTGGAAAGATGTTTTGGTTTGTGGAAGCAACGGTTTCGTTGCCTATTAAGAGGTATGTTTGGAGATATTGAAACAGCAAAAAAAACAATTGTTGCATGTGCTGTACTACACAATATGGCCATCGACATGAGAGAAGATGTGTTTTCTGGTGAGAGAGATAGCATTGAACAATATTCATCTGAACCTATAGTACAAAGATATATTGCACCATCAATAAGGGGAAATATTAGAAGAAGACAGTTTATTGAAACTCATTTTCAGTAGGTAAACATTTTTTTTTACATATTTATATAGCTATTTATAATTAAAATTAATAATTATATTTATAAAATTGTCAATTTTTTTTCAATTGTCTAAAGCTATGTATATATAATTTATTTTATTTTGTTATTCAGAGGCCAATTTTGGCTATAAAATTACATTAAGGATCAATAAATGTATAAGACAATTATAATAATATTTCTTTTTGATTTCAGAGATAATACCCATTTATAAAGGAAAATATTTCTGCAGAGCCGTTGTCAGCTGTCAAAGAATAACGACTACATATTCACCAATATGAAATAAATTCAGGGGAGTATTGTGATAATATTTCATTTATTGAGCAAAATGCTTTTATTTAGGCTATAAATGATTGTGTTTCAGGGAAAGATGCGGGGTACAGCACATTCCACATCAATATGAAGCTATATTATATAAAGATTTAAGTGCTTTAGAGATATGTTTAGATTTTTTAATAAATATCGTCCCTCCTCTACATTCACAGCCAGATTTCCTTTCCAGAGGTGCAAGGGTCCACGGGGAGTAGGACTGTATGATGACTAAGTAATTAGGTTTAGTTTTTTTTATTATAGTTTTTTACTATTGTATATTATATTTCATTGTTATGTAAATAAAATGCATATTAATTATAATTATTTATTTTAATTATTAATAAAAGATGTACAAATATTTGCAGCAATTTAGTACCTGAAAATAATTGTTTCATATATGAGGATATTTACAAACATGTATCTGATATAGTCTCAAATATTTAGTTTTTTTTATAGGATAATGGTGATAAACACAGTCTACCACACACACACATACACACACACAGTCCATCTGATGTTAAGTAACTGCTGTGGTGCATAGACGTCCACATCTATCCTCGACTACAAATCAAAATGCAGATGCGTTGTCACCCGTGTGGAGTAAGATGGAATGCCTCGTTTCCTGTAAAAGAGGTCTCTCTCATACAAACTTTGTACAAAAATTTATCGAAAATTTGTCAATAAACAAGTTTAAATGTTTTATTAAAGAAAAATTTTATAAAAAGGTTATTATAATATCAAAGAATACATAAATGAGAATATTGGAAATACTGGAATTGAGGTGATCGCCACCATGGTGGTTCTATTAAAATTCATTTAAAAATTGTACAAATAAAATTATTGTTAAGAGAAATATGTTTATAAAAAAGTCCCGCTGGGTTTCTTACTAGTATTTAGTCTTTCAATAAGTATTCTGTAATAATCTATATTTAATAAAAATCATTCTATTCTATTCTCATTCTATAAACTCACCATAATAAACACAGCAGCATTAAGTTGCTATTTAACTTGTGTTTTTCTGACTTTCTAATAAAAATATTTGTAACTCTAATTTTCTAATTTTTAGGTTAGCTATTTTAATATTGTATTTATGTTCCTCTTCCATCATTTCCAGTTGTCTTTTTTTAAAATCTGTGTTACTTTTTACAATTGTTTGGTGTACATCTTCTCTTCTGTAAAATGAAATGGAATACTTAATGTAAGTTTTGTAGTTATTTTAGAAATTTACAAAGTATTCTAGAGTAATAAAAGTGCACTTAACCTTGTACACCAATTAAAGAAATATTTTTTAATTATTTTTAAATCAATTCATATTAAACTTTGCTTTTAATATTTGAAAACATGAAACAATTTTCAGTGTTTAAATACTAATTTTCACATTTTAAAAAGTATGTAATGTATCAGACTATGTAATTTTTTCAACATACCTATTTTGCAAGCTATTTTTCCTGTTTTTAATTTTTGTTATACCCCTAGTAATAATATCTTTATTGTTGGTTATTTTCACCATTTTGGCACTTTCTTCTGTATCTGTAGTTGGATCTATCTCTAAAAATTAATATAAATATAACAGTTTTAGAAAATTAACATTTATAATATTTACAAACTTGTATGCATATGATTGTAACTATAATAATAATATATTTTGCTTTTTAATAAATATTCAATCAGTATTATTTACCTTGCACATATACAACATTGGGTTCTGGATTTTCTACATTTTTAACTATAGCTGTGTCTGTTTTTTCAAAATTAAGGCGAGGCTTAGGGTCAGCAACTTCTTTTGATGTTGTAGCCACAGTCACTGGATCCTAAAATAAATCATTAAAACATTTATTAACATGTTTTCCTGTCACCTGTCATCTCTATTTTGCCCTTTATTGAATCAGGTATTTTCTATGTTGTAGAAATATTATTATGATCCAAGACAAAAGGTAATTTAATAAATTATTAATTATAATACCTAATAGACAAAAATAGAAAATTATAATCGGACTGTGTAGATAATCTAGTAAAATGTGTGTTATGATATTATATAGACCACTATATATGAATTTGTGACATTTCAATTTTGAATATAATTAATTATAAAGAAATTTATGTTAAATTGTTACTAAGTATATTAAATTTTGAATATTCGGAAAATAATTTTGGATTGTAAATTGTATGCTTTAAGAGTAGATTTCAGAGCACTACTTAGGTACTAAAGTAATGGAAAATAAAGTTCTTTAATTTTAATTAAATTTGTAAGACATGTAAGTAATTTTATTTACCACTGCATCACTATCATAATTATTTACTTCAACGATAAAGTCGTGAGGGGCAATGGACATTATTTCCAAGTCCTCAAGAGAAGGTGATGGAGGTTTTCCGCCACCCCCGGTCTTTGATTGTTTCCTCCTATATGTGTATAAGTTTGATTTAGCACACAACTTCGTTCTTTTCCAAGATAATTTCAATTCACCATCTGATCGGCGTTTACCTGTTATCTCATTAAATCTAAAAAAAAATACGAAATCACGTAAACAATACCATACCTATTTGTACACATAACAAATGCGATAAGTACTTACTTATTAGTTATATTCTTCCACTCTTTTATTTTTTGAATATTTACCGATGTTTTTGTCGACTTATTCTCTATTATATGTGCTGATTGTGAAATAAGTGTACGTAATATTTCCTATAATAATAAGAACATTCCTTTTAGTTGAAATAAGGATAATAGGAGGATAAGAGTATTGCTACGTACTGACAAATTTCGATATTTCACTAACTTTTTCTTCAGAACTCCAATTTTCACCCCGTTTTTTCTTTTGTTCCATTATTATATAAATATAACTGTAATAGCAAGTACTTAATTAATTATTAATAATTTAATTTACTTATTATAAGGCTGCAATATAAACTATTTTGAACGTCTCAAATCCCGCGCTCGCGTTACCTCTGTAATTCACTACATTTCACGCTAGAGTTGTTAAACTGAAAACAACTTGATATAATCAAAAGCGCGTCAAAAGTATATGTCGTGCTTGTTCAATAGATTTTAACGTAAACAAATAACAATGTATGATATGTTTTTGTATTGATGGATAATTATTTAAGCATAATTAAATGTGAAAATAATATTAATATTTTATGAAACCGAACGTTGCATTGAATGAAACCTGTATGAACGAATGATAGAGTGTCATTTTTTGTTTTTTATCTGTGAATGATATTTAATATAATACTAACGTTGGTATTAACTGGTCCTCGGGTAGTCTGCGTTTTGTAATAAGCACACGTTTTAGTGCTGGTATTAACTAGAATATTGTAACAAACCTGGACTTCTTACTCCTAAACTTAACCCAGTACTAAAACATTTTTTTGGAATAAGACTGATAAGGTTTTTGAGATAATAGGATTTTAACGCATTTACTTACAGCCCCTTTTGTATCAAGAATAATTCAATTTCATGCAAACTAACAAGAATCCCAATCTCTTAAAATATGTCAAAAGGTCTTAAAATTACATTACATATTTCATATAAAACTTAATACATTAAATCATTATGCCATCATGCCTGGATTCAGCAGTGGAATCAGTAGCAAACGATGATGATGTTGATACAGAATTTATGTTGTTTTTTAAGGAGTTTTTTTATGAAAAATATTTTAAGCAATTTGCTAAAATTATACTAGCAAAAACTACTTCGTATCTTCATAAGCCCGTAAATAGTATAATATGTTGCTGGAAATGAACTTCTCTGATATAAGTGTTACCACTTGCGTACACATTTCGTACTTCCTCTATAGAAGTTATTATACTCTTCGTCTCGTACCTCGGAACAGACACAAGCTAGTAGTACCAGTTACTCGACTCCATCGAGTCAGTAATTCATTATTGGGGCGATGTATACGCTTTTACAACAAAATTCCAGAAAATATACAAAGTTTGACCTGCTCAAAGTTCAAAAACTTTATTAAACTAAGTTTGTATAAAAAGGGTTATTATAATATTAAGAAATTTATGGATGATAATAACCCCTGGAAATGAGGTGATCGCTACCAAGCTATTTCTAATTTGTTGTGTTGTTAATTTGTGTAACATCATGATTGTAAGCTGTTATTTAAAAAAAAATTCCCGCTGGGTTTCTTGCTGGTTCTTCCCAGGACAGAGGTTTTTTCCGAACCAGTGGTAATCAAACAAAAGAGTGACTTTCAATAAGTATTATTTATAATCTATTTTGAATAAAAAAGTTTCTGTTTCTATTTCTGTTTCTGTTTAAGACTTTATTTACAATACGGAGTTTATTCACATTTCAACAATATCTGTAATTTTTATATAAAAAATTGAATGAAAAATTGCAGCGTCACGCCACTTAGTATTTAAATGAACAAATATCACTCAACGCATCTTAATTATTAAAATAATTATTCAAAGATATAAAATATGATTTTTAATTATTTTACAAAGTTTGATATCTCCGCCGGCTAGTTGTTTTTTTTTGCAAGAGTTTATCACTTTTTGTTGTAGCTCTCCGTGAATAGTGGCATAAAATATTTCAACTCATTCGACCGGTCCGGGCAGATTGTTTTTTGATTTTTGACTACTGACCTCTGTCTAAATGGTCGTACCTTACGTTAGAAATCCCATAGTTCATTAGTTGTGACCATGTGATGTTTGAAATAAGAACTCTTGGTTGTGTTGCTAAAACCGAACTGTCACTGATAGCAATGTATTGCGTGTGTAATACTCGTAGTTATGTATTGATATGTTGAAAACCCAAACTGCTACTTTATGAAACATTGTTAATATTGAAGCTACATAAATAATCTTACACCATTTTTATTAGTTTTAATGCTTTTGCAAGAGAACTTAATATTAAATGTGTTTTACACAACTGATTGAACTTTACGCGACCTCATGTGCTTGTTCATTATAATAAAATTCTTGTTTATTTTCGCTTCAAATCTTACAACATAACACAAATTCATTATTTTTATTTATTTTTTAAATCCAAAATTAATGTAGATCGTTATTTTTTTATAACCATAACATTGCTTCTAATTTATGACAAAAATTGTCTTTCATATAATATCATAAGCAGCGCAAACTTATATTTCTTCGAGAGAAATATGAGTATTTTTTCCTTACGTTTTATTATGTTTTGTTTATATAGACTCAATAGTAAATTTTGTTATTAATCGCCTATTACACTGAACAATCTTTTATCATTTTTGTATTAAAATATCCTAGTAGCTTCTGGGTGACTTAGAAACAAAAATTTGGTATAAGGCATAAACAAAGAAAAAATCTTAAATACCCAATTACTTTGTTTCGTTACATACATTAGTTATAATATAACATCTGGGTATTGTAAAAATTAGAAATATTTCAAAAAAGACTTTGAAAAATGTTAATACATCTCGAACTAAAACAATTTTTTTTCCAGAATTCAAAGCAACAACCTCTCCATATACCATTGTCTAGCCTTCTCGCGGTTCTGAAAGGGATTTGGGGTTCGCCGCGAGACCCTAATAATGTGTATTGGAAGACTATATACGCGTTATGGAAATATTAAATGGACGTTTGCCTTCATCTATATGCTCATGGTAAATTGGTTTATAATTTTAATTTCATTTCATTTAAATTAAATGTCTTCACTAATGCTAGTGCGGGAGTCAAATTCGGGTTACTTATATACTATAAGACTAAAGGAGAAAATTTAAAAATACGTTCCTTATACGGATTTTTTTTACTTATTCGGTCTCGATATTAATGAGAGTTTCAACCAATGCACATTATAAACTTGTTTGTTAATTCAGAACTAATGAAAAATAGCTCAGAAACAGAAAAGATTTTAGATTTATCTTCCACAAATAATAATGTTTACCTGAACAGTGTAATAAGGAAAACATATAACAAAATATGTAAGTTTTATCTAATAGTGAAGAAACTGATGAACGACCTGGCAACATACAACGCACGCACCCTGAGGACTGACGAGAAGATTGTGGAGCTGGAAGAAGAGATAGACAAGTTACGCTGGCATATTATAGGATTATCCGAAGTCCGAAGAGAGGGGGAGGACACGGTAATCCTCGAATCCGGCAACTTGCTCTATTACCGGGAGGGCGACCATCTGTCCCAAGGAGGTGTCGGATTTATCATCCACTAGTCTCTCGTTAACAACGTTGTAAAGATTGAGAGTGTGTCGACGAGGGTTGCGTACCTTATACTCAGAATCACCAAACGGTATTCGCTGAAGGTCATACAGGTTTACGCACCAACCTCGGCACACCCCGATCAGGAGGTGGAGGAAATGTATGAGGATATCTCTAGAGCCATGCATTCCTCCAAAACCCAATATACGGTGTTAATGGGAGACTTCAATGCAAAACTAGGCACAAGAGAAAACGGTGAGCTGAAAGTGGGGAAATTTGGAATAGGGCAACGGAACCCAAGGGGCCAGCAGTTGGCCGACTTCATGGAGAAAGAGGGACTCTTTATGATGAACTCTTTCTTCCAGAAGCGGCCCCACAGGAAGTGGACCTGGTCGAGCCCCGACGGTTCGACAAAAAATGAGATTGACTTCATTATGACGACCAGACGACAACTGTTCAGTGATGTCTCAGTGATCGCGAGGGTGAAAACCGGCAGCGATCACCGAATGGTTAGAGGCACACTGAACCTAAACGTTAAGTTGGAGAGGTCTCGTCTAATGAAGTCAACGCTCCGTCCCCCTCGTGCTCTAATCCAAAGTCCCGAAACCTTTCAGCTCGAGTTGCAAAACCGTTTTCAGTGCCTAGAAGACTGCAATGAAGTGGACGATTTGAATGACAAGCTCGTGGAAACTGTCCATGCGGTCGGAGCTAAGTTCTGCAAGACCAGCCGCAGAAGAACACAAAAACTCTCCGATCACACTCTTAATCTCATGGCTGTTAGACGGGAGATGAAGCTACATTCTTCAACAGATTTGACAGCATACAGGCAACTGAATAGACAGATTTCCAAATGCATGCGGCGGGACTTACGCAACTTCAATACAGCTCGTATTGAAGAAGCGATCGAGCGGAACCAAGGCTCCAAAGTCTTTGCCAGAGATCTGTCTGCCAGAAAGAGCCAACTGTCAAAGCTGAAGACCGAATGTGGCAGCATCGTTTCCGGGGCACCTGAGATTTTGAGTGAGATTGAGAGGTTCTATGGGCAGCTGTACACATCATCGTTGGAGCCACACGCAAGTGTAAGTAACGATCCAAGAGCGAGTCTTATCCGACATTATTCCGATGATATCCCGGACGTCAGTCTGAGCGAGATTAGAATGGCTCTCCAGCACCTTAAAAACGGCAAGGCCCCAGGCCAGGATGGAATTACAGCGGAGCTTCTGAAAGCGGGTGGAAAACCGGTACTTGAAGTCCTTCAGAAGCTCTTTAATTCCGTCCTCCATGGTGGCATTACACCGGAGGCGTGGAGCAGAAGTGCGGTGGTCTTGTTCTTCAAGAAAGGTGACAACGCTCTCTTGAAGAACTACAGACCGATTTCCCTTCTGAGCCGCGTCTACGTGCTGTTTTCGAGAGTCATTACGAATAGTCTCGCGCGCAGACTTGACGACTTCCAGCCTCCCGAACAAGCCGGTTTCCGAAAAGGCTTTAGCACCATAGACCACATACATACCCTTCGGCAAATTGTACAGAAGTCCGAGGAGTACAATTTGCCACTATGTCTGGCGTATGTGGACTATGAGAAAGCCTTTGATTTCGTCGAAATTTGGGCGGTGCTGCAGTCCCTTCAGCGATGCCAAGTTGACTGTCGGTATATCGAAGTATTGAAGTGCTTGTACAGTAGGGCTACGATGGCTATCCGAGTACAGAACCAGAGTACGAAACCTATCCAATTGCAGAGAGTTGTAAGAAAGGGTGACGTCATATCCCCGAAACTCTTTACCGCTGCATTAGAAGATGTTTTCAAGCTTCTGGACTAGAAAGGATACGGTATCAACATCAATGGCGAGTACATCACTCACCTTCGATTTGCCGACGATATAGTCCTTATGGCAGAATCGCTGGAGGACCTAAGCACTATGCTCAATGACCTCGATAGTGTTTCCCAACGGATAGGTCTTAAGATGAACATGGACAAAACAAAGATCATGTTTAATGTCCATGTCACACCTATGCCGGTAGTTGTTGGGAACACTAAGCTCGAAGTTGTTGACGAGTATGTTTACCTGGGACAAATAGTCCGACTAGGTAAGTCCAACTTCGACCGAGAGGTCAATCGACGGATTCAACTCGGTTGGGCAGCGTTCGGGAAATTACGGCACATCTTGTCGTCAGGTATACCTCAAAACCTTAAAACGAGACTGTACACCCAGTGCGTGTTGCGAGTGATGACATACGGAACTGAGACGTGGTCCTTCACTGCTGGCCAGATAAGGAAGCTCAAGGTCGCTCAGCGAGCTATGGAGAGGGCTATGCTCGGAGTTTCTCTGCGTGATAAACTCAGAAATGAGGATATCCGCAGTAGAACCAGAGTGACCGACATAGCCCAACGGATTAGTAAGCTGAAGTGGCAATGGGCCGGCCATATAGCTCGAAGAGCCGACAACCGATGGGGAAGAAAGGTTCTCGAGTGGCAGCCTCGTACCGGCAGGCGAAGTGTAGGGCGTCCCCCCACTAGATGGAGTGACGACCTGGTAAGATATGCAGGAAGTCGATGGATGCAGGTGGCTCAGTACCGTGCTTTGTGGCATTCTTTGGGGGAGGCCTATGTTCAGCAGTGGACTTGTGAAGGGCTGTAATGATGATGAATGATGAAGAAACTGATGATTATGTTAAAGATCCAAATGACGACACGACTCGTAGAAAGAGTAAGAAAAATAACGTCGTTCCCCTTCGTCGACCATCAGTTTCGACTACTGCTTCGAGTTCTTCATCATCAAACTGATGTTCTTCACCATCCAGCTCAAGTTCTGCCTCATCCAACTTATCATCTATTTCACCTAATGCAAAATAAAGTGAAAAAAATTGCGACCGTCCATCAACTGCACAAAAACCTAATATATATACCTAATATAGATAACGCAAGAAACAACAACTACAAATAAAAATCGGCATGCGTAAGGACAATGGAAGCAATATATGACTAAAATAAATATTTAAGACCAATAAAAGTTAAGTATCGGTATACCAAAGCACAAAAACCTCTAAAAAGTAATTATGCTTTGTCCTTTGTGGTTGAAGTTTCATTGAAAAAGATCTGCAAAACTATGTTAAAAAATAATTTAAGCATTAACGATACATAGATCAGAACTGTAATAGAAATCAACTGGTTGTTTTCTGTAAGAATATAAAAGAGGAAAACGTAATAAACATTATACTCTAAGCGAAACATATAAAATGAATACAAAAGACTACCATTATTTGCGGCTGCAAACTACACAGGCGTAAATTGATGGAGGGAAGACCATTGCAAACTAACATAGGGATTACATGTACCAGTGTAAATAAGATGTCCGAAGTTATGGGAATTACGTTATGTATAGTCGCATAATTAATAGTGAATTTAATTAAGGTTTCTTCGTGCCAAAAAAAGATAGATGTGAATTATCTGTTACTTTTAAAATTTGCATTTTCAAGATTAACTTTAACTTAAGAAAAATATCTTAAAAAAGTTGATTTATATGACTAAATATGATAATTTTGTTACTTATTACATATAGTTAAGTTTAATAAGTCTTACAGGTTTATGTTCCTATTGTATTACTTAGGGAGAAAATAATTTTGTGTCGTTATAATGCCTTTCATCAAATAATATTTCGTAAAATATTCCTTTTCTACCGACTTCAAAAAAGAGGAGGTACTCAATTCAACTGTATGTTTTTATGTGTGTTACCTCATAACTTTGATCTACGTGAATCAATTTCGATAAATTCTTTTTTATTTGAAAGCTGATGCTTCTCATGTGGTCCCATATAAATTTTATCAAGATTTGACTAATAGTCTTTGAGTTATCCTTAATACTATATATTGAAGTCGGTTATACAAAATTTATTATTTGAAATTATTATCAATACAGGGTAATTTTTAATTCACTAAAGACCATTTGGGAATATATTATTTACATCATAACAATAACATCTGTAAGAAAAAATTATATTTCTTAAATTTTTATTTTCATACAAAATTAAAAATAATTTTAATTGGACCTTCTAAACGGCAATAGTCTTAAATAGCAAAAGAAAGCGCGTGGCGGGGTAAGGGTGGAGGGGTGTAGGAGGCGGCGCTTGCTCATTTGAACTTATAATTAATAGAATCAGGCGTTACTTTGCGGAAATCCATTATATAAAAGTTTTTAAAAAAATACTTCGCAAATATCTGCGTTATAAAATAAAATGATGTGTCTTAACTACTACCTAATAGACATATGTACTGCAGTTTTTTGAACAAAATCCAGCAGCGAGCACTTATGAGGCAGTCCGGCAGTTCAATGTGTCACAGTACCACGCATGGAGTGTCATACACAATGAAGGGAAGTATCCTTTCCATCTGCATCGTGTTCATAAACTCAGCGAAGCTGACAAACCAGCGCGAGTTACACTTTGTAACTGGTTACTAGCTGCTGAACGAGCTAACATTTTTTGGACTGATGAAGCAACATTTAGCAGAATAGGACTATTTAATTCGCACAATGAACACTTGTGATACTATGAAAATCCACATGAACCAAGACCGAATAGCTTTCAACACCGGTTTAGTTTCAATGTGTGGGCGGACGTTATTAATACAACGTTACTGGGCCCGGTCTTCATAGAAAGATTAAACGGTGAAAGCTATTATAGTTTTCTCACTGACACGCTGCCAGAGTTGTTAGAGGACATACCACTTGCATCTCTACGCAATATGTATTACCAACATGACGGGGCGCCGGCGCACTATGCTCGCCAAGTTTAGGATTATTTAAACAGAGAATACCCTGGTCGCTAGATCGGTCACGACGGGCCTTGTGTATGGCCTCCCAGATCGCCAGATATCACACCAATGGATTTTTATTTGTGGGGGCATGGAAACACATGTATACTGGTCGCGCATTCGAAACCCGCGACATGTTGGAAGAAAAAATAATTTGGGCATTCGATCGAATCAAAATGAATTATCAAGTATTATCTCGTGTCGGTGAACAGTTAAGTTTTAGGTGTCACCTATGCATAGAATGTGGAGGTGATTAATTTGAACGCTATGTGCGCGATACTCACCGCCATCCGCGGACAAGTACCTAGGTAAGTCTAATTTTTTAATTTGTATTTTAATATTTTTATTGAACCATAATACCTTAATATCTTTAAATTCCTAATTCTTTATTCAATTACTGTTAATTTGTATTTAATAATTATAAATATTTTATTGTAATATTTGTAATTATTTTAACCTGCATCCATTTTTTAAATACAACTTACATTAAATTAAAAAAAAAACGTTAATAATACTCATTTAATTGGCACGTGCTGCAAACATCGGTCACCAAATCGATGGCTGCAAAGGGCAGGCTGCGCCTTTGATGACGATGACACCTGTGTCGACGTCATAATATACCTTTGGCTTAGTCTTGGGCCGCCGCATGTGCGACGTTGAGGCGTTGCTACCAGCTGGATGCGACGTTGCCTCTTGGATGCAGGCAGCGTTGCTAGCAAACAGTATTCACTGTTACAATAAATACAACTTCATTATTATTGTTTTATAAGAAACTTTTCTTCAAGACAACTTTTTGACGGCCAGATTTTGACAGATCAAAAATTTAATTTGGTCCGGCTATGCAATATTTTTGAAAAGGTCATCACATGAATTTTTAGGACAATGAGCTAATTTTCAGTTTTAATGAGCGAAATTTTGATATTAAAAGTCAGCTCCTCGTTATATCTTTTAAAATAACGCTAAAATATCAAAACATATAAAATTAATTTCCTAAGTGGAAAGACTCCTTACCTAACTAGGTGTTCATCTAGGTACGTACCGCCATCTTACCAAAGCATCGCTGTGTTCCGGTCTGAAGGGTATTATAGAAAATAGGAAGAAAGATGATATTATAAGGAAAGCATAAAACTAATCTAAATGACAGTAGTCAAAAGCAGTTTATTGAAATTAGCCATTCGATTACTGTCGTAAATTGGTTCAACGCTAGCATTCGAAACTTACTTGAGGTAGTTAACGGAAATATTACTACCATTAGTATTCTTTAAAAAATATATTAATAATAATTATTATTATTAATATATTTTTAAATAAAAATTTTATAATTGGAAATATCTTTTGATTATTAACATTAATAGCGAAACTGGTTTTTAATTATAAATTGAATTCTGGATAAAACATCTCAGTATAAAGGAATTAATTGGGATTAATTTGATCATAAAACTTTTGTTTGAAAGAGAGTTAGCTTAATTTATATACTCAAAGACTTTAATTTATTTTGTCTACATAATGAATTGCATTTGAATAACTAAATGCAGACTCTAGTATTGTACCTTTATTACTGGTGTAAACACTTAATTAATATAATATTTCTATAACACTGTACGCTAAAAAAAGATGAAATTAACTCAAATAATGGGCGAGAGAATTATATTATAATAACCTGTCGTCCTATTAGTGCCATAAAGTTACTTGACGGAAATGGCAGTTAAATAAATATGGCCTCCAAAAAATAACCGTTTTAAATATATCGGATCTGAATGACCCTTCTTGCTGTGATAATTTAGTGATTTCCCTCGTTGTACTATAGTTCCCGAGTTACTCTCGCTTAGGAAAAAGAGCAAATCGCATACATTTATAATATATTCTAATATTCATTAATTCGTAGTCTACCGTAAAAACATATACACAGCACAAGGTACTGCTGGTACAAGGTACCGGCTAAATCAGACTGTTCTGAATCGTTTTGACGAGCCCACTCCGGACACGTGTGAATACGTGTTGGTAGACTGCAACGGAGGGGTTATACTCTCACCTTGCCTTCTTTATTCAAATTATAGTCGCGGAAAAATAAACTTATTTACGCCACTTACCCTATTCTAAGGTTCTATCGCACGGCCTTACCACTGATGCGGTGGTGGTGGTGGGGCCATAAACTAGACTCGCCACTTTAGGGAAATCTGGTGCTTACGGTAATCGATTGGAATGGTTATCGTTTATTGATTTAATAAATTGTAGGGTTTATAAAAAAAAACAGAAACGGAAACTTTTTATTCAATATAGATTATAAATAATACTTATTGAAAGTCACTCTTTTGTTAAATTACTTTATTTCATATTATTATTTTATTCCATAAAATACAAAAAAAAAACATGAACAATAACAAAACTTTACTGTTTATAATTGAAAAAGAAATACATTAATAAGCTGTTAAAATAGTATAGGCTGCAACTATTTGCAAAAGGAAAGCAAGAACCGCAACTTAATTTTTCATTACTCTTTGGCTAAAATTGCGTTTAATTCATTCTGAGTTTATAAGACAAATGGACAACCAGAAATCGTATTATTTATTAATCGTTATTTAAAAAGAGACTGAAGGACTGTGATTGTAAAATATAGTATTTATAGTATATATTTAAATGACAGTAGTATAAATTTATATTTTTATAGTATTTCCATAGTGAATAGGAATTTGATCTCTTTTTAATAATAAAATGCAGTAATTTGCTCAATCGACCTTTACTTGATCTCTAAATTTTACAACGACGACCGGTACAACATTTTTTAAACATACCTACACAGCTTACGGACTAATATTGGCATGAGAACTGCTAATATAATTTGACAGGCGCTTCAACATGCCCCCCGGCGTTGAAAGTCTACCTTTCAACCAGATTCTTCAGGTTCAGGAAGCGGACAAATTTTGCTAAATGATCGGCGAACTATACTAGTCGATGTTTTGATATCCGTCACCCTTGATACGCCGTCCGAGCCTGGATGGACTGCGACGATGCGACCCATCTTCCACTTTAATGGCGGTGAATTCTCCTCTTTTAGGAGTACCAGTGAATTTAACTTCAAAGAGCCTTTACAGGAACGCCATTTCATCCGCAGTTGAAGCTCTGATATATATTCCTTGCTCCATCTAGCCCAAAAATGTTGACGTAATTGTTCTATTCGTTGAAATCGGGTTAAAGAGCTTACGGAATGATCTTTATAGTCTGGTGTCGGCAAGGAAGTCAAGGGGCGTCCGATCAAAAAATGACCGGGCGTTAGTGGTAGCAAGTCTTCAGGATTCGTTGACAAAGGTGTGAGTGGTCTGGAGTTAAGTATAGCCTCAATTTGTATTAATGTAGTATTTAGTTCCTCGTAAGTCACATTACAATTGCCCAGCACTCTAACTAAATGATATTTAATGCATTTGACACCAGCCTCCGCAAGCCCAGCAAAATGGGGAGAATAAGGCGGTATGAAATGGAAATTAATTCCTTCATTTGCCATTACCTCAGATAAAGAATTACAATACGTCCTAATATATTTTGAAATGTCATTGTATGCGCCTACAAAGGAGGTACCATTATCCGAATAAATATTAAGAGGTTTCCCTCTTCTAGACATAAATCTGCGCAAAGCTAATATGAAGGTATTGCTAGTTAAATCACCCACTAATTCAAGATGAATTGACTTAGTCGCGAAGTAAATAAAAATAGCTATATACACCTTTACAATTTTACAACCACGGCCATGGCGAGAAACAGATTGAATTGGTCCCGCATAGTCTAGTCCAATATTTTGAAATGGAAAACCAGAAAGGATGCGTTGGTGTGGTAGGTTGCCCATTATTGGAGAGATGGTTTTTCCTTTCATTCTATTACATCTTACACATTGTCGATAACAAGATCTGGCCAAATTACGACCTCTAATCGGCCAGTACATCTCTCTTATAGTGGCCAACATTAGCTGTGGTCCCGCGTGCATTAACCTTATGTGCTCATAATTGAAGAGCAATTTGGTAAAATAATGAGTGGACTGTATAAGTATGGGATGTTTTTTCTCATAACAGTAATCGGAATTTTCAAGACGCCCTCCAACACGCATTATTTTATTATCATCGAGAAATACATTAAATTTATGCAACGGACTTTTAGTGGGTAAACTTTTATTTTTAATTAACATGGTGTATTCCTCAAATGATTCACTCTGAGATATTCTTATAATAACATTGAGTGCGGTTTGCAACTCTTGATTGCTTAGAGGACCGTGAACGGATTGCTTTCTACAATTATTAATAAAACGCAGCACATAAGCAACGGTCCGATTTAATCTAGTATATTTAGAAAAGCGTTTAAATTCAATTAATTTATTCCCACCTAAATCTTCATTGTTGCTAGAATGAAGTATTCCGTGGAGGATAACATTTGACGATTTAATCTCAGGCAACTCGTGATTAATACTTAAGAAATTTGCAGGCCAGTGAGAGACCTCTTTCTTTAAAAATTCAGGTCCTGACCACCACTTACTCATGGATGAAATATCCTTACAACTCACACCGCGAGAAATATGATCGGCCGGATTACACTCTGTTGGGACATGCCTCCACTCGCAATTTCCAGTCTTCTCTAATATTTCAGCAACCCTATTTCTGACAAAGGGTTGTAGCTTGCTAGGTAACACCTTTAACCATCCTAACACGATGGACGAATCTGTCCAAAAGAAAGTGCGCTTAGCCTGTTGTTCCAGCGATGCTACAACCTTTTGGTAAAGGCGAGCTCCAACAAGTGCACCACAAAGTTCCAGTCTTGGGATTGTTATAGGTTTAAGCGGCGCGACACGACTTTTCGCCATCAATAATTGAATTAAAACCTCACCCTGATCATTAACACTACGCACATATAAACAGGCGCCATATGCTCGCTCAGAAGCGTCCGAGAAAATATGAAATTCAAACAAACTAGGCGAGTCACAAATAACACGACGTGGAATACGTAGAGTATTTAATTTAGGTAAATCGACTATTATCTCAGCCCACATCTTGCTGATTTCTGGCGTCAACTGCTCATCCCATGACAGCTTGAGCAGCCACAACTGTTGAAGAAGCATTTTCATCTTAATTACACAGGGAGATAGAAGTCCTAGTGGATCAAAAATCTGAGAAATCACAGATAACATATCACGCTTTGTTCTACCTGAGAATAGCCCTCCTATAGGGAAACAAAGTTGGTCAGTATGTGATTGCCAACCAAAGCCTAAAGTTTTAGTCGGTTCAAAGCCACCAGTATTCAAATCAAGCGGAGAAATATCATTTTCACTAACCAGTTGAGATTCATTCGACTTCCACTTTCGCAAAACCATATGAGCTGATGCAAGTGTGGAAGTCACTTTACGGCGCAAATCTGTAACCTCGTTAATATCATCCCCTCCCGTTAGCAAGTCATCAACGTAAAAATCGTGAATGATCACTTGAGCAACCTTGTCATCGGTACACTCTAAGCCTAATTGTTGGAGGCACCTAGTTGCCAAAAAGGGAGCACTAGAGGTGCCGTAAGTCACGGTGTTAAGTTGATAAGCTTGAAGCTGTTCTGAAGGGTTATCACGCCAGACAATTTGTTGCAAATAGCGGTCATCGGGATGAATGACTATTTGCCGGTACATTTTCTCAACATCAGCTGTGAGAACGTATTTGTGTAGCCGAAAGCGTAAAAGAATGGACAAAAGGTCGTCCTGTACCACGGGACCTACCATCTGTATATTATTCAAGGAAACACCCGAAGAAGTCGGACTGCTAGCATTGAAAACGACTCTTAATTTAGTAGTAGTACTACTTTCCCGAAGCACACCGTGATGTGGTATAAAATGCATCTTACGTGGTAAATTATCATTCTCACATTTCTCCATATGGCCCAGACTTTCATACTCTGACATAAATTCTTTATACATTTCATAGACCTGAGATTGACCTGCTAACCTGCGCTCTAGCGATAGTAAACACTTTTTAGCTCGTGGCCAAGAATCACCTAATACGTCAGGATTATGTTTTAAGGGTATCCTCACGCAAAATCGACCATTTGCCAGTCGCGTGGTGTTTTTTAAAAAGTGTTCTTCGCATAATTTTTCTTCGTTTGAATAAAGAGACGCAGGGCTTACCTCTTCGAGGTGCCAGAAGCGTACTAATTGTTTTTGTATATCTTCATCTAAATCTTTACTAGCCTCATCTTGAAATATTCTTGTAAAATTACATTTAATAAAGTTAACCCCTTTCTTTACATATCTATAATCTATCGGACCTGATACTAACCATCCTAAGCTAGTTTCACAAAGAATCGGCTGACCGTCCCCTAATTTTAATCTCTGCGTTCCTATTAAGTCCCAAAAGACATCAGCACCTATAAGCATGTCAACGGGAGCAGGTGAGTGAAAATTAGGATCTGCCAGAGAAATATTAGATGGAATTTTTAAGTTTGACAAATTAACATATCTAGTAGGTACATTTTGGGTTATTGATGGTAGGACAAAACAATGAAGATTACTAGAGAAGTTATCATTCAATGATTTTATCGATACCTTACAAATCTTCTTGATGTGTGCCGAAGCATTATTAATACCGACTACCGACTGATTTACATTTTGAGCGGGCAAACCTAGCCTTTGATATAACTCTTCAGTTATTAAACAAGCGTTACTGCCACTATCAAGAATAGCACGAGCAATATATGGACAACCATTCTTACCTATAACTTTAATTAATGCCGTCGATAACAATACGTCGCCTTGTTCACTACACGATGCAGTGCCTACCTTTGCGGATAATGACAGATGTGCGTTAGAATTGGATGACAACTGTGAGCCTGTCGAACTGTTTGTTTGTTCGAAATGACCTTGCATAACGGGCTTATTATTACCACTACTCGTGTTAGATGTATTAATATCTGTAATTGGTTTTGACTGGTAATCTGCGACGTGCACGAGAGTGTTATGCTTTCGGTGGCATATTTTGCATCCTGGCTTTTTGCAGTGATTTGCATAATATCCTGAATTAAGACAATTGAAACATACTTTATACTCTGGCAGTAACTGTAGACGCACATCGTTACTTAATCCAAGAAACTGAGGACAACTGCTTAACTTATGGTCACCCTTACATTTAGGACACAGTTTGGCGGAAAAGGCCGAACCGTTTTTATTACCGGTATCCCGCACTGAAACCATTGCCTTAACTTTTGGAGCATATTTTATAGAAGAATTTAAACGGTTAGTAGCACCAGAATTAGACATTTCTAGTGTTTCGATTAAATCGGCTCGATTTTTTAAAAACATCAAAAATATATCGAACGTAATAGGTGTATCTTTCTCCAAACGACCTTTAGACTCTTCCCATTCACGATATGTCTTAGCATCTAATTTTTGAGTAATAATATGAATGAGAAGTGTGTCCCATTGTTTAGTTGGCTCACCGAGAGATTCTAGTGCACGTAAATTTTTATTTATTTGGTCAATAAGACGTTTTAAGTTGACAGACAATTCTTTATTAATTGGTGCTATATTAAATAAGGCTGTCACGTGATTTTGAATTAGTAGTCTTTTATTATCATATCTATCACATAATATAGTCCATGCGACGGTGTAATTAGCTGCCGAGAATTCGATTGACTGTATTACCACAGCAGCGGGCCCTTCCAACGACGCTCTCAGATAGTGAAACTTATTTATGTCATCTATCTCGTCATTTGAATGTATGAGGCTCATGAACGTGTCATGAAACTCTAACCAATTATCATAAGAACCATTAAATTTAGGTAGTTGAATAGTGGGCAGTTTAACAAATTTATGATTGCCGGAATGAGAGCCACCGTCACTGCTTACGTCATCTGACTTAATGCAATCTGCTAAGATCCTTTTTGCAAGAGAAAGCGATTTAAAATACAGGGATTCAAAATCAGTTCGTTCTGATATCTGGGCGTCTATATTATCAGTATTACACTCGATGGATAATTGTACCTCATCATATCGTTCAAACATTGACTCAATCCTACTAATACGTAATTGCAACTCATTTACCTCAGTAGCAGCCAATGAAGATACCTTCAGTGAATTTAAATAATTTGAAAAAGCTGTTATTTGTCCCTTGTAACTAGCTCGTTTCCTAATTTGCTCCTTATCTTCTGGCATGCTGGCTGGTGTTGGGAGACTAGTGCAAATGCCTGAAATTTATACAAACAAGAAGTTTATATTTTATAAAATATAATTCATAAGTAGTTTTATACAATTTTGCTTACAGTTGTAAAGAAATGAAAACTAATTCCCTTACTTATTTTTCAAACTCTTAAATAATTAAACAAAATGGTACATGTACTACCTTGATATTTAACTTTATAATTAACAACAATTAAGGGTAACAAATACAATTCAGACCATCAAACAGCTTCACAGGTATGCCTTAGTATGTAATAAATAATATTATGCAATTTTTTCAATTATACACTCTCTTGACTTATTTTTTAAAAAACAGTTTAAACCAATAAAGAGAAAAAAAAAATTATAATATCGTCAATATAATTTAACTAAGCTTTATAATTTGATTTAATCATGATTTGACGGTTATTAGAAACTATATAAAACAATATTAAATGAATTTTAGCCGATTAAATACTTTAAGTTATACGTAATTATTTTATAGGTAATTTGGTACTAACCTGATAAATTAGCAGTCGATTTACACAAAATACTACCTGATAATGAGTGCTGGGTTAAATAAATTAAATAATAGTCCAATATCTAAGGGGCTAAGACTCCAGATTTCTTGGTTAAATATCTTCACTCCCTCGGTGGTATTTCCACAACGAATATTTAAGACTTCCCAAGCGTATTCCACTAAATAATATCTTGTCCAATTACGTTTTTTCAAATCCGGCTTCGATTTAGGACCATGAATAGGAATTTGATCTCTTTTTAATAATAAAATGCAGTAATTTGCTCAATCGACCTTTACTTGATCTCTAAATTTTACAACGACGACCGGTACAACATTTTTTAAACATACCTACACAGCTTACGGACTAATATTGGCATGAGAACTGCTAATATAATTTGACAGGCGCTTCAACACATAGTGACCAAGATAAGGCACGCCTTCTAGCTGATTCGACTAAGGAATCAAGTCACTGGTTACACGCTTTACCATCAAGTAATCTCGGCACATTACTTGATGGGGAAAGTTTGCGCATCGCCGTAGGAATCCGACTAGGAGCGGCGCTTTGTCAACCCCATCAGTGCCCCTGTGGTAGCAGCGTCGATAAGTGTGGGCTCCACGGAATTTCATGTAAGAAAAGCGCTGGTAGGTTTTCAGGACACAGTTATTTGAACGATGTCATCCGAAGGGCTCTTGCCTCTTTAAATTTTCCCTCTGTTTTGGAGCCTTATGGAATATTTAAAGACGATGGCAGGAGACCCGACTGTATGACATTGGTCCCTTGGGAGAAAGGTCAAACCCTAATCTGGGATGCTACTTGCGTAGACACTCTGGCGGCCTCTCATCTCAGGGGTACCTCGTTTAGAGCCGGGGCGGCATCAGAGGAAGCTGAACTGAGTAAGTGGCGTAAATATGAGTCTCTGAGAGATGACTACATATTTGTGCCATTTGCTGTAGAGATTATCGGTCCGTGAGGTCCACGTGCGGTGAAGTTACTAAAGTAACTCCATCCGTAGATGGTCATTGCTGCTGGTGATAAGAGGGCTGGTTCTTTTCTCGCTTAAAGGCTTAGTATAGCCATTCAGCGGGGAAACGCAGCCAGCGTTCTTGGCACGATACCGCGTGGAGTAGGACTATATAATAATTAAGTTTCTAGTTTTAGTTTTCTTTATTATTAGAGTTTTTAATATTGTATATAATTACATTTAGTATTTTATATATTTCTTAAGCTTTTTGAAGACATTTTATTCTCAATTTAAATTTATATTCTCAAGTAATATCCAAACCATTAACATACACCAAATTGATTCGAGAAAAGGTACAGTAGCGCTTTACGAGCTACACATATTTAAAGACCATATGAAGTACGTCTCACACATTTAAGTAGGGTAAAACACTCTTCTCGATTCATTCACTTTCTCAAAAAAGTGAACTTATAGCCTTTCACTCTACAATCTACTTCAATTGTCAATTACTCGTACAACAAATATTTTCTACATTATGTTTTTATTACTGCCTATATTAAAATAGCAAAAAACATGTAAAATTGTTAAATGTTATACTCGTAGAATAAGGATATATTGTATTTCATATAGTAATAATCAAACATATAATTACTAAAATAACTAGTGGCATATATAGTTTATTTGGCTAACATAGCGTTGCTTCAGGCAGAAGGAGTATTCAAGGAATTTGAATCGATTAAACTAAACTTCATAGCTTTCTATACTTTGGCATGTTGTCAATCCTCACAAATTGCAACAGTAAAATGTTCCAAAGTTTATTTTTCCTCATTAGTTCACAGCTCATTTGTTTGATCCAAAAAGAAAAACATATGCGTTTTCTTTTTTCTTAAATCAAGTAAAGGTTTACTATCAATAGAAGACCTTTTGTTATTCTTTCGTTGCTACCTCTGAGGACTAAGAATAAATATTACGTATATAAGTCCGCTGTTGTGTAAAGACTAAAAAAAGGTTTCGGAGCATGGAAAGGTCTGCCGCTGTGCTAGTGCTCGTTGATGGAATTCACATGTCATCAAAATATTATTGTTTTCTATGAAGTCCTAATTTCCTTAAGCCGTTTTTTGGTAAATATAATTTTATTGCTGCTCGTCACTAAAAAATATATCGAAAGGAAGCCTAAGAAAAATAAGATGAGACTTGTACCTTGCTATGGAACGTATAGAGGCCGTAAATTCACAACATTTTTAAAAGGTATGTGGTGGTTATGCTGAGCTGTGAAATTAAAGTCATTGTTGATGTTATTTACCGTACTCGTAAACATTCGCAAAAAATCAGTTCTCGATAATGCGTTAAATGAAAACATATAGCCACACAAATTATTCTATTGTTAAATTGGATAACCCTTTACTTAATTAAACTAACCCTTTTACTTCATTGAACACGAAAATTCGCTTGATTTAATTATGGAGAGTAAGTTACAATTGCATCACGTGCTGAAGGTTCCCGTTTATAATACAGTTAATTGTATTTTATTAATATAAATAACAGAATCAATTTGATTAATTTGGAGAATTTGCGTTGCATATTGTTATTTGCGTTCTGTATTGAACAACGGGAGGAGCCTAAGTTCAGTTATGGAATTTTACGGGCTAAAGAAGAAGAAAGGAAATATTTTTTTTTTAGATTTTTTTAAAAACGTAACCTCCACACTAGGATTTTCTCCTGTATCGTGGGGGCAGTTTACATACATAGAACAGACCCAGAACAATTATTTATAGGCCATACAAATACTTGTTCCGTGCGGGATTCGAACCCGCGGCCCTTAGTGCTGCAACTCAATTGCTAATCCACTGCGCCACGGAGTCGTCAAATACCATACTTCACTATATTATAACAAATTTGTGATATGAATATATATATATATATATATATATATATATATATATATATATATATATACGCCTTCTTTTTATCATCTTAAATTAAATAAAAACATTACTTAGGGAGGCTTATGGTATTCTCATCTAGTTATCCCCGGGCGTGGTGAAATACTATGGCAAGTGCAAATATCTTATATGTGTAAAACTTAAGAAATAAAATAAAACATAGCAGTAATAGAAGAAATTATCATGATATATAATAATAATTTGATGTAATTTCATTGTACAATGATGTAATAGAAAAAGAAAAAATCAACCATCTTATTGTAGTCAACCTTTTACCGAGCTACGCTGATAATAGATTTCGAAATTGCATAAAAATACTGTCGTCTAAAGTCACACTATGCACACGTTCAAAATGCCATTATTTTTAAACAAGCTTTTTGTTTTAAACAAGATCCAAGCGCTTTTAAATATAAAGTTAACTGATTTATAGCCCTTACAAATAAAAGGGGCATGTCAAAAAAGTTACTTAGTCCTTACTCATTTCCTGACACTGGCAATTTGTTAAAATCATTCTAAATGCTGGATATTTTCTGATAAATTTTAAAATGGAACTCCTATAATTTATATATTTTTATTTGTAAAATGCTTCTTTCGTGGTAATCTGACGAGAATTTACTCACAGCAATGAAGCTTATGAGAGGATATTTGTCATAGTTAACGCTTATATTAATTAATTATCAGGAGGGTGCTGCTAAACATCTTCTAGCTTATTTTCCTTCTGACGCCTTTTACGGTATACACGGGTTGATATTAAGGTAATAGGTTCTTGAACACCGCCAATACACGACAACCAACTGGTCTTGTTCTTAAAAATGACGACTGCACTCTATGGGAAAATTACAGACAAATGTGTTGCTGTTTTCAAGAGTCATTACAAAATCACGATTCGTCTTTCATGCAGACTTGATAACTTCCAGTCTTGAACAAACCGCTTTCCGAAAGATATTTAGTACCGCAGACCACATACATTAGGCAAATTGTACAGGAGACCGAAAATACAATGTGCCACTTACAATACACTAGTATAACGGATTTTTCTGCCAGCTTCACATCAATAATAAAGGCATTAGTATTTTGATTGTTAATGAAGCCGGTATAGTGCAGACGCATAAAATTATAATTTTGTATTAAAGTTTAATAATTTATTATGCAAATATTATAAATCAAGAAATAATATTTTATAGTAAACTAGCTGTGCCCCCCGGTTTCACCCGCGTCATCACGTGTCCAAGGTGCGCGACCTAGTTCAAGCATTTTATAATGGCAATTAAATATTTTATTTGATAGCAATGTATGGGAAAATTGGCATAATTAATGGAGTACTTTTATCTGTCGGCATATTATGTATGATGTAGAGCGAAGTTAAGTTTTATCCACTTTCCCTCCCCCTCCCGGTTGAGCGTCTCCCCCCCCCCCCCCCCCCCCCTCTTACGTCCCAGAAAGTATCCCCAAGCGCGGTTTTTTCCAGTTTTAAAGAAAACCGTACACGATATATGAAAAGTGTGTAGGCATGAAATGATTGTTGATAAATTTGCTATCAAACTCTTATACTTATTAATCAATAAAATTTTCAAAATATCATAGCAACGTGAAATTAAAGAGATCAGAAATAAATATGTAACTAATCATTGTCATAAAAGTACTCAATTAATTTTTAATTTATTTCAGCTATAATGACTGAACTAACCTCGCTCATAGAAGCTTTCAATACTGGCTTCTCGCAGTTCTCACCGGGCGGCTAGGGTGGCTCTAAGATGTTTTTAAAAGTTTTAAAAGTCTTTTTTAATACGGCTTTGGGGTGGCTAGGGTTTATGACTCGTTCGCGCGCCCAGCCAAGTATTGAATTATTTTAATTTTACATTATCTCTTAAACTATGCGTCCAAATAACATGGTATAAAAAACAAAGTTTATCTTCATAAAATTGTCTTGATGATGAAGTAACTTTCGTTCGTAAGGATAAATAGGCCATGCCTAATAATAACGCTTATAAATTACTTATTAATTATCAATATTTTTTGCCACAAAATACCTTATTATGGCTTATGTACAAGAAATAGACATATAGTATCCCGGACTTTTTTTAGACGCAGTAAACATCTATATTTTTCTAGAACATTGTATTTACGTATCCCTAACCATCACACCAGCGTACGCGGATAAATCATTTCGGGAGCGCTTTTTCTTCTGACTTGCTGAATAAATATCCATATTTAAGGCTAGCCAAGTGATATAGCTTAGTGCTAGATAGGTTATATTATTCCACATGAATCTGGCTATAATATACTATATCTCAAATCGGACTGGTAGTTCCAGAGATTAGCGCGTTTAAACAAACAAAAAAACAAACAAACTCTTCCGCTTTATTATATTAGTATAGATTAATCCATAAAAATATTATATAGCAGATACTATAGTTTATTATGTACATATTTTTAAAACATGCTATAAACTTTATTTAAAGCTCAGCACCAATTCGTAGATTTATGAGGACTTAGACTCATGCTAGGAGCAATAAATTGTAGCCGTCTCGTTCATGTTTTAGAGGAAATGAATTTATTATTTATTAAATAAATATCTGTCTATACACAAATGTTAACAATATGAGTAAAAGGTGACTATTTCTTTCCGTGAATTCTTTATCCATATAATTTTTGATAGTAAACTAGTACCATAACTACTTAACGTGGTAGAGCTCGCTACTATAATGATTACTGAGACGGAGACGGGATAATAGTACAAGAACAGAAGGATCTCTGATGGCAAATTTGCGAGTTTAAACCTAGTCACAACGTCGCTGATATTTAATACTTTACACGACTTGAAAGCGACAAAGTGGCTAAATTACTTATAAGAGAAAATATTTTTTTGTTAACATAAGGCGCGCGCCTGACAACTTCACGAATTAGTCTCTTGTAGGCGAACGCGCAGCGGAGGTATATTTTCAGGCCTAAAGCGCGTGTGAAACAGGCCTGCTTAAACTTATCAGTTGAATTGACGTCATCCAAAAAATGACCGTAAGTGTGAATATTAATTTGATAGTTTTAACTGACGGCAACCCACGGATTTTTCTGGGCGCACGCACAGTTAAACAGATCAGGGGAAATGACGTACATCCAAAATATGATCGAGAGTGTGAAATATTAAGTTAAAATTTTTAACTAACGGCAACCCATGGATTTTTCTGAGCGCACCGTAATCCACTGGCTCCTGTTCGTTTGAATCACGACGGCTCCGTCACTTGCTCAAGGTATCACGTTATATAATTACCAGCTAGCGTACTTCAGGTGTACAAGTATCAGTGGGGTGTCAAACGCTCTAAAACATCATCATCATTCATCATTCATACGATCATTCTGCGTTTGGACTCTGAAAACTTGGCATAGTTCTACAAGTTGGCGTCGTTTACAAACGATGAACTCGCCGACTGTTATATTCGAGCCTGCCCCGATATATGGGCTGTTTTTATAGCACAGCGCAACGTGCATCCCGCGTTCGAGCCCACCTCTCTGACCGGTCCCTTTACCCAGCGTAACTGGCCCACCACCAATCGTCCAATCGAATGGATTGGCGGCCCTATGTTGCCAAGCACCAGACCCACAACGGTCGTGTCCACAGTTTATGACGCCGCGTCCCACGCGCTCTCCGGGATGTCCACCCGCGGTCCCTCTCCGGCCTTTTGGGATGCCGAATCAGGTTCCGACATGGAGACCGACACGCATGTCCCGCTTAAACCCGAAGACGAAGGCTTCACACTCGTCCAGGGCAAAAAGCGCAAACGCGCATCCAAAAAGGGAGCCGAGCCTAAATTGGCCCTCTCGTCCCCCACCGCCATTCCGGCTAAAAAGCCAGCCCCCGCGGCGCTATACTCAACTTCCTAAGCCAGCGGCCAGGTCTACAGCGAAAGGTTCCCTTGCTGAGCGTAAGAAAAAGCCGCCGCCACTCAACATTGTTCAAGAAAACACTAAAATGGAATAACATTTCTAATTGCTGGAACTCTAAGAAAATATACTGTGCAAAACGCCAGTCATGGCATCCATATATTTGTAGAGATAATTGAAGATTTCCGCAGTGTGACAAATCACCTGCACGCCCACCAGGTCACTTTCCATACGTACGTAACGTCCTTGAAGAACGTAACTTACACGTAGTGGTCCGTGAACTCCCCAAGGAGCTCGACGTCATCCACATTTTAGATGACCGGAAGACGCTTCCTGGATCTGTTTCTTGTCATTCTGGACCTGTCTTTGAAAGATAAAGAATTTTTTAACGTTCGTCTCATCTGTAACCTAACAGGAATTGCAGTTGAAGCTCCACGAAACAGGGGCATCGTTGGTCAGTGCCACCGATGCCAACTTTACGGCCACTCGACCAGAAACTGTTATGCCAGGCCCAGATGTCTCAAGTGCCTAGGTGACCATGGCACCACTGACTACTCCTGTACGCCCAAGATAGTATAACCCCCGAATTGCGTCAATTGCCGTGAAGATAGACACCCAGCAAATTATCGCTGGTATTCCAAAGTGCTGCGAAGGAAGCAGTTCGGAGATCGAAGTCGTCCCGGACGCGCGAGCCAAGCCAGTGTGTAATGCTTTCGGCTGCCTGCCTCCAAACCAGCACTGTTTTCGGTGCCCACATCTGCACCTCAGACTAACACCAATCCCGCCGCCGTCACAGGGGTCCCCGAGCAAGGTGTAAGTCTTCCCGCCCCTCCCGCGCCGAAACTCAACGCATGGATGAAACCACCAGCACTTATTGACTTACGGCCAATGCCGCCTCCGCAGGCCCCAAAACTGAAGCCCGTCCCACAGGGCTTGTCTTCCGCTGACTTCTCTCTAGTCTGCGGCTTTATCAGCTACAATAACGTAGTTAAATTATCTTCTTTGACTCGCAAATTCCACGGAGCCACTACTACACAGGACAAGCTTAACGCCACGATTGAGCACATATGACTAATCGACGCTATCTGGTCTTTCTAGTACGCCTAACAAAATTACTGTTTAGGCCAAATATTAACATATTTAAAACTTGCATTTAAGACGCGCGCTTGGCGCGTTCATTCGATGGTACCAGTTACCGGCTGGCACCCTTCCCCGCGCGCGTTTCATCGGGCGGGGGCCGGCGAAACAAATTGTTCGTTAGTTTTTTGCGACCGCTGGGTCGGTTGGACGGTCTAAAAATTACGGTCGGAACCGCCTCTGAATAGAGTTGTCTAATCTCGTGCGTTTTGCGTGACAAGGCTTGTCTTATTGTAGTTCATGTTGTAATAGTTTTGAGTTATTGACTTAACTTCGATTACCATTAATTTGCATCGACGAGTTACTTTTGTGGCATTTTATTATCGTACGAAGGAATTTTTGCTTTGTCGGGTGGAACGCTAAAACTTTGTGACTCGAGAGGAGATCGCCTTTGTGCTCGATGATAATTTGGTGATAAGTGAACATGGGACATTGAACTTTGACCGATCTTTTTTAAGTTGTGCAGCGTGTCACTTGTTTTAATTTCGATTAACGTTGATTTACTTAAATTTGAAGTTAATTAAATGTACAACAAAGTTGATAAATTAATATAGTGAAATAAAAGCAGAAGGTTTCAATTGGTGAACGCCCACTGGAGGGATCGACAATTTTGGAGAAAAGCAGCGCCTGTAGATCTGCTGTCCGATTACATCGGTGACGTCAGGTTACATTTATACACACTTTCGCACACTACTAACATACACCTTACTTACCACCTGACTGATACCCTGTGGTTAACCCTACCTTCGGAACTCGGTAAGTTGTGTTTGCTTATCAGCCATTAGTTAATAATAATCCATAGGCCATTGGGCCCGGACCCTCTGTTGCTCGTCGAGTGTGCTACTATGGGCTCTAGCCCAGTCGACTTTTGTCGGGGCAACTGAGGGTCGTAACACTTACATAAGTACCAGAATGGCATTACAACCTTAAGGCAGAACAAAACCGCGGTCTTTGATGTGAGGCGTGTCGTGTTCTTTAACGATAATGGCCTCAGAGACCCGAAAGACGAGATCGCGCTCTTCTTGCGTAGCCACGGTGTAGACTTCATGCAAGTACGAGAGACCTTCTTGAAGCCATCGCGATCCTAAGATCGCAAATTACACCTTAGTTAGAAATGATAGGTTGATCAGGTCTAGAGGCAGCACCTTGATCTACTACAAAAGGTCCCTGCTCTGCGTACCGATCGACGCTCCCCCATTATCTAACAAAAGAGTTTCTATATGTAAGGTAGCTCTCTCTGGCTATCCTCTACTTACCGTCGTATCGGGATATCTACCGCCACTGAAACTCATAGTTGAATCAGACTTTGTAGAATTACTTTTATTAATTAGGCTCCTGTGTTATTATAGCTGGAGACATCAACAGAAAGCATTCGCCCTAGAACTCGCGTACAAGCAATCCTTATGGTAATATATTGTCCGATCTCACGGAGCGACTAAACTTCGATGTGAGTAGCGATATTCAAAGCTGTACATTTGTCGATACCATCAATTGAAACAATATTAGAACTCAACCCCGATCATAGACCAGTGCTAATGCAACTGGGCCAACACGCAGGTGCCTGTCCTTCAGACCAAAACCATCGTGGGCTGGCGTAAGCTCGAGGTCAAACTCGAGTCGACGACCTCCCAGCATTTAGACAAAATCCCAGACAAGATAGAGTCGCCGAGTTGAAGAGTGCTCTCGTAAGGTTCGTGTGTCGAGCAATCGATACATGAAGCTTCCGAGTGATATTCGACAGCTGAATAGAGCGAATAACGTGGCCCTAAGAAAATACGATTACTATAGTACAACAGATAACAAATTCCGACTGCGCAACCTCCAAAACGAGGTTAAAAACGTCTTACCAAATTTAGACATAACAAGTAAGATAGTCTCCTGAAAGACATCGAACTATCTCATACTGCCTTCTGACAGTAGACCCGAGCTCTCAAAGCAGAACAATGCTCACTGTTCCGTACTCTCCCTACTTCTTTTTACACTCTTCACGAGTTACATCTCGAAGAACCCAGTAGTGAATACTGTTCTTTTCGCCGATGACACGGCACTCTTTGTCACCCACCATAATAAAATAATTGTCATCGTTATCCTCCAAACAGTCGTCAACCTCTTAGGCGATTGGTTCCGGTTTTAGAAAATTGATGTGCACCCTGAGAAAAGTGTAGCAATACACTTTCAAAGCAGCCCCACTCTCAATGTCCAAAATGAGAATCCCAAGGGATTGATAGGAACGATCATCCTGTACGGCTAATATATACCCTGGTAATCAACGGCCAAATCCTAAAAACCTAGGAGTCACATTCGACCACAGTATGACATTCGCGAAACATATTCGCAATGTCCGCAACTGTGCCAAATTCGTCACTACCCGCTAGTGAACAGCAAGAGCAAACTGGCCTTAAGACACAAACTCCATTTTACCTATATATCTCTACCTATCTATACCTATCATGTCTTACGCAAGCGTAGTTTTCGCGCACGCGAAACATAGTAATTTGTGTGAATGAATCTAATTTGGATGACTCCAACCACCAGAGCTCGGGGGTACCGTGCAACTCGAACTTACACAGAGACTGTCAACTTCCGACAATCTCTGAATATTTCAAGGAAACGTCTCGGTGCTATTTCGAGAGGGCCGAGACTCATCCCAACCCGCTAGTGGGAAACGCAGCCACCCACGCTCCGACTCCGAATGTAACGGGAAGCCTCCGGAGTCCCCTTAACGTTCTAATCAGTCGATGGCCAGTCACACATAAACACTACACAATCACCTAGTGCCACAACACTGTTAGGACAACAACGGATGGGACACAGGCAGTCCACAGATGGGCGCGTCACACACACCTCTACACCGCGCAAACGCCGCACACCCGCGTTTTTGGGCGATTCTCACCGCCCAGAACAACGAACGATACGAGTTAGCCGTCAGAGCTGGGGCGCATCACCATCTGTTTGGACGGCCATTACATAACTCATTTACTTGCACTTTAAGCTGTCGTAGGTGAACATCGTTACGTAAGTAACGATGCAGAATAATAAAATCTACCTGAAAGGCCACGAGCCCTGAGACCAATGACGCTGTAATAGCCAAAAGGCTAACAGCACAAACATCATCAGAAACCAGAAAAGCACGCTCTAAATATGGATAGTTTAATTTTTAATCATTAAAATAAACAATTAAAAATAAATAAAACATTTATTCAATAAATAGAATAAAATCATTTTAATATAGATGTAATACAGTACATAATACTTATTGAAAGCCATTTTTTACTTTTAACACTGGTTCTGAAAAAAAATCTAACCTGGGAAGAACCAGCAAGAAACCTTAAAAACAGCACAGTTTACAATATAATATTATATTATGCAATTGTTATGAAAACATTTAGAAACAGCATGGTAGCGATCACCTTATTCCCAGAGGTTATTATCATTCATGTACTCTTTAGTTTTATAATAACCCTTACTAGACAATTTTTGCGTAATAAAAAAACCTGCGTGAGTGTCGTGGAACGCTCGGCTACGACTATACGGTGGTGAATAGATACATGTGAAACGCGATAACGTTCCCTTTAATGACGTGTAGTTGCGGCTTAAGACAATTTATCTACCCTTAATGTCAAATGGGTGTCGTAATAGACGGCTGAGAGAAATTTCAGAAAGATTTTACAGCCTTCGATATGCATTGTAATCTTAAAAATAAAGTTTAGAAAATGGCACAAAAGGTCCTATTAATGACATCGCTAATATGTCATGAGGCGTTAATGCAAATACTTTAATATTTCTCTTATACTTAAGAAGCCCGTGGACTGTTTGCACGCAGATGTGGTTAATAATTCAATCATTGCTAAGCTACTTATGATTTGAGTTGAATACTGATAAAACTATTAATCGCTAAAACGTTCCATAAAAAAAAGGTTTTCGTTTGCCTAAATTTATTATCAATAAGATATTATTGACATGACACATGACAAACGTCATCACCAGCAGGCTTTTTTAAATTTTACAAGGCTAAACATAGATCTTCCCGAAAATTTGCCATCGTTCAAGGATATAATATAAGATTTTCCTGTAGAGCGGAGCTGATATATCGCACTGATTTAGATGGATCGGTTCCATCAGTCGGTCCTTTGAGCCTACTTTGTCAACCATCAAAGTAGACTCGCTTGCATGTGAGGTAAACATTTACAGGATATACACTATTCATTTTAAAATTGTATGATATTTATATTCATATTGTCATATTTCCCTTTTATCTCACTGTCTTATGTTACAAAACTGACTGCCTCTTTAGGGGTAAGCGCGAATTCTGATCAGGTGGTCGCGAGTTTGACCCGGATCGGAAATAAATCAGTTATTGGGTTTCTCTGTTAGAAATTCTCAGTAGAAGCCCGAAGTCAGGAAGTTAGCGGAGTTTCGCCCCCATGCATCTGAAAGCACGTAAAGCCGTTGGTCCTGCGCCTTATCTCTCTTCAGTCTTGAGAGAACAGGGTGTGCAGCTGTGCTTGTACAAGCACTTGTGCAATATAATCCTTTCCTGCGCTGATAGTTAATCCTCGTTGAGATTTTCTGCCGTAACCAAAATTATTTTCTTAGTATTAGTACTAGTTTAAGTGTTCCTTTCGTCACTATTACAAAATATTAAATTAATTCCACCTGATCAAACATCGTACATTTCTACGTAAGATACATAATATAAATATACATGAAACATTTTATATAACTAAATGTACTAAACACATATCGTATGAATTACAAATAAGTAACATTTGCTTTAGCAGTAACCGCAATTTAGCTTGACCCTCCATTAACCTACGCATTCTAAACATTCTGCTCAATGAACTGAAAGGAATGAGTTTCATTTAGCGCATGTAATTTATTTCCCGGCCTAGTAGCGACTTAAAAAATGATGAACGTACGTTTATTTCTTTATTTAAACAACAGAATTTATTCAGTGTTCATTTTAAAGAGCTATATTTATATTACATTATAAGCAAACAGAATTTCAACTTCATAACTAAAGTTCAGTGAAATGAAATTAACATACTGAGAGTATTAAAGCAAACACGTGCGGAATACTGAATGGATTTACTATAATAATTCTTAATCAATTTTTTTTTTATGTACAAATTTTATTTATTGCTATAAAAGTCCACTACCTAATATGGGTCTCTCCCGATATTGATTTGTCTTAATGAAGCTATTCACAACTTTCTGCCACCAGGGTAGCGTCACTTAGGAGTGAGGTGAAATATTTTACAGAATTCGTAGCCGGGATAGAAGATATTTTGTTAGAAATATTAAAGATATGGGCATGTCCTTTGCATGGAGGACCGTGACATGATGAGCTTTTAAGACCAAGTTCGGCCTAGCAAGCCATATCAGGGCTCGTGATTGGAAAATATTTTAATTTCTAGGGTCGCCGTCATCGAAATTGATGAGGAGGAATATATATATATATATATATATATATATATATATATATATAGTATATAAATATTCTGAACTTCTTTATTGGTACAACGAATATTAATGATTCGATTTAGTCTCTTAAATCAATGTTTTTTCCGATTACCTCAGAAAGTGGTTAATGTTTTTATAGTGTATGTACGCATGTCTATTTCTTTGGCATGCTCTGAAACTTAAACAGCTTGGTGCATTTTAGCATATGGGCTATCGTTAGAACTAGAAGGTATTACATATATATGCGTTAGATTCGTCTCGTGAAACTGAAATATGGTACAAGATTTGAATTTTTTCTATCTTCAGTTGACTTTATTTACGAAGTCGTGTTTTTGAAGTCGAAGTTTGCTAAATATTCTAGAAATTAACAAATATTAAGCTGGCAGTGAGATTCGAATTCAAGACATATTCACAGTCATAGCCTATAAAATAATACATAATATTTGTCTTTATTACTTTGAAATAACTATCTAAAAAGAGTAACCAAAATTTTTCATAACGTAATTCTATATTATAAAATCCTAGAAAATAAATAATTATTTAAAATGAAGAAACACCCTTTTGAATACGGACATAAAATTTTCTTATAAGTTACGGTGTAAATTTGTGAAACTCGAGTTACTAAAGTCGGTTACAAAGGAGTACCTACACTTACCTACCTACCTACACAAATTTACGACATAAAGTTGAATTTCAAAGTATGCATTTTTACGTTAATAACGAAACATAATAGGTCGGAGAAAACGTTTCTTCGTATTTTTTTTTGTGTAAAATTGAAAAATATCTCTTTTATCTGTTTGTATATGAATGGTTTTAATATCAGTTTTAATATACATTGTGTTTAGTGTTCCAACCAAAAGTAACAGCTGTAACGAACATCGTTTAAACGTATTGTAAGTGTAATTCTTGTTATCCCTTTAACATTTTAAGATTTACCTATTAAATAAGTATTGTTGTGGATTTCATTTTGAATTATTTACCTGATAATTTAATTTGAGATCTGTAAATAAGCCCATACATCTCGACATTTGCTTAATCTGCTTCTTTGGTTTTCTTTCTTTGTTTTCTTTTGCTAATTACATTTAATAGTAAAATGAATACACGCACTGCCAAAACGCGCCAATTGGAGAACCAACTTCAAATGGCGCTTCAAGAACTTAAGGCGTCAAAGGAGCAGTGTGAGCTGTTAATGAAAGAAAGGGATGACAATGAAAAGAAAATTATATATATAATTGCTAAAAATACTAAATTAAAAAGTGACATGGTTAAGTTGCATAAAGAATATATATTTGTTACAAAAGAAAGGGATCAACTTCAGAGAACAGTCGATGAGTTTGACCAATGCAGCAAGGAATATGAGAAATCCCTCAAATTAATTGCTGCATTGCAGTTACAGTTAAGTGAGGCTAATGAGCATATTGTGCAATTAAAACATTACATAGATAACATGAAAGCGTCCCAAACTCAGAGTCTGTTCAACGAGTTCATAGAATTTGAATCTTCTAAATCTAAAGCATTGCAACCCTCCACAACAATCGATTTGATTGGTGACGATTATGTCATATCAAGAACAGCAGCAAGGACTATCTGCAGTAGAAGAAAATTAAAGAAATATATAAAAATTAATAAATATATTAGAAAACTACAAAAATTAATTAAAACTAAAATTAATGTTAAAAATTATATAAATGTATGCAATGAAAAGCGAGAACTAATTACTAAACTTAAAATATATTCAATTGAGATGGAAAATATGAATCACTGTTATGAGACTGATATAGAGTGTCTAAATTCAACAATTTTATCACTTAAAAGCTCTCTACAAATTGTATCAAATAAATATGCATCGGCTCAAGATGAGATAAAAGAACACATATTGGTCATGAATGATCTAGTAAAATCATGTAAATATAATGAGGAGCGCTTTGAATCTTTAATAAAAAATCAGAGTGCGTATCAGCGCTCCATGACAGGTTCATCGGGGACAGTATGTGTAAATAACAAAGTTAACAGTAAGACCTCATTATTTTCACCTACACTCTATGACAGTGCCATGACAAAGATATAAACTTAAAAAGCAATGTTAATATTAAAAAAAATAAAGTTATTATGTATTGTGATGACATAGGCAAAAATTTAGGCATGATGTTAAATAACTGTTTAAAAGGACATCTGATCAGTAATTATTACATGCCTGGAGCATCCTTTAGTCATATAATAATAATAATAATAATCTTTATTTCGGACCAAAATTAATCCATAGTAGTGTTAGTAACAATTGACTTATAAACTAGTGTTAGTAAACATTAATGTGTGGACAAACTTTTTCAAAATCGGAGAATTATAGTTCTCTGCTACTGTTTTCAAAATGCTGTTGTGACTATCTCTCACCCTTCTAAGCAGCGAAGCTGTTTTCTTACGTATTATCGCATGAAAACCGTCCGTGCGAGCTTGCGCAAACATCTCCGACGCACTACAGTATCGAGGCAGTCCCAACAATATTCTGAAAGCATTATTATATTGAACACGCAGGGCATCCAGTGACCTTTTAGTGTAATTGATCCATAGACTACTCGTATACAGACTCTGGCAGTATGCCTTAAATAGGGTAATTTTTACTAAGTCCGTACATCGAGCAAATCTACGGGCCAGCATGTTACTCCTGACCGCTAGAGCCCTGCGTTCCCTCTCAATGTCTACATTATCTTTCAGGTCATCTGCAAGAAAATGACCAAGATATTTAAAGGACGTCACTTTTTTAAGTTTTGACCCATTCAAGAAATATAAAGAATAAAGTTTTAGCTAGTAAATTTTGTCCTAATAGCACATTAATAATTCTTGTTGGGAAAAGAGGCAATGTAAACAAAAATTAATTATTAAAATATATTGATAATATAAATACTTTAAATGTACATAAAATTATATTGTTTACATTGCCTTACATACAGGGTTGGCCGCAGGAAAATAAAATATGATATGATTTAAATTTATTAATGAATAACTTTTCATGTAATAATAATTTAAACTTGACATTTAATTGTTACAATTATAATGATAGAATTAATTTAATAGATATAAATAATTTAATTAAGAAATGTTTGACTAGAGATAGGTATTACCTATCAAAATATAATTTAAGACAGATATCAAATGTGCTATCTTATTATTTATATATTAACTCAGCCAAAGACTTGGCTACACAGACATCTGCTTCTTTTGAGCAGTGTAATGACTTAATATGCAATTTGGAATCAGTTCCAAGTAATTTAAATTAGAAAATGAGACAATAGAGGAAATCTCTAGCAGTAACAATAACTTAAATAATTTAGAATGTGGCTTACAAATCTTTAATTGTATGACTCCACAGAAAGATAATGAAAATTGTTTACACCTGGTGCATCAAAATATACAAGGCATGATAGGCAAAGAGCTAGAAATTGAGTTGTTCTTAAATAGCAACAATATTTATATTTTATGTATTACTGAACATTGGTTAAAAGCTTATAATTTAATGTTTAACTTCAGTAATCACCAGGTGGTCAGTTCTTTCAATAGAGATACGGTTTTAAGAGGTGGCTCCTTAATATTAGCTAGTAAATTATTATCATGTAAAGAACGTAAAGACATTGTGAGCCTCTCTGTTGAGCGAACTGTAGAAATGGCATGTGTTGAGTTTGAGCACCTCATTGTTGTGAGCGTCTACAGACCCCTATGTTGTACATATGATACTTTTGAAAACATTATGGAGGAAGTTTTTGCTAAGCTTAATAAACAGAATAAATCTGTTGTAATATGTGGAGATTTTAATATCAATCTCCTAGAAGCTTCCTCTATCAATATTAAGTTTAGATCATTGTTTAATTCATATGGTCTTTTTAATTTATTTATAGAGCCAACGCGTATTTCTCAATCTAGTGCAACATGTATAGATAACATTTTTACAAATGTGAAGACGTTGCATAAATGTATAATTCAAAAATTAAGTTCTGATCACTGTGGATAAGTAGTTTCGTTACCTTATGTTCACAAAAAGCAAGTAGATGAGAAAGTTGTGTTTGTTTCAGTAAATGCACGTCGCTTGGAGAAATTTAGAAGTAACATAGTGAAAAAACTTCCATCACTTTCATACCAAAATGATCCAAATTTTTTGTATGGAACATTATTTAAGCTTATTTGCAATGAATTTAATAATACTTTTACTTCTAAAACATTCTCCTTGAACAGTCGGAAGTCATTCAATGAATGGGCGACAGTAGGAGTCCATAAGAGCAGACATAGGTTATATGATCTTTACCATGAAAGGTCATATAATCATAGCGTCGAATTTAGGGAATATGTAAAAAAATATTTAAAAGAGTGTGCTCCACAGCCAAGTCTTTGCATTTGAGCAACAAAATTAAGACGGCTTCTAATAAAATTAAAATGACATGGAGTATAATTAATAGCGAAACTGGTAAGATCAACTCTCGCAATTCGAATTACCAATTAAGTGTTAACAACAAATTAACTGTATCAGATCAGGACGTAGCAATGGTTTTTGAGAAAGATTTTACTGATATTTCGATCTTACTAAGTCACTGAATTCTTCTCCTGCCGTCGCCGAATCATTACTTAAACAAAATGTAAATGTGTGTACAAAGAATTTTAAATTTCATAAAGTGTCATCAAAAGATATTGTAAATTATTTTAAAACTATTGATGTTAAGAAAATTGGGGATTTGTGGGGGATTTCCGTAAAAGTTATTGCGTCTATAATAGATACAATCGCGCCTCATATAGCTATTATTTTTAATACTAGTATCGAATCTGGTGTGTTTCCTGATTTAATGAAGCATAGTAAAGTAATACCTTTATTTAAATCTGGTAGTACATTAGACTCCACCAATTTTAGACCTATTTATGTACTACCAACACTTAGTAAGATTTTTTAAAAAATTGTTCTTGATCAGATGTTACATTTTTTTAATATAAATAATTTACTTCATAAATATCAATTTGGTTTCACAAGGGGTCGCTCGACAACTGATGCCGGTGTTGAGCTAATGAAATATATCTTTAATGCATGGGAGAATTCACAGGATGATTTGGGTATATTTTGTGACATATCCAAGGCCTTCGATTGTGTTCACCATGAAACATTAATCAAGAAACTTCAACACTACGGTGTAAGAAGTGATGGTCTTAAATTAATTATTTCAAGAGAAAGCAAAAACTTGTCATTAACAATATGAGCTCTTGCGGAGCGATGGTACAAATGGGCGTGCCTCAAGGCTCAATTCTCAGCCCCTTTCTGTTTCTTGTATACATTAATGACTTACCTTACATATTATATTCGTAACCATGATATAGTATTATTTGTAGATGACACTTCTTTAATTTTCAAATTAAGTCGACAATTACTAAAATATGACGAAGTAAATAATGCTATATCTAAATTAGTAAATTTGTTCGATGTTAATACTTTGCATTTAAATGGCACTAAAACGAAATGTATGAAATTCATGACTCCAAATGTCAAACAATTAAATACTAATATAATTTTAAATAGGGAGAAACCGAGTCTTGTAGATACCACCATTTTTCTTGGAATCACACTAGACGCGAAGCTTCAATGGAGCCCCCATATATCAAAACTAGCAAGCAGACTTAGTTCTGCAGCATATGCTGTAAAAAAGATTAGAAGTCTAACCAGTGTTGAAACAGCTAGACTAGTTTACTTTAGCTATTTCCATAGCATAATTTCGTATAGTATTTTGCTATGGGGACACGCAGCTGGCACTGAAATTATATTTGTTTTACAGAAGAGGGCCATAAGAGCAATTTATGATTTAAAGATTTAGGCTTTAAGTCGCTGCGACAAAAATTTAAGGAAATTAATATATTAACTTTGGCCTCTCAATACATTTATGAAAATGTAATGTACGTACACAAAAATAAAAGAAGTTTTACAAAAATAAGTGATATTCATTCTGTAAATACTAGGAACAGACACAAGCTAGTAGTACCAGTTACTCGACTCCATTGAGTCAGTAATTCATTCTTTGGGCGATGTATACGCTTTTACAACAAACTTCCAAAAAATATACAAAGTTTGACCTGTTCAAAGTTTAAAAACTTTATTAAACTAAGTTTGTATAAAAAGCGTTATTATAATATTAAGGAATTTATGGATGATAATAACCCCTGGAAATGAGGTGATCGCTACCAAGCTATTTCTAATTCGTTGTGTTGTTAATTTGTGTAACATCATGATTGTAAGCTGTTATTTAAAAAAAAGTCCCGCTGGGTTTATTGCTGGTTCTTCCCAGGACAGAGGTTTTTTTCCGAACTAGTGGTAATCAAACAAAAGAGTGACTTTCAATAAGTATTATTTATAATCTATATTGAATAAAAAAGTTTCTGTTTCTGTTTCTGTATCAATACATATAGGACATTAAGAAAAAGAAAAATAAAAACCAGAAAACACTTTCCCGCCATTTTTCAATTGTTTTTCTGTCCCCGAAAATGAGTGAATCTAACGAAGATTCGACAGGTACATTCTGAAGTTATATTACAAAAAATGGAAAAATTTGACTCAAGCCGTAAAAAATGTATGACGTTTATGGACCTAATGCGGTGTCAGTAATTGTAGCCCAAATTTGATACAAGCTTTTTCAGTTCGGAAAATATTCGTTCGATGTCAAAAATGTAGCTCGCTCTGATCGCCTCATACGGATAAAGTCAATGCTATTTTTGAAAAAGTGGAGCAAGATCGGCAAATTGAATTGAAAATTGCTTACAAAACAGTTTTGACCCATTTAAAAAAGTCTGGCTATACAAAAACGCTCTAAATTTGGGTACCACACGAGCTCACTGAAAGAAACCTAATGATTCGTGTATGCATTTGCGATTGATATTGAAACTACTATTAGTGTGAAAAAGATTATGGTCAAAGGCTAGTCAAGCTCCACAGACTGTAGCAAAACCCGCATAAACACGCAATAAGGTATGTACTGTGTATGGTGGGATTGAAAGGGCATTGTTTATTATGAGATTTTACCACTGCGCAAAACCATCGATTCGGATCTCTACAGCCAAAAACTAATGAGACACAAGCAAGAAATTGAAAAAACATCCCTAAAATTGATCAACGGAAAAGGAGTGGTCTTTCATCATGATCACGCCAGATAACGTACATCGTTGGCCACTAAGCAAAAATTGAGAGAGCTTGGTTTGAAAAAATTATAACATCCACCCATACACAAATACAACTCCAGAGTTAATACGTACATGCACTTTTTTCCCGGCATTTCAAAACTAATTAGGTAGTCTCTTTTCTTGAAGGTGCCCTAAGTCGTATCGTTCCGGAAAAATCATTAATATTTGCATTCCTTCAATAAGTCATTCCGCAAAAGAGTCCTGCAAGGAAAAAAACTTTTAAAAATTGGTTGAAATACAAATTATGTATAAATTAATTCGTTAAGTTTAAGTGCAAATGGTTTCTTATTGTATCATAGTCTATTTCGGACATTAAAATTTAACATACAAGCTTATAATGGTGCTTTTTTTGCAAACTACTGGAATAAATTGGTGCATTCATTTAATAGACAAGCGGTGGGATTATGTTGCTTTGGTGACAATCGTACTTTTCTTTGTTTTAACGTTTGGTTCCTTTGTATTACATAAATGTTGCATCGATTATAATTCCATGTTTATTTTATATTAATATATTATTTTACGTTGCATAATATTATAATAGAAAACAAAGTAGTTGTGACGTGACTCTCACCGGCAAACCCTCTCCGCCGGAATTACAAATGGCAATGCTATGTACTCATTGCGGTAACGAGCTTTTTGTTACGTAACTGGAAATGCTATTTACGTAACGCAGTACGTACGCGTAATGCAGGCGTGATAGCTACTGCAGGCTTTTTAAATTATTTTGACTTGACGACAGGAAGATGCTGGTGCATATCTCCTGTTTCATTTTTATTTTATTCCATTTCATTCCCTTTGTTACCCCTTACAACATGAAGGGCACGGTACAGGCATATTATTTGGTGTATTGGTGGATATTCTTGCATCGTCACTAAATAGTTATTTATATTATGTGGACGTTCAAAAAATTCTTCGATTTTCGTATTTTTTCCGTGTAGTGGCATGTTGTATTCACTTTAATGATCGGTGAATAACTTAAATTGGAAATTTTAAAATCCCCAAAACAAAATGAGTTGATGAAAAGATTTTCTTGGATCATAGCTGAGAAAACTCCCAATTAAGTCACCTTTTAAGCAGAAACGAACTAAATCTAAATCAGTTCATTCGCTTGGGAGCTACAATGCCACAGACAGAGACACAAATACATAAATACGCAGATACACACGTTAAATATATAACACCCCTCTTTTTCTTCGGGGGTTGAAAATAAGAATGGACGCGGCTTCTTATTTTAAGCCCCCAGTTATCATTATATGGATAATTTAGTTTATAAATAGATATCAAATAGTATATAGGTACTACCAATCACGATATATATATGAATATATGTACGAATATTATTCCTACTGATTGGTATATATTTATTATTCACTGATTCACCCGTTTTTATAAGTACTCGTAAAAATCTCTAGGTAAAATATAAAAACCGTATACAACAGATACAGGACAATATAGTATAATAGTATAGTACAGTACTGTACATAACCATGCCCTTTGCGCCAGGCATAAAATACCCATGTCGTATATCAAAATACGATGTCGGAGACCAGCACCTTAGATGCAAGACTATAATATACTCAAGGCTCTACCAGATGGTATAGGGATATCCAATGCGTTGCCAGGCGTCGGAATTACGTCAAATACTGGGGGAAGCTTATATCCAGTAGGACTTTAATGGTCTGTTTAAGATATATAATATTCATTCAATATGACGACATTACTGGATAAAATATATTCATTCTTGTGGTAAAATATTAATCTAATTCAAGAAGTAATCTCAAAGAAGATTTTTTTGGGGTTTCTGTTCGCGTAAGGAATTTAATATAATAGTAAAGCTTTTGCTGGTGAACGAAGCGATATGAGTCGGAATGCTAATATCAAGGTTACACGACGACTGTAGAACTCTGTCATGATTCATAAATATGTCAAGCTAGCTATGGATAATGTAATTCTTTATTATGTGATACTAAAATTTATTATTTAAATACGAAGGACAATTTTGATTGTTTTTTTAAAAGGTATATGATGGTTATGCTGAGCTGTGAAATTAAAGTCATTCTTGATGTTATTTTCCGTACTCGAAAACATTCGCAAAACAATCAGTTCTCGAGAATGCGTTAAATGAAAACTGATATAGCCACACAAATTATTCTATTGTTAAATTGGATAACCCTTCACTTAATTAAACTAACCCTTTTACTTCATTGAACACGAAAATTCGCTTGATTTAATTATGGAGAGTAAGTTACAATTGCATCACGTGCTGAAGGTTCCCGTGTATAATACAGTTAATTGTATTTTATTAATATAAATTACAGAATCAATTTAATTAATTTGGAGAATTTGCGTTGCATATTGTTATTTGCGTTCTGTATTGAACAACGGGAGGAGCCTAAGTTCAGTTATGGAATTTTACGGGCTAAAGAAGAAGAAAGGAAATATTTTTTTTTAGATTTTTTTAAAAGCGTAACCTCCACACTAGGATTTTCTCCTGTATCGTGGTTTTTTAGGTTGAGTTTACATACATAGAACAGACCCAGAACAATTCTTTGTAGGCCATACAAATACTTGTTCCGTGCGGGATTCGAATCCGCGGCTCTTAGCGCTGCAACTCAATTGCTAAGCCACTGCGCCACGGAGCCGTCAAATACCATACTTCACTATATTACAACAAATTTGTTATATATATATATATATACGCCTTCTTTTTACCATCTTAAATTAAATAAAAACATTACTTAGGGAGGCTTATGGTATTCTTTTCTAGTTATCTCTGGGCGTGGTGAAATACTATGGCAAGTGCAAATATCTTATATGTGTAAAACTTAAGAAATAAAAACATAGTAGTAATAGAACAAATTATCATGATATATAATAATAATATGATGTAATTTTATTGTACAATGATGTAATAGAAAAAGTTTAAATCAACCATCTCATTGTAGTCAACCTTATACCGAGCTACGTTTATAATTAAGATTTCGAAATTGCATAAAAATACTGTCGTCTAAAATAACACTATGCACACGTTCAAAATGTCATTATTTTTTAACAAGCTTTTTGTTTTAAACAAGATCCAAGCGCTTTTAAATATAAAGTTAACTGATTTATAGCCCTTACAAATAAAAGGGGCATGTCAAAAGAGTTACTTAGTCCTTACTCATTTCCTGACACTGGTAATTTGTTAAACATCATTCTAAATGCTGGATATTTTCTGATAAATTTTAAAAATGGAACTCCTATAATTTATATATTTTTATTTGTAAAATGCTTCTTTCGTGGTAACCTGACGAGAATTTGCTCACAGCAATGAAGCTTATGAGAGGACATTTGTCATAGTTAACATTTATATTAATTAATTATCAGGAGGGTGCTGCTAAACATCTTCTAGCTTATTTTCCTTCTGACGCCTTTTACGGTATCCACGGGTTGATATTAAGGTAATAGGTTCTTGAACGCCGCCAATACACGACAACCAACTGGTCTTGTTCTTAAAAATGGCGACTGCACTCTATGGGAAAATTACAGACCAATGTGTTGCTGTTTTCAAGAGTCATTACAAAATCACGATTCGCCTTTCATGCAGACTTGATAAATTCCAGTTTTGAACAAACCACTTTCCGAAAGATATTTAGTACCGCAGACCACATACATTAGGCAAATTGTACAGGAGACCGAAAAATACAATGTGCCACTTTGTCTTGCACAATATATGAATGAAAAAGGTAAGAAAGCCCCCGATTCCTTCGCAGTTTTTGGGCGGTGCTAGAGACATACTTTTGTAGAGATTTTTTGATTTTTAATGAACTATGAAAATTTTAAGTAAAAGAACACATCAAAACACAGTATTACTTTCTATTCCTTAGTAGTAATTAATGTATAATACGTGGACAGGAATCCCTATATGAAAAGATATCTCCTACTTATTCGAAGAGCTGAAGTAAAACATTCTTTTGTCCCCTAGCACGTTATAAATAAACGCCTGAAATTCCTATTAACAATTACAGTTTTGTTGGCATCGTATATCACAATAAAATATAAATTAATCAGTTGCTATGCAAATTAATTACCTACGTATTCAATTAAATACTTCTTATATTGTTTATATGTTTAGGGAGCACGATTTTACAAAACCGTTAAAGAGATTTTCTACTACTTCAAGAAAATCAAGAGTTACGGGGAAGTAAGAGGAATAACGAATAACATTCAGTAACAATTCTTGTAGTTGATGGTTTTGTGAGTACAAAGTTAGTAATATAATTTCTTTGACGTAGTCTTTCATTATAGTGAAACAATACTGGCAAAAATCTTTTAGAAAAACGGATTTTTCTGCCAGCTTCACATCAATAATAAAGGCATTAGTATTTTGATTGTTAATGAAGCGGGTATAGTGCAGACGCATAAAATTATAATTTTGTTATTAAAGTTTAATAATTTATTATGCAAATATTATAAAACAAGAAATACTATTTTATAGTAAACTAGTTGTGCCCCGTGGTTTCACCCGCGTCATCACGTGTCTAAGGTACGCGACATGTGACATGACATGTATGGGAAAATTGGCATAATTAATGGAGTACTTTTATCTGTCGGCATATTATGTATGATGTAGAGCGAAGTTAAGTTTTATCCACATTCCCACCCCTCCCGGTTGAGCGTCCTCACCCTCTCCCCCCCCCCCGTACGTCCAGTGTGCTCTCAGCGCCTGGAACGAGCACGCACGGCGTAGGTGAGAAGGCGTGGGCGTCTCTAGGCGACGACCTCAGGTGAATGCGGTGATTGCAGGATCCGGCGATTTCAGGCCAGACAGGGGCTTGCAGGATCCTCAGCGACTTCAGACAGGACAGAGGCCTGCAGAATCCGGTGACTGCAGGCGGGACAGAGGTTTGCAGGTTCCGGTGACTTCAGGCGGGACAGAGGTTTGCAGGTTCCGGCGACTCCAGGCAGAGCAGAGACTTGTAGGATCCCGGCGCCTTCAGGTAGAGCAGAGGTTCGTAGAGTCCAGTGGCTTCAGGCAGGACAGAGGCTTGCAGGATCCCGGGGCAGTGCGGCCCCGGGATAAGGCCTTTAGGAGATGCTTCGAACTCGAGAACTGAAGCGAGACTGAATTTCTTCACCGATTGTTCGGCTTTTATACCTTTCTAGAGAGAACGGAAAAATTATTTAAATTAAACGCAATTTTTTTGTAAATGGTCAAGAGGAAAGAGTATTTATGTAGAATTATCGAAATAGAAACAACAGACCGGTAGCAAATTTGAATATAATTGTCATAGCGACCAAATAAACAACGATGTCAAAACATGTCAAATTTTGGTTTTAGGCTTGTAATAGAAAAACGGCAAGATTTAAGTGAAAATTGAGATATTATTGATATAGGAAAAAAGGTAGCGCAACTGCACGCACAAAGCCCGAAATTGCAGAGTTACGGAAAACTAAATAAAAGATCGAAAAAAGGTAGACTCCATTGACACCAATTTAAAAGTGCTGATAATGTGAAAATACGAAGTAGAAATGATTTGTTATTGTGTTCTTATGGTTTAAAATCGTTACAGGATTCTATGGAAATAAAGGTGATGTAAAATATCCAGTTTTGAGGTGAATGCAGAAAATCGAAACAGAATGGAAAAATGAATTTAAAATAATGTAAAATGATAAGTAAGTAGCATAACACTACATTTTCCCCCCGACCCTGGAAAATTTTTGACTCAGCAAAAATTTTGATATATACATTCTAAAATAAACCATAAAAACACAGCTTTGCAGAAACAGACATCACCAGGCAAAATCAGATATACTATCTCTTACATTCATCATCTGCATTCAGGTAAGGGTGGAGTTCACATTCAATAACTACCACTCTAAAAGTGTGTTTTCGAAAGGACATTTAGGCTTATTTAAGGAGTTGTCATCCGCTCCTGCGCGGAAAAAAATTTGTTAAAGGTGTAGTCAACCGCTCCCAAGTGAAGATAAAGATAAAGAAATACCTTAAGTAAGCTTTAGTCGCTATGACTTAAGTAAAGATTAAGAACGGCCAGAGCGGTAGGGCTCAAAGCCAGAGATCAGCAACATCACCAACGAGATTGTCTGAAATAAAAATAAAAAGTGAAGATTAACCAACGAAAGTTCGAGGTCCTAAAGCACGATGTGTTGAAGAACACTGGATCATCAAACAAACAAACAAATTAAAAGAAATAAAAATAATAAGGTGAAAATGATGGTGAAGATGAGAATGATGGTGAAGTTTGAGAAACAAGATGGGTTCCATGACAGTCGGGTCAACAGGAGGGTCAAGTGATGGACAGTCATTTTCAGTTGAAGGTGGAGTCAAGGATTCGAATTGTTTAGTAATAGCGTCAAATTTGTAAAGTTAAGTTTAAGAAATAAAAATTTAATTAAAAAATTATACCTCTTTAAGTTACCTAGAATAAAAATATTAAAGTGATGAATGTAAGTGAAGTGTTAAATGTAGGTCTAAATATAATCCAGATAAGTTGAAACACTAGATGAAGTGTTGTTTTAGAATTTGGAAGATTATCTAGAATAAAAATATTTAAGTGATGTATGTAAGTGAAGTGTTAAATGTAGGTCTAAATATAATCCAGATAAGTTGAAACACGAGATGAAGTGTTGTTTTAGAATTTGGAAGGTATGAAAAGGATGAATAAATAAAGAGTTAAGAATGAAAGAGAAAGCAATTAAATCAAAAGGGAATGGACAAGGCGCAGTAAAGGTGAAGAAAAGAGAAAGAGAACTTTTACGTTGGGCGCCAAAATGTCGTGAAGCGACAATAAAGAACAAAAAAAGAACCTAACCTAAGAGCAACAAAACAACAAAAATAGAACAAAAACAAATAATATATTTAAGATTTAAAAGATATTTACAATTTTATATAACAAAATGGGGTATGAAGATGAGGATGGATGACGTGATTTACATATTTTTAAAAAAAAGGTAATAAAAAAAGGATTAGAGTCGAAGTTGAGTCTGAAGATCCAAAGTGTGCTCTCAGCGCCTGGAACGAGCACGCACGGCGTAGGTGAGAAGGCGTGGGCGTCTCTAGGCGACGACCTCAGGTGAATGCGGTGATTGCAGGATCCGGCGATTTCAGGCCAGACAGGGGCTTGCAGAATCCTCAGCGCCTTGAGACAGGACAGAGGCCTGCAGGATCCGGTGACTGCAGGCGGGACAGAGGTTTGCAGGTTCCGGTGACTTCAGGCGGGACAGAGGTTTGCAGGTTCCGGCGACTCCAGGCAGAGCAGAGACTTGTAGGATCCCGGCGACTTCAGGTAGAGCAGAGGTTCGTAGAGTCCAGTGGCTTCAGGCAGGACAGAGGCTTGCAGGATCCCGGGGCAGTGCGGCCCCGGGATAAGGCCTTTAGGAGATGCTTCGAACTCGAGAACTGAAGCGAGACTGAATTTCTTCACCGATTGTTCGGCTTTTATACCTTTCTAGAGAGAACGGAAAAATTATTTAAATTAAACGCAAATATTTTTTAAATGGTCAAGAGGAAAGAGTATTTATGTAGAATTATCGAAATAGAAACAACAGACCGGTAGCAAATTTGAATATAATTGTCATAGCGACAAAATAAACAACGATGTCAAAACATGTCAAATTTTGGTTTTAGGCTTGTAATAGAAAAACGGCAAGATTTAAGTGAAAAATGAGATATTATTGATATAGGAAAAAAGGTAGCGCAACTGCACGCACAAAGCCCGAAATTGCAGAGTTACGGAAAATTAAATAAAAGATCGAAAAAAGGTAGAGTCCATTGACACCAATTTAAAAGTGCTGATAATGTGAAAATACGAAGTAGAAATGATTTGTTATTGTGTTCTTATGGTTTAAAATCATTACAGGGTCCTATGGAAATAAAGGTGATGTAAAATATCCAGTTTTGAGGTGAATGCAGAAAATCGAAACAGAATGGAAAAATGAATTTAAAATAATGTAAAATGATAAGTAAATAGCATAACACTACAGTACACAATACATGAAAAGTGTGTAGGCATGAAATGATTGTTGATAAATTTGCTATCAAACTCTTATACTTATTAATCAATAAAATTTTCAAAATATCATAGCAACGTGAAATGAAAGAGTTCAGAAATAAAGATGTAACTAATCATTGTCATAAAAGTACTCAATTAATTTTTAAATTTATTTTAGCTATAATGATTGAACTAACCTCACTCATTGAAGCTTTCAATACTGGCTTTTCGCAGTTCTCACCGGACGGCTAGGGTGGCTCTAAGATGTTTTTAAAAGTTTTAAAAGTCTTTTTAATACGTCGTTGGGGTGGCTAGGGTTTATGACTCGTTTGCGCGCCCAGCCAAGTATTGAATTATTTTAATTTTACATTATCACTTAAACTATGCGTCCAAATAACATGGTATAAAAAACAAAGTTTAAAGTTTATCTTCATAAAATTGTCTTGATGATGAAGTAACATTCGTTCGTAAGGATAAATAGGCCATGCCTAATAATAACGCTTATATATCACTTTTTAATTTTCAATATTTTTTGTCACAAAATACCTTATTATGGCTTATGTATAAGAAATAGACATATAGAATCCCGGACTTTTTTTAGACGGAGTAAACATCTATATTTTTCTAGAACATTGTATTTACGTATCCCTAACCATAACACCAGCGTACGCGGATAAATCATTTCGGGAGCGCTTTTTCTTCTGACTTGCCTAACAAATATCCATATTTAAGGCTAGCTGAGTGATATAGCTTAATGCTAGATAGGCTATACTATTCCACATGAATCTGGCTATAATATACTATATATCTAATCGGACTGGTAATTCCAGAGATTAGCGCGTTTAAACAAACAAAAAACAAACAAACTCTTCCACTTTATTATATTAGTATAGATTAATCCATAAAAATATTATATAGCAGATACTATAGTTTATTATGTACATATTTTTAAAACATGCTATAAACTTTATTTAAAGCTCAGCACCAATTCTTATATTTATGAGGACTTAGACTCATGCTAGGAGCAATAAATTGTAGCTGTTGCGTTCATATTTTTGAGGAAATGAATTAATTATTTATTAAATATCTGTCTAAACACAAATGTTAACAATATGAGTAAAAGGTGATTATTTATTTCCGTGAATTCTTTATCAATATAATTTTTGATAGTAAACTAGTACCATAACTACTTAAGAGCTCGGTACTATAATGATTGCTGAGACGGAGACGGAGACGGAGACGGAGACGGAGACGGAGACGGAGACGGGATAATAGTACAAGAACAGAAGGATCATTCTCTGATGGCAAACTTGCGAGTTTAAACCTAGTCACAACGTCGCTGATATTTAATACTTTACACGACTTGAAAGCGACAAAGTGGCTAAATTACTTATAAGAAAAAATATTTTTTTGTTAACATAAGGCGCGCGTCTGACAACTTCACGAATTAGTCTCTTGTAGGCTTCCTCGCAGCGTAGGTATATTTTCAGGCCTGAAGCGCGTGTGAAACAGGCCTGCTTAAACTTATCAGTTGAATTGACGTACATCCAAAAACTGACCATAAGTGTGAAATCTTAAATATATATTTTCAACTGACGGTAACCCACGGATTTTTTCGGGCGCACGTACTGTTAAATTGCTCAGGGGAAATGACGTACATCCAAAATATGATCGAGAATGTGAAATCTTAAGTTAAAATTTTTAACTAACGGCAACCCATGGATTTTTCTGGACGCACCGTAATCCGCTGGACTGGAGCCAGCGGCCGCGCAGCGTAGGTATATTTTCATGCCTAAAGTGCGGTGTAAAACAGGCCTGCTTAAACTTATCAGTTGAATTGACGTACATTCAAAATATGATCGAGAGTGTGAAATCTTAAGTTGAAATTTTTAACTAACGGCAACCCATGGATTTTTCTGAGCCCACCGTAATCCGCTGGCTCCTGTTCGTTTGAATCACGACGGCTCAGTCACTTGCTCAAGGTATCACGTTATATAATTACCAGCTAGCGTACTCCAGGTGTACAAGTGTCAGTGGGGTGTCAAACGCTGTAAGACATCATCATTATTCATCATTCATACGATCATTCTGCGTTTGGACTCTGAAGACCTGGCATATTCTACAAGATGGCGTCGTTTAAAAACAACGATCTCGCCGACTTTTTTATTCGAGCCTGCCCCGATATATGGGCTGTGTTAATAACACAGTGCAACGTGCATCCCGCGTTCGAGCCCACCCCTCTGACCGGTCCCTTTACTCAGCGTGACTGGCCCTCCACCGATCGTCCGAGCGAACGGATTGAGAGCCCTATGTTGCCAAGCACCAGACCCACGACGCTCATGTCCATTGACACAGTTTATGACGCCGCGTCCCCCGTGCTCTCCGGGATGTCCACCCGCGGTCCCTCTCCGGCTTTTGGGATGCCGAATCAGGTTCCGACATGGAGACCGACACGCATGTCCCGCTTAAGCCCGAAGACGAAGGCTTCACACTCGTCCAGGGCAAAAAGCGCAAACGCGCATCCAAAAAGGGAGCCGAGCCTAAATCGGCCCTCTTGTCCTCCACCGCCATTCCGGCTAAAAAGACAGCCCCCACGGCGCAGCACTCAACTTCCTAAGCCCGCGGCCAGGTCCACAGCGAAAGGGTCCCTTGCTGAGCCTAAGAAAAAGCCGCCACCACTCAACATTGTTCAAGAAAACACTAAAATGGAACAACATTTCTAATTGCTGGAACTCTAAGAAAATATACTGTGCAAAACGGCAGTCAGGGCATCCACATATTTGTAGAGATAACTGAAGATTTCCGCAGTGTGACAAATCACCTGCATGCCCAACAGGCCACTTTCCATACGTACGCCCTCCCTGAAGAACGTAACTTACACGTAGTGGTCCGTGGACTCCCCAAGGAGACCGAGGTCATCCACATTTTAGATGACCGGGAGACGCTTCCTCGATCTGTTTCTTGTCATTCTGGACCTGTCTTTGAAAGATAAGGAGTTTCTTTAACATTCGGCGCATCTGTAACCTAACAGGAATTGCAGTTGAAGCTTTACGAAACAGGGGCATCGTTGGTCAGTGCCACCGATACCAACTTTACGGCCACTCGACCAGAAACTATTATGCCAGGCCCGGATGCCTCAAGTGCCTAGGTGACCATGACACCACTGACTACTCCTGTACGTCCAAGATAGTATAACCCCCGAACTGCGTCAATTGCCGTGAAGATAGACACCCAGCAAACTATCGCTGGTATTCCAAAAAGCTGCGAAGGAAGCAGTACGGAGATCGAAGTCGTCCCGGACGCGTGAGCCAAGCCAGTGTGTAATGCTCTCGGCTGCGTGCCTCCAAACCAGCACTGTTTTTAGGGCCCACATCTGCACATCAGACTAACACCAAGCCCGCCGCCGTCACAGGGGTCTCCGAGCAAGGTGTAAGTCTTCCCGCCCCTCCCGCGCCGAAACCCAACGCATGGGTGAAACCACCAGCACTTATTCACACAGGGCTTGTCTTCCGCTGACTTCTCTCTAGTCTGCGGCTTTATCAGCAACAATAACGTAGTTAAATTATCTTCTTTGACCCGCAAATTCCACGGAACCACTACTGCACAGGACAAGCTTAACGCCACGATTGAGCACAAATGACTAATCGACGATATCTGGTCTTTCCAGTACGCCTAACAAACTTACTGTTTAGTACAAATATTAACATATTTAAAACTTGCATTCAAGACGCGCGCTCGGCGCGTTCATTCGATGGTAACAGTTACCGGCTGGCACCCTTCCCCGCGCGCGTCTCACTTGGCGGGAGCCGACGAGACTAATTGTTCGTTAGTGTTTTGCGACCGCTGGGTCGGTTGGACGGGCTAAAATTTACGCTCGGAACCGCCTCTGAATAGCGTTGTCTAATCTCGTGCGTTTTGCGTGACAACGAGGCTTGTCTTATTGTAGTTCTTGTTGTAATAGTTTTGAGTGATTGACTTAACTTCGATTACCATTAATTTGCGTCGACGAGTTGCTTTTGTGGCATTTTAATATCGTACGAAAGAATTTTTGCTTTATTGGGTGGAATGCTAAAAATTTGTGACTCGAGAGGAGATCGCGTTTGTGCTCGATGATAATTTGGTGCTAAGTGAACATGGGACATTGAACTTTGACCGACCGTTCTTAAGTTGTGCGGCGTGTTACTTGTTTTAATTTCGATTAACGTTGATTTAGTTAAATTTGAATTTAATAAAACGTACAATAAAGTTGATAAACTAATATAGTGAAATAAAAGCAGAAGGTTTCAATTGTTGATCGCCCACTGAAGGGATCGCACGTTTTGGATAAAAGCAGCGCTTGTGGATCTGCCGTCCGATTACATTGGTGACGTCAGGTTACATTTATACACACTTTCGCACACTACTTACATACACCTTACTTACCACCTGACTGATACCCTGTGGTCAACCCTACCTCCGGACTCGGTAAGTTGTATTTACTTATCAGCTATTAGTTAATAATTATCCATAGGCCATTGGGCCCGAACCCTGTGTTGCTCGTCGAGTGTGCTACTATGGGCCCTAGCCCAGTCGACTTTTGTCGGGGTAACACTCACATAAGTACCAGAATGGCATTACAACCTTTAGGCAGAACAAAATCGCGGTCTTTGATGTGAGACGTGTCGTGTTCTTTAACAATAATGGCCTCAGAGTCCCAAAAGACGAGATCGCGCTCTTCTTGCGTAGCCACGATGTACACTTCATGCAAGTACAAGAGACCTTCTTGAAGCCATCGCGATCCTAAGATCGCAAATTACACCTTAGTTAGAAATGATAGGTTGATCAGGTCTAGAGGCAGCACCTTGATCTACTAAAAAAGGTCCTTGCTCTGCGTACCGATTGACGCTCCCCCATTAACTAACAAAGATGTTTCTATATGTAAGGTAGCTCTCTCTGGCCATCCTCTACTTACCGTCGTATCGGGATATCTACCGCCTCTGAAACGCATAGTTGAATCAGACTTTGTAGATTTTTTTTATTAATTAGGCTCCTGTGTTATAATAGCTTGAGACAACAACAGAAAGCATTCCCCCTAGAACTCGCGTACAAGCAATCGTTATGGTAATATATTGTCCGATCTCACGGAGCGACTAAACTTCGATGTGATCGCGCCTGAGCCTCCAACTTGCACTCCACTTGCAACCAGTCACCAACCGGACGTCCTTGAAGTAGCGATACTCAAAGCTGTCCATTTGTCGATAAAATCAATTGAAACAATATTAGAACTCAACCCCGACCGTAGACCAGTGCTAATGCAACTGGGCCAACACGCAGGTGCCTGTCCTTCAAACGAAAACTATCGTGGACTGGCGTAAGCTCGAGATCAAACTCGAGTCGACGACCTCCCAGCACTTAGAAAAAATCCCAGACAAGATAGAGTCGCCGAGTTGAAGAGTGCTCTCGTAAGGTTCGTGTGTCGAGCAATCGATACATGAAGCTTACGAGTGATATTCGACAGCTGAATAGAGCGAATAACGCGGCCCTAAGAAAATACGATTACTATAGTACAACAGATAACAAATTCCGACTCCGCAACCTCCAAAACGAGGTAAAAAACGTCTTACCGAATTTAGACCTAATAGGTAAGATAACCTCCTGTAAGATATCGAACTATCTCATACTGTCTTTTGACAGTAGACCCGAGCTCTCAAAGCAAAACAATGCTCACCGTTACGTACTCTCCCCACTTCATTTTACACTCTTCACGAGTTACATCTCGAAGAACCCAGTAGTGAATACTGTTCTTTTCGCCGATGACACAGCACTCTTTGTCGCCCACCATAATAAAAGAATTGTCACCGTAATCCTTGGAGGATTACGGTGACAGTCGTCAACCTCTTAGGCGATTGGTTCGGGTTTTAGAAAATTGAACTGCACCCTGAGAAAAGTGTAGCAATACACTTTCAAAGCGGCCCCACTCTCAATGGCCAAAATAAGAATCCCAAGAGATCGGTAGGTACGATCATCCTGTACGGCTAATAGATTCCCTGGTAATCAACCGCCAAAATCCTAAAAACCTAGGAGTCACATTCAACCACAGTATGAAATTCGCGAAACATATTCGCAATGTCTGCAACTGTGCCAAATTCATTACTACCCGCTAGTGAACAAATTTTCCCTAAGACACAAACTCCATTTTACCTATATGTCTATACCTATCATGTCTTACGCAAGCGTAGTTTTCGCGCACACGAAACATAGTAATTTGTGTGAATGAATCTAATTTGGACGACTCCAACCACCAGAGCTAGGGGGTACCGTGCAACTCGAACTTACATAGAGACTGTCAACTTCCGACAATCTCTGAATATTTCAAGGAAACGTCTCGGTGCTATTTCGAGAGGGCCGAGACTCATCCCAACCCGCTAGTGGGAAACGCAGCCACTCACGCGCCGACTCCGAATGTAACGGGAAGCCTCCGGAGTCCCCTTAATGTTCTAATCAGTCGATGGCCAGTCACACACAAACACTACACAATCACCTAGTGCCACAACACTGTTAGGACAACAACGGATGGGACACAGGCAGTCCACAAATGGGCGCGTCACACACACACCTCTACACCGCGCAAACGCCGCACACCCGCGTTTCTGGGCTATTCTCACCGCCCAGAAAAACGAACGATACGAGTTAGCCGTCAGAGCTGGGGCGCATCACCATCTGTTTGGACGGCCATTACATAACTCATTTACGTGCACTTTAAGCTGTCGTAGGTGAACATCGTTACGTAAGTAACGATGTAGAATAATAAAATCTACCTGAAAGGCCACGAGCCCTGAGACCAATGACGCTGTAATAGCCATAAGGCTAACAGCACAAACATCATCAGAAACCATAAAAGCACGCTCTAAAGATTGGTAGTTTAATTTTTAAACATTAAAATAAACAATTAAAAATAAATAACACATTTATTAAATAAACAAAATAAAATCATTTTTTTTAATATAGATATAATACACTTTAGATTAATACTTTTTTCTCTGTGGCAACCCCGGTGACAAATAGTTAAAAAATTGGGCTCCCAAATAATTTCGTAAAAATAATTATTGTAATTGATCATTTCCACCTCAAATTTAAGTTATAGTTGTTAATTACGAACAAATTTTATTGTGTAATAAATAAAAGTGGTAAATATTTAAATAAATAAATTTTTAGTGCCTCTCAACTTAAAGTGACAGCAGGTAACGAACATCGTTTAAAAGTTACTGTAATTCTTGTTATCCCTTTTAATATTTACGATATATCTCTTAAGTGTTGTTGTTTTCGGATTTCATTTTGAATTGTTTTCTTGATAATTTAATTTGAGATCTGTAATTGGAGTGCTATAATTGGATATTTGCTTACTCTGTTCCCTTGATTTTCCATCTTTGTTTTCTTTTACTATTTAAAATACATAGTAAAATGAATACTCGTAACGCTAAAACGCGCCAGATGGAGAACCAACTCCATCTTGCGCTCCAAGAACTGAGGGCGTCCAGGGAGCAGTGTGAGCTGTTACTTAAAGAAAGGGATGACAACGAAAAGGAAATAATAAGTATAATTTCGAAAAATACTCAATTGAAAAGTGATATGGTTAAGTTACATAGAGACTATACAGATATTTTAAAGGAAAGGGATCAGCTCCAGAGGACAGTCGATGAGTTTGACCGATGCAGCAAAGAATATGAGGAATCCCTCAGATTAATTGCTGCATTGAAATTACAATTAACTGAAGCTAATGAGCAAATTTCACAATTTAAACAAAACATTGATAACTTGCATGCACTTAAAACTCAGAGTCTGTTCGAGGAGCTCGTAGAATGTAAATTTCATAAAACGTTGCAACCCTCCACAACAATAGATTTGACTGATGATTCTACCACATCAAGAATAGCAGAAAGGATTACAAGCAGCAGAAAGAAATTAAAAAAATATATAAAAATTAATAAATATATTAGGAAAGTGCAAAAATTAGTTAAAACTAAAATTAATATTAAAAATTATACAAATGTATGTAAGGAAAAGCAAGAGTTAATTAGTAAAATTAAATTATATTCAATTGAGGTGGAAAACATGAAAAATTGTTATGAGACTGAAATAGAGTGTCTTAATTCAGAAATTTTATCACTTCAAACCTCATTACAAATTATGTCAAATAAATATAAATCTGCAGGGAATGAGATAAAAGAACACATACTGGCCATGGATAATCTGGTAAAGTCCTGCAAATATAACGAGGAACGTTTTGACTCCTTATTAAAATATCAAAATGAATATCAGCGCTCACTGCCAGGTTCTTTAGGGACAGTGTGTGTTAATAATATGACAAGCAGTAATACTTCATTTTCTTTGCCTACACTCTATGATAGTACCATAACAAAGCAGATAAATTTAAAAAGTAATTCATATAATGAAAAAAATAATATAATTGTGTATAGTGATGACATAGGCAAAAACTTGGGTATATCATTGAATAACTGTTTAAAAAGGCAACAGATAAGTAATTACTGCATGCCTGGAGCATCATTCAGTGATATTATGAATAAAATTTTAACTAGTAAATTTAACCCTAATAGTATATTAATAATTTTTGTTGGGAGAAGAGGCAATATGAACAAGAATCAATTATTAAAATATATTGAATATCTCAATAACATAAATGTGGTTAAAGTTATCTTGTTTACATTGCCTTATATAGAGGGGTGGCCACAGGAAAATAAACTAAGACATAATTTAAATTTAATGATGCATAACTTGACATGTAACAATAACTTAAATTTGACATTTAATTGTAAGAATAATAATGATAAATTTCATTTAATTGATATTAATAATTTAACTAAGAAGTTTTTGACAAGAGATAGGTATTACCTATCAAAGTATAGTTTAAGACTGGTAGCAGATACGCTATCTTATTATTTATATTTTAACTCAGCCAATGATTTGGCTACCTTGACACCTGCTTCTTTTGAGCAACAAAATAATTTTACATTTGATTTGGAACCAGTTCCAAGTAATTTAAATTAGATAATAAGACAATAGAGGTAATCTCTAGCAAAGATAATTTAAATAGCTTAGAATGCAACTTACCAATACATAATTATGCAATTTTACAAAATAACAATAATAAAAACTGTATCAACCTGGTGCATCAAAATATACAAGGTATGTTAGGCAAAGAATTAGAAATTGAATTATTTTTAAATAGTAACAGTATAAATATTTTATGTATTACAGAACATTGGTTGAAAGAATACAACTCCATATTTAATTTCAGTAATCACCGGGTGGTCAGTTCGTTCAATAGAGATACTAAATTACGTGGTGGCTCCTTAATATTAGCTAATAAGTCCTTATCATGTAAAGAACGTAAAGACATTGTGAGCCTCTCTGTTGAGCGTACTGTAGAAATGGCATGTGTTGAGCTTGAGCACCTTATTGTTGTCAGTGTTTACAGACCCCCATGTTCAAGTTATGATACTTTTGAAAAAATTATGGAAGAAGTTTTAGTTAAGCTTAATAAACAGAATAAATCTCTTGTAGTGTGTGGAGACTTTAATATCAATCTCCTGGAAACTTCTTCCATCAGTATTAAATTCTGTTCTTTGTTCAAATCCTATAATCTTAATAATTTATTCTTTGAAGCTACACGTATTGCAGGGTGTAGTGCAACTTGTATTGATAATATTTTTACAGGTGTTGTACCAATCAACAAATCATTAATTCAAAAACTTAGTTCAGATCACTGTGGACAACTGGTTTCGTTACCTTATATGCACAAAAAACAGGTAAATGAGAAAATTGTGTTTGTTCCTATTAATGCAAAACGCCTGGAGAGATTTAGAAGTAATATGTTAAAAATCCTTCCATCCCTTTCTTATAAGAACAATGCAGACTATTTATATAGAGAATTATTTACCTTTATAAACAATGAATTTAATAAAACATTCACTTCTAAAACATTCTCCAGAAACAGTCGCAAGGCATTTAATGAGTGGGCGACAGTAGGAATTCATAAAAGCAGACGAAGGTTATATGACCTTTACCATGAAAGATCGTATAATCTTTCCGATGCTTTTAAAGAATATGTAAAAAATTATTCTAAAATGTTTAAAAGAGTTTGCTCCACAGCCAAATCATTACATATTAGTAACAAAATTAAGACAGCTAAGAATAAAATTAAAATGACGTGGAGTATAATTAACAGCGAAACCGGTAATGAGAAACCTCGTAATTCAAACTATCAATTAAAAATTAATAATGAATTGACTAAATCAAATCAAGAAGTTGCAGCGGTGTTTGAGAAATATTTCACTGATGTTCCTATCTTGACAACAGAGTCATTGAATGCTTCTCCAACTGTCGCCGAATCATTACTTAAACAGAATGTTAATACCTGTTTAAAAGAATTTAGATTTGAAAAAGTATTACCGCATAATATTGTAAAATACTTCAAAACCATTGATGTAAAGAAAACCGCAGATTTGTGGGGGATTTCCGTTACAGTGATTACGTCCATAATAGATTTAATTGCACCTCATCTTGCTATTATTTTTAATACTTGTATCGATTCTGGTGTGTTTCCTGATTTAATGAAGTATAGTAAAGTAATACCTTTATATAAATCTGGTAGTACATTGGACCCCGCTAATTATAGACCTATTTCTGTACTACCAACTCTCAGTAAAATTTTTGAAAAAATAATTTTGGATCAATTGTTAATTTTTTTTAATACAAATAAATTACTTCATAAAAATCAATTTGGTTTTACAAGGGGTCGCTCGACGTCTGACGCCGGTGTTGAGCTTATGAAATATATTTTTAATGCCTGGGAGAATTCACAAGATGCCTTAGGTATTTTCTGTGACCTTTCCAAGGCTTTCGATTGTGTTCATCATGATACATTAATCAGGAAACTACAACATTACGGTGTAAAAAATTTGGCGCTTAAACTTATTACTTCATATTTAAGTAACAGAACTCAAAAAGTCGTCATTAATGGTAAATGTTCCTCCGGATCGGTAGTATCAATGGGCGTTCCTCAGGGCTCGATTCTTGGCCCATTCCTGTTCTTAATCTATATTAATGACTTACCTTATCTTGTAGGGGACAATCACGATATAGTATTATTTGCTGACGATACCTCTTTAATTTTCAAACTGAAACGGCAGTCAATTAAATATGACGATGTAAATAATGCTCTATCGAAACTAGTACATTGGTTTAACGCCAACAATTTGCTCTTAAACGGCAATAAGACAAAATGTATTAAATTTACAATACCTAATGTAAAACATTCGAAAACCAATGTGCTCTTAAATGGGGAGGAGTTGAGTCTTGTGGATACCACTGTTTTTCTCGGTATTACTATTGACGCGAAACTTCAATGGGGCCCCCATATATCTAAATTAGCAAGCAGACTTAGTTCTGCAGCATATACTGTAAGAAAGATTAGAAGTCTCACAGATGTTGAGACAGCTAGGTTAGTGTATTTTAGTTACTTTCATAGCGTAATGTCTTATGGAATTTTGCTATGGGGTAATGCGACTGATATTGAAGCTATATTTGTTTTGCAAAAGAGAGCCGTACGGGCGATTTATAATCTAAATTGTAAAGAGTCCCTTAGAGAAAAATTTAAAGAAATAAACATATTAACTTTGGCATCGCAATATATTTATGAAAATGTAATGTATGTACATAAAAACATAAATAGCTTTAATAAGAATAAGGATGTTCATACCTTAAACACTAGGAACAAACATAAGCTTGTAATGCCACTTACAAGACTTCACAGAATTAGTAATTCATTTATGGGGCAATGTATACGCTTTTACAACAGAATCCCAGAACATGTTCAAAGTTTGTCAATAAACAAGTTTAAAAGTTTTATTAAAGAAAAACTGTACAAAAAGGGTTATTATAATATCAAGGAATACATGAATGAAAATAACCCCTGGGAATAAGGTGATCGCCACCATGCTGGTTCTATGAAAATTCATTTAAAATTGTATAATCAAAATTATTGTTAAGTGAAATTATGTTTAAAAAAAAAGTCCCGCTGGGTTTCTTGCTGGTTCTTCCCAGGACAGAGGTATTTTCCGAACCAGTGGTAAATAAAATAATGACTTTCAATAAGTATTATGTAATAATCCATATTGAATAAAAATCATTCTATTCTATTCTATTCTATACAGTACATAATACTTATTAAAAGTCATTTTTTACTTTTACCACTGGTTCTGAAAAAAAATCTGTCCTGGGAAGAACCAGCAAGAAACCTTAAAAACAGCACATTTTACAATATAATATATTATGCAATTGTTATGAAAACATTTAGAAACAGCATGATAGCGATCACCTCATTCCCAGAGGTTATTATCATTCATGTACTCTTTATTTGTGTAATAACCCTTACTAGATAAGTTTTGCGTAATAAAAAAACCTGCGTGAGTGTCGTGAAACGCTCGGTTACGACTATACGGTGGTGAATAGATACATGTGAAACGCGATAACGTTCCCTTTAATGACGTGTAGTTGCGGCTTAAGACAATTTATCTACCCTTAATGTCAAATGGGTGTCGTAATAGACGGCTGAGAGAAATTTCAGAAAGATTTTACAGCCTTCAATATGCATAGTAATCTTATAAATAAAATTTAGAAAATGGCGCAAAAGGTCCTATTAATGACATCGCTAATGTGTCATGAGGCGTTAATGCAAATACTTTAAAATTTATTTTATACTTAAGCAGCCCGTGGACTGTTTGCACGCTGATGTGGTTAATAATTTAATCATTGCTAAGCTACTTACGATTTGAGTTGAATACTGATAAAACTATTAATCGCTAAACCGTTCCATAAAAAAAAGGTTTTCGTTTTCCTAAATTTATCATCAATAATCATGACAAACGTTATCACCAGCCGGCTTTTTTAAATTTTACAAGGCTATACATAGATCTTCCCGAAAATTTGCCATCGTTCAAGGATATAATAATAATAATAATTTATTTGATATAGACAACACAGATCCATTACAAAATTAAAGATTTTTTTTTAAACTATACCTTAAATTTTAATTATAATTATTGGTTAATCAATGATATTATTACATTTTATTAATTACATTTTAATAAATTTGACCATCTACTAAAAATTTCACTATATGCATACATATTACAAATAATTTTGATGAGATTATTCTGCGACCCAAAAACAAAACTTCTAAATCGCGCGATACGGTGACGGATCAACGCATCCAAACCAACGACACGGGCCTCTGCGAACATCTGAGACGCGCCACAGTATCGTGGCTGATGGAACAACACGCGGAACGAATAATTATACTGCACCTTCAGACTGCTATATTACTCTTTAGTGTAGTTCGTCCACAGCTGAGGAGTGTAAAGTGGCTGACAGTAAGCTGAAAACAAAGCCAGCTTTGAGGTATAAGAACACCTTTGAAAGCGTCTAGCTATCATGTTGGCACGCACTGACAAGGAACGACGCTCGCGGTCCATATCGGAACCATCACACAGATCCTGAGTAACAATATGACCCAGGTATTTAAACGTCGTTACCCACTCCAATTGTGAATTACACAAATACAATGGGGGGGATATGAGGTTGAACCCTACCACTCTTAAAAAGCAAACAAACAGACTTGTTGGTGTTGTACAGTAGGTTATGATCCATTGCATATTTCTCACATATCAGGAGTAGTGCACGCAGCGCACCAATCGAGGGACTCAGCAGCACCATATCATCGCATAACTCAAGTTATTAAAGCATTCAAAACCAATGTGGCAACCCAGTCTGGTGCTTCTAAGCTCCTCGATCAGCTGATTAACATACAGATTAAAAAGCATAGGCGATGTTAGCCCTCCCTGCCTCACATCGCATTGTAGGAGAAATTTCTCAGAGTTTGTATCACACCACTTTACTTCATTAATTTGCCTACTATACCATGCGATCAATATGTTAATACATAATGATGGCACTCCCGCATCACGTAACGTCCTCCAAAGTAAATCATATCTGACTCTGTCAAAAGCCTTACTTAAGTCCAAGAAACATGCATAAATATTTGTATTCCGCTTATTATAATAAATAACGGTTTGCTTTAAAGTAAAAATCGCCGCATCCGTAGAACTATCTTTTTTAAATCCAAATTGAGCATCGCTAATTTGTATATATTTGGAAATAACGCCTAATAATATGGTGTCAAACAGTTTAGCACAAGTTGTAGCTGGATGGATATCGGTCTATAATTACCACTGTCGGTCAAATTACTCAATTTACATTTAAGAACAGGACTTATTACCGTTTTTAGCATTTCTACCGGTAAGTAAGCATGTTTTATACAAGCATTGAAAAATACAGATAGGAACGCAATTACCCATGGTCCTCCAAACCGAAGATGTTCCACGCTTATATTGTCATATCTTATCTCCTTTCCTAGTTTCATCTGGCGCAGAGTATTAAAGATCATCTTTTCAGCTACATGAATGTCCTTGCCATCTGCTACAAGATATTGATTATGAGAAGTACAGTGTTTTTTTTTTTTTTTTTTATAGGAGAGGGGGCAAACGAGCATGCGGCTCACCTGATGGTAAGTGACTACCGCCGCCCAGGAACAACCGCAACACCAGGGGAATTGCAGATGCGTTGCCGGCCTTTTAAAAAGGAGTAGGCTCTTTTCTTGAAGGTCCCTAAGTCGTATCGGTCCGGAAAAATCCCTGGTGGTAAACTATTCCACAAGGAAGTTGTGCGAGGAAGAAAACATCTTCTAAATCGCACAGTGGTGGACCGCCAATCATCCAGATGGTGTGGATGGTATCGGGAGTTCTGCCGCGATGTGCGTTCGTGAAATTTGGCGGCTGGGATTAATCCGAACAATTCCTCAGAGCACTCCCCATGGTAGATGCGAAAGAAAATGCAAAGAGATGCAACATCTCTTCGCAGTGCCAATGAATCGAGCCGATCGGAAAGGGCTCGGTCGTCGACGATTCGAGCCGCTCTGCGCTGGATGCGGTCAAGTGGAAGGAGCTGGCACTGGGGAGCCCCTGCCCAGAGATGGGAACAGTATTCCATGTGAGGCCGAACCTGCGCCTTGTAAAGTTGCAGGCGGTGTGCCGGCATGAAATACTGTCCCGCTCTGCTGAGCACGCCAAGCTTTTTAGAGGCCAATTTGGCCTTCTCTTCCAAGTAACCACGAAACTGCACGTCACTCGATATGTCGACTCCGAGGATACCGATACTGGCTGAGGCAAGAAGGGGAGTGCCTTGAAACTGTGGAGATACGACAAAGGGGTTCTTTTTAGCGGTAAACGCGCAAACTTGTGTCTTCTGAGGATTAAACTGGACTAGATTTAGTCGCCCCCAATCCGAGACTTTGTCCAGCAAAGACTCGACTTCAGACACAAGTTTGTTCCGGTACTCGGCGACGTTTTCCCGAGAAATATTGGCCCGGCCGGTGTATAGAGCATCACCAGTGCTGTCATCCGCATAGCAATGAATGTTACCAGTTAGCAACATATCATTGATATGCAGAAGAAACAGCGTTGGTGATAGCACACAGCCTTGTGGAACACCAGCGTTAATAGGCTTGTAGTCAGAACATGCACCGTCTACAACGACCTTGATGCTCCGATCTGCAAGAAAGCTGGTGATCCAATTGCACAATTTCTCGGGAAGCCCATAGGAAGGCAGCTTTGACAGAAGCGCTTTGTGCCAAACCCGATCAAAGGCCTTCGCAATGTCCAGACTAACGGCCAACGCCTCCCCCTTGGACTCTACTGCCTCCGCCCATCTATGGGTCAGGTAGACAAGAAGATCACCAGCTGATCGACACCGACGAAAACCGTATTGGCGGTCACTAATCAGCTGGTGATCCTCAAGGTACCGGATGAGCTGGCAGTTAATAATGGATTCCATTATTTTGGAGAACAAGGAGGTGATCGCGATAGGCCTATAGTTGGACGGGTCTGAGCGGTCGCCTTTTTTAGGGATCGGGTGGACAAAAGCTGTCTTCCATGAATTCGGGACTACGCCTTGGGAGTAGGAGTACCGGAAAAGACGCGTTAGGACCGGTGCCAACTCCGGAGCACACGTCCTCAGCACAATTGGGGGGATTCCGTCAGGCCCACTCGACTTCTGGATGTCCAGGGAGAGCAGTGCTTTGCGAACCGAGCGCTGTGAGAACAGCACATCCGGCATGGAGCACTCACACCGCGGGATGGTCGGCGGTGTTTTCCCCCCGTCATCAAGAGTCGAGTTGGACGCAAAAAGGGAGCCTAAAAGGTCGGCTTTGTCTTTTGCGTCATGGGCCAGTGAGTCATCCTCCCTGTGCAGAGATGGTAGTGATGGCTTACAGAAATTCCCTTGGACAGCCTTGGCGAGAGACCAGAATGCACGGGTTCCCGAAGGAAGGCGAACTAGTTTCTCGCCAATTCTGCCTATGTGCTCTGACTTTGCCTTGGCAATAACTCTTTTGAAGGACCTGGAGGCGAAGTTATACTTCTTTTTAAGTGTGCTGGTGTTTACATCCCGAGTCACCGAAGCTGCAGCCCAGGCTTGATAACACTCCTGCTTACTGCGCAATGCAGTCTTACAGGAGCGACCAAACCAAGGCTGAGATCTGCCTCCGATGGGTACCACAGATGATGGAATAAATAGTTCCATTCCCTGTAGCACCACATCAGTGACAGAGTCAGCAACAGCACTGGGATCATCCGGCGAGAAGCAAACCCGCCCCCATGGGTAGGATGCAAAGAAAGACCGCATTCCGTCCCAATCCGCCGACCTGTAATGCCAAACACGGCGGCAACCTGCAGAACGCAACCGCGAAGGGAGCGTGAGTGGCACCATACTCCGGATCAGACAATGGTCCGAAGAGCCGAGAGGGGCATCGACGGAAACCTGATATCCGTCCGGATGAGAGGTCAGCAGAAGGTCCAACAGGGAAGGTGTATGATCCTCCACATCTGGAATCCGCGTAGGCGAAGTAACCAGTTGTGTCAGACCATATGCCAAGGCAAAGTCCTTCCTGCACTTAATGCAAGAAATTTATCCCTAAACAAGTTTGCAATCGCCAGTGTGTCCGTCAGATCATCCACAGACTCCGTAATCTTAGACCCGGTCTTAAGTAAATTTCCCGTATCTTTCCAAAATTGACTAAAGTTTCTACTTAAACAAGATGCCGAAATCTTATCTAAGATTATTTTATCAGTGGAATTGTGGCAAAATCTTAACCTACTTTTAAAAATAGTTCGCGTTCTTTTCATTTGAACGAACGACGGACCAGAAGAAGGCGCCCCAGCCGTTAACCACCCAGCTCGAGCTTGCCGTGCCTTCACGTGTGCCACGCGTACATACTCATTCCACCCCGGAACAGAGGGCCTCTGGAAGACATGCTGAGACGCGCGACGTGTGGCCGCGTGAATTATACAACTAATAAAAGAGTTATACAAGCTATCTCGGTATTTGCGATGTTCATTACATGTACAACTATAACACTTAGCAGATAAATGCCTTAACCTCTCCCAATCCAAGTTACGTATATACTCAGAACAAAGAGAGGAATAAATTTCAATTTCGAGACCATTTCTTTTACCCCATTTTGATAAGTCGTTACATTTCGGTAAAGGAACGTTATTATGCACCACTTTAAGGTCAAATTAATGTTGCATTCAACACACACAGGCTTATGGTCTGACCACATGACGTCTTCCAAAACATAAACGTTGGTTACAGTATCCCATGCCTGTCGTGTAGTTACACAATGATCCAAACCAACTTTTCGAACCATGAGCATAGCTAATATACGTAAAGATACCACTTTTGGGTTGCAGATATTCATAATCAGCACACACCAAATCATTATATGTACAAAAATTAAATAACTCTAAACCAAATAATGTATTCACATCTGCGTTAAAATCACCTAAAATAAAAGCATAATTAATATCCCTATCTAAGATAATTGATTGAATAATACTTAAAATATTCGTGAAATCAGTTAAATTTTCGTAATTATTTTGAGGCATATACACAGATACACATAAATATTTATTACCACACATTTCGAAAATAACTGCACATAAACTAGAATTGTTACAATCAACAATCTCCACTTTATTAAACATCGACGATCTCCACAATAACCCAACCCCTCCATAGGGCTTACCCCGTAACATACCTTGTGTGACATCTACAGCTGAAATACCATGACTAGAAAATTTGGTATGAATAGTGTTTAAGTAAGGAATAGCATCGGGTAATAACCAGGTTTCCTACAATGCTATTATATCAAAGTCATTACATAATTTCCGTACTTGTTCAACACTACGCCTGACTGATTGACAATTAAAGGAACAAAGTTTCATAGTTAAACTATATTAATACTAACTAGATTAAAAATGCTATCGAAATAATGAATATCACTTAAAATTCCTACTATAATTTGTTACTATTATATATCTATGTTACTAATATTACAATTACTAATGTCTACTGAATTTCACTACTTTGAGACCCTTCTACACCTCTTTTTTGTCTCCAAAAATTCACAAAACGTCGAAATGCTATTCCCTCCGGCCAAAAGTCCTTATTCAGACATATGTCTAGTTTATTTCTAGGTACAAATATTTTATATGCATCGTAATCCTTTTTAACCTTCATATTCATTTTTTCAATGGTCACTTAAATGTTAGATTAATTCCTAATGTAGCTTGTTATGTCACATACAGAACATCCTTCGATACGTTATAAATATATAAAGGAATTTTTATGTCAGCCGCTTTGAAATGGGCATTATTGTCCACCATAGCATTTCCTCTATTCCCAATAAAACGATTCCTTCTTCTTCTTTTCTGTACTTCAATCCATTCTTCGGTACGAGTCTCCGGCTTCCATATGTCCCTCCACCGACACGAGATCGGGTTGCTTCGGCCTATGAATCATAGGTTCGAGTTGCTCCGCAGCTGATTTGTTGTTAGTTATCTCAGCTGGAATGTTTTTATCAATACCGTCTATATTGATAGTTGAACATACATCGCTGCAATATTTCTCAGATTGAATTATTGATTCACAAATATTCGTATAGCACTTTTCGTCACTCACTTGCCCTTTGTTTAACGAACTTGAGATAATATCATTTAATTCTGTTGATTTTATATATGAACATTGAATCGTATGCACGTCTTGTTTTAGTTTCAAAATATCTTTCAGCAACGAAGATACATCCACATGATCGAATGTAACAGGGGGCAGACGATTGAAATCCTTCGCAACAAAACTTGGGAGTATGTCCGGATCATTTTCCTTAAATATTTTTATAATATCCTGCAGAAATCGCCTGCTCCTTCCATCGCCTCTTCTTGTAGAAGCACGAAGATTAACAGCTCCAGACAATATATCCTTTGCCGATTCAATATCTCTGTCCGTAAAATTACTCTCACATATTTGTATTAGGCTTACTTCATCTATAACATCAATTTTACATTGAATGAAACATAGCACTTCATTAATTACTAAATTACAACACTGATTAGACATGATGCACGTGCACTTACGACGGCGTACGCAACCGCACTCAATTTTAATTTAGCCTTTTACTTTGTATATTAATGTAAATAATATAAAAGATTTAATACTAAAATTGAAAAAAAAATTGTGGTAATAAAATATACATACAGTTGACAGTTGCTAAGCGACTATATAATATAAGATTTTCCTGTAGAGCGGAGCTGATAATTTGCACTGATTTAGATTGATCGGTTCCATCAGTCCGTCCTTTGAGCCTACTTTGTCAACCATCAAAGTAGACTCGCTTGCATGTGAGGTAAACATTTACAGGATATACACTATTCATTTAAAAATTGTATGAAATTTATATTCATATTGTCATATTTTCCTTTTATCTCACTGTATTATGTTACAAAACTGACTGCCTCTTTAGTGGTAAGCGCGAATGCTGATCAGTTGGTCGCGAGTTTGACCCGGATCGGAAATAAATCAGTTATTGGGTTTCTCTGTTAGAAATTCTCAGTAGAAGCCCGAAGTCAGGAAGTTGGCAGAGTTTCGCCCCCATGCATCTGTAAGCACGTAAAGCCGTTGTTCATACGCCGTAACTCTCTTCAGTGGTGAGATAACGGGGCGTGCACCTGTGCTTGCGCACATACTTGTGCATTATAATCCTTTCCTGGGCTGATAGTTAATCCTCGTTGAGATTGTCTGCCGGGACCAAAATTACTTTCTTGGTATTAGTATTAGTTTAAGTGTTCCTTTTGTCACTATGACAGAATATTAAATTAATTCCACTTGACCAAACATCGTATATTTCTGAGTAAGATACATAATATAAATATCCATGAAACATTTTATTTAACTAAATGTACTAAACACATATCGTATGAATTACAAATAGGTAACATTTGCTTTAGCAGTAACCGCAATTTAGCTTGACCCTCCATTAACCTACGCATTCTAAACATTCTGCTCAATGAACTGAAAGGAATGAGTTTCATTTAGCGCACGTAATTTATTTCCCGGCCTAGTAGCGACTTAAAAAATGATGAACGTACGTTTATTTCTTTATTTAAACAACAAAATTTATTCAGTGTTAATTTTAAAGAGCTTTATTTATATTACATTATAAGCAAACAGAATTTCAACTTCATAACTAAAGTTCAGTGAAATGAAATTAACATACTGAGAGTATCAAAGCAAACACGTACGGAATACTGAATGGATTTAGCATAATAAATCTTAACCATTTTTTTTATGTGCAAATTTTATTTACTGCTATAAAAGTCCACTACCTAATATGGGTCTCTCCCGATATTGATTTGTCTTAGTGAGGCTATTCACAACTTTCTGCCACCAGGGTGGCGCCACTTAGGAGTGAGGTGAAATATTTGACAGAATTCGTAGCTGGGGAAGATATTTTGTTAGAAATATTAAAGATATGGGCATGTCCTTTGCATGGAGGACCGTGACATGATGAGCTTTTAAGACCAAGTTCGGCCTAGCAAGCCATATCAGGGCTCGTGATTGGAAAATATTTTCATTTCTAGGGTCGCCGTCATCGAAATTGATGAGGAGGACTATATATATATATATATATATATATATATATATATATATATATATATATATATATATATTTAGTATATAAATATTCTGAACTGGTAATGATTCGATTCAGTCTCTTAAATCAATATTTTTTCCGATTGCCCCAGAAAACGGTTAATGTTTTTATAGTGTATGTACGTATGTCTATTTCTTTGGCATGCTCTGAAACCTAAACAGCTTGGTGCATATATGCGTTAGATTCGTCTCGTAAAAGTGACATATGGTACAAGATTTGAATTTTTTCTGTCTTCAGTTGACTTTATTTACGAAGTCGTGTTTTTGAAGTAGAAGTTTGCTAATTATTCTAGAAATTAACAAATATTTAACTGTCAGTGAGATTCGAATTCAAGACATATTTACAGTACCTATAAAAGTATATTATATAAAAAATAAAAGTATGTATAAGTACCTATAAAATTATACTTAATATTTGTCTTTATTACTTTGAGATAACTATCTAAAAAGAGTTACCTAAATTTCTCATAACTTAATTCTATATTATCAAATCCTAGAAAATAAATAATTATTTGAAATGAAGAAATACCCTTTTGAATACGGAAATGAAATTTTCTTAAAAATTACGGTGTAAATTTGTGAAACTCGAGTTACTAAAGTCGGTTACAAAGGACCTAGGACCTACACTTATACCTAATAATTTACGACATTAAGTTGAATTTCAAAGTATGCATTTCTACGTTAATAACAAAACATAATAGGTGGGGGGAAAAGTTTCTTCGTATTTTTTTTGTATAAAATTGAAAAATATATCTTTTAACTGTTTGTATCTGAATGGTTTTAATATCAATACATATAGGACATTAAGAAAAAGAAAAATAAAAAGTATAAAACACTTTCCCGCCATTTTTCAATTGTTTTTCTGTCCCTGAAAATGAGTGAACCTAACGAAGAAATTCGATAGGTACATTCGGAAGTTATATTACAAAAAATTGAAAAATTTGACTCAAACCGCAAAAAATTTGTGACGTTTATGGACCTAATGAGGTATCAGTAATAGAAGCCCAAAGTTGGTACAAGCATTTTCAGTTCCGGAAATTCGATGTCAAAAATATAGCTCACTCTGGTCGCCTCATACGGATAAAGTCGATGCTATTTTTGAAAAAGTGGAGCAAGATCGGCACGTTGAATTGAAAATTGGTAACAAAACAGATTAGACCCATTTTAAAAAGTCTGGCTATACAAAAAAGCTCTAAATTTGGGTACCACACGAGTTCACTGAAAGAAACCTAATGATTCGTGTACTCATTTGCGATTGATATTGAAACGTATTGAAACCAAACTATTTTTGAAAATATTGATCACTGGTAATAAAAAATGGATCGTGTGAAAAAGATTATGGTCAAAGGCTAGTCAAGCTCCACAGACTGTAGCAAAACCCGCATTAACACGCAATAAGGTGATGTACTGTGTGTATGGTGGGATTGCAAGGACGTCGTTTATTATGAACTTTTACCACTGCGCAAAACCATCGATTCGGATCGAATCGAATTCGAATTGAAAAAACACCCCTGAAATTACTCAACAGAAAAAGAGTTGTCTTTCATCGTGATAATGCCAGACAACATACATCGTTGGCCACTAAGCAAAAATTGAGAGAGCTTGGTTTGAAAAAATTATAACATCCACCCATAAACATATACAACACCAGATTTAATGCGTACATGCACTTTTTTTCCCGGCATTTCAAAACGAATTAGATAGTCTCTTTTTTAGAAGGTGCCCTAAGTGGTATCGTTCCGGAAAAATCATTAATAATTGCATTCCTCCAACAAATCATTCCGTAAAAGAGTCCTGCAAGGAAGAAAACTGTTAAAAATTGGCTGAAATACAAATTATGTATAAATTAATTCGTTAAGTTTAATTTCAAATGGTTTCTTATTGTATCATAGTCTATTAAAATTTAACATACAAGCTAATAATTGTGCTTTTTTTTTTGCAAACTACTGGAATCAATTGGTGCATTCATTTAATGGACAAGCGGTGGGATTATGTTGTTTTTGTGGCAATCGTACTTTTCTTTGTTTTGACGTTTGGTTTCTTTGTATTACATAAATGTTAATTGATGAACATAAATGAATTTAATGTTAATTTTGTATTACATAAAATAATTCGATATTTATTTTATATTAATATATTTTTTTATATTACATAATATTATAATAGAAAATAAAGTAGTGACGTGACTCCCACCGGCAAACGCTCTCCGCCGGAATTACGAATGGCACTGCTGTATACTCATTGCGGTAACGAGTTTTTGTTACGTAACCGGAAATGCTATTATATCAAGGTCCATTATGTCTCTATAACACGTGCAGGCGTGTTAGCTACTGCAGGTTTTTTCAATTATTTTGACTTGTCGATAGGAAGATGCTGCTGCATATCTCCTGTTTCATTTTTATTTTATTCCCTTTCATTCCCTTTATTACCCCTTACACCATGAATGACACGGTACAGGCATATTATTTGTTGTATTGGTGGATATTCTTGCATCGTCACAAAATAGTTATTTATATTATGTAGACGTTAAAAATTTTTCTTCAATTTTCGTATTTTTTCTGTGTAGTGGCATGTTGTATCCACTTTAATGATCGGTGAATAATTTAAATAAAAAATTTTAAAATCCCCGAAACAAAATGAGTTGATGAAAAGATTTTCTTGAATAAATAGCTAAGAAAACTTTCGAATAAGTCACCTTTTAAACAAAAACAAACTAAATCTAAGACTGTCTATTCGTTTGTGAGCTACAATACCACAGACAGACACACAGATACGGAAATACATAAATACACAGATACATACGTTAAACATTATAACATCTCTCTATTTCATCGGGGGTTGAAAATAAGAATGGACGCGGCTTCTTATTTTAAGCCCCCAGTTATCATAAATAATAATAGTGGATATCAAATAGTATATATGTACTACCAGTCACGATATATATGTATATATGTACGAATATTATTCCCACTGATTGGTATATATATTATTCACTGATTTCCCCTTTTTTATAACTCTAAAAATCTCTACGTAAAATATAAAAACCGTATACAACAGATACAGTACATTATAGAATAATACAGTACTGTACATAACCATGCTCTTTGCGCCAGGCATAAAATACCCAGATAGATGTCGGAGACCAGCACCTTAGATGCAAAACTATAATATACCAAAAAAAAGGCTATACCAGACGGTATAGGGATACCCAATGCGTTGCCAGGCGTGGTAATTACGTCAAATACTGGGAGAAGCTTCTCCCAGTATTTGACGTAATTCCAGGACTTTAATGGTCTGTTTAAGAAATGTAATATTCATTCAATATAACGACATTACTGAATAAAATACATTCATTCTTGTAGTAAAATATTAATCTAATTCAAGAAGTAATCTCAAAGAAGCTCTTTTATGTACCGTTACCCTTAACTAAAAATTAACGGTTTTCGGAAGACCTTTACTTATGCTGTGAGACTGTGTTAGACCTTGCTTCTTCTACTTTTTTCTTATAGGATAGGGTGACAAACGATCATACAGTCCACCTGATGGTAAGTGGTTGCTGTGAACCATAGACATCCACATCTATCCTCAATAAAGTAACAAAATGCAGATGCTTTGTCACCCGTGAGGACTAAGATGGAATGCCTCTTTTCCAGTAATAAAGGTCTCCGGTTCTCTACTCTACACTCACCATACGAAACACAGCTGTGTTAAGCTGCTATTTTACGCTGGTATTCTGTGAGAGCGTGGTCCTTCCTCGGTCGAGCCGACCCATTCGTGCTACCACTATACTACCAATATAGCTGCAGCATGCTTCTGCCTACTTCTGTGGGTGACAATCGTGAGAATTGTGAATGATATTTTGCTACAAAGTTTAAAATAATTTAATATTTTTGTTGTATAGCCTCTAAATAAGCCTAATAATGCTTAACAGTAAGGTCACGTTAGCTTTAGGTTAGTTACTTAGTTTACACACGTAAACAAACCGTTGCGGACTGTATGATTTACGTAGGACGTACATGTTACACATAGATTTCACCTGCCGTGGTAGCTCAAGACGTCAAGCTCAAATTTCATAGTACGCGAGTATGCTGGATTTGATCTCCGCTGGCACCAAATAAATTGTTAATGCTAGTCAGTAAAGGAAAACATCGTGAAAATACCTGAAAATCTGCGGAATAAAATATTTCAACCGCCAACACTTACTGGAATAGCGAAGCGATATAATTCTCTCACTATATATCTATATAGTGAGAAAATTATATCGCTTCGTTATTATCTTTATAACTCTCTCACATATATAAAAAGAGGCATGTGCCCAGCATTGGGATATACATTGTTACTATGGAATATTTTTGAGGAGGAGGATGGAGAATATGCTTTTCTTCATATTATGAAAAGGAGAATATGCTTTTCTGCTCAGATATGCTGTGCGCTTGTGAATTACAATTTTTTATGCTTATAGTCTTTGCATTATAGCATGGTGCGGGTGACAGCTTACGCTTTTGGCGTGTCTAGGGCTGGAACAATGTTAAATCGATTTAAAAAAAGCGATTAACGATACATAAAGCAAAGCAAAAGTTATCGTTAAGTTATCGAGAAAAAATAAAAACCTTTACATTTTTAAATTACAATGCAAATAAATTTTAGATGCAGTTACACATAATATACACATTAAGACGCTATTATATTCACATATTAAATAAGCTATGTACCAAATGGAAAAAATCAACTTCTTTTTTATGTTAATGGCATATTATATTTCGAGTTTCAATAATCTATATCAGATTTCGAGTTTCAATATCTGATATCAAAAATATATATTTCAATATCTAGATATTCTGCGTACGCTTTTATATTTTCTACTCTGATGATACGCTTTCGAAACCCTTTTGAAAGATTTTGTAGTTAGTCTTACCTACTCTCGATGCTAATCACATATATTATGTTATCTCTTTGGAGCTCATGCAGATAGTTAATCGTATTTTAACTTTCTTATTTTAAAGTTTACTATATAAGTACTCGGTTATAGATACTATATAACTTGGATTCGGGAAGTCAATTTAGTACAATTTGCTTTACCTATAGTAAATAACATAATTTTGTAGGTAGGTTTGGTAGGTTTTTATTAACATAAATGTTAATAAAATAAATAGATGATTTCCGCGACTTGCTCCGTGTAAAAACCGATTCAAAAAGATAATGTTGGTATTTAGTTTCATTACAAATACAATGTTAAACACTAAACTTGAATGAAATTGTGAAATGAAATGTTAGTACTTACCTAATACCTATGTATCTATATGTTATGTTACACTAATTTACACACAAAAACAGCTCAAACATAAAAAATACATATACAGAAGACAAAAAAAATCACATTAAAATTTACTTTAAAATTTTCGAAACCGAATCACAATCACAAACGCCCCTGCATTCAACTTACGCGACGCGATGTACGAAACTAAAAATAACATTTAAAATAGAACACAAAAATCAAATTAAAGTAAAATAGGCACCGCCCGTCCTTTCGTCGTCAAGGCCAAAGGCCGTGTTAAAAATGTTTACAATAATAACTGATTTAAAATAACAATCTTCTATGCACACCATAAGATCTAAAATCTTTTATTTTTAAAACAATGCAACACAATAAAATAACAATACTATATACTTCTTGGAAGTATATAGTATTATTATTTTGGTCAGTCTATGTATTTAAAACATAAAAGATTTTTAATATTGATATGGTTACTATAAGATGTTGTTAGGTTAGCTAATTACATAATAACTTGAGACAGAAGGACCGTTAAGTAGGGACTGAATAAATTAACCGACTTGGTATTACATGGATCTCACAACTTTTTACGGTAGAAGAACTGAGTTGCGAGACTTAGATTTTTAACAAGTTATGTTTTTGATGACATAATCTTAATTTTTCTCGATGTTGCATATTAACCTTCTTCATATTAAACAATAATGTTCTTATCATTAATTTACTAATACATTGCATAACACCTCGGTGTATTCTACTACCAACTAATATCAAAGGATTCAGTTTTTTTTTTCACACAACACCTAACCCTTCAGTAAGAGCGACCTTAACAAAGGCGCGTAATGGATTAAGAGATACAGACTCTCGCACGTGTGCGTAAGGTGCATTTTGATTTAATACGCATACCGCATTTTATTTTTCGACAGTTTAATCAGTAGGCTATTTTAACCAAAGTCGTATCCAAGGCGTGTAAATTATTATGAACATTAGCGGCGTTGTAACTAGGTTTAAACTTGCTAGTTTGCTATCAGAGAGATCCTTCTCTTCTCGTACTATTATTTATTCTGTGCTGCTACTGAAGATTTCTTGACAGAAACTCAACAACTAATGTTTGGTCCGAATCTTTTTTTTTTATAGAATAAGGGTGACAAACGAGCACACAGTCCACCTGATGGTAAGTGATTGGTGTGGTCCATAGACATCTACATCTATCTTCGTTTGCAAATTAAAATGCAGATGCGTTGTCACCCGTGAGGACTAAGATAGAATGCTTTTTTTCCGGTATAAAGGGTCTCCGGTTCTCTGCACTCACCATACGAAACACAGCAGCGTTAAGCTGCTATTTTACGCTGGCGTTATGTGAGAGCGTGGTCCCCGGTCGAGACAACCCATTCGTGCTACAACTATACTATTAATATAGCTGCAGCATGGCTCTGCCACGTATAATTCGAATCCAAAACAATATAAATCAGCAGTCGTACAAGTCATAAATTACAAATTTAAATATATTTAAATATAAAGCAGTTATCTATACAGATACAAACCACAAAGAAATATTTAGGAGGCTGGGTATTACCACCTGCGTAGGATCCGGACTTAATACGAGTAATATTAAAACTAAACCCAAGCATACTATACTACAAGACTTCAAGATACAGTATTCAGTTAGTTCATTCTGTGTAGATCGGACCAAAATTAATAATTAAAAAAGCTGAAGGTACTCCGGGTTGACTCTCACATCGTGACGTCAATCACCTGGGTGCTGTAAATTAAAAATAAGTTGATTAAACGCGATAGACTCCGTGAAAGTAGTTTAATTCAAAATATAAACCGAGTTTTAAAGTTTAAAAAAATCAAAAAGCATTTTATGACAATGACATCAGATACTCAAGACTTGCAAATTCTTTTCATTATTCCTTTCTGTCGGTAGCTGGATTGAACCATTCTCCCGACTGTTTTAGGTATGCGCCATTAGTGGTCAGATTTGAATTGTAAATACAAAGCGACGCTTTATAATAAAAGAAATGTAAGAATAGTTCAATTGCTATATCTCATCTATAATTTTGTTATTATTACATTATTTTTGTGAAAAAGGAAAAAGGCGGTACGCATTCATTCACGATACTTATTTTTTTTTTATTCCATTTACTCTGATTTATTTACGCTGCGAATACTAACCATATTCATCGATTAACTTTACGATTCATTTCCGCTAACATAAATGACCATTTTCTTAGTATATAAATCTGGATTCATTTTTATTTAATTTAATATGAATAAATAAAATCCTTGTTAATTATAAAATATTTGGTTGTCAGTGGAAAACAGCATCTCTTCATGTGCGAAGTTTTGTAAATAAGCAGATTTATTACGAGTAGGAAACTTTTGAACGTGGCTTAATCTCTGATCGTTGATCGATATTTATGCGTCATTGTGGCATAGTGGCCACTTCAATTAAAGATCTAATTAAAATTTTATTGAATCTAGCCTTTATACCATACCTTTGTTGGTATAAATGTTGATTATGCATTTTATTATTTGGAAATTGAACAAGGAAATTGCTATAATGTTATAAGGGTTATGTAAGCTACTTTAGTACTCGTAATATTACAAAATGTTAAAAAAGGAATTATTTCAACCGGAATTTTTTTATAGTAGGAAAATGCTTACACACACCTGCAACACTTAGCAATGACGGGTTGTGTTGTATTCGAAGCAACTAAAATGCCATTGTTTTTCTAGTTAAGTGACATCTTTTTTTGTAATGTCGAGCAAGTCTTGGTAGCCCAGCTACTAATAAACGACTTTAAGTAATACTTTAATAATCCTGTAACAAGATTAGTAAGTACATTTTGATTATTTAATTAGCAGAACGTAATCCACACACAATTTATCTTGTGGTCGTAAGCACAACTGCTGATATGTGGTCTCGGGTTCAAATCCCAGGTCGGGACAAAGTCAGTTATTGGGTTTTTCTCTCAAGCGATTCACGAAAGCAGCAGAGACAAACACCCGATCTATCTATCTCTGAATACAGAGTGAGCAGCTGTATTTGAGCACACACTCGGGTAATATAATCTTGTCCTTAACTAAACTCCTTTAAACTCGGCCATTGTGACCGAAATTCGGTCTGGAGGACGTGAGTTTATTATTATCTAACAGCCAAAATATAAATATGATTTTACAATTATTCAATACATTGCAGGGCGATTTTAAATACTGCAAGGCCTCTGGTGAATGTAGAATTACAGCAGAGCTTTGAAAGTGGATGGAATATTAGTACCTTAAAGTCCTTCAGAAACTCTTCAATTCCGAGCACTAGTCTGGAATCATATAGCAAAAGTGCAGTAGTCATGTTCTTAAAGTGCCAAAACGCCAAAGCTGAGGATTTGTCCGCTTTGGCAGATTTTTGGTTTTGACAATTTTCAAATGATCATTCCGCCAGTCATATGATGTCACTGAACTGGATGTTCTTTATATTTTGATGGTCTTAATCAAGTCTTTGTGACAGTTTTAACTATCAAAAAGTAAACTTGCCATTTGTGTTTTTTACAATTAAGGAAATGGATTGTTCGATACTCCACCATTTACATACAAAATATTACACTGTTGAATATTTATAACATGGTGATTTATCAAAATAATTTCAGTAGCTTGTTTAAAAAGATCAATAAAAAAGTCATTGGTAGAATAAGCAAATATTGTTTTAGCGTTACAGCCTATTAAAGTCCACTGCTGTACATGGGTCTCTCCATAGATTGACTCATATGGGGGATTTTGCATTTATTAAAGTGGGGTAACATTGTATTTTACAGAATTATAAAATAAAAATAGCCTTTAGTGTAAAATTGTTTTAAAAAATTATATAGATTTAAACACTAATAGCATTCAATATAACGGTGGAGACCTGGTGGCCTGTAATACGGGTATAATACCTACCATAGGCACCATGGATCCACAACCAAGTTGTTATATATTATATTAGCTATTACTTATTATTCTAATTGTGACTTTGTTTGTGGTAAAGAAATAAACGTCATTATTATTATTTACTAGGTTTTGCCCGCGACTTCGTCCGTGTGGAGTTCGGTTATATCGCGCCCATATGTGAAAAAGAGTCTACTGGTACAAGCCACAATTATAACTGAATGTCGCGGGCAAAAGTTAGTAAACTACAAAACTTCTTTATACACTACATTTTTTGCTAATGTATTAGTAAAATTATCAGACTTCTGGGCGAGTTTACGCGTGAGCAAACTACATAGAATGGCCCGTGTAAAAACAATTTTCTCTCAAGTCTATACCCGCAAATTTTAATGTCTGCCCTTGTGATTTGTTTGTAGACATTGCAAAGCAGACTTTGTAGGGAAACTATATTCGTTTGAATTCAAAGAGAAGATCATTCGGGATCAAGGGAATTCTTGGTACTAATATAACCTTTGCGCACATCCAGTTATAATTGTGGATTCCACTACATTGCGATGTAACGCTTTTAATTTTAGTCTGGTTCAAATGCACAGTTGAGGAGGTTTAAAATTTAGCAACAACATAACAGGGGTTTAGTTATCATGATGAAATAGCTTATGATGTGGAAGACCCGATGGTTTCAGTTAATTTAAAATTCGACAGGGTAGTTAATTACGTCATCTGTGTTGACTACAGAGTCTATTGACATGTACAACATTTCTTCCCCCTCCAAAGACGTTAACAGTATATCGTTAATTGCCGCTGCTTACTTGATTTTCGAGGTTAGTAAGGCATGTTCACAGAACCGTTCCATTAGCTTATCGTGGATTTAAGCAATATCTGGGTAAATTTTGGATATTAACTTCTGTAACGTAAATACAACTGTGCACAAATTATCAGGGATGGTCATCATTCCATCATTTATCGGGTAATAACAGTTGCCGATTTCAAGTAGGAGATTCTCAAATCCGCAAGCAGACTCTTTTTCTCCTAAGTGTACCCGCATATTTTACGAGAGTGGATCTCTTAAGACACGCCATAACTTCATCTGCTCTTGTTCCTTTTGGCACTACTGGTAGAGTCTGTCTAAAATCTCCAGCCAGCAAAACCGTTATACCACCCATTATCTTCTAATTTCCTCTTATATCTTGTAGAGTTCTGCATAAAGCCTCTACGCCACCCTTATGAGCCATGGTTATTTTATCCTACAATATCATTTTCGTATGTTTTAATACTTCAGCAAAATTAGTTTGTTTCGATATATTACAAATGGGGTTATCAGATGTTTTTAAATTGAGTAGTAACTTGATGGTAGCATGAGCAGTTCGTCCACCCTCAAGCAGTGTAGCTGCAATTCCAGAAGAAACCACAGCCAAAGTAATTCCTCGAGTACTTCTAATTTTTGCTAATAGCAAATTTATGAGGAATTTTTGTCTGTTCCACCGGGAGCATTTAAAAAGAATATTCCAGCCTCATTTGATTCAATTTTTGTGTTAATTTGATTGTAAACTGCTTTTTGTTCGACATTCAGTGATCATTCATTATATTTAACTGTGTTTTCTAATGATGCTTAATCGTAACTTGTCTGTTTAAGAATCTCTCTATTTCCAAATTGTTGTTCTTTGCTTGGCTGAGGTAACCCATACTCTTTTAGAAGCCGACCACCCAACGCTAATACGGCATCTTCTATTACCGAAAGGCTTTTGTTTAATACCACATCTGTTATGTGCCTTACATCCACATCTCCCTGTATTTCTAATTGCCTTTTAAAATTAGATATTCTTTTAATTTATCCCAAAGGCTTAAAGGGTTTGATACTTGTCAGAATACTAAAATTATCGTAAAAAGATCCCGAATCATTTGCGGTGATTCGCAAACTACTGCCTCTCCCATTGCTGCGAACAAATGCTGATCATTTTCAAGCAAGCTAAGAGCTTTGCACGCTGCTTGAAACGTGGAATATACATGACCGTCTACAGTTATTAACGCTTCAAACGAAATTGGGCTTCAAATCTCATAGAGAAGTATGCGAAGGTGATAGCATTCTGTATTGTTCGGATGCACAGTATAAACCCTGCCCAGATCGTACTCTTTTTTGACCCCTGGTCAGACTTCAACGTTTGCTCCTCTCTTTCACCTATGGAACTTTCTTTTATCCCAAACGTATTATGGAGGTACTTCTTAGTAGAGTAATGTTATTGCAAAGTTATCCACTTTACACAAATCGAAAACGAATAGGAGTGTGTTTGTTGGAGGACTATTCACTCTTTCACTCACATTTTGCTAATTAAATAAACCCTTTGCCCATTTTCTAAATGAACGGCGAGGTGGACTACGAGAGGGAATCGCTCATGAATAGGAAATTCAAGGATTCGCTATATTGCCTCTGTTGAACTCTCATATTATCTTCCACTTGTGTAGGTTTTAACTTAACCCTTCTCATTCTCTAAAGCAAACAATGCCTGGTCTGAACCTTTATTTACGTATTTACAGACATATTTTATTGATTTCACCGAATGACCATATTCCACATTTAAGTGAGCGTTAAATGTATTTAATAATACTGGATTATAAGGGACTATCCAGCGATTATCTATGGTTGTGCCTTTGATATCAACAGAGAACCCACCGCCATCTAGTAAACGTCTCTTGTACTGCGGATAACCTTCTTCACTAGTTTGAGTTTTTTTTAGGAGAGCCCTGGGGTATCGTTAACTGCACATGTATTATTATACGTGGTAGAGCCATGCTGCAGCTAAATTAGAAGTATATTTGTAGCACGAATGGGCGGGCCCAACCGGGGAAGGACCACGCTCTAACAGAATACCAGCGTAAAATAGTAGCTTACGTTGCTGTGTTTCTTATGGTGAGTGTAGAGAACGCGAGACCCTTTTTACTGGAAACGAGGCATTCTGTTGCCTTGTGTTGTCACCCGGGAGGAGTAAGATAGAATAATATATAAATATAATCAAGCGTTCCACTACACTCGTTAGTTTCAAGCAGAATAAAGGATTTGGTATGAGGAAAGGTTGGCGGAAAAATTACAGAGCTTCTTTCTAATTAGTCTGTCAGTGATTTTCCTACATTAGAGAAATGTGTGTTAATATCCTCAACAGGCGTTCTTTTTAGATATTTTTGTAAAAGTTTGAATGACTTTGCACAGTTGCTTGTAGTTTTGGTTGGCTTTTTTAAATTCCTACTTCTCATAATTACTTTTTGCATTTCGCAGAAGGAAGGTGCATAAGTTGCAGTAATTATAAGAATCTGGTTTGATGGACCTTTTTGCAATTTGTTTTTAAATAAATTATCTCTGTTTCTGTTGTAGGAAGATAATAGTAAGTGATTACATTTTATAATACTAACATAATTTATTGATCTGACAATAACCCTGATAAACGCGGTCACAATAGTTTATGATTAATTCAGCCATCATTATACAATTTCTAACATTAGTAAATCACTCCACTAGAAAATAAAAAGGCTTTAAATGAGAGGAAAATCACTGGAAGGAACTAAAATTTATTTTCTTCTTTGTCAACCTGTGGTAAATACTTTGCCGTCATATTTTACGTTATATTTAATTTTATATGACCAATTCCTAATCGAGTCTTGAAATAATATTTGTTGGTTTATTTCTTCAAGTATATACTGTATAAACAGGCAATATTATATCAGACTACGAGGTATTCCCTCTGAGTCCAAAGAACCCCTGAGAAAAATGCTCTCGCTAATCTTATTACTTTGAGCGAGCATTCCTTGTAATACACGAGTATATAATTGGTTTCTTGGAACTGTTTCTTCTTAAGAACTTTTAACTTCAAGTAAATTTGGTCACACGGTTGTTATGTATAATTATAAAAAAGGACCTTGTATTCAATCAACCGTTTCTGTCTAGTTGTCCTGCTTCACGTTTTTATTGTATTTCCTTGCGAAAATTGCTTGCATACATATGAAAGTGTTATGCCTGAAATATCCTAAGATTCAGGTTTCCTAGTTCAGTTACCTGTTATTATAGACTTATTTTATATTTAAGCTTTTTAATATATTACACAATTTATTGAAATTGAAAAAAAATTAAATTAAAAGCTAATTGAAATAATTAATATATTGGATTTATTCTACATATATAACAGTATTTCTACAGTAAATTATGATTATTAGTACTAAGGAAAACAAATACATTCGAGCAATATATTTAAAATGACTAAGCCTTTTAATTGAAATTGCATTTGTGTAATAATCTGAATCAAACATATGTTATTCAACTTGGGATTCTTGTGATCCTCATTATCTTATACTGGTTCGGAAAATAGTACTTAGATACATATATTAAAATAAGGTAACTACAAAGATTTTTTTTTGTATTTTACTATTTTTTAACTTTAGCTTTAAAAGGTAATAGGATAAACTTTAGCGGCCTCTGCGTTACTTTATAACCCTTATAGTAATAAGAGGAGGTTTCTACCTGGCATTGAAATTTATGTGGGCTATTGTTTTAATTTTATTTGTTCATATAGAAATAATGAATGAGGAAATAGTGACAAAGCCACTATATGTTGCGGAAGTCAATGGCAAAGTCGAAATGGGACGCCAAGACGGAAACTTATCGACCAAATTGACGATTTATTGAATATTTGCAAAATTAAGAATATCCTTAATAGACGAGCATTTAGGCGTTGATACATAGACGTGAAAGAGGCGATCTCTGGCCTCGGTGTGTCAGGATCGTCCTGAATGGAAGTCTTTAGTCACTGCCTACCCTTCTAGTTGACAGGCGTAAGTGTTTGTGTATGTTTAGTACTTTGTACTTTACATTTTTCTCTTAAATATTATTGCATATTATTTTTTCAATTTAAAAAGTACAAATAAACTAAAAAATAAAGTTCAACATAAAGAACGCTTATTTATTCGTCATTATTAATACTACTCATCACCTACTTCTACTACCACCTCTATTTATCCCAATCATCTTGTGAATGTCGTCAGAGGTTACACAGGGAAATGAAACAAGAGACATGCAGCAGCATCTTCCTGATTACAACTCAAACTATTGAAAAAATTCAGTTGCCTGATCGCCAGCAAGCGTGGTAAATATAGCGAATGTTCCTCTATGAGGCATTCTATGAGGAAGAACTACATATGTACGGCTGTGGTAACTTGTTAGACTGTAATGAATCAATGATTAAATTACATATTCGTTACTATGCACGCAATATATAAAAAATAACATTGGTTTTACGAAAAGGGCTTAGCATCGCAATTGGATATTATAATATCTTTTGGAGTAACTGGATACCTAAAAAGGTTATTTGATAACTATATTTTGTATCAATGTTAAACTTTAACGAGTATAAGCACATTGCCCAAATAAAAATATAGAATAACAAAGAATATGTTTTGTTGATTATCTTCAATGACTCCAACAATTTTATATTGAATATTTATATAAATAAGCACCACGAAAATACAGTTAATTTTTTTAATTCATGTCGTCAGTTTCAAATCCTAATTTTAAAAATCAATTTTATAAAAAATCCTTCTTGTCTTTTTATGGAAATCGCAAGAGAATGAAGAGAACATTTTAAACTCATATTATACTGTATAAAAATGAGGGTAAAATAAAAAAGGAAAAAAAGAAGAATTGAGGGTGCAAATGCAATCTCCCACTTGTATAGTCGTACTAGCCGTATAAAGTATCGTGCAGTCGACTAACAGGTCATCATCAGGCGGTAATTCTACGAGTCTTATGCCGTTATTATGCCTGTTGGGCTAAAATATTACTTTTACACTAAGATTCTGCCTAAATAAGACAAGTGATGTGGTTCTGTTCGTAACGTAGTTCTTCTAGTGTAAGCAAATAAGGTGGTGTTGCTGAGAGGCAGCCCTGTGTTATATTGATATGACTTGTGTTGCTGTTACTTTGGAGTTATCATGTAATTTTGTCCTTCAAGTTACACCAATGTGTGATTGTGACTGGTAAATATTACGGTTGGTCGAACTGTATTTGCTCTATACTAAATGTCTAGTGCTGTACGCTGAAATTTGTAGTGCTGTACGCTGTCTTATTCCTGATAATGATTAATTGCGTAAGCAAGAGAGCTAGTTAAACATTCGCTCCCACACTTTTATTATTTTAACACTTAAACTTCAGAGTAAATTCTAATACGAGGACTACGTCTTATACATGGTCCATCTTGACGTTCGTCCCGCCAAGATCATGCACGATGCACGATGCAAAACGACAATGAATAGGCTTGAAATATGTCCCTTGACGTATATCATTGCTGTACGTCAAGCCTACTCACGTAAATCAAGATGGACCTTGTATAATACGTTTAACATTATCTTATTTAAATTATTTTGAGAATAACTTCTAACGTCGGAAGTGGAATAGTTTCTAAAATCAGAATTCGGATAAAATCCCTGTTATCGCCCACATATAACCTTTGAATAGTGTGAGGGTTATTACGTTAGTGAGAGACATTGACCCATCTCGCGTTTCGTTTTTATGTCCAATTTCCTAAATGAAGTTTGTTGTTGTATTTACGAATCATGAAAGTAAAGAGTGAAAGTTTACAAGTGAAATGTTTTAAGTCAAAACTTTAACCCTTTTGTTTAATTTTACTACATTTGTGAAAGACTACGATGCGACAGAATTATCATATTATCGCCTTTGTTTTCATGTTGAAAGTCGTAATGAAGTTTGTTGTGCTATTTACGACATAGACCAATCATTAATGTGTAGCGTTATAGATTAAAGTGAAATGTTTAAGCCAAAAGTTAAATCTTTTTGTTCGATTTATATTAAAAGTTCCCGCAAGTACTATGTTATTTCCTAACGTATCCAAATATATTAACAAATGTTGAAAGAAATATTGAAAAGAGGTATTAACTAAATGAGTTATAGTTTGCATTCAGTGAAAACTTAACTTATTCGGGTTTTGTTATAATTGATAGTTCATGCGAAATATGATTTGGTAATGTGGAATGATATAAAAATATGTAGTACACGAAATAATGTAGCCCATATATTTTAGTTAAAAGTTCGAAACGTTGAAGCGATGTACCAAAATAAAGGATTAACTTTAACGTGCTATGAATTGGAAAAAATAAATAGCCTTATTGTATTCTAATGTATTGATAAGTGTAACAGTTTACTCTAAATAGTCGACAGCTAATTTTACATGGTCAGATGCGTGGCCAAGGCTTGGTAAGATTGAGGCTACGCCGCAGCTACCGGCTGTTTCTTTTCGGGTCTTACGGCGGGACGACTCGAGCAGCCGCCGAGCGTTTGGGAAACTTGATCCTGGAATGAGTAACTTTTTTTTTTAATTTTTCTGTATTTACAATTTATGTAAACGCAATTCTAGTATTGCATCAGGTATTTTATTGGAAAATCTAAAGCATTTTCTTGAGCAACCTTTTGAATCGACAGAGGATACAAAAGGGTCCATACCGAGTTACCAAAGTGCTACCAAGTGATCGGTACGAGCTGAAGTTATTATCTGAAGCTAGTAGCAAGACTACCCAGGCCGTAGCTCAGTATATGATGCCATGGAAAGACGAATGGTGTCCCTAAAGTTGTGCTACATTATTTCAAATCAAGTTCCGAATGAATATTTTTAAGATGTTTTTTTTATGTGTTACATTAGCATGTGCGAGTGTGTGCCTTGCTGGTCGGAACGGACCGATGGGTCCAGCTGTAGCATGGCCTGGTTTTGCCAGATTCGTATGCTGCATGCGTAGCGGGCGCCGTCCTAGAGCGCGCGTATGCTGTACATGGCGCTGTCCTGGAAGTCGTACACTATGTGTGCACGGAAGTCGTGTTTTATGAACATGCATCAGGCTCTGTCCTGGCATACGCTGACCTAGAAGTCGTACGCTATATGTATGTGCGCGGAATTCGAGTTTTCTGAACAAGCACCAAGCGCTATCCTATTTCACGTTTTTAACGTGGTTCACGTGGTTAAAGTGGGACAGCTCGCTAGTGCGGGAGCGCCGAGATAGCTTGCTAGTGCGAGTGCGCTGAGACAGCTTGCTAGTGAGAGTGCGCCGAGACAGCTCGCTAGTGCAAGTGCGTTGACCTCGCTGCCGCAAGTCCAGCGCGAGACGTTTCCCGCTGAACCGCTCGTTGGAGCGCGTTTAGCTGGTTGGCCTGTGTCTTAAGTGTATATGAGATACGATCTGTGTCATGTGCGCAGTGTCCTCAGAGTAGACTTGAGTCATCTGTGGCGTGTGTTATGCTCTAGTAGCAAGCGTTGTATACTAAAGTCTGATTTGAACTATGTTTTTAATTCTGCAAATACTTAGTTTATATTTCATGGTCAGAAAGGAGAGGAGAGGCTGCCCTGTGTTATATTGAGATGACTTATGTTGCTGTTACTTTGCATAATTTGGTGTTATCATGTAATTATATCCTTCACGTTAATTAATGGAACTACCACTAATGAAATACCCTCAATTCCACCTCTTTTTTTATAGGATAAGTTGACAAACGAGTACACAGTTCACCTGATGGTAAGTAGTTGCTGTGACCTATAGACAACCACATCTATACTTAATAAAGAATCAAATGTATGTGCCAACAGCCTCATTATGTAATCTGACTCGTTTTCTGGACTCGTGGACAGGATAAAAATTCTTTAGTTTGCACAGCGTTATTGTAAGCAGTCAAATAATCGCAGCAGCTTTCAGCCATAGATCATAAGTTCCTGATACCACACACTTGGAGGTAGATAGTGACCAAGCGCTTATTGAAAAAACAAAAAAGAAAACTTCTATGAATATTCATCACCCGCGAGATTGGTTTCAATTGGTAAGAACTGTCTTTTTTATATGATAGGGTGACAAACGAGCACACAGTCGACCTGATGGTAAGTGGTTGCCGTTGTGACGCCTCATAATTATTATTAATAAATAATAATTAAATTCATTATACAGACATTTAAAAATGTCTTAGAAATTATAATTTAAACAATAAAATACAATTAATAAGCATAGAGTTCAAAAATATCCATTTGGAATATTGAATATTATATATATGTAGGAAGTATAATTGAGTATAGTACAGTGACTGATTTTGTAGTTGGGAATAATAATTAATTCGTTTACACGAATTAATTATCCAACGAGTCGAGGATAAACTAGTAACGGAATACGACAAGCGCACCGTTCCACGTCAGAGCCAAGACTGTCTTAACGGCGGCCGCTGAGTCCGTTTTATACAAGCAGGACGGGCAGCAACGCAGGTGCAATGCCGCAGCTGTGCGGTACACGTGTCGTTTACAAGAATTCTGTCTAGCTAGACCGACGCCACCGCATCTACAACTGCTGTGCTGTCATATATATATTAGTAAACGCATAAAACGTCCCTAAAAATCTCTAAATTTATTAAAAACCTGCTTAAAATGTTCAAAATGTATCAAATCATATAAATACAAGGCGATTATATTGCAATAACAAAGATAAATAACATTTGTAATATAATACAAAAAATGGATTAAAATTTTTCTAAGTTGATGAAGGTGTTCTTGTAATAATTGGAAAATTTCTAAGTTGATGAACGTGTTCTTGTAATGTTCCCTTATATAGGGGTGTTGCCGGAGACACATACCCAAGGTTGTACATATATATGGGGTGGTCGGCTGACCGACTGCTAGTACTAAGGTTGCACAATGACTAGTCCTATATTAAGGGACTTAACATAGTAAGGTCTGACGAACCAAAGCATTAATATAGAAGGTCTCTATGATGCATAAGCGTTATGATAGCAGAGTTATGACTTGAAGTCCCATATGAATAAGACATACAGTAGTATGGTCTATGAAATAAAGCAAATATGTGGAAGGTCTCAAATATGTAAAAGCATTATATTGAAAGAAATGGGACTTGAAAAGGATTATTATAGTGGCGTGTAGGTTGCTTCGCAGCCTCTGAGACCGAGGTAAACTTGGACTCACTAACCGATGTGTCCTAGACATATCATCTTAGTGCCGGTGGTAAGCGGGTTTGTTGTAGCAATACGACTTGCCTGTGGACATCGCACACCCCTACCGGTTGTGGGCGGCGTCTTCGCGCATAGCGTTATGATACGTCGGCTATCTTTCGGATTAGGGTGAGTGTGTTTGGTAGTACTTTTAAGTGCAGCAATCATACTCAACTTCATGTCTTAGTGCAATAGCGCTATGATACGTGGAGTTTTGACTACTGACGTCTTAGTACCGTACTACTATGATACGTTGGTGGTAATTTTAGTTAACAACATTATCAAATTTTGTTACCAAAGTCGATAGGGATCATGTGGGTGTGTTGTGAGGGGGCGCCATCCGTATGATAGTTGCATTGATGCTTACTGCTACTTGCAGTATTGTGTCTTGTGATGGATCTGCGGGTGTGCTGCACCTGATTCGATGCATCTTGTGGTTCTGGTCGATGGAGGTATGCGGGTGGTGATGTCTGCTGGGACTGTATGGGGGACCTTGGGATGGTGTAAGCCCGACGATAGTCGTATTGATGCTTGTTGCACTCTGTAGCATTGCGTCTCTACGATGGTTGTTTGGCGGGTCGCTATTCTCAATGGCGCTCTCTGCGTCTTGGTTTGACTCACAACCTAAGTAGCTTTGCCCAAGTCGGGTCCCTTCATTGCGGGGCTGCAGACTGTCTGCCCTCCATGATGTTTTATATAACAACTTAATAATATATCTCTATAAAGTTCCCACCTTTGAGAGATTGAAGGCAATTTGTTGGTGGGTGAGACAAACATGATCGAAAAATGCATATACTCAACGTCAGTGACACAAACCCTTTCTGATGGCGAATTATTAATATTATCTTATAACTGCCTATTGGCTATATCTGCCATTGTATTGGTTGGTGGAGCATATATGTCGACCTCATGCGGGTGGTAGCTGGAGGGAGAATCTGAGGAGGCTCTCAAGGCTGCGGCCGAAAGCCGCGCAACGTGGGACCCCATTCCCTTGAGGTGGGCGGTAGACTCATGACACGCTCTGCGGCCAATTGGCCGTGCTGACCATGCAATTGGTGGTGATGCCTTACACTTACATCACGTCTGCAGAAACGGCGGTCTGGCAGGTGGTGGCGCTCACGGAGGGCTTTTTATGGTCAGTGTGCCGATTGTTGCCTAACCCGTGTGACGTACACTTCACTGTGGCTGGATTTGATCGTATTCTGTATGGCGTTTACACGCATTGACATGCGCGACTTCGGTCGATGTTTGTGCTTACGCACTATCAAGGGACCAAGTCCTCTTTTACTGGTTCGCCAGTTATTTTGCTGTGGACTACGGTCCAGTTCCCAACTTTGCGTACCCTTTGGGGGGAGCGCATTAAAATGGTTGGCGCTCACCGTGCGCGGCGTGTATGGGGCCGTGTACCTCCTCCACATTTTTTTTTAAATGTGGGAGAGCGAAGCCCTTGTAACTGGTATTTGATATAAATATTGTGAGCCTTTTCCAAGCGGGAAGGGATTAATTAATAAGGAATTGACTGTTGTGAACCAGATACAAGTAGAATAGGGACAATTTATTGTTCTTAACCTTTTTGAGCTCTGTCTTCGTGAACGGGGTTCTTTAGCTTATAAGACTCTACCAATACCAACAGCTTTCGATTGCTCTCGTGAATATTCATTCTTCCAAGATACACCTAAAAGAACTAAGTTACTATACAAACACAACGTAAAAAAGGGTCCTAATTAAGACGATCACGCCATAAATTTATTAAACGGCCTATATTTAAACCTTTAGAAAGATCAAGTTATACTGGTCACGTAAATTAGATATATTTATATATCTTACAGATATAGATTCTAAAGAAATACAAGTATAAGTGGATATATAGTAGAAAAGAAAAAAAGATGGGGGGGGGGGTTCGTTACAATTTGGTGCCGTGACCAGGATAGAGGTTAAATTTTAAATAGGAGGCCGGTAATATAAAATTATGAGGTAGGCTATATGCCTACAATTTGTTGTCCGTGAAATGGAGAGGTGTCTTGGAGAGTGGTGTTTGCTGGGGGTGGTTGAGAGTCTGGGGGTGGGGCTTGAATATTAAAATTGAGTAATAATATAGGAGTAGTGTGCATAACGGAGCGAAATAATAAAAAGTGAAATAAGTGGAATGACTCAATTAAACTAAGTGAAGGACACAACAGGTGTAAAAAAAAACTGCAATACTATATATTATAAGTGGAAAAACTCAATTACAGTAAGTGAAGGACACAAAAAGTTTAAAAAAAAAGAACAAGTGGAAATAAAAATTAAAAATGGCTAAAAATAAGAAAAAATCAACCTCAATTAAGGCTAAGTCTAAAGATGAGATGAAAATGCTTCAGAAATTAATTAAGAATGCAGTGAAAACCTTTGAGGTTAAAATAAAGGATCTTGAGGAAAAATTTATTAACCAAACGAAAGATTACCAAATTAAAATAAATCAAGGAGAGGTGTCCGAGGCGAGCACCTCTCATGTAAATGATCCTAGACAAAATATTGTATATAATGTACATAATGTAACAATAGAAAAGCCAAAATTTGGAAATGGAAATACTCATCCAGTATCATTTTTGGAAGATCTCACCAATTATTTAAAGAAAGTTCCATTCGAAATTTCGATTGCACAAGAGTGCTTAGTAGGTGAAGCCAAGTATTGGGCTCGCATTAATAATGTGCGTTGGACAACTTTTGATGATTTTAAAACTGACTTCCTAAGAGTGTTTTGGGGTGAAGAAGAACAAAATAAAGTAAAGAGATTCCTTGTGCAAAATAAATGGAATAGAAGTACACACCCCACCATGGTTAGTTATTTCCTTTATGTGGTTGAGAAGGTACAAATATTATCATATCCGATACCTGAAAAACAATTAGTAACTGATGTTATCAGACATTATCCTAAAACTGTGCAGCAATTATGGAGAATAGCTAAAATTGAGACAATAATAGACACGACAGATTTCTTAAGAAACTTAGATGACATCGACAAACAAGATGAAGGTCGTGAACCTTACAATAATGAGAAAAGGAGGAAGTTTAATAATAATACGGAGCAAAAACATAAAGAAATACAACAATCATACAAAACATGGCGTAAACCCGAAGAGGGAAAAAAGAAGGTTAATGAAGTACATGAAATACATTTCACTAATGACCAACCTGATGTTACGGCGCCTGAGCCAAATTTAGAGCTGTAGAGGTCGAACTAGTTCCTGATTCGACCCCTTACAATGTAAAAGGGAACAAAGCATTAAATATGTTATTAAAACTGGGTTGGCGACCTGGTCAAACATTGGATAAAAACAATAGAGGGTTGCGAAAACCTATTACTTTAAAAGCAAATTCTAACAGAGAAGGCCTTGGTTATAACGACAATGTAAATAGCATACTAAACACCTTAAAAGCCAGGTCGGACTTACCCATAACGGAGTTATTCGTGCAAACCGTCTTCGAGGAAGACGAAGATAAATATCAAAGGGAATTTATAGGGAATATGAGATCTGAAATTAAAGTTTCAATATTTGACAAAGAAATAGACGCGCTCCTCAACACTGGGAGCGATGTTACATGCATTTCAGAAAGTTTATATTTACAAATTAAAGATAATAATCGTAAAATATCAATAATGCCAGTTAAAGCAATGCAAATAAAAGGTGCTGTTGGGCAGCGCAGCACAAAAATACAACAGATGATCATATTGCCTATATCAGATAGATGATAATAATGAAATGAGAATTTTAGGCTATCATAGTAAAGCCTTAAAAGGCCCCGAATTAAATTGGTCTGTTACTGAACAAGAGTTTTATGCTGTAATAAGCTGCCTAAAGAAATTTGAAACATAATTAGGGGCAGTAAAGTAATAATACTAACTGATCATAAAGCATTATTGTTTATTAATAATATGAAGTTATTCAATGGTAGAGTAACCCGATGGATTTTTTATATAGAACAATTTAATTATGAAGTACAGCATATATCGGGTAGACGTAATATTGTTGCAGATGTGCTATCACGTTATCCTCCTGATGGCGATTTAATACAAGAGGATAAAAATAATAGTTTAGAAATTGCTTACACAGAGAGCGAACCGAATATTGAGTTGATAGAAAAATTAAAATCCTTATCAGTATATCAATTACAAGATTCAGAGTCGTTGGCTATTATTGAAAAGTTAAAGACATTAAATACTTCCATAATAAAACAAAACAATAAATTTAAAAGGTATAGTTTGAAAAATGATGTATTATATTACAAAACGAATTTACAAGAAGTAATATATTTACCTAAAGCATTGAGACAAGATATTATAAATCAAGTGCATGTCGAAATGGGTCATCAAGGACCCTATAAGGTTATTAAATATGTGAGAGACAGATTCTTTTGGAAAAGTTTAACAAAAGATATTAAAAACTAATTAAGGGCTTGTCATTTATGTCAGTTATCTAAGAAAAGCAATATAACATATGTGGGTCCCTGCAAATCTATAATAACAGAAAACATTTTCGATATAGTCATGGCAGACTTATATGGACCACTTGTATCAGGTACCTTTGGGTACACTTTCATATTTGTCATTCAAGATTCATTCAGTAAATTTATCAAATTATATCCTTTAAAACAGTCAACAGCAAAGTCTGTTGTAACAAAAGTAAAGCATTTTGTTGAGATTATAAAGCCCAAGGCAATAATGACAGATAATGGAAAACAGTTCGTAAGTAATCACTGGAAACAATCAATAAGTGAATTAAATATAAAGCCAATATATACCACAGTTAGAAATCCTAGACCAAATACAACAGAGCGAGTAAATAAAGAGTTGAGCAGATCATTTAGGACGCTTTGTCATACTAACCACAAAGATTGGGCGTTAATATTGCCGAAATTAGAAGAATTGTATAATAATTCTTATCACAATAGTACAGGCTTCACGCCTTGTGAGATTCTTTATGGTGAGTCTAATGAGATATCTTTTGACAAAGTAATTTCCAAAAGTAAAGACAAAACATAATGTCGAACAAATTAGACAACAAGTGCGTAAAAATTTAAAAGAGGCAAGTCGAATAAGAAACACAAAATTTGATAAGCGAAATAGATTAATAAAATATAATATAGGTGACTTAGTAAAAATTTCAAGATCTAGTAGATCAGACGCTGATAATAAAGTTATGAGTAAGTTCAATTTGGCATATGAAGGACCTTATGTAATAGCAGCCGTAACATTTGACAATGTATATACCTTAGCAAATCCAGAGACAAACGAAATTAGAGGAATTTTCAATGCTATTCACTTATTAAAATATTTTAAATAATAATTACTTTTTGTATAAATTAGAGTAATTAAATAAATATTGTAACAAAAAAGGGTTTTGTGGGTGGCCCATGGAAATAATTGTTTAAATTAAAGGTCTAAAATTATTAAAGTTATGAGCAAGAGCTTTGTTATATGATAGAAGAACGTTATTAATAAATAATGAAGAGTTGTAAATATAGATCGTAAGATAATTTTGTAATCATTTTTATTCAATAAATATGGGAGTTGGGTCAGGGTGAATGGCTCAATCACATTTATCCTGTGTAGAACTCAACTGATCAATTAATAAAATAAGAAATCGACAATTGACTGCAAACTTTATTAACAACACGATATACAATAACTTTAATTATGGTGTTATCACAATGTGATTATTGTGGTTGAAGGGGTGTTGGTGGCGGCCATTCTCTGGGGCAGGGGGATTTGATAACATATGCCGTATTGTAACAGATTAAAAGAGGAAAGAACAGATATATAAACAATTATTTGAGTGTAGTGTATATTATGCTCTCAAAATACTAAAATTTTATATTAACGACTCCACTATGTGGATCATTAACATAAAATTTGGGGGTGGATTGTGACGCCTCATAATTATTATTAATAAATAATAATTAAATTCATTATACAGACATTTAAAAATGTCTTAGAAATTATAATTTAAACAATAAAATACAATTAATATAATAGAGTTCAAAAATATGCATTTGGAATATTGAATATTATATATATATTAGTAAACGCATAAAATGTCCCTAAAAATCTCTAAATTTATTAAAAACCTGCTTAAAATGTTCAAAATATATCAAATCATATAAATACAAGGCGATTATATTGCAATAACAAAGATAAATAACATTTGTAATATAATAGAAAAAATGGATTAAAGTTGATGAAGGTGTTCGTGTAATAATTGGAAAATTTCTAAGTTAATGAACGTGTTCTTGTAATGTTCCCTTATACTGGGGCGTTGCCGGAGACACATACCCAAGGTTGTACATATATATGGGGTGGTCGGCTGACCGACTGCTAGTACTAAGGTTGCACAATGACTAGTCCTATATTAGGGACTTAACATAGTAAGGTCTGACGAACCAAAGCATTAATATAGAAGGTTTCTATGATGCATAAGCATTATGATAGCAGAGTTATGACTTGAAGTCCCATATGAATAAGACATACAGTAGTATGGTCTATGAAATAAAGCAAATATGTGGAAGGTCTCAAATATGTAAAAGCATTATATTGAAAGAAATGGGACTTGAAAAGGATTATTATAGTAGCGTGTAGGTTGCTTCGAAGCCTCTGAGACCGAGGTAAACTTGGACTCACTAACCGATGTGTCCTAGACATATCATCTTAGTGCCGGTTGTAAGCGGGTTTGTTGTAGCAATACGACTTGCCTGTGGACATCGCACACCCCTACCGGTTGTGGGCGGCGTCTTAGCGCATAGCGTTGTGATACGTCGGCTATCTTTCGGATTAGGGTGAGTGTGTTTGGTAGTACTTTTAAGTGCAGCAAGCATACTCAACTTCATGTCTTAGTGCAATAGCGCTATGATACGCGGAGTTTTGACTACTGACGTCTTAGTACCGTACTACTATGATACGTTGGTGGTAATTTTAGTTAACAACATTATCAAATTTTGTTACCAAAGTCGATAGGGATCATGTGGGTGTGTTGTGAGGGGGCGCCATCCGTATGATAGTTGCATTGATGCTTACTGCTACTTGCAGTATTGTGTCTTGTGATGGATCTGCGGGTGTGCTGCACCTGATTCGATGCATCTTGTGGTTCTGGTCGATGGAGGTATGCGGGTGGTGATGTCTGCTGGGACTGTATGGGGGACCTTGGGATGGTGTAAGCCCGACGATAGTCGTATTGATGCTTGTTGCACTCTGTAGCATTGCGTCTCTACGATGGTTGTTTGGCGGGTCGCTATTCTCAATGGCGCTCTCTGCGTCTTGGTTTGACTCACAACCTAAGTAGCTTTGCCCAAGTCGGGTCCCTACATTGCGGGGCTGCAGACTGTCTGTCCTCCATGATGTGTTATATAACAACTTAATAATATATCTCTATAAAGTGCCGTGTAGTGGCGGTTAAGAATATCCACTACCCCATATCTTCCCGTGGGTGTCGTAAAAGGCGACAAAGGGAAACAGGCAGGAGATGGGCAGCAGCATCTTCCTGATATTAGTCAAAATAACAATAAAAAAACTGCGGTTGCCAACTCGCTCGCCAAGCGTGGCAACTATGGCAATATACCCCCCATGAGCAATGACAATAATAAACGGCCCCCAGTCCCCGGCGGCCCCGCTATTCCTGGCTACGGTGGCGACCATGGTAACGGCGGGGCAGGGGGTGCTAAGAATCTCCGGTGGAGGTTCGGTTGCCACCTACGACGACTCGACCTGGCAACATACAACGCACGCACCCTGAGGACTGACGAGAAGATTGTGGAGCTGGAAGAAGAGATAGACAAGTTACGCTGGCATATTATAGGATTATCCGAAGTCCGAAGAGAGGGGGAGGACACGGTAATCCTCGAATCGGGCAACTTGCTCTATTACCGGGAGGGCGACCATCTGTCCCAAGGAGGTGTCGGATTTATCGTCCACAAGTCTCTCGTTAACAACGTTGTAAAGATTGAGAGTGTGTCGACGAGGGTTGTGTACCTTATACTCAGAATCACCAAACGGTATTCGCTGAAGGTCATACAGGTTTACGCACCAACCTCGGCACACCCCGATCAGGAGGTGGAGGAAATGTATGAGGATATCTCTAGAGCCATGCATTCCTCCAAAACTGAATATACGGTGTTAATGGGAGACTTCAATGCAAAACTAGGCACAAGAGAGAACGGTGAGCTGAAAGTAGGGAAATTTGGAATAGGGCAACGGAACCCAAGGGGCCAGCAGTTGGCTGACTTCATGGAGAAAGAGGGACTCTTTATGATGAACTCTTTCTTCCAGAAGCGGCCCCACAGGAAGTAGACCTGGTCGAGCCCCGACGGTTCGACAAAAAATGAGATTGACTTCATTATGACGACCAGACGACAACTGTTCAGTGATGTCTCAGTGATCGCGAGGGTGAAAACCGGCAGCGATCACCGAATGGTTAGAGGCACACTGAACCTAAACGTTAAGTTGGAGAGGTCTCGTCTAATGAAGTCAACGCTCCGTCCCCCTCGTGCTCTAATCCAAAGTCCCGAAACCTTTCAGCTCCAGTTACAAAACCGTTTTCAGTGCCTAGAAGACTGCAATGAAGTGGACGATTTAAATGACAAGCTCGTGGAAACTGTCCATGCGGTCGGAGCTAAGTTCTGCAAGACCCGCCGCAGAAGAACACAAAAACTCTCCGATCACACTCTTAATCTCATGGCTGTTAGACGGGAGATGAAGCTACATTCTTCAACAGATTTAACAGCATACAGGCAACTGAACAGACAGATCTCCAAATGCATGCGGCGGGACTTACGCAACTTCAATACAGCTCGTATTGAAGAAGCGATCGAGCGGAACCAAGGCTCCAAAGTCTTTGCCAGAGATCTGTCTGCCAGAAAGCGCCAACTGTCAAAGCTGAAGACATAATGTGGCAGCATCGTTTCCGGGGCACCTGAGATTTTGAGTGAGATTGAGAGGTTCTATGGGCAGCTGTACACGTCATCGTTGGAGCCGCACGCAAGTGTGAGTAACGATCCAAGAGCGAGTCTTATCCGACATTATTCCGATGATATCCCGGACGTCAGTCTGAGCGAGATTAGAATGGCTCTCCAGCACCTTAAAAACGGCAAGGCCCCAGGCGAGGATGGAATTACAGCGGAGCTTCTGAAGGCGGGTGGAAAACCGGTACTTGAAGTCCTTCAGAAGCTCTTTAATTCCGTCCTCCATGGTGGCATTACACCGGAGGCGTGGAGCAGAAGTGCGGTGGTCTTGTTCTTCAAGAAAGGTGACAACGCTCTCTTGAAGAACTACAGACCGATTTCCCTTCTGAGCCGCGTCTACGTGCTGTTTTCGAGAGTCATTACGAATCGTCTCGCGCGCAGACTTGACGACTTCCAGCCTCCCGAACAAGCCGGTTTCCGAAAAGGCTTTAGCACCATAGACCACATACATACCCTTCGGCAAATTGTACAGAAGTCCGAGGAGTACAATTTGCCACTATGTCTGGCATGTGGACTATGAGAAAGCCTTTGATTCCGTCGAAATTTGGGCGGTGCTGCAGTCCCTTCAGCGATGCCAAGTTGACTGTCGAAGTGTTGAAGTGCTTGTACAGTAGGGCTACGATGGCTATCCGAGTACAGAACCAGAGTACGAAACCTATCCAATTGCAGAGAGGTGTAAGACAGGGTGACGTCATATCCCCGAAACTCTTTACCGCTGCATTGGAAGATGTTTTCAAGCTTCTGGACTGGAAAGGATACGGTATCAACATCAATGGCGAGTACATCACTCACCTTCGATTTGCCGACGATATAGTCCTTATGGCAGAATCGCTGGAGGACCTAAGCACAATGCTTAATGACCTCAATAGTGTTTCCCAACGGATAGGTCTTAAGATGAACATGGACAAAACAAAGATCATGTTTAATGTCCATGTCACACCTATGCCGGTAGTTGTTGGGAACACTAAGCTCGAAGTTGTTGACGAGTATGTTTACCTGGGACAAATAGTCCGACTAGGTAAGTCCAACTTCGACCGAGAGGTCAATCGACGGATTCAACTCGGTTGGGCAGCGTTCGGGAAATTACGGCACATCTTCTCGTCAGGTATACCTCAAAACTTGAAAACAAGACTGTACACCCAGTGCGTGTTGCCAGTGATGACATACGGAACTGAGACGTGGTCCTTCACTGCTGGCCGGATGAGGAAGCTCAAGGTCGCTCAGCGAGCTATGGAGAGGGCTATGCTCGGAGTTTCTCTGCATGATAAACTCAGAAATGAGGATATCCGCAGTAGAACTTGAGTGACCGACATAGCCCAACGGATTAGTAAGCTGAAGTGGCAATGGGCCGGCCATATAGCTCGAAGAACCGACAACCGATGGGGAAGAAAGGTTCTCGAGTGGCAGCCTCGTACCGGCAGGCGAAGTGTAGGGCGTCCCCCCACTAGATGGAGTGACGACCTGGTAAGATATGCAGGAAGTCGATGGATGCAGGTGGCTCAGGACCGTGCTTTGTGGCATTCTTTGGGGGAGGCCTATGTTCAGCAGTGGACTTGTAAAGGGCTGTAATGATGATGATGATGATGATAAAGTTCCCACCTTTGAGAGATTGAAGGCAACTTGTTGGTGGGTGAGACAAACATGATCGAAAAATGCATATACTCAACGTCAGTGACACAAACCCTTTCTGATGGCGAATTATTAATATTATCTTATAACTGCCTATTGGCTATATCTGCCATTGTATTGGTTGGTGGAGCATATATGTCGACCTCATGCGGGTGGTAGCTGGAGGGAGAATCTGAGGAGGCTCTCAAGGCTGCGGCCGAAAGCCGCGCAACGTGGGACCCCATTCCCTTGAGGTGAGCGGTAGACTCATAACACGCTCTGCGGCCAATTGGCCGTGCTGACCATGCAATTGGTGGTGATGCCTTACACTTACATCACGTCTGCAGAAACGGCGGTCTGGCAGGTGGTGGCGCTCACGGAGGGCTTTTTATGGTCAGTGTGCCGATTGTTGCCTAACCCGTGTGACGTACATTTCACTGTGCCTGGATTTGATCGTATTCTGTATGGCGTTTCTTCATTGACATGCGCGACTTCGGTCGATGTTTGTGCTTACGCACTATCAAGGGGCCAAGTCCTCTTTTACTGGTTCGCCAGTTATTTTGCTGTGGACTACGGTCCAGTTCCCAACTTTGCGTACCCTTTGGGGTAAGCGCATTAAAATGGTTGGCGCTCACCGTGCGCGGCGTGTATGGGGCCGTGTACCTCCTCCACATTTTTTTTTAAATGTGGGAGAGCGAAGCCCTTGTAACTGGTATTTGATATATATGATATATGATATAAATATTGTGAGCCTTTTCTAAGCGGGAAGGGATTAATTAATAAGGAATTGACTGTTGTGAACCAGATACAAGTGGAATAGGGACAATTTATTGTTCTTAACCTTTTTGAGCTCTGTCTTCGTGCACGGGGTTCTTTAGCTTATAAGACTCTACCAACAGCTTTCGATTGCTCTCGTGAATATTCATTCTTGCAAGATACACCTAAAAGAACTAAGTTACTATACAAACACAACGTAAAAAAGGGTCCTAACTAAGACGATCACGCCATAAATTTATTAAACGGCCTATTTTTAAACTTTATAGTTATACTGGTCACGTAAATTAGATATATTTATATATTTTACAGATATAGATTCTAAAGAAATACAAGTATAAGTGGATATATAGTAGAAAAGAAAAAAAGATGGGGGGGGGGTCGTTACACCGTGATCCATAGACATCTACATCTATCCTCAATAAAGAGTCAAAATGCAGATGCGTAGTCACCCGTGAGGACTAAGATGGAATGTCTCTTTTCCAGTAAAAATGGTCTCCGGTTCTCTACAATCACCATACAAAACACAGCAGTGATAAGCTATTTTACGCTGGTATTTTGTGAGAGCGTGGTCCTTCCCCGTTTGAGCCGACCCATTCGTGCTACAACTATACTACTGATATAGCTGCAGCATGGCTCTACCACGTTAAAAGCTCTACATCGCCACCATTAATATGATGCTCCGCTAGATTGATGCAATCTTTTGCTCACTATCTATTCAATCGGTATTTTAAGGACGCACTGATATATAAATTAGAATAGAAATGAAGATCCTACACTAGGACTTTACCACTCTCCCAAGCGACCAATGTCATACCGTCAGGTCTCTTGCCATCGCCTCTAAATATTCCACAGGGCTCTCAAACCGAGGGAACGTTATAGAGATAAGAGCTCTTCGGATTATATCGTTTAAAGAACCGTGCCGGGAAAACATACCAGCACTTTTCTTACATGAAAGTCCGAGGAGCCCAAACTTGTCGACGCTGCTACCACAGGGGCACTCATAGGGTTGACAAAGCGCCGCTCCTAGTCGGATTTCTACGGCGTTGGGCAAACTTTCCCCATCAAGTAATGTACCGAGATTATTTGATGGTAAAGCGTGCAACCAGTGACTAGATTCCTTAGTCGAAACAGCTAAAAGGCGTGCTTTATCTTGGTCACTATGGAAATTATGAAACAAATCTTTCTATACGCTCTGTACCAACGAAATAACCTACTGTTTTTGTTGGTTAACTTCCAGCGGCACTTTTTCGCCGGAATAGAGCGTTTGCCATGTCTGCCATGCCTTCGTAGCAAAGCACAGGTCTACTTTATTATTTAAAATTATGTTACATAAATTACTGACACTATGCACGGAAGCTTAGATTGCAGGCAATGCAACGCTAGAAAGATTTCTCACACCAATACCACCACATTTTATAGGTAAAGTAGCTTGAGTTCAGGCTGTTGTATTTAAAGTTAAATTTAGATTTTTTTATTTAGCTATTTTATTATTATTATCAATATCTTTTAAAATATCCGAACATTTCCAGACTGGACTCGAGCGGAGTGAGTATGTAAATCCAGGTACAAGGAGACAATATTTTAAAATAGTAAGAGCAATGTGGGGGTTTAATTTATACAATTTATCAACGTAGATTAAAAACTCATTAAATTTTATTTTTAAAACAGGTTTAATACTATTGAAAAATAACGGGTCATCTAGCAGGTATATTGATTCCTTACTGAGTTTTTATTCCTGGAGAATTGTGACTGAAATTTTGAATTAAAGTGTCTCTGTGAGAAGTAGGTAAATTATTGGAAAAAAAATTTTTCACTTTTATTGCTATTTGGTTCAAGAACAATATTTTTAAAATTTCGTAAAATATGACTACGATCACTGAGAAGATGGCTGGGTGCTACCATCTGCTTGGGATCCCATAATTAATAAAATTAAATCCCAACCCAAGCATACAACTGCAAGACTTCATGATACTGTAAGCTTATACTGCGTAGATCGGAACAAAAATTAATATTTTAATCTGAAGGTAGCCGTGGTTAACTATGACATTGGGACGTCATACACCTCAGTACCCCCCGTGACCACGGGTGCTGAAAAGTGCTCGAAACTTCGGGAATATAAAATAAGTTAATATATGCGATAGAATCCGTAAAAATTAGTTTTATTTAAATGTGTAGTGTTTGCGTAAATATTAGAAATCACCATTCTCCTTTTTTTTTGAAGGCACGTAATCTTTCGTAATCAACAAGGCTTTGGATATGATTCGCCATAATCATAACGCGTCCTCCATGATATACCACAAAACACGTACCCGCGTCGTCTGCACTCATCGATTTCCTGTTTGTATTACCTGATCGTCACTTTACGTGGCAGGGACGTCCCTCCACTTTCGTTACCGGTACGATGCTGTTACTCGAGAACGTCTCTTCCTGAACAGTTGTCGGTTCTTTCTACTATGACTGGCCCATTGCCACTTCAGTTTACTAATCCGTTGGGCTATATCAGTTACTCTGGATTTATTGCGGATATCTTCATTACGAAACCTATCATGCAGAGAAACTCCGATCATACCACTTAAGTTCTATCTCTAATGCGGATATTGTAAATTAACTAACTAACTTACTAATGCATATTGTAAGTTTTAAATTTCTTTTAATATTTAATTAAGCTATACTATAATTTGCCAGTATGTGTTTTCCCATCCGATTACAATTAGAGTAAACAAAGGTAAATAGGTAATACCATCGTCGCATACATCACCTTTTACCATCTGGCGGGATAGATAATAGTTAAAATGTGCGAGAATCCTTACAATTATATAATTAAAATAAAATTGAACATATTTACTAAAACGTTTCCTTTGTATTTGACCGTTAATATAGCTACGTGCGTGCTTTAAATAAATGCAAATATTAAATTGCATGTTTTGATAACAGTCGTTTAACAAGGTAAAACGGCTCAAAGCGAAATTAAAACTTGTTGCCATCGTTGCTGCGGAGAATTCATTTACAAAATATAATATTTTTTGTATTTTATGTCAACATTTCATTATTAAAATAGTTTATTTTGGCGATCATGGCTTGTTTATTAAAATACATTTTACGTTGTGGATCCTGGATTCGAATCATAGTTGAAAACATAAACATACCGCGCGATGATTCTCCAAAAATTTTCTAAGACTTTTTGATAATCCGTAAAGCCGTTTCTTGTTTTATGAGCAATATCGCCACAGCACTCGGCTGCTATCTTGGATATAACTCACTAGCGGTCAAAATGTGTAATTACATTTTTAGAGGACTTAAATAAAAGGTGTTGTAGTTATGTTATGTATTATTTAGCTGCATTAAATCAATTAAATCATCAATAATTGTTTATAATTAATATTTTTGTTTTAATTGTATGGCTATATCAAATATAAAATATCATGTACCTAATACTGTAGCAGTTGTGTAATGACTGCAGCACGAATAAATCGGCTCGACCGAGGAGACACTACACTCTCATATTGAAAATTATTATATATATAATATTATATAAATTCCACTGCCGAACATCAACCGTCCCATAGATTGCCTTATCGAGGAGAGTTGCCAAATTTGCCACGCTTGGCGAGTGGGTTTACCACCGCATTTTTTTTAATTGCTCTATGTTGCTATCAAGAAGATGTTGTTGAAACAAATCTGATTTATAAAATTTAATTATTTCGGTGACCTATTTAAAATAGCTCAGTTTATCTATCAATTTGGTACTTTCAACATTCATAATGAGCAAAAGTTTCATTCGATATGTTTTATATATCCTTGCTTAATGCTTAGATTAGATTTTAAGTATAATATAACTAGTAACCCTAAATTACTGTTTTCTTGATCCACTTAATGTGGACACATGCTTTTATACCGCAACTTGCCTATTTACAATGTAATTTTTCGCTAAGATATACAAGATTTAATAGAAATAAACTGGGAATATAAATAAGTAATTACTCATGAATTTTAGAGGAGGATTATATATTATGAATTGTACCTCGATCAACACTATTGTGACATTCCTCGGGGAGGCATTATAATAATAATCATAATAAATTTATTTATAAGAAATATGATAGAAAGATGTTCGTATGAAATAATAAAATATCACATATTTCACCAATTTTGGTATATGAAAACTTATGATTAGAAAATACAACATATTTAAGTAAAATTAAACGTGCATCAGTTTGCATCATTTGCTGTGCACAGAACGTGTAATTGTCTTTAATGGCGATAATGATGATGTAACACCACCCAAAACAATTATTTTTAGACACTGACCTGAGATCTGTTTCGTACGGGAAACGAACCCTCTACCTCTACCAATAAATAACACCACAGCTAACCGCTTAACCACTTACTCTAGTATATGACATAATATACTACTTTTGGATTTCTTGGTATATTTCAAAGCGAAAAAAACTCCAGATTGGAATTCTTATTACGTATCTGATATCATACCGAAGTTCATATAAACAGGATAATTTTGCTGAGAAAAGAATTAAGTTAAAGATTACGTGTAAAATCCTTGGCAAGAGTATTTTGTCCAAAGCTGGAAAAACGGGGATGAAGATTTTAAAACACCTATTTAGACATCATTCTAATTGTAACTTTGAATGTATAGTAGTGATAGAGTCTTTTTTTGTATTTTTGGCAACCGCAACAAAGGAAGTATGTCGAAGAAGTCTCGTACATAATATGAGTACGTTTACTTTGTGCTATATCCTTTTTTACTAATATGTTGTTAATAAACTACATTTATAATTGTAAATATACTCTTTATTTAGTATATTAAATGCGAATTTATTATTCTCCTATAAACAGACAGCAAAAATGCGAAAAAATTGAAAGGCTGACACGTTAGAATGTCCACATCTGACAAATATGAACTTAATGTCCCTAGAGAACTGTTGTAGCTACCGACGTGGAAATATTTTACCGCGATGTTTTCATAGTGAGACTTCTATTTGTAGGGTTTTTAAAACTGGCTAGTGTCAGTGACTCAATATAATTTATTTTATTGATCATGACTGTGTATAAAGAAGACAAATAAGAAGCAAAGAAATCATAGAAAAAATCTCGATTCTTCATTTGTAGTATAATAATAGTTTTGGAAATCACTCTTTGACAAATATTTAAAATAGTTTCTTACTTCTCAAAATGAATTAAGATATAACAGTAAAAATGAAAAAAAATATATATTGATAGAGCGAATTTCTTGTTCTGTGGTTTTTTGTTATACACACACACACACACACACACAGGAGCAGCTCCTGTCTGTCTGTATAACAAAATATAGTTTAAAAACGTCTTCCAATGCAACGCGAAGAGTTTCGAGAATATAACGTCACCATGTCTTACAACTCTCTGCAGTTGGATAGGTTTTGAACTCAGGTTCTGTACTCGCATAGCCATCGTAGCCCTACTGAACAAATACTTCAGCACTTCGATATACCGGCAATCAACGTGGCACCGCTGAAGAGACTGCAGCACCGCTCAAATTTCGACAGAATCAAAGGCTTTCTCGTAATCCACATACGCAATACAAAGTGGCAGATTGTACTCTTCGGACTTCTGTACAATTTGCCGAATGGTAAATGTATGTGCTCTATGGAGCCAAAGGCTTTTCGGAAACCGGTTTGTTCGGAAGGCTGGAAGTCGTGGAATCTGTCTGGGTGCGAGGCGATTCGTAATGACTCTCGAAAATAGCACGCAGACTCGTCTCAGAAGGGAAATCTGTATGTAGTTCTTCAGCATTGTCGCGTTTCTTGAAGAACAAGACCCCATACTTCTGCTCTACGCCTCTAGAGTAAAGCCATCATGAAGACCGGAATTAAACATCTCCTGGAGGACTTCAAGTACTGGTTTTCTACCCGCGATGCAGTTTAGTTTGGCGATTAAGGCAAATTCTCCCTAATAGGATAGTCGAATATGAAGCTGTGGACTTTTACGAGGTAAAGAAGAAGTTTTGACCACCATGATAAAGGGTCGACCTAGTTTTATTCAAAAGCAACCGGCTATGGAAAAAAAAAACAATAGCCTACGCCACAGAATAAATAATGGTACCTACGCTTAAAACTAATGTTATGTTTAACTTATTATTTAAAACTAACATTAATCGTCAATCAAATAGCAGGTAAAGTATAATAGTTTTAATTAAGCGAGTAAATTTAGTGAAAAAATGACAAAAGTACACTCGTACTCAACCATGACCCCCATGACATCCTCTACATAATAGGCTATTCAAACAGACTAAGACTAAAGTTCTAGTTTTTACTTCCAATTATGACGCGAACGTGACTTAATTAACCTCTTTGACCTTGACATTTTATTTCTTAAAAGATGGTAAATATAAAATAGAGTCATTACTATGTTCTTATCTAAAAAATAAAAAAAATATATTTAACAATTAAAATATCGAATTATTTGTATGAAGGTCAAGTGAGCGCTAGAGTAACGACGATTGCAAGATTGTCGATAAATTAAATGTTTAGAGAAATTATCAATTTCTGTATAGTGGCGGTGGTATAAATATTCATATCATTCCGTGGGTTTCGTAAGAGGCGACTGATCCACTGTTCAGTTACAGTACCGTGGAACAGAATGTAGCAACTAGACAAGTATACCCTCTATGAGGGATATAGTGGAAGCCTATGTTCAGTGGGGGTTTTTATAGGATCTAACGGTGTTTGTTGTAATAATGACAAGAAAAAATGTGGGAGGAAAAAAAGGTGAACATTTTTTTCTAAATTTAATCTCGGTGGAACGCGGATACTCCGTGCAATGTTTAGGGCAGCGTTGCAAAAGTGGGTAGTATTTGTGACAGTAAAATTCTGTGCTCCCATTTATTTCCATGGCTAATGACCAGCAGTGGAAGGAAACTGTAAGGAGAGGGGGGGATTAATTCTATTATTTGAAAAAATATTTCTGTGTGTAAAAAAGTCATCAAACATCATCAAACAATTCATTAAACAAAAGTAGCATAAACAAGTTCAATGGTTAAAACAGTAATAAAACAGTATTAAAAAAGATGGGTCAGAGCGTAAAACAATAGATTATTTTAAAAGAAAACTTGAGGTTTTGGAATCGTATTGGCAAGATTATCAGAACAATCACAGCAAACTGGTAAAAAGTGAGAGTCGTACACATCCCTACTTTACAAATTCCGAGTACGACATTGCAAGGGAGCAATATAACTCGGTAAAAGAAATCATTAATCAGCAGTATCAGGATTTCCTGGCTAGCCAGAAATATTATCCAGCCCTTGAAGGTAAAACAAGTCAACAGGTGGAACAGCGTGGATTAGGTGAGCCGTCTTCAGGAAGGTCGTCGGAACCGCAAGAGGCTCTTCGCCCACAGGCACATCGAGGAACAACAAGTAAGTTAGATGACATGTTGCGCAAACAATATATTAATTTTAAGGCATTTAAAAGGTCTGTTAGTTGCATAAACATAGATAACATTACGGAAAAATGGGAATTCGAAGATTCTTTAAAAACATTAGAGTCGCGGTGGTCGGCTATAGATTCCCTGCATTGGGAAATTGATCATGATCTCAATGGGGACGACGAAGAGTATGCAACTACGTTTAGTGTGTATGAACAGGAATTTATGGATTTAAAGAGAAAACTCAATTCCAAAACGTGGTCTGTCAATCACCGAGAAAACAGTACACCCAGAATGGATATCCCTACATTTAACGGCAATTATAACCAGTGGATACCATTCAAAGATCTTTCGAGCACCCATCTCCCCAGACTTGGAGCTGCAGTCGGCGAGTAGTGTTAGTGCAGTGAGTGCGCGAAATCAAAGAAAGGCTTACCGTAAGTCTAGTGTTTTCACAGTGAGTGCTAGTGCGCGAAATTGTGATGTTGACCGTCAACATATGGGCAATATAGGTGATGTGTCGTGTGAAATTGAAAAACAAAACAAAGCGTGTTCTCCCATACCGCAAAGACGTTTTAATATCTAATTATAAAAATAATTGTTTAATAATAAGTTAGATACTGTAACCATTTTCATCTTACAAATAACAATCATTCACTAGGTTAAGTTACAAATTGTTTATCACCTTGTTACTTAGATAAGATCATCTCATCAATCACACATCACCTAACTTACATTATAATCATCTCTTCACATTTTGGCCCGGCAGCATGTACGGTCCAACCGTACCTTTCTGCTTGCGTTAACATTTTACGCAATGTATAGCGATTGCATTGCGTAGTTGGACAATTATAAAAACTGAGTTAGTTCACGTTTTCACCGTAAACGCGACGGACGCGAACTCATCAACATAACATTTAACATTAACATTTAGCATTATTCAACATATTTTAATTATATATTTTTTACTTGTTATTAAACTGTTTTAATGACAAGAAAAAATGTGGGAGGAAAAAAAGGTGAACATTTTTTTCTAAATTTAATCTCGGTGGAACGCGGATACTCCGTGCAATGTTTAGGGCAGCGTTGCAAAAGTGGGTAGTATTTGTGACAGTAAAATTCTGTGCTCCCATTTATTTCCATGGCTAATGACTAGCAGTGGAAGGAAACTGTAAGGAGAGGGGGGGGATTAATTCTATTATTTGAAAAAATATTTTTGTGTGTAAAAAAGTCATCAAACATCATCAAACAATTCATTAAACAAAAGTAGCGTAAACAAGTTCAATGGTTAAAACAGTAATAAATAACAAAATAAACAATTCTACTGAAAAATAAAATTAAATATTATGTCACTTCTACTCTACAACTAAGGCAGATCAAACGAATCACCATATTATGTTAAAATTCAATATTTATATGTTAAAATCAAATAAATACTATGAAGAAAGAAATAAGGACATAGAAACACTCGATTTTCATAAAGAAAAGAAATATACAATATAATTATATCGATATACTCAGTACGAGCCTAAAGAAATTAAATCATAGGCATATACTTTAAAACGCTATCTTTGACCAACACCTTTTTATTACCGACTTCAAACAGGAGGAGGAAATCGACTGTATGTTCTTTTATGTGTGTTACCCCATAACCTCCTTCTGGGTGAACTGATTTCGATGATTCTTTTTTTATTTTATTAGGAATAATTAACTTTTAAAAACAGTATAATTACTTACCTTTTATATAAAAACTAACAAAAAACTTCCATTTGACAACTTTCCATTGGACCTACTTAATTTTTTTAAGTAGTTGCCTCTTACACTCACGCGGTGAAGGAAATAAGACTAAAGTATGTGACGTAAACGCGACGCGTAGGTAAAGGCGGAAACTCGTAATTTGAAGTAAATTGGATAATTCAAAGAAGCGTAAATTAGTAAATAAACTAATTCTTATAAAATTTTAGTTATATAATTCATATAAATAACATTTAAAAAATAATTGGTCTGAGTTTTCTTCCTGGCACGTCTTCCTTGTGAAATCGATTACCACCAGCGATTTTTCTGGACCAATATGACTTAGGGACCTTCAAACGAAGAGCCTACTCCTTTTTAAAAGGCCGGCAACGTATCTGCATATCCCCTGCTGTTGCAGTTGTTCATGGGCGGCGATAGTCACTTACCGTCAGGTGAGCTGCTTGCTCGTTTGCCCCCTCTCTTATAAAAAAACCACTAATATCCCCCTACGTTATAGCCATGCATTGACTAATTTAAAAGCTTAAAGAAATGATTAGATAATCCTTTGTAACAATAGTATCATTTCAGCGATTCATTACGATTTCTATGTGTATGACCCTGAATCTCATTCCGAATAAATTATTACAATAGTTATTTTAATTTCTGTTATTTTTTATTTGTTATTCCTTGTTATTCAGAATTATAAGGTATTTTTAACTTCATAGTCAACAGTTGATTTTACACAAGCACTTAAGTACATAACTACTTAATCTAACAAACTTGAAAATTGTATAACAATGATACAGCCTATTAAAAATTATTGATCTTTTGAACAAAGTGCTATGTGAGATAATATATTTGTTATAATTTTATTTGAATTTGATTTGTTGCATGTTAATAATTATTTTAGAAATAACAAATTTATCATTTTAAGTACATAGCTTCTTTTTAATTTTCTTCTACTCGTTAAGAAGAAAACGATTTTCATTGCAGTTGTTATTTTATAACTTTCAAATAATTGTAAGTTATAAAAACATAATAAAATATCAGTAACTTTAGATTGCAGCCTAAAATAATAAAAAATATTAACACCTTTATATGAAACTAATTTCACCGATTTAATCGCGTTTGATTTAAACTTTTTAATTAAAATAAGTTTCAAGTTATGTGTACTGTTCGCGTAAATAGAAGAAATCATTAAATAAAACCTTTGATTTTAATTTCCCAGTAATAAATTCATAATTTTTGGATTGAAATAGTATTCAGTATTTTTCCATAAATATTTTTATAAAAAAATAACAATCAAATTCATTATGGTGTACAAGGTGAAACATGGTATATGTAATATACGTGAAAATTAATTAATTTGTGCTCAAGTATATTGGCGTTGATAACACATACGATATATTTGATCAACTAAACTACGGTGTAAGCAGTTGTATGTTTCACTTACGATTTTTAGCACTTACAATAAGGTAAAAACAATATCTCTAAAAATTTTATTAATTCACACTTCAATTTGAAATCCTAAGAATGCTTTCAAAATTATATACATATGGTAAAAATTCTCGAGTGGCAGCCTCGTACCGGTAGACGAAGTGTAGGGCGTCCCCCCACGAGATGGAGTGACGACCTGGTAAGACATGCAGGAAGTCGATGGATGCAGGTGGCTCAGGACCGTGCTTTGTGGCATTCTTTGGGGGAGGCCTATGTTCATCAGTGGACTTGTGAAGGGCTGTAATGATGATGATGATGATGATGATGGTAAAAATTTAATTGGTGGCTTTTAATACAGTAGAGCTACCATCTAAAATATCTTTAACCCTTTCGCTGTCCCGTGCACTACATATAGGTCATTGCTATTGTCTTACTATTGTGTCTCAAAACCGGACAGTGAAAGTGTTAAATGGCTCTCCTATAAAGTTCGGTTATTGAACATACGATAGTGTACTTTAGGAGCCATCGATATATTAAACAGTATATAACATAAATTTAAACCAGAGATTATATTAAAAAAAATCGCGTCATAAAATAGATGACATCTTGAGAATTTACGTGTGAAATGTGCAGTTATCAGGATTTGTACGGTCCAACCGTACATTTCTGCTGGCGTTAACATTTTACGCAATGTATAGCGATTGCATTGCGTAGTTGGACAATTATAAAAACTGAGTTAGTTCACGTTTTCACCGTAAACGCGACGGACGCGAACTCATCAACATAACATTTAACATTAACATTTAGCATTATTCAACATATTTTAATTATATATTTTTTACTTGTTATTAAACTGTTTTAACATAAAATATAAATTATTATTGAACAGTCGTCCAATACCCGAACATTTTTTGGTCCTTCGAGCGAAACATTAACATTTTTGGTCCTTCGAGCGAAACATTAACATTTTTAGTTCTTTGAAAAGTGAATTGGACCCTCGCGTGTTTCAAGGACAGTGAGCTGACAGTGAGAACTAGCGAACTCAAACATAACAGTGGTCATCTTGCTCAACATCCTCAACATTTGGCTTGGCAAAACAGCAGCTTTTCCAGGTCAAGAATCAACGTGTCGGCAAGTTGGTGAGCAGCAGAACCAACATCAGCAGTAATCAGCAGTGTCAAAGTAAGATCTTTCCTTTTTTAACAGTTTTCATTTAGGTAACAGAATGGAAAACGTACACGCTAATCAGGTTGAGATTGTAGGAGCTATTCGTAAAATTGGTGTCAATATTAAAACAGATGGGTCAGAGCGTAAAACAATAGATTATTTTAAAAGAAAACTTGAGGTTTTGGAATCGTATTGGCAAGATTATCAGAACAATCACAGCAAACTGGTAAAAAGTGAGAGTCGTACACATCCCTACTTTACAAATTCCGAGTACGACATTGCAAGGGAGCAATATAACTCGGTAAAAGAAATCATTAATCAGCAGTATCAGGATTTCCTGGCTAGCCAGAAATATTATCCAGCCCTTGAAGGTAAAACAAGTCAACAGGTGGAACAGCGTGGATTAGGTGAGCCGTCTTCAGGAAGGTCGTCGGAACCGCAAGAGGCTCTTCGCCCACAGGCACATCGAGGAACAACAAGTAAGTTAGATGACATGTTGCGCAAACAATATATTAATTTTAAGGCATTTAAAAGGTCTGTTAGTTGCATAAACATAGATAACATTACGGAAAAATGGGAATTCGAAGATTCTTTAAAAACATTAGAGTCGCGGTGGTCGGCTATAGATTCCTTGCATTGGGAAATTGATCATGATCTCAATGGGGACGACGAAGAGTATGCAACTACGTTTAGTGTGTATGAACAGGAATTTATGGATTTAAAGAGAAAACTCAATTCCAAAATGTGGTCTGTCAATCACCGAGAAAACAGTACGCCCAGAATGGATATCCCTACATTTAACGGCAATTGTAACCAGTGAATACCATTCAAAGATCTTTCGCGCACCCATCTCCCCAGACTTGGAGCTGCAGTCGGCGAGTAGTGTTAGTGCAGTGAGTGCGCGAAATCAAAGAAAGGCTTACCGTAAGTCTAGTGTTTTCACAGTGAGTGCTAGTGCGCGAAATTGTGATGTTGACCGTCAACATATGGGCAATATAGGTGATGTGTCGTGTGAAATTGAAAAACAAAACAAAGCGTGTTCTCCCATACCGCAAAGACGTTTTAATATCTAATTATAAAAATAATTGTTTAATAATAAGTTAGATACTGTAACCATTTTCATCTTACAAATAACAATCATTCACTAGGTTAAGTTACAAATTGTTTATCACCTTGTTACTTAGATAAGATCATCTCATCAATCACATATCACCTAACTTACATTATAATCATCTCTTCACATTTTGGCCCGGCAGCATGTACGGTCCAACCGTACATTTAGTACGGTTGGACCGTACATGGACAATTATAAAAACCGTAGTTGGACAATTATAAAAACTGAGTTAGTTCACGTTTTCACCGTAAACGCGACGAACGAGAACTCATCAACATAACATTTAACATTAACATTTAGCATTATTCAACATATTTTAATTATATATTTTTTACTTGTTATTAAACTGTTTTAACATAAAAAATAAATTATTATTGAACAGTCGTCCAATACCCGAACATTTTTTGGTCCTTCGAGCGAAACATTAACAGGATTATTTCTATTATTAACACGACAGTCACTCACAGAAAAACTAACCATTTTGGAAAAAAGTTACTTACAAAATAATAATCACTATTTTATTAAAAAATTACAACATATCTAGGAGCTATTTCTTTCGTGCCGACTTGTGCCAATATCCTTTTCTATCTTGCATTTATGCCAAAAAGAATTTTCTTCTCCCTTGTACACTATGTTGGTCTATATGCCAGTATCTCTTGCTCAGTGCAAGTGTCACTTTGTTATTTTTTTCAAATTCTAAATTTTACGTTATGATTTTTCTATAGAATAAAAGTAACAAACGACCACACAGATCACCTGAGTGAATGCTGTTGCCCATACACATGTACATCTATTCTCAATTAAGAATGATAGTGCAGATTCGTCATAACACTCACGTCAAGTAGTAAGATGAAATACCTCTTTCCCAGTAACTAGGGGTCTCCGGTTTTCTACACTAACTATAGAAAACAAAGCAGCATTAAGCTGATATTTTACGTTGGTATTCTGTGAGGGCGTGGGCCGTCCTCAGTCAAGCCTACGCTTTTGTGCTACAACTATAATATAGCTGCAACTTGGCTCCATCGCGTAAAATTTTAAGTGATTTTAATCAAGGCAAGTCTTTTATCAAGGTCTGGAGTGTATAAAAAGTTAGTATTAGCTAATACTGATTTTAGGCTCTTCAGCTTCAAAGCATATGAGTGCCCGGGGGCAGTAGTCATTTGCCATATAATAACTAATAAAAAATTAACATGAAAGATCTATTGGGATTCAATACCGCCCTGTACAAGTACTTCTAACAAATTTGAATTTTTTTATATAAACTAGAATAGAAATGTTTTCTTTCGACTACCTCGTTGATCTAGTGATCTTAAACGCGACTGATGATTATGAGGTGCGGGGTTCGAATCCGGATCGGGTCTAAACAGTTATTAAGTTTTTCTAACAAGAAATTCTCAATAGCAGCCCGGAGTCAGGAAGTTAACGTTGTTACTAACCCGTGCCTCAAAGAGAACTGTTATATCCCTTTTTACAACGCAGTTAAATCTTAGTAAGCATTTATTCAATCACACGGTACTTTTCCTATATATGACGTCAATCAGTAATTGCATTGTTCTTTTCCATATTAATTTTATTCCATTTTACAGTCAGTTAGATTCAGAGCCCCGGGTAGATCGGACATAGATTCCGATACGTATTAGAGTTCGGAAATCAGGGTTAATATTAATTGTGTGTGTAAACTTTTTATAATAAACGCTTAAGTTTACCTTGTGGTTTTTTTTAAAAAGACAAACGGGATCGGCCTCCTAACAAATTGGTGTCAGAAGTGGGATGCCAAACAGAAGGTCATAGAAGACATTGGCATCCGAATCCGAGGTCCACGAAATCATCAAGGGCGACATTAAGCCTTAGCCGTGCCTAAGCCTGCACCTACCACAATTTTGAACGACGATCAGCCTCCGCTCTGAAGCGTGAGCCCGCTCCACTTACACCTGGTCCTGAAATCTCCCGTCTGGCCGACGATAAGTCTCCACCAGGAGCCCGCACCAGCTGGATCTAACTCACCAACAAAAATTATTTCAAGAACTTTCTACGCCTTCCGGTCCTGCTTTTTCCCACGACGTGACGGAGTCACCGCGTCAGCAATCTCGCCTGCCAGCCGCCACGAGTGTAACGTTTCACCGAGCTATTGTTACGGCGCTTAAATGCTACGTGTAGAAATTACTATTTTTCTGTAAGTCATTTTGTATTCTGTTTAAATTTAAAATTAACTTTTATTTTATACTGTTTCTGTACTATTACCAATCTTTTACGTTGTTTTATTGTGATTATTTTATATAAGTTTAATATTTAAAATTTAATTCTATGTCGCTTAAAGCAGAGAAAGGTAAAGAAAATATGTCGGAAAAAATCACGCTTTCGTTCTTGACGAAATTTATAAAATCCTATATCGGGGAGAAAGATTCCCTACCCGCTTTTCTCACAAACTGCGACAATGCAATGTCGTTAGCTACACCAGAACAACAGCCTATTCTGTGCAAATTCATCATCTCACAACTAGAGGGAAAAGCACAAGTTGCATGTAGTTTAAAAACCTTTGAAACATGGAATCAAATAAAAACATTTCTCCGTTCTACTTTTGGGGAGAAAAAACACGCGATACGTTTACTATCAGACTTGCAAAACTGTAAACAGTCATCCGAGGACGTCACTAAGTTTTCTTTAAAATTAGAATAAATTTTAACAAAAATTCAAACAGATATACACTATAGTTGCAAAAACGCTGATGAGCTTCCAGGTAGAATAGCCGCCATGGAGGATCTAGCATTAAATACATTTTTGTTAGGGTTAAATCCTGCTATTTCTACTATTGTTAGATGTAGGAACCCTCAAACTCTAAATGAAGCTGTTCAATTAGCGATAGAAGAGGAAAAATTACAAAATCTCCAAACGTGTTCAAAAAATTCAATAAAACAGTGTAGTATATGTAATAAAGTAGGCCATGTTGCTACTCAATGTTTTAAAAATAAAAAACATTTTAATTATAATCATAATAAACAAATTTCTCATTTATCTAGTTCTGATTCTGGTAAATTAATGTGTAACTATTGCAAAAACATAGGGCACACTATTGATCAATGTAGAAAACGACAATATAATATGCAACAACGTCAAAATTTTAATAAAAACTTTAATCATAACTCTAATACTAATTCTAATTATATAAATCGTAGCCCAAATAATAATTCTAATTTTGTAAGCCGTAACCCTATTCCTAATTCTAGTTCCAATTCTGTGCCTATGCACATGACATGTGATAATGACGACGCTGTCGATAACTCTAACTCTTTAAACTGAATAAGATTTCGGATGCATGTCTGCCGAAATCATACTATCGTAACGACAGGAAAACAATTAACACTACTTTTTCTACTAAATCTTATAAAAATCCTTATGCTAAATCTTATTCTAATTCTTATTCTAACTCATCTCGGCAATGCTTTAGCAAGCAACCGAGTCATTCTAACTCATTTACATCTCAGTTACCCAAAGAGGAACTGAGTCATTATAAGTCTATTACATCTCAGCAACCCAAAGAGGTGAAGCTGAGTCTTGCTAGTTCTTATGCATCTCAGTTGGCCAAAAAGGTACAACCGAGTCCTACTAAATCGTTTACTATATCTACATCTCAGCAACCCAAAGACGTGAAGCTGAGTCTTGCTAGTTCTTATGCATCTCAGTTGACCAAAGAGGTACAACCGAGTCCTACTAAATCGTTTACTATATCTTCATCTCAGCAACCCAAAGAGGTTAAGCCGAGTCTTAATGAATCTTATTCTAATTCTATTCCTATCTTTGAAACGAGCATAAATACATACAAGGTTTTGTTACCATATACAAATCTATTTACAAAATATTCTCCTAAGTGTCTCAAACTTCTTATCGATACCGGTGCGAGTGTCTGTGTCATTAAACACTCATGTTTAAAAATGAAAGATGAACTTCTTAAGGACAAAATAAGAATCAAAGGTATAAATGATACGGATACATATTGCGAAACGCTAGGCTCAATCTACTTACAATTTTTATTAAGTGATGAAACTTACAAGTATAAATTTTACGTTATTAGCGATAATATAAATCTTAATTACGACGGTATTATTGGTACAGATTTTCTTAAATATTTTAATGCTAATATAGATTATAGTTCTAAGATAATGGTTCTGTGTGGTTACCAAGTTCCCATTGTATTTCATCAGCCAACGTACATCGTTCCGGCACGCTCAGAAGCAGTTATTGAATGCGCTATATCAAATTACTCGGTCGAGCTTTATCACAATAATGAAGGCTTAGTTCTAGATCATACCTTAAGTGAGGGTATTTACGTCGCAAATTGTATTGTAGCAATAAAACCAAACAAAAAAGTTAACATCACCGTTTTAAACACGACTGACACAGACTTAGAAATTAAAAATTATTTTGTAGAATTGACACCGATCGATTATAATAATTCTATTTCCTGCGAAAATCCAATATCTAGTAAATGTTTGTATTCTATTTCTACTTCTAAATCTAATCGAATAGATCGAGTATTAAGTCTTTTACGCTGCTCCCATCTCAACGATGAAGAAAAGAAAGCACTTTTAAATTGCTGTTCCGATTATACGGATATCTTTCACCTCGAAGGTGAACCCCTTTCGTTTACGAATGGCATCCAACATTCTATAGATATGGGTAACGCGGCCCCAGTTCACGTAAAATCATATCGCTTCCCTGAGTGTCATAAGGAAGAAGTCGATACACAAATTCTCAAAATGCTAAATCAAAACATAATTCGTCCCTCTGTTTCGCCTTGGAGCGCCCCTGTATGGGTAGTCCCGAAAAAATTAGACGCTTCTGGCAAAAGAAAGTGGAAAATAGTCATTGACTATCGCCGTCTTAATGACATCACAGTTTCCGAAAGTTATCCCCTGCCTCTTATCACTGATATCCTAGACCAATTAGGCCATTCCAAGTATTTCGCAACCCTTGATCTTGCTAGCGGTTTCCACCAAATAAAGATGGATCCTAAAGATGCCCCAAAAACGGGATTTACTATAAGTACTAATTCGAGCATGTCTGGTCACTACGAATTCACTAGAATGCCCTTTGGTTTAAAAAACGCTCCTTCTACCTTCCAGCGCCTGATGAATACTGTCTTATCAGGTTTGCAAGGTCTACACTGCTATGTTTATCTAGATGATTGCATAATTTATAGTCATAATTTAAATGAACATATGGAAAAATTAAAACTAGTATTCAATAAGCTGCGCGAATACAATCTAAAATTGCAACCAGATAAGTGCGAATTTTTAAGACGTGAAGTAACTTATCTTGGTCATATTATCACCGATAAGGGTGTCTCTCCTTATCCAGAAAAAGTAAAAGCAGTGTCACAATTTCCAATTCCTAAGAGCCCTAAAGAAATTAAATCCTTCCTAGTCCTAATAGGCTATTATCGCCGATTTATTGATAATTTTTCTAAATTGACAAAACCACTTACTTCTTTATTAAAAAAGGATAGTACTTTCCACTGGTCTCAAGAACAACAAATTGCTTTCAATGTTTTAAAAGAAAAATTAATCACTGCTCCGCTGCTCCAATATCCAGACTTCTCTCAACCGTTCATAGTAACTACAGATGCAAGCAATTATGCCGTAGATGCAATCTTATCCCAAGGTCCTGTAGGCAAAGATAAACCGATAGCTTATGCATCACGTACTCTAAACCGTCCCGAAGGCAATTATTCAACTACCGAAAAGGAACTTCTAGTCATTCTATTCGCAGTCAAAACGTTTCGTCCTTACCTCTACGGTAATAAATTCAAAATAGTTACCGATCATAGACCATTGGTATTGCTATTTAATGTCAAAGACCCAGGTAGTAGACTCATTCGTTGGCGCTTAAAACTCGAAGAATACGATTACGAAATTGTTTATAAACAAGGCCGTCTTAATTCTAACGCCGATGCGTTATTTCGCTGTCCCGTTAATGTTATAGATATTAACACTTTAAATAATTCTACTTATGAAAAATATTTAAAGGACCAATTTACAAATAAAACTCCTATTTCAAATACAATAATCTTAGAATGTACTCAAGGATTACACCTATCCAAACTAAAAACTATTGCGTGTCCCGTCTCTTTAGATTTTGACTCGTCTATACCTCACTGTGAAGAAATATTAGCACAATTAGACAAGCCTGAGGACTTATTAAATTCCGAACGCGAACCATTTACAATTCAATGCGTAAAGGATAAGAATAAATCTTACTATTTTATGTACACTAAAATTCATCATTATGAAGAAACCAAATTTAAAGATATTTACAATTTAATTATAAAACTCAGAGATAAAATTTAAATCGAGAACCCTGATATTACAGATCTCGCCTTATCAGACTTTTCAGATCCATTTTCTAAGCTAGCTTATATTAAAGTATATAATATGATTGCCTATATTTTTCATAACACTAACATTAAAATTCATATATACAAAAATCAATTAATTTATCCTACTCCCGTCGAAATTCCTAAAATTTTAAAAGAGAATCACGATTCACCTATTGCGGGTCACCCAGGTTCAAGTCGTATGTATAGACGAATTAAAGCCGCCTATTATTGGAAAAGTATGCGCTCTGACATTGTAGATTATGTAAAGAAATGCCAATTATGCCAAATTAATAAACCATTAAGAATGTCCAATAAGGCCCAAATGGAAATAACTTCTACTTCCACTAGACCGTTTGAACAATTAGCTCTCGACATCGTTGGTCCTTTACCTGACGCAGGTTTTCAAAAATTCAAATTCATCCTTACATTACAAGATGATTTAACTAAATTTTCAAGTGCTTATCCCCTGGTCACAGCTACCAGTGAAGAAATAGCCAGAAATCTTGTACATTTTATGTCTCTTTTCGGTTTCCCTAAAACAATCTTAACGGATTTAGGTACTTGTTTTACGTCTGATTTATTTAAAGAATTAACTCAAATCTTAAAAATCAAGGCTTTATTTACTACTCCTTACCACCCACAAACAAATGGAGCTCTAGAACGCTCACATGCTACTTTAAAAGAATACTTAAAATCTTTTGTTAATGAAAACCAGAACGACTGGCATTGTTATTTATTTACCGCAATATTAGCTTATAATACTACCCCTCATTGCACTACCAATTTCACCCCTCATGAATTATTATATGGTTATAAACCTAATATCCCTAATTCTCTATATGAAACGAACAATAATACCACTTATAATGAATATATTCGAGCTTTACAATATCGAATGCGTTTTAGTAGAGAAAAGGCCATTCAAAATATAATTAATAGCAAAGAAAAATCCAAACAATATAACGATGTAAGTTCACGCGAAATTTCTTATAAAATTGGTGACTTAGTTTATATAAAACACCATCACCGACTCCGTAAGGCTCTATCACCTATATGGAAAGGTCCATATAAAATTATAAAAGTCCATAATAAGCACAACGTTACTTTACAAGTACGACCTACCTAAACATGTTAAGTATCATATAAACGAGATTAAGCCTGCTATTAACACTCCTTAAATTTAACTTATTTTATATATTTTTCAGAGCTTTATGCTATGGAAGCCAAAGCCACGCTGAGTCGAGGATCATACCTATATCACATAGTCCTGGAATTTATTTTGAACCTATTACGCATATTAACTTTTATAACGATTATTGGAAGGTTATAACACATATAAAACTTATACCTTTAGCTTCTTATCTCAATAAAATTGAAAATTTATTATATGATACCTTAAACCTTTGTTCCAAAATAAATACTGACGAATTTTCCCAATGTAAAGATTTTTCAAATCCTATAGAGATTTTAATAAAATATAATTACGTGAAATTGCAATCCCTAGCACATATAATCAATAATAATCAATCGCCAAATAGAGTTAAAAGATCTCTAGAATTTGGAGGCGAAATTCTTAAATTTTTCTTCGGTACTCTAGACGCAGATGATGCGCGAAAATATGATGCCGCGATAGAATTATGTCGGAAAAGTGAAACAGAACTATTTAATTTATTCAGAGACAATATTCACATAATTAAATCTACCATAAATAATTTTAATGCCACTATTTATAAATTAAACCAAAATGAATTAAGATTAAACTCACTAATTAATAAAATGAATGAAATTGTTTCGCAAATCACAAAAACCGATAATTTACTTATTAACATTTCTAGAATAAATAATTTATTGAACTTAATTGAAAGCTCCTTACTTGCTATTTCTAACTTGCTAGACACGACTATAAATGCTATCCTATTATCCAAGGTAAATGTTTTGCATCCTAGCGTGATTAGCCCTTTAAGTCTTTATAATGAATTAACCAGGCATATCAATCAAATAAATAAACGTTTAGATTTTCCAGTGCAATTGAACATACATAATATTCATTCGTTAATTGATGTTTCGAAACTTAGTTCATATTATTATAACAATAAGATTGTTTTCAGCTTGCAGATTCCATTAATAACACCTGATAAATTCATTGTTTATAAAAATATCCCATTACAGACTCCTCACGACGAGTCGCATATACAAACGTTTGCACTTATTCAACCTTCTAATTCTTATATTGCTTTAAGTGACGATAGAATACATTATACTATGTTTAATAACTTAGATGATTGTAAATTTATTAATAATAACTATTCTATTTGTGAACTATTTACTATAACGTCTAGCATAAATAATCCTAATTGTGAATCGAAATTATTAACAGAAGTAACTCTTTCCTTACCTTCTGAATGTAACTCCAAGTTATTATTTGGCCAAATCAATATTTGGCATAAATTAATAAATAATAGATGGATATATGTACAATCCAATGTAAATAAATTAACTATCAAATGTAACGATGATATTACTGATCATTCTATTATTGGCACAGGTATTGTCAAATTAACCGAAAATTGTATCGGTTATTCCAAAACTATTCAATTATTGCCAACAAGTAGTTTATCAATTTTCGATTAAGTCAACTATAGATATAAGCTTTGATATAACAAGAGATGATTGTTGCAAAAAAGATATATTTAATAAAAGTTTACCATATTTAACGCCAATCTCTCTAAGCAAAGTTAACTTGGATTCCTTAAAATATGCAAACCATCAGCTAGATAGTTTAGAATTTGAATTAAATAATCTTCAAAAGGAATCACATTTTATAAAATACGGTTCATACTATTCCACATTTACTTATATTTTAATTGTATTACTATTTTTGTACTTAGCCTACAAATTATTTAAATGTTCCACTCAGTTCCTCAACCTTAAGTGGCGGCGCAGCTCCACCCAACGGCATGAAAGCCGCCAGCAGACGAACCTGCCGGTGATAAGGCGAGTCGTAGTCAGTGCTGTCATCCGGACAGAGCGCAGACATTAATTTATGCATCGCTGCTTCCAGACCGTCCGGGTGTACACCCGCAAAGGCGATCCCATTGATCACATTTGCAGGCGGACGTACCCTGCCGCTGGAGAGCCTGTATGCAAAGCCCCATGGGTCCTCATTGCCAGAGTTGGCAATCTTCCTGTACTGCGACTGCTGCGCCTCCACCATCATCTTCCTATATCTCGCACGCACACTATGGAAAGCCATCCTGGCTAACTCCTCAGACCTACCTCCCAGACGCCTTTTAGTCTGCCAAGCACGCCTAAGTTTGCATTGCAACTTCCGAGTTTTATCCAGTTCAAATGTCCACCATTCATACCCCCCGACCCCCTGGGGCGACGCTCCCCTAGGCCTTCCTCCGCAGAGCGAATTACGACCCCTGAGAACTCCTTCACTAGGAGAGCCGCGGGTTTTTCTACGTGCAGCCATCCCATTCGTAATTTGACAATCGCCCGGAACCTTTCCCAATCCACCCCTCGGTCACGAAAACGGGGGGGATCCCTAACGGATGCTGCGCGTGTCGTCGGCCTGCTGGTAGTGGCCGTGTAAGTTATTAAATTATGATCGCTGGCGCATACCCCCTCGTGCACTCGCCACTCGGCAAGGTAGACGTCCCCAGTGGAGAGGGTCAGGTCCACGTTAGACTCACCTCTAGGCCCAGAGAAGGTGTAGGGCTGGTCAAGCATATTTGCCAACGTTAAAGCATGTGTGATAATAAACGCCTCCATTTGCTGCCTTCGATATTGTACATTTTGTCCTCTTCCCACGTAGTGTCGGCGATCACAATACCAGAGTGGCGAGTGCGCATTGGCGTCGAGGCCCATGATCACCCTTCTGCCCTTAAGGCAACTCAGGGCGACCTCTAAGTGGTGCAGGTGGTCATCAATAGTGTCGCTAAATTTAAAGTACGCTGACACCACATAGAGGTCCCATCGGTCAGCATGGCACACCACACAAAATTCGTTGCTGAGGTGGCTCAGCACTGCTACCCCAATTGCTGGGTCGGCAAGATAGATGCCCGCCCACGGGTGATAGCCCACCTGAACGATCCCCGCAACCTGGGAGTACTGTTCTTGTACAAGAACAATGTCCAGGTGCAGTTCACGCGCCAGGATGGGCAGCTCAGCCGCGGCGAGCTCCCCTCGACCCAGGTTGATTTGTCCTAATCGTAGTGCCTTGTCTTCCTGGTTAACTATGGGGCTGCCCTTATCGGCAGTACTGAGTGGTGGCCACGGAGCGTTGCTCTGCATACAGCCTTGCTGGGCAGTTCCTCGCCATGGTCACGTGCGAGCCAGAGTCAGTTCTACCAAATCGCTTGCACGTAGCGCACTTCTCCTCCGTGGACTTGCAGGCACCACGTTCATGTCCCGCCTCTCCACATTTCCCACATACGACCTCCTTCGATCGGCAGTACTTCGCAGGATGCCCATACTGTTGACACCTCTGGCAGCACGTGACGTCCACGTAATCACACGGCTCAACCACGTCCCAGCCGACGTATAACCGATTGTATCCGATTAAGATATCTCTCAAGGCAGCCGAACATTGAAGGATCACGGTTGTCCTTCTGCTACCTCTCCAGGACTTTTTGAAAGCAATCCTGCAGTTTTCCTTCACTTTTGCTTCGGTCCATCCACAAGCAGCAAGGTTCTGCTCGTGGAGGCCGCTGATTACATCCTCATTCTTGGGGTCCACCTCAAAACCCCTAAGAGCCACCAGTGGTAAACGTTGTCTGGGCTCCGTCACCCTCAATGTTGGAGGGGCAGCAGTCTTCAGTTTCTCTGCTGCTTCCTGGGACGTGGTTTGGACCACGACACCCGCATTTCCCACCTTCCTCAGCTTGTCAACCTGAAGCCCGCTGGTCTTGGGGTTAACTGCTTTCTTGTGCTCCATCTTCGTATCTTCTGCAGTCTTGAATGGGCCTTCCGCCTCAGCCGGGTAGAAGGCGACAACTGGGCCTTTACTTGCTGGCATCAACATTTGGTCGGCCCCCTTCGGCAGCCTCAGCGCCGCCGAGTAGGAACGTTGCGGTGCCGGGTCCATCGCGTGGCAAGGAACTGCACTGGCCTCAAACTGCGCCAGTCTTCCTCAGCAATCTTCCCCTGTTCTGCTCTAAGTGCTGCCAACTCCAGTTCAGATATATGGACCTCCATTGTCGCAACCATTGCAATGAGATCATGCCCATATGTAGCCACCCTGTTGACCTCAGCCTTGTTGAGTTTCGACCCTGGACCGGTGATGATACCCATGATACCCTTGATGCATCCTGCATCACGAACATGATCGATCACCTCCAGCTTAGATGCGGTCGATCAAGCGGGCCCGGCGGAGTCCTGGCCAAAGATTTGCGAGGAGTAAACAACTCCTCATCATCCGCCATTATTATTTTATTAACTGTATCGTCTCAAATTATATACAAGAAGTCAAATCACTATCACACATAAAACAGAAAAGGAACGCAAAATGTCAACGTCAAACTCTATGACAGATGACAGCTGCCAACGTCAGTGTCAGTGTCAGTGTCAATGTCACGCTCAATGACGGCTGTCAGTGTCAACACAACAACACTTCCTAACCTCAGTAATAGAATAATGTTCAATGTTTTACTACTAAACTAAACTACAAGCTATATATAATAAGAGTACTTACAAGTAATTATCCATTAGTAGTAAATTAGAAATAAAACATAACACAAAGATACTTAGCTAAAATAATCACGCGGTCCGCGTGGTTCTAACCAACAAACACGTGCTTATTCCTACAAAAAGTATTTAAAAATACACCAACACAACACAGTTTTGTTTTGTACGACACAAAAAGCTATATAGTTATTATTAAACAAAAAAATTGCACAAAAGTATTAAGAAAACACAAAATTACTAGAAAATACTTCACGAGGTCACGCGAGAGTGCATAAATACGTCCGCTCAGTACGAGTACCGACGACGTAACAGAGATGGGAACAGTATTCCATGTGAGGCCGAACCTGCGCCTTGTAAAGTTGCAGGCGGTGTGCCGGCATGAAATACTGTCCCGCTCTGCTGAGCACGCCAAGCTTTTTAGAGGCCAATTTGGCCTTCTCTTCCAAGTAACCACGAAACTGCACGTCACTCGATATGTCGTCTCCGAGGATACCGATACTGGCTGAGGTAAGAAGGGGAGTGCCTTGAAACTGAGGAGATACGACAAAGGGGTTCTTTTTAGCGGTAAACGCGCAAACTTGTGTCTTCTGAGGATTAAACTGGACTAGATTTAGTCGCCCCCAATCCGAGACTTTGTTCAGCAAAGACTCGAATTCAGACACAAGTTTGTTCCGGTACTCGGCGACGTTTTCCCGAGAAATATTGGCACGGCCGGTGTATAGAGCATCACCAGTGCTGTCATCCGCATAGAAATGAATGATACCAGTTAGCAACATATCATTGATATGCAGAAGAAACAGCGTTGGTGATAGCACACAGCCTTGTGGAACACCAGCGTTAATAGGCTTGTAGTCAGAACATGCACCGTCTACAACGACCTTGATGCTCCGATCTGCAAGGAAGCTGGTGATCCAATTGCACAATATCTCGGGAAGCCCATAGGAAGGGAGCTTCGAAAGAAGCGCTTTGTGCCAAACCCGATCGAAGGCCTTCGCAATGTCCAGACTAACGGCCAACGCCTCCCTCTTGGACTCTACTGCCTCCGCCCATCTATGGGTCAGGTAGACCAGAAGATCACCAGCTGATCAACCCTGACGAAAACCGTATTGGCAGTCACTAATCTGCTGGTGATCCTCAAGATACCGGATGAGCTGGCAGTTAATAATGGATTCCATTATTTTGGAGAACAAGGAGGTGATCGCGTTAGGCCTATAGTTGGACGGGTCTGAGCAGTCGCCTTTTTAGGGATCGGGTGGACAAAAACTGTCTTCCATGAATTTGGGACTACGCCTTGGGAGTAGGAGTACCGGAAAAGACGCGTTAGGACCGGTGCCAACTCCGGAGCACACGTCCTCAGCACAATTGGGGGGATTCCGTCAGGCCCACTCGACTTCTGGATGTCCAGGGAGAGAAGTGCTTTGCCAACCGAGCGCTGTGAGAACAGCAAATCCAGCATGGAGCACTCACACCGCGGGATGTTCGGCGGTGTTTTCCCCCCGTCATCAAGAGTCGAGTTGGACGCAAAAAGGGAGCGTAAAAGGTCGGCTTTGTCTTTTGCGTCGTGGGCCAGTGAGTCGTTCTCCTTGTGCAGAGATGGTAGTGATGGCTTACAGAAATTCCCTTGGACAGCCTTGGCGAGAGACCAGAATGCACGGGTTCCCGAAGGAAGGCGAACTAGTTTCTCGTCAATTCTGCCTATGTGCTCTGATTTTGCCTTGGCAATAACTCTTTTGAAGGACCTGGAGGCGAAATTATACTTCTTTTTAAGTGTGCTGGTGTTTAAATCCCGAGTCGCCGAAGCCGCAGCCCAGGCTTGATAACACTCCTACTTACTGCGTAATGCAGTCTTATTGGAGCGACCAAACCAAGGCTGAGATTTGCCTCCGATGGGTAGGATGCAAAGAAAGGCCGCATTCCGTCCCAATCCGCCGACCTGTAATGCCAAACACGGCGGCAACCTGCAGAACGCAACCGCGAAGGGAGCGTGAGTGGCACCACATTTCGGATCAGACAATGGTCCGAAGAGCCGAGAGGGGCATCGACGGAGACCTGATATCCGTCCGGATGAGAGGTCAGCAGAAGGTCCAACAGGGAAGGTGTATGATCCTCCATATCTGGAATCCGCGTAGGCGAAGTAACCAGTTGTGTCAGACCATATGCCAAGGCAAAGTCATAAACAGATCTCCCCGCATGATCGGTTAAACGTGAACCGAGCCATTCGGCATGGTGGGCGTTAAAATCGCCAAGGATCACGATCTCTGCGGATGGGACCTGTTGTAGCAAGGAATCTGTAGCCATTTGGACGTGGTCGATGAGTCGGTCTGTTTCGGCATTACCGTTATGGGACCTATATAGGCACCCGTAGACGCGCGGATGGTCGTCGCTGTCTACGCGTAGCCAAAGGATGTACAGGTCCGAACCTTGAAGACTGCCGAGGCGTCGAGAACAGATGTCCTCTCTGACATACACGCAAACTCCAGCCCGAGGCACAAAGGAGTGCTCCAATTTGTACTCCGCGTAGGAGAGATACGAAATATCAGCCGGAGAGGAAACCTGCGTCTCGGTCAGAAAGAGCAAGGCCGACTTCGCCGTCTCGAGATGGTAGTGGACGGCATTTAGGTTAGAGTGAAGTCCCCTGATGTTGCAGAAATTCACGGATAGCGTGGCAGGGGTCGCCTTGGTCTTGTTGCTCAGTTTGCAGCAGCAGTTATGTTTTTGAGCGGAATTTTGCCCCCCCCCCCCCAGAATACGCGGGGCAGCCTGAGCACCCACGCTCAAGATTGGAATAACATGGTCGTGGATGCTCAGCGAGGGATTCTCCAGGGGTACTGGTACCCTCCTGGGGTAGTCTATCGTATAATTCCGCTACCGTGTTGATGGGGGAGGGGGATTGCACAGGCTTAAAAATCCAAGGCGTGTACATGTATAAATGCATAGCAGTCGTGATGAGCACTTAGAGCGAAACTTATTTGTAGCTCCAGTTTCAGCTTAAGCTTAAGTAATGAGATTTCGCTTCGCTTAAGACACATTTAGTGTGTGTTATCATAAGTTAATGAAAACTTTTTGCATTCTATTACTTATATATGGAATAATTAATTTAAGAGCATCACTTCTTTTACCGTAGTGTTGAAATCTCCTGATTAATGTTTCACGTGAACACAATCGAAGGCCTTGGATAGGTCACATAATATACCCAAAGCATCTTGTTAATTCTTCCATGCATTAAAGATATATTTAATCAGCTCAACACCGGCATAAGTTATCGAGCGACTCCTTGTGAAATCAAATTGATTTTTATAAAGTAAATTATTTATATTAAAGATATTTGCCGATTGCTATTCCTTTAACAATTCATTACTGCAGGAATGATTATACCTATCTGCATGGTTGTAGCTGTGAACCGATTGCGCGCTCTAAAATTACCAAATATCTTAGAGTTATCATAGATGAAACCTAAAGTTTGATGCCCATATCTCAAATCTGTCTTCCCGTGTGCGATAGTTCATTTTCATTATGAAAAAACTACGAGTTTGTACTCCCGTGGACATATTAAATCAGGTGTACTTTGCACTATGCCAATCTATACTGCAGTATTGCATTTATGTTTGGGGTCGCGCTGGGAGGACTGCATTTATGACATTGGAAAGGGCTCAACGTGCACTAATTAAAGTTATTTTCAATAAACCATTCACATAACCTACCAACTCCCTGTGTTCACGCCCTTAGTTGCCCCGACAAAGGTCGACTGGACCAGGGCCCATGAGTAATCCCCTCAACAAAGGGCAGGGCCCAATGACCTATGGATAATTCTAAATTAATGGCAAATAAGCAAGCACAACTTACCGAGTTCCGGAGGTAGGGTTGACCACAGGGTACCGTCAGGGGCAAGTGGGGTGTATGTGAGTAGTGTGTAGTAGTGTGTACATGTAACCAGTGTGCCTAGTGCGAGTTTTTTTACGCGCTCGATAGCGAGAAAGTTAACTACAATTTGTATGGAATAAAATCAGCGCCAACTAGTGGCAATAATCGGAATCATAGTTCATGAGTGCGAGTTTATTACGTCGTCGATATCGACCATCGAGCTGCTCGATCGATCGATTCGAGCATTCACTCGCATTCGACAGCGAGAACGTAAACGCACGTGATTGGTTGTTTCAAGAATTTTGCGAGTGCGAGTTCCAATTTTGATAAAGTTTACGCGGTCGATATCGAAAAAGTTTTCACCTACATTTTGACAGTGAGAAAGCATAGTGAGAACGATTGTTGAAGGTTTAATTTTATTTCGGTTTGTGTGAACAATATTTAATTATGGCAGGACGTTTTTTTTTCGCATGGAGGATGTTTACAGCCGCTAAGGCACAAGATGAGCGCAATTATAAAGCCAATGTTGAAAGAAGAACTCGTGCATCTTTGAACCCTTTGTTACACCTCACGGGGAGGCACTTTAAAGATAGATATCGCATTTCCAAGAAAGTCTTCAAGTTTTTGTGTAAAGAGCTAAGGAGTTTGACAAATCTTAGGTCCTCTCAACGCGTTTCCTTGGAACATAAAGTATTCACATTTTTGCAACTCAACTTTAAAACAAGTGCAAGTTTAAATATAAGTTTGTTCTCTTTTTAATTGCAGGTGCTCACTGCTCTATTCTTTTTTGCAACTGGATCCTACCAAATGCCAGTTGGGGTTACAAAGCACACGTCTCAAATAATGTGTAGTGTGTACATAGAAGTTACCCAGCGCTGACACACAAAAATATAATAAATAAATATATTCGGTTCCCTGATACTCCAGCTGCTAGACAAGCAGTTAGTCAACGATAATAAATATATGCTTATTTTTAAACAACCTAATGCAAATTAATCATTAGATTCAGTTAATATTTATTTTAAAATTCAGTTTTTACAGAAAATATGAAATCCCTGGAGTGGTAGGTTGTATTGATGGAAGTCATTTTAAAATAGTTGCCCCACCAAAAGAAGAGGAACATTTGTATTATAGTTGTAAGCACTACCATTCACTTAATGTTCAAATGGTAAATATTAAGTTTTTTTATTTTTCCTTGGTTAAAAAGGGGTAGAAAATAAACAAAATGTCTTCTTTTCAGGTATGTGATGATGAATATAGAATTTTAAATGTGAATTCCAAGTTTGGAGGTGCTAATCATGATTCCTTTATATGGGAAAACAGTAATTTAAACACATACATGCAATCTTTGCACCAAAATTGAGAAATTGTATGGCTTTTAGGTAATATATCCACAGTATAACTTATTGGGATGTTTTGAGTTATATGAAGTATTTTTAAGTAAAACATTACTAAATAATTTCTATCTATATTATTGACAATAACATGTATATTTTAACTCTAGGAGATTCTGGATATCCCCAACGCCCATGGCTTATGACACCATTTTTAGACACTGAGTCCAATAATTATAATGAAAAACACATGAGAGCTCAAGTTGTTATTGAGAACACATTTTCAAGGCTGAAAAATCGATGACGATGTCTGCACAAGGATAGAGTTTTGCACTAAAAGCCCGTAAAATGTGCACACATTATTTTAGCATGCTCTGTGTTACATAATATAATTATTAATTTTGGTGTTGAGGATACAGAGGAAAATATAGGTAGGTATCTTAATTTTAAATTGAATTACTATAATATATTAAGCTAGCTTATAAACAGTAAACTTATTAATTATGATTTATTTTTAGGTCTGCAATTTGAAAGAATGGTGGAATCTGATCAAATAAGTTACACAGAAAGAGAACCTACCTCTGATTTAATTCAAGGTAGAATATTAAGAGATCAATTAGCAAGAAGGTTACTATAGGGATTAAATAAATAAATTTGAATAAGCTTAAATCTTTCTTTTATTTATAACCAGCCTTAAATTTTATCACAAATTTAATTAAATAATTACAATTACAACTTAATACAATAATTTAATAATTACAAGAACATTGAAACAGAACAGAAAAGTAATCTAAATTATTTTGTAGAGCCATGCTACAGCTATAATAGTAGTATAGTTGTAGCACGAATAGGTCGGCTCGACCGGGGAAGGACCACGCTCTCACAGAATACCAGCGTAAAATAGCAGCCTAACACTGCTGTGTTTCATATGGTGAGTGTAGAGAACCGGAGTCCCTTGTGCTGCCTGCTCTGTGTGTGCTGGCCTCACTCGTCTTCGAGGTGATCCTCGAGTACGAATTGGTCTTGCACGGCAAGGTGTAGTTTGCCCCGACAAAGCAGGCCCTGGTTGACTTTCTTGGCAACATGAGGTTGTGTTGATTGCCCTGGGTCGTTCCAAGATTGAGAACCTTAAATATGAAAAATATAAATGAAACTTTCAACAAAATCAATATACCTAGTAGTTGTGTACAAGAACCAAAAAGACAAACAAGTTGGCTTTTTTTTTGAAGCAAATACATACATAAACACTCACGCCTGTCACCCAGAGGGGTAGGCAGAGACCACGGACTTCAATGTTTCATAGAATTAGAGAACCAAAACCCAGTTTAAACCAAAATATATAAAAATAAATAATCATTTAGACGTACCTTCTTCCATTTCTCAGTACTTTTTGTATCACCACTACCATCACTATTCAAAAATTGAGCTAATTCCTCCCAGTTTTTTATACAAGCCATCCTACCTCTTGCATTATTGGATGGTTTGCTGAGATCTCCATGCCTAAAACCAATAAACTTAGTTACAAAATATACAACAACATATTAATATGTTCCCTAAACACTAAATAAATTAAATTCAACTTACTGCTCCATAATTGTCACCATCAAATCGAATTGGGACGAACTAGTCTTCATATTTTTTTACTTATAATTATAATTTAATATTTTCAATAATCGTAAGTTCACAACAAACAAACTGTCAAAGTATATGAAAGATGCTATAATAACCACAACTTTGATAGACAGCTTCTAATATTAAGACGACTAAGTAACTATGTCATCCTAAACTTGGTTAGTTTATTTCACGACGCTAACGTGTTACCAACATAAGAGAAGGAACGAACGCGATTCACGGTGAGTAAACGCGAATCGAAAGGTTAGCTTCGATTGTAACACACACTCGCTTGTCTTCACTTGTCGATAGGTATGGCGTTAACTCGGTTAACGCGATGGTGAAGTCATTCGAATTATTTTGTGGAACTCGCACTAGGCACACTGACTTAACCGATGTAGTCGGACCGCAGATCCACAGGCGCTGCTTTTCTCCCTCCAGTGGTCACCAATTGAAAACTTCGGCTATTATTTTCACTATATTAGTTTATCAATTTTATTGTAGATTTAATTAACTTCAAATTTAACTAAATCCACGTTAATCGAAATCAAACCAGTGACACACGACACAAGTAAAGAACAGTCGGTCAAAGTTCAACGTTCCATGTTTACTTAGCAACAAATTATAATCACGAGAACGAACGCGGTCTCCTCTCGGAAGCTTCAGCGTGCCGCCCGACAAAGCAAAAATTTCTTCGTACGACATTGTTGTTGATTGATACACGAGTAGACTGTAGTACTTATAGGTTTATTCGATTCCAATTTACATAATATGTAGAAATTAAGATATTGATGCAAAAGATAATAGAAGGTATGTGAAACGTTCGTTTACGCCAGTGTTCGATATTGAGTGTTGCCCTCGGAGCTCACGCTGATCTCGCCAGCGGCCAAAACGACGTTCAAGGCATAGGACGTCTCAAATGTGCGGGTGCACGCACGGTGCGAGGTCTTCCTATTGTGACGCCTCATAATTATTATTAATAAATAATAATTAAATTCATTATACAGACATTTAAAAATGTCTTAGAAATTATAATTTAAACAATAAAATGCAAATAATAAGCATAGATTTTTAAATAAAACTAATTTTACGGATTTTATCGCGTATATTAACTTATTTTTATATATTCCCGACGTTTCGGGTGCTTTCCAGCACCCGTGGTCACGGGGGACGGGTGCTAGAAAGCACCCGAAACGTCGGGAATATATAAAAATAAGTTAATATACGCGATAAAATCCGTAAAATTAGTTTTATTTAAAAATGTGTAGTGTTCGCGTAAATATAAGAAATCATTAAATAAGCATAGAGTTCAAAAATATCCATTTGGAATATTGAATATTATATATATTAGTAAACGCATAAAATGTCTCTAAAAATCTCTAAATTTATGAAAAACCTGCTTAAAATGTTCAAAATGTATCAAATCATATAAATACAAGGCGATTATATTGCAATAACAAAGATAAATAACATTTGTAATATAATAGAAAAAATGGATTAAAGTTGATGAAGGTGTTCGTGTAATAATTGGAAAATTTCTAAGTTAATGAACGTGTTCTTGTAATGTTCCCTTATATTGGGGCGTTGTCGGAGACACATACCCAAGTTTGTACATATATATGGGGTGGTCGGCTGACCGACTGCTAGTACTAAGGTTGCACAATGACTAGTCCTATATTAGGGACTTAACATAGTAAGGTCTGACGAACCAAAACATTAATATAGAAGGTCTCTATGATGTATAAGCATTATGATAGCAGAGTTATGACTTGAAGTCCCATATGAATAAGACATACAGTAGTATGGTCTATGAAATAAAGCAAATATGTGGAAGGTCTCAAATATGTAAAAGCATTATATTGAAAGAAATGGGACTTGAAAAGGATTATTATAGTGGCGTGTAGGTTGCTTCGCAGCCTCTGAGACCGAGGTAAACTTGGACTCACTAACCGATGTGTCCTAGACATATCATCTTTGTGCCGGTGGTAAGCGGGTTTGTTGTAGCAATACGACTTGCCCGTGGACATCGCACACCCCTACCGGTTGTGGGCGGCGTCTTAGCGCATAGCGTTATGATACGTCGGCTATCTTTCGGATTAGGGTGAGTGTGTTTGGTAGTACTTTTAAGTGCAGCAAGCATACTCAACTTCATGTCTTAGTGCAATAGCGCTATGATACGTGGAGTTTTGGCTACTGACGTCTTAGTACCGTACTACTATGATACGTTGGTGGTATTTTTAGTTAACAACATTATCAAATTTTGTTACCAAAGTCGATAGGGATCAAGTGGGTGTGTTGTGAGGGGGCGCCATCCGTATGATAGTTGCATTGATGCTTACTGCTACTTGCAGTATTGTGTCTTGTGATGGATCTGCGGGTGTGCTGCACCTGATTCGACGCATCTTGTGGTTCTGGTCGATGGAGGTATGCGGGTGGTGATGTCTGCTGGGACTGTATGGGGGACCTTGGGATGGTGTAAGCCCGACGATAGTCGTATTGATGCTTGTTGCATTCTGTAGCATTGCGTCTCTACGATGGTTGTTTGGCGGGTCGCTATTCTCAATGGCGCTCTCTGCGTCTTGGTTTGACTCACAACCTAAGTAGCTTTGCCCAAGTCGCGTCCCTTCATTGCGGGGCTGCAGACTGTCTGCCCTCCATGATGTTTTATATAACAACTTAATAATATATCTCTATAAAGTTCCCACCTTTGAGAGATTGAAGGCAACTTGTTGGTGGGTGAGACAAACATGATCGAAAAATGCATATACTCAACGTCAGTGACACAAACCCTTTCTGATGGCGAATTATTAATATTATCTTATAACTGCTTATTGGCTATATCTGCCATTGTATTGGTTGGTGGAGCATATGTGTTGACCTCATGCGGGTGGTAGCTGGAGGGAGAATCTGAGGAGGCTCTCAAGGCTGCGGCCGAAAGCCGCGCAACGTGGGACCCCATTCCCTTGAGGTGAGCGGTAGACTCATGACACGCTCTGCGGCCAATTGGCCGTGCTGACCATGCAATTGTTGGTGATGCCTTACACTTACATCACGTCTGCAGAAACGGCGGTCTGGCAGGTGGTGGCGCTCACGGAGGGCTTTTTATGGTCAGTGTGCCGATTGTTGCCTAACCCGTGTGACGTACATTTCACTGTGGCTGGATTTGATCGTATTCTGTATGGCGTTTACACGCATTGACATGCGCGACTTCGGTCGATGTTTGTGCTTACGCACTATCAAGGGGCCAAGTCCTCTTTTACTGGTTCGCCAGTTATTTTGCTGTGGACTACGGTCCAGTTCCCAACTTTGCGTACCCTTCGGGGGGAGCGCATTAAAATGGTTGGCGCTCACCGTGCGCGGCGTGTGTGGGGCCGTGTACCTCCTCCACATTTTTTTTTAAATGTGGGAGAGCGAAGCCCTTGTAACTGGTATTTGATATAAATATTGTGAGCCTTTTCCAAGCGGGAAGGGATTAATTAATAAGGAATTGACTGTTGTGAACCAGATACAAGTGGAATAGGGACAATTTATTGTTCTTAACCTTTTTGAGCTCTGTCTTCGTGAACGGAGTTCTTTAGTTTATAAGACTCTACCAACAGCTTTCGATTGCTCTCGTGAATATTCATTCTTCCAAGATACACCTAAAAGAACTAAGTTACTATACAAACACAACGTAAAAAAGGGTCCTAACTAAGACGATCACGCCATAAATTTATTAAACGGCCTATATTTAAACCTTTAGAAAGATCAAGTTATACTGGTCACATAAATTAGATATATTTATATATCTTACAGATATAGATTCTAAAGAAATACAAGTATAAGTGGATATATAGTAGAAAAGAGAAAAAGATGGGGGTGGGGGTTCGTTACACTATGTTCTTAAGAAGACGTCGCGAACAACATTAAAATGCCACACATGCAATCAAAACTCAAAAATAAGCCTCGTTGACACGTAAAACGAACGAAAATAGACAACACACAAAAAATGCACTTAACGCGACGTTACAATTCAATATTAACTTCCAAAAGCAATAAACCGGCCGACGCGCGACAAAATCTTTTCCATACTTTAAGACAAGCCTCGTTATCATGAAACGTACAAACTGAGACAACTCCATAGGAGGCACGCGCCCGGCCACCGCATAACAATTCTTTTCTGGACCTTTACAATACCGTCCATCGCGCAAAAATTATTTTCCATACTAACTCGGCGGCCGCGCCATCGAATGGAATGCGGACGGGAGTGAGGGTACAAGGAGGTGACTGGTACCGTCGAATGAACGCGCCGCGCGCGCGTCGTGAATTCAAGTTTCAAAGGTTAATATTTTGCCTAAACACCCTGTATGAAGAATTTAAAGTACTACCGGTACGACAGCTGTTTGTTTACAATGCCACACTCAAAGTGCACAAAACTGTAAGATCTCGCCCGGGTTACAATGATTTAAGAAGCAAACGAACCTTTAGAATCCCCGTTCCAATCGTAAAGTCAGACCAAGCTAAACGTTGTCCTACCTTCACTCATCCCTTCATTTACAATAGAATATTAAAAATAATTGACCTTAGAGACCACTCACTTTCCTCATGTAAAAGCTTACTACAGAACATGCTCTAAACACACACACACACACTCATACTCACTAACTCACAAACTGGACTCGATCGTACTCATTCTTATTTCAACTACTACAGTTTCATCTACAAGCGCTATAATTAAAATTTTATTCTTATTGTGTAGTGAAATAATACCACCATATCATTTGTATTAGAAACATTACTTTTAACCTCCGATATCAATCATGTTATGTTAAAACTACCGTATAGTATATCTTTAAGTAAATGTTGTCCAGTGACAAACCTGAGATATTGGTCCTGAGATACAAGCTGCGCTTAGTTACCTGTGTTACCTTTGTTTTTTATACATATGTTGTTAAATAAATAAATAAAAAAATAGAAATAAAAATTTAATTATTGATCAAGAATCATTTCATCAACAATCATTTGAAAAAGCTTAACAGTGGTAGAGCCACGCGGCAGCTTTTGCTGTATCACGGATGGGCCGGCTCGAACCAGGGTGGTACCACGACCTCACAGAATACCAGCGTGAAGGCTGCCTCGCGTATTCTGGGGTGGGGGGGGGGGACAAAAATTCGCTCGCGACTAAAACTGCTCGGGACAAGCGGAGCAATAAGACCAAGGCGACCTATGTCACGATATCCGTGAAATTTTGCAACATCAGGGGACTTCATTCTAACCTTAACGCTGTCCATTACCATCTAGAGACGGCGAAGCCGGTCTTGCTCTGTTTAACCGAGACTCAGGTGTCCTCTCCGGCTGATACGTCATATCTCTCCTACCAAGTCTACAAATTAGAATACTCCTTTGTGCCTCGGGCTTGGGTTTGCGTATACGTCAGAGAGGACATCTGTTTTCGACGCCACGGCAGTCTTGAAGATCTATCCTGTCCATTCTATGGCTGTGCGTAGACAGCAACGACCATCCCCGCGTCTACGGGTGCATCTATAGGTCCCATAGCGGTAATGCCGACACAGACCGACTCATCGACCACGTCCAAATGGCTGCAGACTCCGTGCTACAACAGGTCCCATCCGCAGAGATCGTGATACTCGATGATTTTAAAGCCCACCACGCTGAATGGCTTGGTTCCCGTTTAACCGATCATGCAGGTAGATCTGTCTATGATTTTGCCTTGGAATATGGTCTAACACAACTGGTTACTTCGCCTACACGGATCCCAGATGTAGAGGATCATGTACCTTCCCTGTTAGACTTTCTGCTGACCTCTCATCCGGACGGATATCAGGTTTCCGTCGATCCCCTCTCGGCTCTTCGGATCATTGTCTGATCCGGAGTACGGTGCCACTCACGCTCCTATCGCAGTTGCGATCTGCAGCTTACCGCCGTGTTTGGCACTATAGGTTGGCGGATTGGGACGGGAATCGGTCTTTTTTTGCATCCTACCCTTAGGCGCGGGTTTGATTCTCGCCGGAAGATTCCAGCGTTGTTGCCGATTCTGTTGCCGATGTGGTACTTCAGGGTATGGAAATTTTTATTCCATCCTCTGTGGTGCCCATCGGAGGCAGACCCCGGCCATTGTTTGGTCACTCCTGTAAAATAGCATCACGCTATAAGCAGGAGTGCTACCGGGACTGGGCTGACCCATCAATGTCCCGGGATGTGAACACCAGCGCATTTTTTTTTCATTTCCAAGGCAAAGCCTGAGCACATCGGCAGAATTGGCGAGAAGTTAGTTTGCTTTCCTTCGGGAACCCGTGCATTCTGGTCTCTCGCCAAGGCTGTCCAAGGAAACTTCTGTCAGTCATCTCTTCCATCTCTGCACAGAGAGGACAACTCACTGGCCCATGCCGCAAAGGAGGAAGCCGATTTTTATGCTCTCTATTTAAGTCCAACTCGTTTCTACATGACGGAGGGAATACACCTCTTACTATTCCACGGTTTGAGTACTCCATGCCGAATGTGCGATTTACACTGCACTCGGTTCGTAAAACACTCTTCTCCCTGGAGGTCAGCAAGTCGAGTGGGCCTGATGGAGTCCCTCGCATTGTGATGAGGACGTGTGCTCCGGAGTTGGCACCGGTTTTAACGCGTCTTTTCCGGTACTCCTACTCCCAAGACGTAGTCCCGAATTCATGGAAGACAGCTTTGGTCCACCCGATCCCTAAAAAAGGTGACCGCTCAGACCCGTCCAACTACAGGTATATCGCCATCACCTCCTTGTTCTCCAAAATAATGGAATCCATTATAAAATGCCAGATCATGAGGTACCTTGAGGATCACTAGCTGATTAGTGACCGCCAGTACGGTTTTCTTCGGGAGCGTTCAGCTGGTGATCTTCTGGTATATCTGACTCATAGATGGGTGGAGGCAGTAGAGTCCAAGGGAGAGGCATTGGCCGTTAGTTTGGACATAGCGAAGACCTTCGATCGGGTCTGGCACAAAGCGCTTCTTTCGAAGCTTCCTTCCTATGGGCTTCCCGAGAAATTGTGCTAATAGATCACCAGTTTCCTTGCTGATCGAAGCATTAAGGTCGTAGTAGACGGTGCATGTTCGCGCCAAACGCTGTTGTCAGAATCGACGTCTAGGTGGCGCGCAGCTCGGTGCCATACCGGTTTGACAGTTGGATGTGTCGAGCGCGCGCGAGTGCAAGTCAGTCGTCTGCCAGTTGTGCTAACGATAGCACACTGTAATTTTGTTCGGTAACTCGGAATAATTAGGCGCGGCCCGTAAATATACGGTCTAGGATTAGTGACGCGTATTCCTTGCTGGAGAGCTTCCCAGGGACTTATTGGGTCCGACTCAGATTCTGTATAAGTGCATTCGACAATATTAGCTAGAGCGGCCTTTGATATTCTAGAAATAACTGTTGCTACGCGAAACGGTAGTGACCTTTGATCCGGACACTTCGTGTTAGTTTTGTGCGTTAACCTTAAACAAACGAGAGTTAGTGGCTTCTGTAAGTTAGTTAATCGTTCGATAGAGTTAATGGACTGTCATCGCGACGAACGAGGAAAGTGACTGTGGACAACGCCGCGGAAGGTTCCCTCAATTTGGAGCGGTGTCGACGCCCGGGCTGCTGCCGACGGCCAAGGTCTACTCGGGTCAATCACCATGAGTCACACACAGATACACATCACATCGCTACGCACCATGCTATAACGCAAAAACTATAGTAAACAGGATTCAATTATCATTTATTGTAAGTTGTAGGAACCTAATATTGTATTTGACTTTTGAATAATTACCAAAAGAAAAATATCTGCGCAGTTTCTATTGGCAGCAACTATCTCATAGGAACCTTATTTTGAAACATATGGAGCAAGATCCCAGGGCCACCAGACGTCACTTATTTTCTGACGAACGAAATGTGTATGAAGGTGTAGTGTTTGTATTGCACTACGATCGCATGCAAACCTGCTAGCATGGCCAGAATGCCATTTTCCAGGTATCATGTCTCACTTACACTCACTCGTGCGCGTGGATAATAACCTCGCGCTCATACACAGGTCATACAGGTCTTACAGGTCTAGAGAATAGTTGGCTTACAGCTCATACAGGTCTAGAGGATGGTTGACCCCTTGCATCGGTCTGCCTTTTTGTAAAATGTTTTAAAGTAGTTATCTGGCTAACATCATAAACATGGCGCATCAGAATGTAAGTGAAATTTAATAATTTGTTTGAGAGCTTTAAAGCGTCTGCATAGCGAAACTGCCGACGGAAAATTTCTGGGAGTGTTGTTGATTGATTTTAAATGATATTATCTATCATTTACGTAAAAATCGAATGAATAATTTTTTTACGTACCTTGATTACCTGGAAAATGGCTGTCTGGTCAAGCTAGCATGAAGCATTTGATCATAGTACATACTAACACTACTCAATCTTACACATTCGTTTGCCATAAAATAGTGACGTCTGGTGGCCATAGGATCTTGTACTACTAGTAGGCTAAAATAACTTATGACGAATCATTTATTAACTTATTAAATCTTGGATTTAATTAAAATAACCCAATTCATTTCTTTATGTGAAAATTGTTCGCCAGTCTCACTTACACGCGGTGTACTATGCCGACCAACGTAAGAGGATCCCACAGTCTATAATTTTATTACTACTTTATACTTAATGACCAAAAATCTTTGAATAATGATATAATAATATAAATGATAACGATGATAATAATAATGATTTAAATTGATATTAATAAAAGACAATAATGAATAAACAGATGTAAGTAAAATACGTATTTCGCCATAATGGTGTCAAAAATGTACAAATTCAAATTATAATAACGTCCTCCAAATCGAATTTAGGCCACGTCAGCCAGTCTCAACGAAGATTACTCATTTATGCAGCATAGGATTATGGTAAATTGAATCTTTGTCTGTCTTGTTCGCTTGAACGAGACATTTTCTGTTGTACCTGTTGAGTAAGTGCTTCGATATCTACGGTCTCGTTGTTAATATTCAGTAAGCTGAGAAGCTCAGGAGGTACACAATGCTTTCGATGTGTAATTATAATAAACGTTTTAATAAACGTTACTCAGCTCAAGTGCACGCACTTGAGTACAATCTTGAGGTTATGGTCTTATTAATAAACATATTTCAAGACGCGGTTTAGGTTTACGACATCAGCTGAATGCTACACTGATTAATAAACAAAATTCGACTCTCAAGTGTGTGTACTTGAGATGCTAAAATGTGAGTGCAGGCAGTCAGTGACTTAAGATCGTGATTATTGACATGGGTATTGAAAATATTTTAAGAGAAATTAATTATTACGACGAAATAGAGTATAACGGGGATATCTTACGGCCTTCGCGATATTGTTTACCAAAAATGTATATAAGAGATTCCTCGAATCCTTTTAAGTTACGATGTGAACATTTTAAGAAACGATGCAGATTTAGTCAAGAATCAGTAATATATTTATGTTATAAAATAATTAAAAGACTCGTTTGTAAAATACAGTAACAGACGTATTCCAATTTCACCAGAAACAGCCGTCCTATTAACTTTAACGTTTTTTGCCACAGGTTTTTTATTTATTTAATTAAGTATTATTTAAATAAATGTAATGTATTTAATTTCAAAGTAGATAATGATCCACGATTTGTACGATTTGTATGATAAAGTAAATGTCATCACTACGTACATCATGTTGCTATGGAAATTCAGATTCCTATGTTGATGTTCAAAACGTGATATTTGTTTAACGTGTTTTTAAGTACTGTCATTACCTACCTGGCTAGATACGTATGGACTAGCGTTGTATTCTACAGTTATTTTGCTCCAGGCCTCATTATTAATACGTAGAGACGTGCCATCGGTCCCTTCATTTTCCACCATAGCCCTATATTTTTTATAGTTCCGAAAGCATTTTTTTCTAAATCGGAGGAAATACATGCTTCTTGCTTTCCATTTTTGTGTAAAATTTAATTATCTTAAAAGATAAGATAATCAAATGTCTCGCGAGATCAAAGTCAAGTAATCAAGATGTTTTCCAGTGTCAAAAATGATACGTCAATTTTATATTTGACACTGGCGCTGTCGTCGCTTTAATGGGTTAGGTTATTTTTTTTTTACTTATTATAAGCCAGTGCTTGACCACAATCCCACCTGGTAGTAAGTGGTGATGCAGCTTTAGATGGTAAATCGCACTGTCTTATCGTAACAAAAGCCTATTCACTCTTGCCTTGAAGACGCCTAGATTGTATTCGGACGGAAAGATAGATGCTGGCAAATTATTCCACTCCTTTGCTGTACGCATTACAAAAAACGAAGCAAACCGTTTGGTTCTAATGCGTGGAACATCGACAACAAAGGGATGAAGACCCGCCGACCATCTGGTTATCCGATGGTGGAAAGAAGAGGGAGGAATTAAGGCGTGTAATTCCTGCGCACACTCACCGAAATGCATTCTATAGAATACCAAGAGACTGGCTACTCTGCGCCTGTGCTCGAAGCTAACAAGATTGGTTTCAACCAAATCAAGGTCACCAATGAGCCTCTTAGCACGTCTCTCCACTGAGTCCAATGCTGCCAGGTGGCATTTTGCAGCACCAGCCCATATGTGATAGCAGTACTCCATGCACGGCCGGACATGCGCTTTATATAAGGTAAGAAGCTGCCCCGGCGTGAAGTACCGCCGCACCCTTGCAAGGACACCAAGTTTCCTTGCGGCTGTTTTGGCTCTGGACTCAATGAACCGCCCATAGTTTAGGTTCGGAGAAAATTCCATCCCTAACAACTGAAGGCGGTCAGTGTACTCCATGAATAAATTCCGGAAAGTAGGAGCCAAGGTGAGCGGGCTCCATTTAGCGCTAAAAAGACACGCTTGTGTTTTGGAGGCGTTAAATCTCACGAGATTGGCATCACCCCATTCGGAGACTGCTTGTAGTGTGAGACTCACACGCTCAACCATAGCCTCTCTTTCTGACTGGATTTGATCCCGACTGGCCCGGGCGCTTGGTTGGTATCTCTCCACAACTGTGCTGTCGTCTGCATACCTATGGACACCGGGAATGAGCAGATCATTTATATGCAGCAGGAAGAGAGTTGCGGAGAGAACGAAACCCTGAGGAACACTGACGTTAATCGCCACAGTATTGGATGAGCAGCCATCAACGACGACCCGGAGAGACCATTCACTCAGAAAGTCCTTCACCCAGACAATTAGGCCAGGGTGCCAAACCCTGTCAAAAGCCTTCGAAAAATCGAGGGAAACAGCAAGTGATTCACTACTGTTTTCGAGGGCTTCGCCCCATATGTGAGTGGCATACGCTAGAAGGTCCCCAGTTGATCGATTTCGGCGAAACCCGTACTGGCAATCACTGAGGAGATCATTTTGCTCTAGGTATGCCATGAGGTGGGCGTTCAATATACGCTCCATAATCTTGCAGAGTATGTAAGTAATTCAAATTGGCCTATAGTTGGCAGGGTCGGTACGGCTACCTTTTTTAGGCACAGGCTGCACATTGGCCAGCTTCCAAGATTTAGGAACTATTCCAGTGCTGAATGAGAGGCGGAACAAGCGTTTCAACACAGGAGACAACTCAGGTGCACAGACATATTGAATTAAGTAGTAAACATTTAGATCGTCTTTAGAAATGCATTCATAATAGTTTTAACAACTTAAGGTTTTCTACAGTAGAAAACATCTTTTTAAATTATACAGCTCTATTTAATTAAGTTTTATCAAAATAAGAATATTCAATAAATCCACGATATAGCAAAAACGAAGAGTGATGAATGATACTCTAAACTTCTGTTTTTGTGACGTAATCCGTCACGAGATCAAGTTCTCAAGTCACAAAACAGCATTGCTAAGTACAGCGTCTTGAGATACTGTTTTTATGTATTTATTAATTAGCAACGATCGTGAGATGCTAATATCGTAAAGAGGGCGTATCAAATGATTGCGCAATTGATTTTGTCGTTGAGTAACATTTATTATTACGAACCTTATACTCACAGTTTGATTCCTCGCAAGCACCTGATGTTTTGGACCAATTGCATTGCCATAACATTTGGTTGCCTTCTTTCAGCAATTTGAAAAAAAAACGGTCTTGTCTGAATGTAGTAATACTTGTCTGAATGTAATAATATTTGGTCATGGATGTCTCTTTGCCACCCCACCCGTGGTACGAAAGCGTAGCCACAACCACGAAATCAAATTTTGTCTGCTTCCTATTGCCGCAGCGACGTCACGTTGAAAAGCAGACCAGCATGCAATCTTCCCACTGTTCTTAACATCACTTTTTCAGTGAAATGTTTACGTTGCATTGCAATAAAATCTCAAATTGTCACAATTTATTTATTTATTTATTTATTTATTTATTTATAAGGGTCACCGACAGATGATACACAGATACTAAAAACAAGATCCAAGCATTGAGAGAAACATGAAATGTGCTCACCCAGTTATAGGCAACCACAGCTTACACAGAGTAATGTTGCGAAAAGTTAATTATCATAAAATTTAATATTACAGTAGCAAAATTGCGTATTTATGATAAATTAAAAAGGGTTTACATTCATCATTAAGATTCTAAATAAAGTAACACTTTTCTTCTAAAAATATTTAAATTGCCACTGAAAATATCTAAATCAGAAGGCCTAGATATATCATTATACAGTCTAAACATTCTGCATAATGCTGAATTAAGACCGAGGTTAGTCCTATGAGGTGGGACCATAAACAGCTTGTAGACATTCAATCGTGGTAATCTGCTTGGAGCATTAATGTTAACCATTTCCAGTAATTGAGAACAGTCGATGCCATTATTGCACAGTTTATAGAGGAAGCTCAAATCCAAAAGTTTCCGCCTGTTATATAAGGAAGATATACGGAAATGTTTTAGCCGTTCATCATATGAAGTTAAGGAGCGATGTCGGTTAAATTTCAATGCTAGCATACTAAGAAACCTCCGCTGTACTCGTTCAATTCCACTCTTATGAACCTCATAGTGAGGTGACCAAACTTGAGAACAATATTCAAGGTTGCTTCGAACTAAGCTGTGAAAGAGTAGTAGTAAAGTTTGAGTATTTCTGAACTGTCTGGTGTTTCTACATAAAAATCCGAACATTTTGGACGCCTTCGTTATAATACTGTTTATATGTGGTACGAAAGACAGTTTACTATCCAACAATACGCCCAGGTCTCGTATACACTCTACTTGATTGAGTACTGTATTGCCAATTTTGTATGTAGTTTGGATAGGAGTATGTTTGCGAGTGAACGACATATGATGACACTTTTTAGCATTCAGAAGCATACTGTTTTGAGTACACCACTCGATCAATCTATCAAGATCGGCTTGAATAAGCTGGGAGTCAGCTGACGATCTAACAGGTCTAACGAATTTAGAATCGTCAGCAAACAGGTAAACCTCTGTGTTCAAAAAACATTCTGTCACTGAGTTGATCAAAATTAGAAACAAAAGGGGCCCTAAATGTGACCCTTGAGGAACACCCGAGGTTACCCTAAACGGTTCAGACTGTTTCCCATTAACAACTACATAACACTCGCGAAGAGTTAAGTAAGATCTAAACCAAACCAAAATAGGGCCGCCAATACCACAACTACTTAATTTTGTCAAAAGTATCTCATGATCAACTTTATCAAATGCCTTGCTAAAATCAGTATAGATAGCATCGACCTGAGAACCCTGATCAACATGCTGGATAATATAATTGGTGAAGGCAATTAAATTAGTAGTGGTGGACCTATTTCTAAGGAAACCATGTTGATGATCAGTAATTTGAAATTTTAGTAAATTATAAACATAAGGGTAGATTAAATTTTCAAAAACTTTAGGAAAAATAGATAAAATGGATATTGGTCTGTAATTTCTGATGTTATTCTTAGTACCATCTTTGTAAATGGGAACAATTTTAGCCATTTTCCAGTAGGTAGGAAATATTCCAGTTTTAAGAGATTCGTTGAAGATACAAGTAAGTGGCAATGATAGTTGCTTTGCACATTGATATATAAACAACGGCGGTAATCCATCTGGGCCAGGACCTTTATATAAGTCAAGTCTCTTTAACCTCCTGAGAATTAAGTTATCCGACAGCATAATAGAACTAAGCGAGAATGAAAATGAATGGACGCCATCGCGTTTTTGGTAACAAACTTGTGGATTTAGACTTTTACTATAAATAGATGAAAAATTTTTCGCAAACAGTTCACTTATGCTTGTTCCATCCACTCCAGTTTCATGATCTAATTGCATACGGGATGGTATATTGCTACTATTTTTACGCTTATGCTTTATAAATGTCCAAAAATATTTAGGATTTGAGGTTATACTATGTTCAAGGCGTTTGTAATAACTATTATAGCACTGTTTCATTAAATTTTTTGTTCTTTGTTTTAGCAAGTCTAGGGCAATTTTATCCATCGGATTTTTATATTTCTTAACCCTTTGTCTAATTTTCTTTTTTTCTTTATTACTCCTTATAAGACCTTTAGAAAACCAAATTGGATACTTAATGTTTTTAGGTGTGGTTAGTGGAACATGTTTACTTATAGTAGCACGCAATACATCATAAAAACGAGTAACCATTTCATCAACATTCCCACATAATGCAAATATATTGAGCCAATCAACACTATCCAATTCATTTTTAATCGACTCATAGTTAGCTTTGTGGAAATTCGGTCTAGGTTGTAGGGATGGGTGTAAATGATTGATGGAGTGGAAAGTAATTTCAAATAGAAGAGGTGGATGAAAAAGATCAATAGCGGTTAATGCTTCGTCGGCTTCACCAACGCATACGTTACTTTCTGATGAAAATATTAAATCAAGCATTTTCGAGTTTTTGTTTTTAATATAATTGAACTGCTTAAGATTATTCAGGGCCATAAACTCAGAGATCATATAAAAGTATTGGCATTGAGAGTCATTTAAAATAGTAAATAGGTCATTATCATTTTTCAGCCACTCCAAATTAGGAAGGTTAAAATCACCAATTACTAATGAGTGATCAAAATCGGAAAGATTATTATTAATATTATCTACAAACTGTTCATAGTTCCTCGAATTAACGGAAGGTGGTATATAGACCGCACATATGCATAGTTTTATAAAGTTTTTACCATTTCTGAGATGAACTACAATCCAAAGATCTTCTATTAGTCCAGTGCTTTCATTTCTATTAATCCTATGTGAGTCAAAATTTCTATTGACGGCAATCATTACACCACCTCCAGTCTTCTTTGAAAATGATTTAGTTAAGTCTCTGTCTCGTCTATATACAGCATAATTATCGTTAAATAACTATAAATCGTTAACGTTATTTTGTAGCCAGGTTTCCGTTATTACAACAATATCGTAGTCATTCATACACATGTTACTGTAAAATTCATGAATTTTTGTATTTAGGCCTCTACTGTTTTGGTAATAACAATTTAAGGCAGCAGATTTTGTGCAGGTATACATAAAAAGCAAGACATGAGTAAATGAGAAGAAATCTAATCGGTTAAGTATTGTAACGAGGATAAATTCTTAATAACAACAACAGGAGCTGATTCCGACTTTCTCACAAAAATGCGGCCACCTCTTACCCAAACGAACTTGTAGTTCTTTTCTTTGGCCTTAAGTCTGGTAGCCCGATGCAGATCTTTGTTACTTGGAGAGAGATGCTCAGTCACAAATACAGGTTTCTTGTCACCTCCAATACCCAAGTGGCTAGAATTAAGTTTGTCCGATTGGTGGTTCTTGTTGAATTTTATGACTGAAGCTAAAAATCCATCACGAATCAGAGGGCTGCGTAACTTGACAATAATTGATCTAGGTCTGGTGGTGGCAGGATCAGCCTTAGCAATTCCAGTGCACATGTGAATATCTTCTTCTTTAAGGTCGAAGGAGACCGTTTTTGCAAGCTGCTTAGTCAGTATCATCAGATTTTCTGATTTATGTTCAGGTACACATTGGAATTCTAAGTTCGAGGCACGAGAGTGCTGTTCTATTTGTGCCACACGATCAGATAGTTCCCTATTAGCGATGGTCAAGTCCATACATTCCTTCTGCAACCGATGACATAATTCTGTCTTTTTGTTCAAATCAACCTTGATTTCATCATATTGTGAGTTTATAAAATCCATAGAAGTTTTAAGCGAAAGCAAATCACTTCTTAAGCATGCAATATCAGAAACAGTTTCCCGAAGTTCAGACGTAATCGTTTTCTCAATCAAGATGGTCAACTCCTTCGTTAAAATATTTTTTAGTTCTGACTGTATGATATCCCTAATCTCATCGACAGTGGGGTAGAGAGAAGGGGCTTCATGTTCACTAGCAACTGGAGAAGTACTGACCCTGTTGCCTCTTGATCGCTGCGATACCCAATTAGGTGATGGTTGAGTGCTCTTGAGATTATGCCTTATTGGTGTCTCCGTATTGTCGCCCTTGGGTCTCTTGCTGATACAGCTTGGACAAGTCCAAACTGGAGAGGGCTCACTAGAAGATTTTCTGGGTGGTAAATTAGCACAAAGCTCATGACATGTTTGTTTGCAGTAAGCACATTTGCAGTAATTATCGCTTTTTATATCAAGCTTGCAGCCCAAGCAGATTTTCGGCATATTAATATATTTATATAGTATATAAATACAAAAAGAAAACAACCTGTTGATAGCTCGATTCGGCGAGTCAGTAACGCAATAAGTGCAGCGGTGGCTCGTAGAAGTATCGTAGCAAAGTGGGCGGGACTATCCGTGCCGTACTTTGGAAGCTCGTAGCACTATAAAATCGTAGACAACCAGCTCGGCAAAAATCGCGCACAATCGGGAAGTATCGGCTTTTTGCGTACACGCAACAGCTACGACGGGCATGAGTTGATCGTTTATGTGAGGTAGGTCAAGGTTGCGAACAGTAACTAAATATTTTTAAAATGTTTTGCTTCACTGTATCAGACCGCGTAAATAAATTTAAAAACGACTTTCACTATGTTAACAGTCGATTCACTGGCTTTAAAATGGCACTAAATTTGAAAGTAATGATGAACTTTTGTTAGCAATTACAAAATAAAAATGAAGAGAGATGACTAAACGGTGTTGTCGCAACGAGCGTCTATGCGTTGATTAACCCAAGTATAATCAAAAAGATGTTTAAATAGCGGTTTTCAACAAAAAAATAAACAATTACTGTGAGAAAAATTTAGCTCCGTCTAGTTCAACTCAATTTTTAACAGCAACACATATTTTATTTTTTCATTTATTTCAATTTGGAAATAATCTGAAATATTTTTTATAGGATAAGGGTGAAAAACAAGCACACAGTCCACCTGATAGTGAGTGGTTGCTGTGGCCCACAGACATCTATATCTATTCACATTTAAGAATCAAAATGCAGATGCGTTATCACCCTTGAGGACTAAGATGGAATGCCTCGTTTCCAGTAAAAAGGGTCTTCTAAAAAAGGGTCAGTAAAAAGGTTATTCTGTGAGAGTGTGGTTATTCCCCGGTCGAGCCGACCTATTCGTGCTGCAACTATACTACTAATATAGCCGCAGCGTGACTCTACCACGTATACCACGTATAATTTGATATTAAAAATATTTTAAAGTAATGGCTACTTACTTTTTAGTTGTTAAATGTTATTAAAAGTATCCCTATACCATATTTACTTGTTTATTTGTTAGTTTATAATAAAACCAGTGTTATAAAAATTACTTAATTAACAATTCGAATATACATTTTCGTATAATAATTTTCACGTGTCATAGTAACGCTAAAAATATGTATTCAAATTTCACAGAAGGATCATGTTAAATGTAGTTCATTATAAAACGGCATTTCTCAATTATTTGAAAATTATCGTTTACCTCCACTTCTACCAGGAAAACGTCGCAATAAGACCACTTAATTTATCTCTGTTAAAGTTTGAAATCTAAAATTGTTGGTGTATTCCTAGGATTCATCGAAAAAATACATTTCTGTAAATCGAAAAACAATAAATGTGGTTTGAAGCTGAGAGTTTTGCTTTGAAGGCTGCATTATTAACTAAGTATGAATCTAACTTCCCATTACAAAAGCTGTATTTGATGGTATTAGCTCAAAAGAAAATTATACACAAAACTAAACATATTAGATTATTAGCAACTTATGTTTAGGGTAATTGAAACAGAAAATGAGTAGCAGCATCTTCCTAATTTTATTTATTTATGTACAATATTGGAGATAAAACAGAAACAAAATATATAAAAATTCATACAAAGTAAAATAAACAAAGATTATTGTTCCCTACAAACTGTCTCTCCGAAACATACATATTGTGTACATTATGAAGCGGATCTTAAATGGTATCGTCTGCACAACAAGCAGCGTAACAAGTACATACTTAAATATAAAGAAAACAATCGACTGAAAACTAAAATGTACAATACAAAATATCCTTATAATATATTCATAATTGCTACTAAAACATTTTTATTAAGTTTTCAATGCTTGACGGGAAATAAAGAACATGTCGAGGTTATTAAGCATTTTTTTTTATAGGAGAGGGGGCAAACGAGCATGCGGCTCACATGATGGTAAGTGACTACCGCCGCCCATGAACAACTGCAACACCAGGGGAATCGCAGATGCGTTGCCGGCCTTTTAAAAAGGAGTACGCTCTTTTCTTGAAGGTCCCTAAGTCGTATCGGTCCGGAAAAATCGCTGATGGTAATCGATTCCACAAGGAGGTCGTGCGAGGAAGAAAACATCTTCTAAATCGCACAGTGGTGGACCGCCAATCATCCAGATGGTGTGGATGGTATCGGTAGTTCTGCCGCGATGTGCGTTCGTGAAATTTGGCGGCTGGGATTAATCCGAACAATTCCTCAGAGCACTCCCCATGGTAGATGCGAAAGAAAATGCAAAGGGATGCAACATCTCTTCGCAGTGCCAATGAATCGAGCCGATCGGAAAGGGCTCGGTCGTCGACAATTCGAGCCGCTCTGCGTTGGATGCGGTCAAGTGGAAGGAGCTGGCACTGGGGAGCCCCTACCCAGAGATGGGAACAGTATTCCATGTGAGGCCGAACTTGCGCCTTGTAAAGTAGCAGGCGGTGTGCCGGCATGAAATACTGTCCCGCTCTGCTGAGCACGCCAAGCTTTTTAGAGGCCAATTTGGCCTTCCCTTCCAAGTGACCACGAAACTGCACGTCACTCGATATGTCGACTCCGAGGATACCGATACTGGCTGAGACAAGAAGGGGAGTGCCTTGAAACTGAGGAGATACGACAAAGGGGTTCTTTTTAGCGGTAAACGCGCAAACTTGTGTCTTCTGAGGATTAAATTGGACTAGATTTAGTCGCCCCCAATCCGAGACTTTGTTCAGCAAAGACTCGACTTCAGACACAAGTTTGTTCCGGTACTCAGCGACGTTTTCCCGAGAAATATTGGCACGGCCGGTGTATAGAGCATCACCAGTGCTGTCATCCGCATAGCAATGAATGTTACCAGTTAGCAACATATCATTGATATGCAGAAGAAACAGCGTTGGTGATAGCACACAGCCTTGTGGAACACCAGCGTTAATAGGCTTGTAGTCAGAGCATGCACCGTCTACAACGACCTTGATGCTCCGATCTGCAAGGAAGCTGGTGATCCAATTGCACAATTTCTCGGGAAGCCCATAGGAAGGGAGCTTCGAAAGAAGCGCTTTGTGCCAAACCCGATCGAAGGCCTTCGCAATGTCCAGACTAACGGCCAACGCCTCCCCCTTGGACTCTACTGCCTCCGCCCATCTATGGGTCAGGTAGACCAGAAGATCACCAGCTGATCGACCCCGACGAAAACCGTATTGGCGGTCACTAATCAGCTGGTGATCCTCAAGGTACCGGATGAGCTGGCAGTTAATAATGGATTCCATTATTTTGGAGAACAAGGAGGTGATCGCGATAGGCCTATAGTTGGATGGGTCTGAGCGGTCGCCTTTTTTAGGGATCGGGTGGACAAAAGCTGTCTTCCATGAATTCGGGACTACGCCTTGGGAGTAGGAGTACCGGAAAAGACGCGTTAGGACCGGTGCCAACTGCGGAGCACACGTCCTCAGCACAATTGGGGGGATTCCGTCAGGCCCACTCGACTTCTGGATGTCCAGGGAGAGCAGTGCTTTCCGAACCGAGCGCTGTGAGAACAGCACATCCGGCATGGAGCACTCACACCGCGGGATGGTCGGCGGTGTTTTCCCCCCGTCATCAAGAGTCGAGTTGGACGCAAAAAGGAAGCCTAAAAGGTCGGCTTTGTCTTTTGCGTTTTGGGCTAGTGAGTCATCCTCCCTGTGCAGAGATGGTAGTGATGGCTTACAGAAATTCCCTTGGACAGCCTTGGCGAGAGACCAGAATGCACGGGTTCCCGAAGGAAGGCGAACTAGTTTCTCGCCAATTCTGCCTATGTGCTCTGACTTTGCCTTGGCAATAACTCTTTTGAAGGACCTGGAGGCGAAGTTATACTTCTTTTTTTATTTTACACATCTTATTTTATTGTAGAGGACACACATTCTGCGTACTGGTGCTTGATTCGTTTTTTTTTGGGTTGTATTCGAAAACTTTTTCAACAGTGGTAGAGCCACACGGCAGCTTTTGCTGTTGCACGGATGGGCCGGCTCGAACCGGGGTGGTACCACGACCTCACAGAATACCAGCGTAAAGTAAAGGTTTACCTCTGCGTTTCGCTTGGTGAGTGCAGGTGGCCGTAGGCCCTTTTTACTGGAAATGAGGCATTCCATCTTAGTCCTCACGGGTGACAACGCATCTGCATTTTGATTTGTAATAGAGGATAGATGTAGATGTCTATGGGCTGCAGCAACCACTTACCATCAGGTGGACTGTGTGCTCGTTTGTCACCCTTACCCTATAAAAAAAAACTTACCTTGGCAGTAACAGTGAACACTTAATCTCACCAACACAGATATTCCTAAATATTGGTGGCGTCAAATAAAGAGCATCGGTATTTTAATGATAGAGTTTGATATTTTAAACAAATACTACAACACAAGCAAACTCAAGCATACACACACACACACACACACACACACACACACACACACACACACACACACACACACACACACACACACACACACATACACGCACGCGCGCGCGCGCGCGCATACACACACATGCACACACGTTTAATCTTTATTCAAGCGATCTTATAAGTATCAAAATTGTTAAAAAAATTGTTATGTAAGTTAAGATACTGAATAAAGAATTTTGAATTTGAATTTGAATTTTGATATTTTGGTCAGAGATTTTTATACGAATTGCGAGATGAATGCATACGATAATTGACTATGCGCAGGAATTTATTTTGGACCTTTTCAATTTTATCTTCATAAACCAAGTGGAAAGCATTGCAAATGGGGGACACATATTCTAGATGGGATCTGACCATTTACTGATAGAGGTAGGCAAGAGTATTTTTGTGTTTAAATGATTTTGATATACGTGTTACGAAGCCTAACATACAGTAGGATTTTTAAAAATATTTCTTCGAAATGCCTATCGAGTTTGAGTTTCATATCTAGATATACTTCAAGATCGCGTATACTCGATTCTGAAACGATTTTATGACTAAGTAAAAGTGTGTGTGTTCTACCATTTTGGTCCTGGTATGTGTTATATATTTTCATTTATTATAAGCCGAAAATAATTTGTTAATTTTACAATAATTTTTAAGTCTGTCTAAGGCGTTCTATACAGAGTATATGTTAGAGCTAAGAGTACAATTTAAGTCATAAATCTATAAAAAAATTCCAGTGGTCAAAGGAAGTTCAAATTTCATAAATAAATAGTACAGAAGAGGAGCCCTATTATTGATACCTGTGGTACGCCAGATGTTACTACAGGCGAGAAAAGCATTAAGAACTATTGATTGTGATTAAAGATTTTACTGGTTCCAATTAGGCATCATAGTTGGTTGCATGTGTTAGACTAAATTATAACAAGTGTCCAGCCATACAGTAACAAGTTTCACAACGTGTTAGCTAATTTATGGCAAGATAGACCTAGCTGATTAAAATCTAATAAGAACATAGTAAGTAATTTTATAATAGAGCTCACCTGATAGTAAGTGATTGCCGCTACCTACAAAGTCTTTAACACTGCGGAGTTGCGATTTGGTAACTATTAGCTGACAGCAGATTAAAAAAGTAGGCAAGGCATAAAAACTTAGGAAAATAGCAAAGTAATTATCCGCCACACATCCAGACTGATGGAGTTGGGTGGAAGTGTAAAATCTGTCACCTCGTGCTTTAGTGATAGTCTTGGCGACTGAAGTCAATCCCTATTAATCAAGTACTATACAGTCATTGCGCGTGAAAATAGCATGTTTAAAAATTTTCCTTATTTTAATATTTATTCAGTATTGTCTAGTTTTCTTTTCGTCATGTATATATTTGTTATGTTGCAAACGTTTTAATTTTTTATTATTTATTCGTTTAATTTCATGTTATTAATTTCATGTTAACTTCCTAAAATTTCATCTTCCCATGATCTTAATAATGATGAAGATGATACTGAAATCCGCCGTTAAACATAGACTACTTCAAAGTAATGCCACAAAACGCGGTCCGGTCCTTACCAGGTCGTGTTACCTCTCCATCTTGTTGGGGTTAAAGGTACAAAATAAAATTAATGAACCGGCGGAATAGCATGTTGCAGTGAACAGCCAACACCCTCCTTTCCATTCCTAATTAAACAATATAACTCTTCCAAATTTAAAACGATATTTCCACAAATATTTTTCTTCTGCGGCAGTAACGCACCGGGTACCAGCTATAAAGTTATAATTATAAGTCTTCAGTAAAAACATGGCTGAGATACTTAAATTCAGTTACTCGTTATACGTGGTAGAGCCACGCTGCAGCTATATTAGCAGTATAGTTGTAGCACGAATGGGTCGGCTCGACCGGGGAAGGACCACGCTCTCACAGAATACCAGCGTAAAATAGCAGCTTATCAATGCTGTGTTTCGTATGGTGAGTGTAGAGAACTGGAGACCCTTTTTACTGGAAAAAAGGCATTCCATCTTAGTCCTCACAGGTGAAAACGCGTCTGCATTTCAATACTTTATTGAGGATAGATTAAGATGTCTATGGGTCACAGCAACCACTTACCATCAGGTGGACTGTGTGCTCATTTATCACCCTATCCTATAAAAAAGGGAAACATCCTTTAAAGTAGTACGAATTTCACACCATGAGTTCACTCTTAATTTTATTTATAGGACTAGCTGTGCCCGCGGCGTAGATCGCGAATATAGGTTTTACTTAAAGAATTTGACGTTTAGGGTAAGAGAATATTAAACGATTTATATCATTACTGTATGAATAAGTAGTAACAAAATAAATCGATATGCTCAAAGTTCTAAGTCGTTTATGATAGAGCTTCTGTGTAAACGACGATAGAAGTAGACTTAGCCGGGGCGTACAGAAAAAGGTTACGGGGACTACTAACGCGGGAAAAAGCAACATAGAGTTGGCCATGTGCAAAACAATCAGTACTGAGGTCCACTACTGCAACGCGTAAAGTTTGACCTTGCGCTTTATTTACGATCATCGCATAACACACGCTGAGTCGGAAACACACTTAAAATAGGGATGTTAGATGATCATCGATGTTAAAAATTAAAACTTCGATGTTTTAACACCGATGTTGACATATGTCAAACATCGAAACATCGACGTCAATGAACCCATAATCGATAATTGGGAACTTGCAAACAATGCGAACTCGCGAAATCAATATAAACTAAATCTTGCATCTGCTCTGAAGATTAAAAATTTTGAATAATTCAGAATTTCTGAACGCATCGTTAACCTAAAAAAATGTCAGTATGGTGAGTCAAACTTAATTGTCAAGTGTCTCCGTAATGTCACAATGGTCACTGCTTTCGCTTTATTTTGTAGTGTCGTTGTCGGTTGTCGCGTAATAACTATTCTACGTAAATTGATATTCAAGTTAATTGTTACTTTTCCCTTGCTGTGTACACCCACATAATTTTGAAACAATGTGTAAGTAAGTATCTACACATATACAAAAACCATCGATAATGGTCAACATCGATGTTTTGAGTAGCCTAAACATCGAACATCTATGTTGAGCTATCGATGTCATCATCGATGTTATTATCACTATCTTAAAACTGAAGCCTAAGCCGTGGTAGCTCAGATGGTTAGCGCTCGCTGTAAGCTTCACAGTACTCGAGAAATCCGGGTTCGATCCCCGTCGGCACCAATGAAATTGTTAATTGCAATTTTAAGTGCTGATTTACCACGTGCTCGGCGGTGAAGGAAACATCATGAGGAAACCTGCATGTCTGAGAAATAAAAAAAATATTTCGATGACATGTTCGCCAACACGTATTGGGGCAGCGCGGTGGACATTTCCTTGCCCTAAAACCCTCTCAGAAATGAAAGGAGGCCTGTGCCCAGCAGTGGGACGTAAATAGGCTGCATATTTACTTTACTTTACTTAAAACTGAAAGGAAAGTTATTTGGTATTAGAGGGATTCTGGGTATAAAAGAATATCACTATCACGACATTTATTGCAATTTTGCTACTTTTAGTCGAGTTTTGTTGAATAATTGAATATTTCAATATCTCTTTTTTCTGTTTTTGTTTCTGGTGATTTTTGTGATGTGGTGTTAGTCTACACGACTCTTACAGGCAGGCATAGATTACTGTATATATACCTTACAGGCTTGCAGCTTCATCAGACTCATGGACATAAATTATTTCAGTGAGTCTCAATACGATTCACCTGCGAAAAATCTTAACACCGCAATTCAGAAAAGGTTGTAATTTGTACAACGCCATCTATTACGTTCTTTGTGAGAAAACATCCTTTTTTAATTTAAGGAAAACATATTTTTTACTGTGTTTTAAGTGCTATAATAGAGCGATACGAAATATATTATAATAGAACGTTTTTTTACACACGAATCTTTTTATTACTATTTCTGATGTTTTGTGGCGCCATTAAACAAATTAAAACCTACATTTCAAAATAATAATCATAACTTTCGATAGAATTAACCAATTTCAATAAAATAAAGCTTAAATGAACTTGATAATACGCTTTATGATTTTCTTAAGGATTTCATTGAAAAAAAGATGTTTACTCAAAACGTCATGCGTCCATAAACAAACGGACAGACCGTCAGATAGTACAATTCTAAAAATTATAAAAATGTACTTATTTAATGATTTAAGTACAGTCCCCATAATGATTTTAGTCACAAATTAATTTACTATACAATATTCAGAAACAGACACAACATGTTATTACCATTTTTATTATATGTATATATTTAAAAAGAGATGGCGCTGTTAACATCGATTCTAAAAACAAGAGATTAATTGACACGATTGATACAATAAAAAACATAAAAGAACTTATAAATCAGTGCCTGCATAGTAAGCAAAAAAGAAAGTTTAATCCTCGCCGAAAAACGAAATTGTTAATAGCTCTTAAAATTTTATTTACCACATAGAGTAGTCGGCGGTAAAAAAATAAAAGATAAATGAGATTGTCAACACGCAGTAGGGCAGCGTGTCGTTAATATAAAGGTTAGAAGCAAATATGAAACCCATCTACAGGAAAAAGTTTTAACCTGTCTTTTTGTATCACATTTGTGCCACACCACCATCTATCGATGAAATTGGTTAACTATTGTACTTTAATTTAGTTTAGATAATAAGGTTAATATATTTGGTATATATTTATTACGTTCTTTATGTAATACTTTTGTTTACTGCGTTTTAGATATAATTATATCATTATAGAACATTATTTTACATCATTTAATTATGATTTATAATATGATATTAATTTTAAAATGTACTTGATGACTCATCCAACGCCACTATTGAACAAATTCGTACCTACCTATACTTAGTACCCATACTTCAGAATATTTGTCATAACTTTTGATGGAATTAACCAATTTTAATGAAATAAAGACTAAATGTAACCTGAATATACACTTAATAATTTCCTTAACTACTCTTATGATATATATTAGTACTTTATACGTGATACGTTAACAAACAAACAGACAGACAGAAAAATCTAAAAATGGTAGAAATGTATTTAATTACTTATTTTTAGTATCTCTCAATCACTTTTATTACAAAAATATAAAATGTACAGACATCTGCTATTTACATTTTTATTATATGTATAGATAAGGGTGACAACCGAGCACACAGTCCACCTGATGGTAAGTGGTTGCTGTGAATCATAGACATCTATATCTATCCTCGTTTGCAAGTCAAAATGTAAATGCGTTGTCAGCCGTGAGGACTAAGATGGAATGCCTCTTTTCCAGTAAATAGGGTCTATGGTTCTCTACACTCACCACACTAAACACAGGCGCATTAAGCCGCTACGTTGGTATTCTGTGAGAGCGTGGTCCTTCCTAGGTCTACACGACCCATTAATGCTACAACTATACAATTAATATAGCTGCAGCATGGCTCATAATATTATATTTTAGACCGTGGGCCTCTGCATAAACCTCACATATGGACCAATCCTGCAGTGCTCTCGTATTTTTTCTTACTGGTAATGAACAAATCCATCTTAGTCCTTGGGGGTGAAAAAGCATTTGTATTTTTATTCTTCATCGCGGATAGATGTAGTTGTCTATGTGCCACAGCATCCACTTACCATCAGGTGTAATAAAATGTAAAAGAACTTCTGTAATAAATGTAATCAACATAAAAACTACGGTACTGTAATGACATTTTAATAACAGTAGCCTTAATGAACCCCGCTTACTGCCAACTTTTTTCAAAGGTGGTCATCATTACTTATAATTACAGCCTATCAAGTCTCCAGCTACAGACACAATCCTCCCCTTTAAACTGGTCACAGGGGAAGATATTAGCCATAGCATCCCCACGCTTGGCAGCCGGGTTGGCAATCTCAGTTTTTTATCCCTCATACGACACCTGTGGCATTATGTGGGGTAGTGCGGGTATCCCCTTATACCGCCGCTACACAGTTTTCTTTTAAAGATGGTAGAGTTACTTTTCTGTCTTGAGAGTTTTTTATGCCTGCGACTTATACTTTTACATATTCCTGCCTATAAAAGCAGTTTTATTTTTGCCTGGTACGAAAGCCAAATATGTATTCGTGTGTATTTGTCATGAAAGCACGGTTGGTGTGGCATTATCTAAGCCACGCCCCAAAAATATTCCCTGATGAGATTAAATGATTAATTTTACGCAGATTTTATTGGATATTATCACAAAAGTCATCACATATTTGTAATAACTAGCAGTAGCAAGACTTGGTAGTACAGAACGTCTCGGAGCGGGTATTCCGCGCAAGAGTTCCTCAGGAGCTTCTACAAGTTTCTACAATATAATTTCGTAGACACAATCGCTTGTCTCTACTGGCTACTTTACATTGACTTTATTAAGGAAACCAAGAGTTTTGTCTGAGTGATATAGGGTCAGGCTATTAAAAATAATTACCAAAGGTGCATCCTAAAGGACAACGAGATCTGTTAAGCTTATCGTAGTCAAAGTAAATTGCACACGTACCATCATTTTCGGTTTTTGACGCTTTATAACCTTATGAATTAGTTAATAGCTTATTGCTTCTTTACTTGTTGAAAAGACTTCCATATATTTAAACTTTTGCCAAAATTAAAAAAAAAATATGGACGTCTATTCAAAGTAGTGTAGTTGCAATTCGTGTAATGGCGGTGTAAGAATATTCACTAACCCATATCTTTCCATGGGTATAGTAAGAGGCGACAGAGGAAAAATGACAAGATATGAGTAGCAGCATCTTCCTAATAATAATACAAAATAAAAAATAAACTGCGGTTGGCAACCATTCTACCAAGTATGGTAAACATGGCAAAATTCCTCCTATGAGACAATTCATGAGATAGGCCTATGCTCAGCAGTTGACTTTTATAACCTGTAATGGATTCAAATCAGAAATCTACACGATAGAAATAGAAACCTCTTTGAGTTTCATAAAAAAAAGTTGAGTGTTAAAAAAATATTTAAAGGGAAAAGATGCGAGTAAACCTATAACGTGTTTGGGATAATAAGATTTTACGAATTTACTTACAACCCCTTTTGTATCACGAATAATTGAATTTTATGCAAATTAACAAGAATCTCAATCTCTTAGAATATGTTATTAAAATTACAATTATTATTTCATCTAAAAATTAATACATAAAATCAGATTTTGCGGCGTCCTTGGACACCTGAATTCAGCAGTGGAAATCAGTAGGAAACGATGATGATGTTGATAAAAAATTTAGCTTGTTTTTAGAAGTTTTTTTTTTAATGGATGGAGTGATATCTTTTAAGCAATTTGCTAAAGAGAATTTTTTAAGAAATTTGCAATTTGCAGAAAAAACTACTTTGTATTCTTCAAAATATATATGCCCGTAAATAGTATAGTATGCTGCTGGAAATTAACTTCTCTGATATAAGTGTTACCACTTGCGTACACGTTTCGTACTTCCTCTATAGAAGTTATTATACTCTTCGGCTCGTACCTTTAACACTTTATTAACAATACGGAATTTATTCACATTTCAACAATATCTGTAATTTTTAATATAAAAAATTGAATGAAAAATTGCAGCGTCACGCCACTTAGTATTTAAATGAACAAATATCATTCAACGCATCTTAATTATTGAAATAATTATTCAACGATATAAAATATGATTTTTAATTATTTTACGAAGTTTGATATCTCCGTCGGCTAGTTGTTTTTTTTTTTGCAAGAGTTTATCACTTTTTGTTGTAGCTCTCCGTGAATAGTGGCATAAAATATTTCAACTCATTCGACCGGTCCGGGCAGATTGTTTTTTGATTTTTGACTACTGACCTCTGTCTAAATGGTCATACCTTACGTTAGAAATCCCAGAGTTCATTAGTTGTGACAATGTGATGTTTGAAATAAGAACCCTTGTGAAATAAGTCCTTTGTGGTTGAAGTGTCATTGAAAAAGATCTGCAAAACTATGTTAAAAAATAATTTAAGCATTAACGATACATAGATCAGAACTGTAATAGAAATCAACTGGTGGTTTTCTGTAAGAATATAAAAGAGGAAAACGTAATAAACATTATACTCTAAGCGAAACATATAAAATGAATTAAAAGACTACTATTACTTGCGGCTACAAACTACACAGGCGTAAATTGATGGAGGGAAGACCATTGCAAACTTACATAGGGATTACATGGTAAATAAGATGGCCGAAGTTATGGGAATTACGTTATGTATAGTCGCATATTTAATAGTGAATTTAATTAAGGTTTCTTCGTGCCAAAAAAGATAGATGTGAATTATCTGTTGCTTTTAAAAATTTGAATTTTGAAGATTAACTTTAACTTAAGAAAAATATCTCAAAAAGTTGATTTATATGACTAAATATGATAATTTTGTTACTTATTACATATAGTTAAGTTTAATAAGTCTTACAGGTTTATGTTCCTATTGTATTTCTTAGGGAGAAAATAATTTTGTGTCGTTATAATGCCTTTCATCAAATAATATTTCGTAAAATATTCCTTTTCTACCGACTTCAAAAAAGAGGAGGTACTCAATTCAACTGTATGTTTTTATGTTTGTTACCATATAACTTTGATCTACTTGAATCAATTTCGATAAATTCTTTTTTTATTTGAAAGCTGATGCTTCTCATGTGGTCCCATATAAATTTTATCAAGATTTGACTAATAGTCTTTGAGTTATCCTTAATACTATATATTGAAGTCGGTTATACAAAATTTATTATTTGAAATTATTATCAATACAGGGTAATTTTTAATTCACTAAAGACCATTTGGGAATATATTATTTACATCATAACAACAACATCTGTAAGAAAAAAAAAATATATTTCTTCAATTTTTATTTTCATACAAAATTAAAAATAATTTTAATTGGACCTTCTAAACGGCAATAGTCTTAAATAGCAAAAGAAAGCGCGTTGCGGGGTAAGGGTGGAGGGGTGTAGGAGGCGGCGCTTGCTCATTTGAACTTATAATTAATAGAATCAGGCGTTACTTTGCGGAAATCCATTATATAAAAGTTTTTAAAAAAATACTTCGCAAATATCCGCGTTATAAAATAAAATGATGTGTCTTACCTACTACCTAATAGACATATGTACTGCAGTTTTTTGAACAAAATCCAGCAGCGAGCACTTATGAGGCAGTCCGACAGTTCAATGTGTCACAGTACCACGCATGGAGTGTCATCCTTTCCATCTGCATCGTGTTCATAAACTCAGCGAAGCTGACAAACCAGCGCGAGTTACACTTTGTAACTGGTTACTAGCTGCTGAACGAGCTAACATTTTTTGGACTGATGAAGCAACATTTAGCAGAATAGGACTATTTAATTCGCACAATGAACACTTGTGATACTATGTATGAAAATCCACATGAACCAAGACCGAATAGCTTTCAACACCGGTTTAGTTTCAATGTGTGGGCAGGCGTTATTAATACAACGTTACTGGGCCCGGTCTTCATAGAAAGATTAAACGGTGAAAGCTATTATAGTTTTCTCACTGACACGCTGCCAGAGTTGTTAGAGGACATACCACTTGCATCTCTACGCAATATGTATTACCAATATGACGGGGCGCCGGCGCACTATGCTCGCCAAGTTTAGGATTATTTAAACAGAGAATACCCTGGTCGCTAGATCGGTCACGACGGGCCTTGTGTATGGCCTCCCAGATCGCCAGATATAACACCAATGGATTTTTATTTGTGGGGGCATGTAAATACATTAATGTATACTGGTCGCGCATTCGAAACCCGCGACATGTTGAAAGAAAAAATAATTTGGGCATTCGATCGAATCAAAATGAATTATCAAGTATTATCTCGTGTCGGTGAACAGTTAAGTTTTAGGTGTCACCTATGCATAGAATGTGGAGGTGATTAATTTGAACGCTATGTGCGCGATAGTCACCGCCATCCGCGGACAAATAGGTAAGTCTAATTTTTAAATTTGTATTTTAATATTTTTATTGAACCATAATACCTTAATATCTTTAAATTCCTAATTCTTTATTCAATTACTGTTAATTTGTATTTAATAATTATAAATATTTTATTGTAATATTTGTAATTATTTTAACCTGCATCAATTTTTTAAATACAACTTACATTAAATTAAAAAAAAAAAACGTTAATAATACTCATTTAATTTGCACGTGCTGCAAACATCGGTCACCAAATCGATGGCTGCAAAGGGCAGGCTGCGCCTTTGATGACGATGACACCTGTGTCGACGTAATAATATACCTTTGGCTTAGTCTTGGGCCGCCGCATGTGCGACGTTGAGGCGTTGCTACCAGCTGGATGCGACGTTGCCTCTTGGATGCAGGCAGCGTTGCTAGCAAACAGTATTATATAAAAGTTTCTTATAAAACAATTATAATCATTATAATTGTTTTATAAGAAACTTTTCTTCAAGACAACTTTTTGACGGCCAGATTTTGACAGATCAAAAATTTAATTTGGTCCGGCTATGCAATATTTTTGAAAAGGTCATCACATGAATTTTTAGGACAATGAGCTAATTTTCAGTTTTAATGAGCGAAATTTTGATATTAAAAGTCAGCTCCTCGTTATATCTTTTAAAATAACGCTAAAATATCAAAAAATATAAAATTAATTTCCTAAGTGGAAAGACTCCTTACCTAACTAGGTGTTCATCTAGGTACGTACCGCCATCTTACCAAAGCATCGCTGTGTTCCGGTCTGAATGGTATTATAGAAAATATTAGGAAAGATGATATTATAAGGGAAGCATAAAACTAATCTAAATAACAGTAGTCAAAAGCAGTTTATTGAAATTAGCCATTCGATTACTGTCGTAAATTGGTTCAACGCTAGCATTCGAAACTTACATGAGGTAGTTAACGGAAATATTGCTACCATTAGTATTCTTTAAAAAATATATTAATAATAATCATTATTATTAATATATTTTTTAAATTAAAATTTTATAATTGGAAATATCTTTTGATTATTAACATTAATAGCGAAACCGGTTTTTAATTATAAATTGAATTTTGGATAAAACATCTCAGTATAAAGGAATTAATTGGGATTAATTTGATCATAAAACTTTTGTTTGAAAGAGAGTTAGCTTAATTTATTATAATTTATTTATTATATTATAATATATTTTAATTTATTTTGTCTACATAATGAATTGCATTTGAATAACTAAATGCAGACTCTAATATTGGACCTTTATTACTGGTGTAAACACTTAATTAATATAATATTTTTATAACACTGTATGCTAAAAAAAGATGAAATTAACTCAAATAATGGGCGAGAGAATTATATTATAATAACCTGTCACCCTATTAGTGCCATAAAGTTACTTGACGGAAATGGCAGTTAAATAAATATGGCCTCCAAAAAATAATCGTTTTAAATATATCGGACCTGAATTACCCTACTTGCTGTGATAATTTGGTGATTTCCCTCGTTGTACTATAGTTTCCGAGTTATTCTCGCTTAAGAAAAAGAGCAAATCGCATACATTTATAATATATTATCATATTCATTAATTCGTAGTCTACCGTAAAACACATACAGAGCACAAGGTACTGCTGGTACAAGGTACTGGCTAAATCAGAATGTTCTGAATCGTTTTAACGAGCCCACTCCGGACACGTGAATACGTGTTGGTGGACTGCAACGGAGGGGTTATACTCTCACCTTGCCTTCTTTATTCAAATTATAGTCGCGGAAAAATAAACTTATTTACGCCACTTACCCTATTCTAAGGTTCTATCGCACGGCCTTACCGCTGATGCGGTGGTGGTGGTGGGGCCATAAACTATACTCGCGGCTTTGGGGTAAGCTGGTGCTTACGGTAATCGTTTGGTTACGGTATCGATTGGAATGGTTATCGCTTATTGGTTTAATAAATTGTAGGGTTTATTAAAAGAAACAGAAACGGAAACTTTTTATTCAATATAGATTATAAATAATATTTATTGAAAGTCACTCTTTTGTTAAATTACTTTATTTCAAATATTAATATTTTATTCCATAAAATACAAAAAAAAACATGAACAAAAACAAAACTTTACTGTTTATAATTGAGAAAAAATACATTAATAAGCTGTTAAAATAGTATAGGCTGCAACTATTTGCAAAAGGAAAGCAAGAACCGCAACTTAATTTTTCATTACTCTTTCGCTAAATTTGCTTTTAATTTATTCTAAGTTTATAACACAAATGGACAACCAGAAATCGTATTATTTATCGTTATTTAAAAAGAGACTGAAGGACTGTGATTGTATAATATAGTATTTATAGTATATATTTAAATGACAGTAGTATATATTTATATTTTTATAGTATTTCCATAGTGACCAAGATAAGGCACGCCTTCTAGTTGATTCGACTAAGGAATCAAGTCACTGGTTACACGCTTTACCATCAAGTAATCTCGGCATATTACTTGATGGGGAAAACTTGCGCATCGCCGTAGGAATCCGACTAGGAGCGGCGCTTTGTCAACCCCATCTGTGCCCCTGTGGTAGCAGCGTCGACAAGTTTAGGCTCCACGGACTTTCATGTAAGAAAAGCGCTGGTAGGTTTTCACGACACAGTTCTTTGAACGATGTCATCCGAAGGGCTCTTGCCTCTATAAATTTTCCCTCTGTTTTAGAGCCTTATGGAATATTTAGAGACGATGGCAGGAGACCCGACGGTATGACATGGGTCCCTTGGGAGAAAGGTAAAACCCTAATGTGGGATGCTACTTACGTAGACACTCTGGCGGCCTCTCATCTCAGGAGTACCTCGTTTAGAGCCGGGGCGGCATCAGAGGCAGCTGAACTGAGTAAGTGGCGTAAATATGAGTCTCTGAGAGATGACTACATATTTGTGCCATTTGCTGTAGAGATTATCGGTCCGTGAGGTCCACGTGCGGTGAAGTTCCTAAAGGAACTCCATCCGTAGCTAGTCATTGCTGCTGGTGATAAGAGGGCTGGTTCTTTTCTCGCTCAAAGGCTAAGTATAGCCATTCAGCGGGGAAACGCAGCCAGCGTTCTTGGCACGATACCGCGTGGAGTAGGACTATATAATAATTAAGTTTCTAGTTTTAGTTTTTTTTTTATTATTAGAGTTTTTAATATTGTATATAATTATTTTTGAAGACATTTTATTCTCCATTTAAATTTATATTCTCAAGTAATATCCAAACCATTAACATACACCAAATTGATTCGAGAAAAGGTACAGTAGCGCTTTACGAGCTACACATATTTAAAGACCATATGAAGTACGTCTCACACATTTAAGTAGGGTAAAACACTCTTCCCGATTCATTCACTTTCTCAAAAAGGGGAACTTATAGCCTTTTACTCTACAATCTACTTCAATTGTCAATTACAACAAATATTTTATACATTATGTTTTTCTTACTGCCTATATTAAAATAGCAAAAAACATGTAAAATTGTTAAATGTACTATACTCGTAGAATAAGGATATATTGTATTTCATATAGTAATAATCAAACATATTATTACTAAAATAACAAGTGGCATATATAGTTTATTTGGCTAACATAGCGTTGCTTCAGGCAGAAGGAGTATTCAAGGAATTTGAATCGATTAAACTAAACTTCATCGCTTTCTATACTTTGGCATGTTGTCAATCCTCACAAATTGCAACAGTAAAATGTTCCAAAGTTTATTTTTCCTTATTAGTTTACAGCTCATTTGTTCGCTCCAAAAAGAAAAACAAATGTGTTTTTCTTTTTTCTTAAATCAAGTAAAGGTTTACTATCAATAGAAGACCTTTTGTTATTCTTTCGTTGCTACCTCTGAGGACTAAGTATAAATATTACGTATATAAGTCCACTGTTGTGTAAAGGCTAAAAAAAGGTTTCGGAGCATGGAAAGGTCTGCCACTGTGCCCTAATGCACGTTGATGGAATTCACATGTCATCAAAATATTATTGTTTTCTATGAAGTCCTAATTTCCTTAAGCCGTTTTTTGGTAAATAGACTTATTGCTGCTCGTCACTAAAAATATATCGAAAGGAAGCCTAAGAAAAATAAGATGAGACTTGTACCTTGCTATGGAACGTATAGAGGCCGTAAATTCACAACATTTTTAAAAGGTATATGATGGTTATGCTGAGCTGTGAACTTAAAGTCATTGTTGATGTTATTTTCCGTACTCGGAAACATTCGCAAAACAATCAGTTCTCGATTATGCGTTAAATGAAAACTGATATAGCCACACAAATTATTCTATTGTTAAATTGGATAACCCTTCACTTAATTAAACTAACCCTTTTACTTCATTGAACATGAAAATTCGCTTGATTAAATTATGGAGAGTAAGTTACAATTGCATCACGTACTGAAGGTTCCCGTTTATAATACAGTTAATTGTATTTTATTAATATAAATTACAGAATCAATTTGATTAATTTGGAGAATTTGTGTTGCATATTGTTACTTGCGTTCTGTATTGAACAACGGGAGGAGCCTAAGTTCAGTTATGGAATTTTACGGGCTAAAGAAGAAGAAAGGAAATAATTTTTTTTTAGATTTTTTTTAAAAACGTCACCTCCACACTAGGATTTTTTCCTGTATCGTGGGGGCAGTTAACATATATAGAACAGACCCAGAACAATTCTTTGTAGGCCATACAAATACTTGTTCTGTGCGGGATTCGAACCCGCGGCCCTTAGCGCTGCAACTCAATTGCTAAGCCACTGCGCCACGGAGCCGTCAAATACCATACTTCATTGTCTTATAACAAATTTGTTATAAGATATATACGCCTTCTTTTTATCATCTTAAATTAAATAAAAACATTACTTAGGGAGGCTTATGGTATTCTCTTTTCAAGTTATCCCTGGGCGTGGTGAAATACTATGGCAAATGCAAATATCTTATATGTGTAAAACTTAAGAAATAAAATAAAAACATAGCAGTAATAGAACAAATTATCATGATATATATAATAATAATATGATGTAATTTTATTGTACAATGATGTAATAGAAAAAGTTTAAATCAACCATCTTATTGTAGTCAACCTTTTACCGAGCTACGTTGATAATCGATTTCGAAATTGCATAAAAATACTGTCGTCTAAAATCACACTATGCACACGTTCAAAATGTCATTATTTTTTAACAAGCTTTTTGTTTTAAACAAGATCCAAGCGCTTTTAAACATAAAGTTAACTGATTTATAGCCCTTACAAATAAAAGGGGCATGTCAAAAAAGTTACTTAGTCCTTACTCATTTCCTGACACTGGCAATTTGTTAAACATCATTCTAAATGCTGGATATTTTGTGATAAATTTTAAAAATGGAACTCCTATAATTTATATATTTTTATTTGTAAAATGCTTCTTTCGTGGTAATCTGACGAGAATTTACTCACAGCAATGAAGCTTATGAGAGGACATTTGTCATAGTTAACGCTTATATTAATTAATTATCAGGAGGGTGCTGCTAAACATCTTCTAGCTTATTTTCCTTCTAACGCCTTTTACGGTATCCACGGGTTGATATTAAGGTAATAGGTTCTTGAACGCCGCCAATAGACGACAACCAACTGGTCTTGTTCTTAAAAATGGCGACTGCACTCTATGGGAAAATTACAGACCAATGTGTTGCTGTTTTCAAGAGTCATTACAGAATCACGATTCGTCTTTCATGCAGACTTGATAACTTCCAGTCATGAACAAACCGCTTTACGAAAGATATTTAGTACCGCAGACCACATACATTAAGCAAATTGTACAGGAGATGAAAAAGGTAAGAAAGCCCTAGATTCCTTCGCAGTTTTAGGGCGGTGCTAGAGACATACTTTTGTAGAGATTTTTTGATTTTTAATGAACTATGAAAATTTTAAGTAAAAGAACACGTCAAAATTACTTTATATTCCTTAGTAGTAATTAATGTATAATACGTGGACAGGAATCCCTATATGAAAATATATCTCCTACTTGTTCGAAGAGCTGAAGTAAAACATTCTTTTGTCCCCTAGCACGTTATAAATAAACGCCTGAAATTCCTATTAACAATTACAGTTGTGTTGGCATCGTATATCACAATCAAATATAAATTAATCAATTGCGATGCAAATTAATTACCTACGTATTCAATTTAATACTTCTTATATTGTTTATATGTTTAGGGAGCACGATTTTACAAAACCGTTAAAGAGAATTTCTACTACTTCAAGAAAATCAACTCTTTTTCTTTGCAGAATTTTCTCCGAATTCCGGAAAGTAGTATTAGTTGATTGTAAGAGTTACTGGGAAGTAAGAGGAATAACGAATGACATTCAGTAACAATTCTTGTAGTTGATGGTTTTGTGAGTACAGAGTTAGTAATATAAATTCTTTGACGTAGTATTTCATTATCGTGAAACAATACTTGCAAAAATCTTTTAGTGAAACGGATTTTTCTGCCAGCTTCACATCAATAATAAAGGCATTAGTATTTTGATTGTTAATGAAGCGGGTATAGTGCAGACGCATAAAATTATAATTTTGTTATTAAACTTTAATAATTTATTATGCAAATATTATAAAACAAGAAATACTATTTTATAGTAATCTAGCTGTGCCCCGCGATTTCACCCGCGTCATCACGTGTCCAAGGTGCGCGACATGTGACATGACATGTATGGGAAAATTGGCATAATTAATGGAGTACTTTTATCTGTCGGCATATTATGTATGATGTAGAGCGAAGTTAAGTTTTATCCACATTCCCACCCCTTCCGGTTGAGCGTCCTCACCCCCCCCCCCGTACGTCCCAGAAAGTGTCCCGAAGCGCGGCTTTTTCCAGTTTTAAAAAAAAACCGTACACGATACATGAAAAGTGTGTAGGCATGAAATGATTGTTGATAAATTTGCTATCAAACTCTTATACTTATTAATCAATAAAATTTTCAAAATATCATAGCAACGTGAAATGAAAGAGTTCAGAAATAAAGATGTAACTAATCATTGTCATAAAAGTACTCAATTAATTTTTAATTTATTTTAGCTATAATGATTGAACTAACCTCACTCATTGAAGCTTTCAAAACTGGCTTCTCGCAGTTCTCACCGGGCGGCTAGGGTGGCTCTAAGATTTTTTAAAAGTCTTTTTTAATACGTCGTTGGGGTGGCTAGGGTTTATGACTCGTTCGCGCGCCCAGCCAAGTATTGAATTATTTTAATTTTACATTGTCTCTTAAACTATGCGTCCAAATAACATGGTATAAAGAACAAAGCTTAAAGTTTATCTTCATAAAATTGTCTTGATGATGAAGTAACATTCGTTCGTAAGGATAAATAGGCCATGCCTAAAAATAACGCTTATAAATCACTTTTTAAATTTCAATATTTTTTGTCACAAAATACCTTATTATGGCTTATGTATAAGGTATAGACATATAGAATCCCGGACTTTTTTTAGACGGAGTAAACATCTATATTTTTCTAGAACATTGTATTTACGTATCCCTAACCATAACACCAGCGTACGCGGATAAATCATTTCGGGAGCGCTTTTTCTTCTGACTTGCCTAACAAATATCCATATTTAAGGCTAGCTGAGTGATATAGCTTAATGCTAGATAGGCTATATGTGGAATCATATATATCATGTGGAATAGTATATATATATATACTATTCCACATGAATCTGGCTATAATATACTATATATCTAATCGGACTGGTAGTTCCAGAGATTAGCGCGTTTAAACAAACAAAAAGCAAACAAACTCTTCCACTTTATTATATTAGTATAGATTAATCCATAAAAATATTATATAGCAGATACTATAGTTTATTATGTACATATTTTTAAAACATGCTATAAACTTTATTTAAAGCTCAGCACCAATTCTTAGATTTATGAGGACTTAGACTCATGCTAGGAGCAATAAATTGTAGCCGTTGCGTTCATGTTTTTGAGGAAATGAATTTATTATTTATTAAATATCTGTCTAAACACAAATATTAACAATATGAGTAAAAGGTGATTATTTCTTTTCGTGAATTCTTTATCAATATAATTTTTGATAGTAAACTAGTACCATAACTACTTAAGAGCTCGCTACTATAATGATTGCTGACACAGAGACGGAGACGGGATAATAGTACAAGATCAGAAGGATCATTCTCTGATGACAAACTTGCGAGTTTAAACCTAGTCACAACGTCGCTAATATTTAATACTTTACACGTCTTGAAAGCGACAAAGTGGCTAAATTACTTATAAGAGAAAATATTTTTTTGTTAACATAAGGCGCGCGCCTGACAACTTCACGAATTAGTCTCTTGTAGGCTGCCGCGCAGCGTAGGTATATTTTCAGGCCTGAAGCGCGTGTGAAACAGGCCTGCTTAAACTTATCAGTTGAATTGACGTACATCCAAAAACTGACCATAAGTGTGAAATCTTAAATTGATATTTTTAACTGACGGCAACCCACGGATTTTTCCGGGCGCACGTACAGTTAAACTGATTAGGGGAAATGACGTACATCCAAAATATGATCGAGAATGTGAAATCTTAAGTTAAAATTTTTAACTACCGGCAATACATGGATTTTTTTGAACGCACCGTAATCCGCTGGCCTGGAGCCAGCGGCCGCGCAACGTAGGTATATTTTCATGCCTAAAGTGCCGTGTAAAACAGGCCTGCTTAAACTTATCAGTTGAATTGACGTACATCCAAAATATGATCGAGAGTGTGAAATCTTAAGTTGAAATTTTTAACTAACGGCAACCCATGGATTTTTCTGAGCGCGCCGTAATCCGCTGGCTCCTGTTCGTTTGAATCACGACGGCTCCGTCACTTGCTCAAGGTATCACATTATATAATTACCAGCTAGCGTACTCCAGGTGTACAAGTATCAGTGGGGTGTCAAACGTTGTAAAACATCATCATCATTCATCATTCATACGATAATTCTGCGTTTGGACTCTGAAGACTTGGCATAGTTCTACAAGATGGCGTCGTTTAAAAACAACGATCTCGCCGACTTTTTTATTCGAGCCTGCCCCGATATATGGGCTGTGTTTATAGCACAGCGCAACGTGCATCCCGCGTTCGAGCCCACCTCTCTGACCGGTCCCTTTACTCAGCGTGACTGGCCCACCACCGATCGTCCGATCGAACGGATGACGGCCCTATTTTGCCAAGCACCAGACCCACGACGCTCGTGTCAATTGACACAGTTTATGACGCCGCGTCCCCCACGCTCTCCGGGATGTCCACCCGTGGTCCCTCTCCGGTTTTTTGGGATGCCGAATCAAGTTCCGACATGTAGACCGACACGCATGTCCCGCTTAAGCCCGAAGACGAAGGCTTCACACTCGTCCAGGGCAAAAAGCGCAAACGCGCATCCAAAAAGGGAGCCGAGCCTAAATCGGCCCTCTCATCCCCCACCGCCATTCCGCCTAAAAAGCCAGCCCCCGCGGCGCAGCGCTCAACTTCCTTAGCCCGCGGGCGGGTCCACAGCTAAAGGGTCCCTTGCTGAGCGTAAGAAAAAGCCGCCGCCACTCAACATTGTTCACGAAAACACTAAAATGGAATAATATTTCTAATTGGTGGAACTCTAAGAAAATATACTGTGCAAAACGCCAGTCAGGCATCCACATATTTGTAGAGATAACTGAAGATTTCCGCAGTGTGACAAATCACCTGCATGCCCAACAGGCCACTTTCCATACGTACGCCCTCCCTGAAGAACGTAACTTACACGTTGTAGTCCGTGGACTCCCCAAGGAGCTCGAGGTCATCCACATTTTAGATGACCGTGAGACGCTTCCTGGATCTGTTTCTTGTCATTGTGGACCTGCCTTTGAAAGATAAGGAGTTTTTTAACGTTCGGCGCATCTGTAACCTAACAGGAATTGCAGTTGAAGCTTCACGAAACAGGGGCATCGTTGGTCAGTGCCACCGATGCCAACTTTACGGCCACTCGACCAGAAACTATTATGCCAGGCCCAGATGCCTCAAGTGCCTAGGTGACCATGGTACCACTGACTACTCCTGTACGTCCAAGATAGTATAACCCCAGAACTGCGTCAATTGCGGTGAAGATAGACACCCAGCAAACTATCGCTGGTATTCCACAAAGCTGCGAAGGAAGCAGTACGGAGATCGCAGTCGTCCCGGATGCGTGAGCCAAGCCAGTGTGTAATGCTATCGGCTGCGTGCCTCCAAACCAGCACTGTTTTTGGGGCCCACATCTGCACATCAGACTAACACCAAGCCCGCCGCCGTCACAGGGCTCCCCGAGCAAGGTGTAAGTCATCCCGCCCCTTCCGCGCCGAAACCCAACGCATGGGTGAAACCACCAGCACTTATTGACTCACGGCCAATGCCGCCTTCGCAGGCACCAAAACCGAAGCCCGTCCCACAGGGCTTGTCTTCCGCTGACTTCTCTCTAGTCTGCGGCTTTATCAGCAACAATAACGTAGTTAAATTATCTTCTTTGACCCGCAAATTCCACGGAACCACTACTGCACAGGACAAGCTTAACGCCACAATTGAGCACATATGACTAATCGACGATATCTGGTATTTCCAGTACGCCTTACAAACTTACTGTTTAGTACAAATATTAACATATTTAAAACTTGCATTCAAGACGCACGCTCGGCACGTTCATTCGATGGTACCAGTTACCGGGTGGCACCCTACCCCGCGCGCGTCTCACTGGGCGGGGGTCAGCGAGACAAATTGTTCGTTAGATTTTTGCGGCCGCTGGGTCGGTTGGACGGGCTAAAACTTACGCTCGGAACCGCCTCTGAATAGCGTTGTCTAATATCGTGCGTTTTACGTGACAACGAGGCTTGTCTTATTGTAGTTCTTGTTGTTATAGTTTTGAGTGATTGACTTAACTTCGATTACCATTAATTTGCGTCGACAAGTTGCTTTTGAGGCATTTTAATATCGTACGAAGGAATTTTTGCTTTATTGGGTGGAATGCTAAAAATTTGTGACTCGAGAGGAGATCGCGTTTGTGCTCGATGATAATTTGGTGCTAAGTGAACATGGGACTTTGAATTTTGACCGACCGTTCTTAAGTTGTGCGGCGTATCACATGTTTTAATTTAGATTAACGTTGATTTAGTTAAATTTGAAGTTAATTAAACGTACAATAAAGTTGATAAACTAATATAGTGAAATAAAAGCAGAAGGTTTCAATTGGTGAACGCCCACTGATGGGATCGCACGTTTTGGATAAAAGCAGCGCTTGTGGATCTGCCGTCCAATTACATCGGTGACGTCAGGTTACATTTATACACACTTTCGCACACTACTTACATACACCTTACTTACCACCTGACTGTTACCCTGTGGTCAACCCTACCTCCGGAACTCGGTAAGTTGTGTTTGCTTATCAGCTATTAGTTAATAATTATCCATAGGCCATTGGGCCCGAACACTGTGTTGCTCGTCAAGTGTGCTACTATGGGCCCTAGCCCAGTCGACTTTTGCCGGGGTAACACTTACATAAGTACCAGAATGGCATTACAACCTTTAGGCAGAACAAAATCGCAGTCTTGGATGTGAGACGTGTCGTGTTCTTTAACAATAATGGCCTCAGAGTCCCAAAAGACGAGATCGCGCTCTTCTTGCGTAGCCACGATGTACACTTCATGCAAGTACAAGAGACCTTCTTGAAGCCATCGCGATCCTAAGATCGCAAATTACACCTTAGTTAGAAATGATAGGTTGATCAGGTCTAGAGGCAGCACCTTGATCTACTAAAAAAGGTCCTTGCTCTGCGTACCGATCGACGCTCCCCTATTAACTAACAAAGAAGTTTCTATATGTAAGGTAGCTCTCTCTGGCCATCCTCTACTTACCGTCGTATCGGGATATCTACCGCCTCTGAAACGCATAGTTAAATCAGACTTTGTAGATTTTTTTTATTAATTAGGCTCCTGTGTTATAATAGCTGGAGACATCAACAGAAAGCATTCCCCCTAGAACTCACGACAAGCAATCGTTATGGTAATATATTGTCGATCTCAAGGAGCGACTAAACTTCGATGTGATCGCGCCTGAGCCTCCAACTTGCACTCCACTTGCAACTAGTCACCAACCGGAGGTCCTTGAAGTAGCGATACTCAAAGCTGTCCATTTCTCGATAAAATCAATTGAAACAATATTAGAACTCTAACCCGACCGTAGACCAGTGCTAATGCAACTGGGCCAACACGCAGGTGCCTGTCCTTCAGACCAAAACCATCGTGGACTGGCGTAAGCTCGAGGTCAAACTCGAGTCGACGACCTCCCAGCACTTAGAAAAAATCCCAGACAAGATAGAGTCGCCGAGTTGAAGAGTGCTCTCGTAAGGTTCGTGTGTCGAGCAATCGATACATGAAGCTACCGAGTGATATTCGACAGCTGAATAGAGCGAATAACGCGGCCCTAAGAAAATACGATTACTATAGTACAACAGATAACAAATTCCGACTGCGCAACCTCCAAAACGAGGTAAAAAACGTCTTACCGAATTTAGACATAATAGGTAAGATAATCTCCTGAAAGATATCGAACTATCTCATACTGCCTTCTGACAGTAGACCCGAGCTCACAAAGCAGAACATTGCTCACCGTTACGTACTCTCCCCACTTCATTTTACACTCTTTACGAGTTACATCTCGAAGAACCCAGTAGTGAATACTGTTCTTTTCGCCGATGACACGGCACTCTTTGTCGCCCACCATAATAAAAGAATTGTCACCGTAATCCTCTAAACAGTCGTCAACCTCTTAAGCGATTGGTTCCGGTTTTAGAAAATTTAAGTACACCATGAGAAAAGTGTAGCAGCCCCACTCTCAATGGCCAAAATATGAATCCCAAGAAATCGATAGGTACGATCACCCTGTACGGCCAAAATATACCCTGGCAATCAACGGCCAAATCCTAAAAACCTAGGAGTCACATTCGACCACAGTATGACATTCGCGAAACATATTCGCAATGTCCGCAACTGTGCCAAATTCGTCACTACCCGCTAGTAAACAGCAAGAGCAAACTGTCCTTAAGACACAAACTCCATTTTACCTATATGTCTATACCTATCAAGTCTTACGCAAGCGTAGTTTTCGCGCATGCGAAACATAGTAATTTGTGTGAATGAATCTAATTTGGACGACTCTAACCACCAGAGCTCGGGGGTACCGTGCAACTCGAACTTACACAGAGACTGTCAACTTCCGACAATCTCTGAATATTTCAAGGAAACGTCTCGGTGCTATTTCGAGAGGGCCGAGACTCATCCCAACCCGCTAGTGGGAAACGCAGACACCCACGCTCCGACTCCGAATGTATCCGGAAGCCTCCGGAGTTCCCTTAACGTTCTAATCAGTCGCTGGCTAGTCACACACAAACACTACACAATCACATAGTGCCACAACACTGTTAGGACAACAACGGATGGGATACAGGCAGTCCACAAATGGGTGAATAACACCCACCTCCTCACCGCGCAAACGCCGCACACCCGCGTTTCTGTGCGATTCTCACCAGCCAGAACAACGAACGATACGAGTTAGCCGTCAGAGCTGGGGCCCGTCACCATCTGTTTGGACGGCCATTACATAACTCATTTACGTGCACTTTAAGCTGTCGTAGGTGAACATCGTTACGTAAGTAACGATGCAGAATAATAAAACCTACCTAAAAGGCCACGAGCCCTGAGACTAATGACGCTGTAATAGCCATAAGGCTAACAGCACAAACATCATCAGAAACCAGAAAAGCACGCTCCAAAGATGGGTTGTTTAATTTTTAATCATTAAAATAAACAATAAAAAATAAATAACACATTTATTAAATAAATAAAATAAAATAATTTTTAATATAGATATAATACAGCACATAATACTTATTAAAAGTTATTTTTTACTTTTACAACTGGTTCTGAAAAAAATCTGTCCTGAGAAGAACCAGCAAGAAACCTTAAAAACAGCACAGTTTACAATATAATATATTATGCCATTGTTATGAAAACGTTTAGAAACAGCATGGTAGCGATCACCTTATTCCCAGGGGTTATTATTATTCATGTACTCTTTAGTTGTATAATAACCCTTACTAGACAATTTTTGCGTAATAAAAAAACCTGCGTGAGTGTCGTGGAACGTTCTGTTACGACTATACGGTGGTGACTAGATACATGTGAAAGGCGATAACATTCCCTTTAATGATGTGTAGTTGCGGCTTAAGACAATTTATCTACACTTAATGTCAAATGGGTGTCGTAATAGACAGGTGAGAGAAATTTCAGAAAGATTTTACAGCCTTCGATATGCAGCATAGTTACCTTAAAAATATTAATTTAAAAAATGGCGTGAAAGGTCCTACTAATGTCGCTAATGTGTCATGAGAAGTTAATGCAAATACTTTAATATTTATTTTATACTTAAAAAGCCCGTGGACTGTTTGCACGCTGATGTGGTTAATAATTCAATCATTGCTAAGCTACTTACGATTTGTGTTGAATATTGATAAAACTATCAATCGCTAAATCGTTCCACAAAAAAAAGTTCTCGTTTTCCTAAATTTATCACCAATAATATCATGACAAACGTAATCACCAGCAGGCTTTTTTAAATTTTACAAGGCTAAACATAGATCTTCCCGAAAATTTGCCATCGTTCAAGGATTTAATATAAGATTTTCCTGTAGAGCGGAGCTGATATATCGCACTGATTTAGATGGATCGGTTCCATCAATCGGTCCTTTGAGCCTACTTCGTCAACCATCAAAGTAGACTCGCTTGCATGTGAGGTAAACATTTACAGGATATATAGTATTCATTTAAAAATTGTATGAAATTTATATTCATATTGTCATATTTCCCATTTATCTCACTGTCTTATGTTACAAAACTGACTGCCTCTTTAGTGGTAAGCGCGAATGCTGATCAGGTGGTCGCGAGTTTGACCCGGATCGGAATTAAATCAGTTATTGGGTTTCTCTGTTAGAAATTCTCAGTAGAAGCCCGAAGTCAGGAAGTTGGCGGAGTTTCGCCCCCATGCATCTAAAAGCACGTAAAGCCGTTGGTCATACGCCATAACTCTCTTCAGTGGTGAGATCGGGGCGTGCACCTGTGCTTGCGCACACACTTGTGCATTATAATCCTTTCCTGCGCTGATACTTAATCCTCGTTGAGATTGTCTGCCGGGACCAAAATTCTATTCTATCTATTCTTTTTAAAAAACGTTACCCCCACACTAGGATTTTCTCCTGTGTCGTGGAGGCAGTTTACAAACCTAAATTGCACAAGGTCAAACATCCAGACCCGGAACAATTATTTGTAGGCCATACAAATACTTGTTCCGTGTGGGATTCGAATCCGCGGCCCACAGCGCAACAACTGATTGCTAAGCCACTGCGCCACGGAGCCGTCGAAAATTATTTTTTTGGTATTTGTATTAGTTTAAGTGTTCCTTTCGTCACTATTACAAAATATTAAATTAATTCCACCTGACAAAACATCGTATATTTCTAAGTAAGATACATAATATAAATATCCATGAAACATTTTATTTAACTAAATGTACTAAACACATATCGTATGAATTACAAATAGGTAACATTTGCTTTAGCAGTAACCGCAATTTAGCTTGACCCTCCATTAACCTACGCATTCTAAACATTCTGCTCAATGAACTGAAAGGAATGAGTTTCATTTAGCGCACGTAATTTATTTCCCGACCTAGTAGTGACTTACAAAACGATGAACGTACGTTTGTTTTCTTATTTAAACATCAGAATTGCCTTTGTTTATAATGAACTAGAATATTACATTATAAACAAACAGAAATTCAACTTCATGACTAAAGTTCAGTGAAATGAAATTAACATACCGAGAGTATCAAAGCAAACACGTACGGAATACAGAATGGATTTACCATAATAAGTCTTAACGAATTTTTTTATGTATAAATTTTATTTACTCCTATAAAAGTCCACTACCTAATATGGGTCTCTCCCGATATTGATTTGCCTTAATGAAGCTATTCAAAACTTTCTGCCACCAGGGTGGCGCCACTTAGGAGTGAGGTGAAATATTTGACAAAATTCATAGCTGGGGAAGATATTTTGTTTGAAAAGTGTAAATATTAAAGATATGGGCATGTCCCTTGCATAGAGGACCGTGCGATGACGAGCTTTTAAGACCAAGTTCGGCATAGCAAGCCATATCTGGGCTCGTGATAGGAAAATATTTTAATTTCTAGAGTCGCCGTCATCGAAATCGATGAGAAGGACTATATATATATATATATATATATATATATATATATATATATAGTATATAAATATTCTGAACTTTATTGGTACAACGAATGGTAATGATTTGTTTCAGTCTCTTAAATCAATATTTTTTCCGACTGCCCCAGAAAGTGGTTAGTGTTTTTATAGTGTATGTACGTATGTCTATTTCTTTGGCATGCTCAGAAACCTAAACAGCTTGGTGCATTTTAACATATGGGCTACCGTTGGAACTTAGGGTATTACACATATATCGGAAATGACAACAAGAGATCCTACTTCTGATGTCGGAGAATTACAATAGAGGATTCCAATTTTGATCTCGGAAATACATCAGGATAGCGTTAATTGTTAAAAATAGTATGTAAATCACACCTTTTTATGAAATATCAAATTATAACACAACTCGAGCAAATTAAACTTCCACTGAATGCAAACTATAACTCATTTCGAATACCTCCAACATTTATTTCGACATTTTCTTTTTATATTTGGGTGCGTTAAGAAATTACAAAAGTACTTGCGGGTACTTTTAACAAATCGATCAAAAAGATTTAACTTTTGGCTTAAAACATTTCACTTTAAACTTTTACTCTACACTTTAATGGTACGTCAATGTCTTAAGTAGGACAAAATAACTTAATTAACACATTTAACATAAAAACAAAAAGCGAGGTGCGTCATAATCTTTCACCAACTTAATAACTCTCACACTATTCAAAGGTTATATGTGGACAGTAACAGGGACTTTATCCCACTTCTGATATCGGAAATGACAACAAGAGATCCCACTTCTGATGTCGGAGAATTACAATAGAGGATTCCAATTTTGATCTCGGAAATATATCAGGATTGCGTTAATTGTTAAAAATAGTAAAAGTGTGAGAGCAGATGTTCAACTTGCTCTCTTGCTTACGCAATTTATCACTATCACTAATAAGAGAACGTAACGCACTATACATTCAGTATAGTGAAATTACAGTTCGACCACACCGTAACACGTCTCCGCCACAATCATACATCAGTGTAACGTGAGGTACGTAATTACATGATAACACTAAAATATGTAAACCAACAGCAACACTACTTATCTCAATGTAACACAGGGCAGCCAGTCAGCAACACCAATCCTCCTTGCCTGCACTAGAAGAATTACAACAACGAACAGAATCACGACACTATCTTAGCACCACTAGTAGAGTGACGACACTCGTTGAATGACTGAAGCGGAATCTCCTCGCACACGGCACCTACGGCGAACCTTATACTGCACAAACAAGTGGGAGTTTCTCGATATATACCCTCATGTCCACCTCGATTCAAGTGATATTTTATAGACGTTCCGACATATAGATGCGTTAGATTCATCTCGTAAAAGTGACATATGATACAAGATATAGATTTTTTCTATCTTCAGTTGACTTTATTTACGAAGTCGTGTTTTTGAAGTCGAAGTTTGCTAATTATTCTAGAAATTAACAAAAATTTTGCTGTCAGTGAGATTCGAATTTAAGGCATATTCACAGTCATAACCTATAAAATTATACATAAGACAAAGAGCAGTGGAATTAAATTACAATAATTTTGACTCAGTCGCCATTTGCCGCCTAGCAACAGACACGTGTTACGCGCCAAAATTAAACATACCTGTTTGTCACGTAAAAGTAAGTAAAAATTATAATGTTATTGCAATAATTCGTTTGAAAAAAGCTAAATTCTCGATAAATTATGTTTTTATTCGTCCTTTCGCGTTTTTAGTTTGTCTTTTTCGACTTTACTTTTAGATGTCACAATCGTGAGGGTTCGGGCCCAACGTTGGTCGGATTAGTGATTATTTATACCAATTATTTTATGTTAAAAACCCTCTTGTTTACTTTTCAGCCTATTTGATACATCGTTATGGATAGAAATAACTTGGCTTTTGACCCTGATGCTATAATGGATCAACTGGCTGACTCGGATTTGGGCGAGGACTTTGAGAACGATAATGATTGGCATCCACCTGGTCAGCTAACTAATTCTAGCTCGGATAACGAAGACGAGCAAGAAGCAAGAAATTCAACAGTAGCAAGTCCATCATCGTCGAATAAATGGATTCGCAGACGATTCGTCGGTAAACCCATGCCTACACTGATCTCGGAGCCGACGGAAGAAGTACTTACTCCAAGTGAATACTTTGATAGGCACTTTACTGAAGAAATTTACGAGTTATTTGCTTTTAACACGAATGTTTATTATCAGTCGAGTTTTAACAAACAACTTAATCCTCCGGTTACTGCGACAGAAATTAAAAAGTTTTTTGGTATTAATGGAATCCTGGGCTGCATTATATATCCTAGAATCAAGATGGTGTGGATGCAACGATTTAGACTATCTTGTATTGCAGAGGCAATGGCTCGTGAAAGATTCTTTCTTCTCAGAGTAAACTTACACATAGTAGATAAGGGATCTGTATCACCTGAAATACAAACTCAGAACAAACTGTGGCTTGTCCAGCCACTGATAGATGATGTAAGGGGCAGATGCTTACAGATACCTAGAGATCAATCTCACTTTTCAATAGATGAACAAATGGTGCCATTCCTCGGTAAATGTCCTGTCAGACAATTTGTGAAAGGCAAACCGAGACCAGTGGGCCTTAGAAATTATGTCGTGACATCATCGAAAGGATTAGTGTTAGATTTTGAGCTCCATCAAGTCGACACCACTCCACTTTCAGACAGATCTTTGGGCCTTGGACCCGCTATAGTTTTACGTTTAATAAATACCCTGCCCAGAGGAAGTTTCGTCTATTTTGATAGATATTTTACGACCATTCCATTACTTGAGAAGATGTTAACGCTTGGAATTGAAGGCACTGGAACAATAATAACCAATAGATTTAAAGGATACCAGTTTCCCAAAGACTCTTCAATGAATCGGGGTGATTATCACGAGGTTGTTAACAATAAAAAAGATATCTGTGTCATTAAATGGACAGACTCCAAAACAGTATTAACTTGTTCAACTGCTATTGGAGCCCTGCCATTGCATAAGGTCCAGCGTTACGATAAAGTTACAAAATCATACATCGAAGTAACTTGCCCTGATATGATTAAAAATTACAACGAACATATGGGAGGTGTAGACGTCAGCGACCAAATGATGGAGGTCTACAGATCATGGCATAAAACTCGCAAATGGCCAATCAAGTTAATAATGCATTTGTTTGACTTGGCCATGGTGAACTCGTGGTACGAGTATCGCCAATCATGTGATAGAAATAAAGTCAAGAACTCTAATATCATGGATTTTCTGGACTTTAAAATATGCGTATCTGATTTTCTACGTGGCGGCTCAACGAGAAAACGCACCCGAGAAGAATTCGAAGAAATGGCAAAGATGCCTTCAACATCCCACTATCAACCTGCACCTATTCCAACTATAGATAAACGTCTCGATGGGTATAACCATTGGCCCGTATGTGATTCTCTAAAAGCTCCTCTCTGTTGCCGAGTGACAGGTTGTACAAGCCGTTCAAAAGTAAGATGCACAAAATGCAATGTTTATCTTTGTAGTACTAAAGATAAGCATTGTTTCTACGTTTTCCATAATGAAAAATATTTTTTTTTAATATTTTTCTCAAGTCTATTCCTTCTAGTAATTATAAACAGATGATCTCGATTGTGTGCCTTGTTCCTAGTTCTTAATAATATTTTTATTATATCTAATTACTCCAAAAATAGAGGTTAAAAGAAGCGTTATATTTTTGTTACTTATTAACAATAAGAAATTAAGTTAATATTGATTATAAAATAAATAATTAGTCCTAATTTTTAATTTTATTTGAATATTGTTATTACTCTCACGATCGTGAGGGTAGCTATAGTTGGGCCCGACATAGTACGATCGTATCGTGGAAAACAGTTTTCCCATTTTCCCAGATTTTTTAAGACCCCTTTTTTGTAATCTACGCATGTTATTTGCCCCAAATCAGTTCTGTAATATTCGTTAAGTAGCGCCGTCACGGCACGGGTCTGAAAGGGATAATAAACCGAACTACATGCACGATCGTGTGACGCTGTCCCCGTCAACTCACGGCTATTGTTTAATTTTATAAAAATTGACAAAGTCACCGTCACAATTGTGAGTACTGGGACCGAAAGGGATAATATTTGTATTTATTACTTTGAGATAACTATCTAAAAAGAGTTACCTAAATTTTACATAACTTAATTCTATATTATCAAATCGTAGAAAATAAATAATTATTTGAAATGAAGAAATACCCTTTTGAATACGGACATAAAATTTTCTTAAAAGTTACGGTGTAAATTTGTGAAACTCGAGTTACTAAAGTTGTGAACTACTAAAGGTGGGAAAAGTTTCTTCGTATTTTTTTTTTGTATAAAATTGAAAAAAAAATATCTCTTTGGTGGTACTGTTTTTATCTGAATGGTTTTAATATCAATACATATAGGACATTAAAAAAAATAAGAAGGAAAAAACACTTTCCCGCCGTTTTTCAATTGTTTTTCTGTCTCCAAAAATGAGTGAATCTAACGAAGAAATTCGATAGGTAAATTCTGAAGTTATATTACAAAAAAAAGAAAAATTTGACTCAAGCCGCAAAAAATTTGTGACGTTTATGGACCTAATGAGGTATCAGTAATAGAAGCCCAAAGTTGGTAAAAGCATTTTCAGTTCCGGAATTTCGATGTCAAAAATGTAGCTCGCTCCGGTCGGATACGGATAAAGTCGATGCTATTTTTGAAAAAGTGGAGCAAGATCGGCACATTAAATTGAAAATTTCTTACAAAACAGTTTTGATCCATTTGAAAAAGTTTGGGTACACAACAAAAATCTCTAAATTTGGGTACCACACGAGCTCACTGAAAGAAACCTAATGATTCGTGTACTCATTTGCGATTGATATTGAAACGTATTGAAACCGTACTATTTTTGAAAATATTGATCACTGGTGATAAAAAATGGATCGTGTGAAAAAGATTATGGTCAAAGGCTAGTCAAGCTTCACAGACTGTAGCAAAACCCGCATTAACACGCAATAAGGTAATGTACTGTGTGTATAGTGGGATTGGAAGTACGTCGTTTATTATGAACTTTTACCACTGCGCAAAACCATCGATTCGGATCTCTACAGCCAACAACTAATGAGACTCAAGCAAGAAATTGAGAAAACACCCCTGAAATTGCTTAACAGAAAAGGAGTTGTCTTTCATCGTGATCACGCCAGACAACATACATCGTTGGCCACTAAGCAAAAATTGAGAGAGCTTGGTTTGAAAAAATTATAACATCCACCCATAAATATATACAACACCAGATTTAATGTGTACATGCACTTTTTTTCCCGGCATTTCGAAACGAATTAGATAGTCTTTTTTTTTGAAGGTGCCCTAAGTGGTATCGTTCCGGAAAAATCATTAATAATTGCATTCCTCCAACAAGTCATTCCGTAAAAGAGTCCTGCAAGGAAGAAAACTTTTAAAAATTGGTTGAAATACAAATTATGTTAAAATTAATTCGTTATCTTTAATTTCAAATGGTTTCTTATTGTATTATAGTCTATTAAAATTTAGCATACAAGCTAATAATAGTGCTTTTTTTTTGCAAACTACTGGAATAAATTGGTGCATTCATTTAATGGACAAGCGGTGGGATTATGTTGGTTTTGTGGCAATCGTACTATTCTTTGTTTTAACGTTTGGTTTCTTTGTATTACATAAACATACATAAATTAATTAAATGTTAATTTTGTATTACATAAAATAATTCGATGTTTATTTTATATTAATATATTATTTTACATTACATAATATTATAATAGAAAACAAAGTAGTTGTGACGTGACTCTCACCGGCAAACGCTCTCCGCCGGAATTACAAATGGCACTGCTATATACTCATTGCGGTAACGAGTTTTTATTACGTAACCGGAAATGCTATTATATCAAGATCCATTATGTCTCTATAACACATGCAAGCATATTAGCTACTGCAGGTTTTTTAAATTATTTTGACCTGTCAATAGGAAGATGCTGCTGCATATCTCCTGTTTCATTTTTATTTTATTTCCTTTCATTCCCTTTATTACCCCTTACAACATGAACGGCACTGAACAGGCATATTATTTGATGTATTGGTGGATATTCTTGCATCGTCACTAAATAGTTATTTATATTATGTGGATGTTCAAAATTTTTTTTCGATTTTCGTATTTTTTTCGTGAAGTGGCATGTTGTATCCACGTTAATGATCGGTGAATAACTTAAATTGAAACATTTAAAATTCCCGAAACAAAGTGAGTTGATGAAACGATTTTCTTGAATAATAGCTAAAAAAACTTTCGATTAGTCACCTTTTAAACAAAAACAAACTAAATCTAAGACGGTCCATTCGTTTGGGAGCTACAATACCACAGACAGACACACAGATACGGAAATACATAATTACACAGATACATACGTTAAACATTATAACATCTCTCTATTTTGTCAGGGGTTGAAAATAAGAATGGACGCGGCTTCTTATTTTAAGTCCCCAGTTATGTATCATAATATGGATAATTTGGTTTATAAATAGATATCAAATAATATATATGTACTATTAGTCACGATATATGTGTATATATGTACGAATATTATTCCCACTGATTGATATATATTTATTATTTACTGATTTCCCCTTTTTTATAAGTCTAAAAATCTCTAGGTAAAATATAAAAACCGTATACAACGGGCTGTATAGCCGTATACAACAGTATACAACAGATATAGAATAATAGTATAGTATAATACAGTACTGTACATAACCATGCTCTTTGCGCCAGGCATAAAATACCCAGATAGATTTCGGAGACAAGCACCAAGACTATAATATACTCAAAGCTATACCAGACGGTATAGGGATACCCAATGCGTTGCCAGGCGTGGTAATTACGTCAAATACTGGGGGAAGCTTATATCCAGTAGGACTTTAATGGTCTGTTTAAGAAATATAATATTCATTCAATATAACGACATTACTGAATAAAATACATTCATTCTTGTAGTAAAATATTAATCTAATTCAAGAAGTAATCTCAAAGAAGCTCTTTTTTGGGGTTTCTGTTCGGGAAAGGAATTTAATATAATAGTATGGGCGAACAGTAAAGGTTTTGCTGGTGAACGAAGCGAAATGAGTCGGAATGCAAATATCAAGGTTACACGACGACTGTAGAACTATGTCATGATTCATAAATATGTCAAGCTAGCTATGGATAATGTAATTCTTTATTATGTGATACTAAAATTTATTATTTAAATACGAAGGAGAATTTGGATTGTTTGACAAAATACTAAATATATATATATATATATATATATATATATATATATATATATTTATGTACCGTTACCCTTAACTAAAAATTAACGGTTTCCGGAAGATCTTTACTTATGCTGTGAGACTGTGTTAGACCTTGCTTCTTCTACTTTTTTTTATAGGATAGGGTGACAAACGAGCATACAGTCCACCTGATGGTAAGTGGTTGCTGTGAACCATAGACATCCACATCTATCCTCAATAAAGTAACAAAATGCAGATGTTTGTCACCCGTGAGGACTAAGATGGAATGCCTCTTTTCCAGTAAAAAAGGTCTCCGGTTCTCTACTCTACACTCACCATACGAAACACAGCTGTGTTAAGCTGCTATTTTACGCTGGTATTCTGTGAGAGCGTGGTCCTTCCTCGGTCGAGCCGACCCATTCGTGCTACAACTATACTACCAATATAGCTGCAGCATGGTTCTGCCTACTTCTGTGGGTGACAATCGTGAGAATTGCGAATGATATTTTACTACAAAGATTAAAATAATTTAATATTTTGTTGTATAGCCTCTAAATAAGCCTAATAATGCTTAACAGTAAGGTCACGTTAGCTTTAGGTTAGTTAGTCAGTTTACACACGTAAACAAACCGTTGCGGACTGTATGATTTACGTAGGACGTACATGTTACACATAGATTTCACCTGCCGTGGTAGCTCAAGACGTCAAAGCTCAAATTTCATAGTACGCGAGCAAGCTGGATTTGATCCCCGCTGGCACCAAATAAATTGTTAATGCTTGTCAGTAAAGGAAAACATCGTGAAAATACCTGAAAATCTGCGGAATAAAATATTTCAACTGCCAACACTTACTGGAATAGCGAAGCGATATAATTCTCTCACTATATATCTATATAGTGAGAAAATCATATCGCTTCGCTATTATCTTTATAACTCTCTCACATAATATATAAAAAGAGGCATGTGCCCAGCATTGGGATATACATTGTTACTATGGAATATTTTTGAGGAGGAGGATGGAGAATATGCTTTTCTTCATATTATGAAAAGGAGAATATGCTTCTGGGTGCTTTTCTGCTCAGATATGCTGTGTGCTTGTGAATTCCAATTTTTTATGCTTATAGTCTTTGCATTCTAGCATGGTGCGGGTGACAGCTTACGCTTTTGACGTGTCTAGGGCTGGAACGATGTTAAATCCATTTAAAAAAAGCGATTAACGATACATAAAGCAAAGCAAAAGTTATCGTTAAGTTATCGAGAAAAAATAAAAACCTGTACATTTTTAAATTAAAATGCAAATAAATTTTAGATGCAGTTACACATAATATACACATTAAGGCGCTATTATATACACATATGAAATAAGCTATGTACCAAATGGAAAAAATCAACTTCTTTTTTATGTTAATGGCATATTATATTTCGAGTTTCAATAATCTATATCTGATTTCGAGTTTCAATATCTGATATCAAAACTATACACTAATTTCAATATCTAGATATTCTGCGTACGCGTTTATATTTTCTACTCTGATGATACGCTTTTGAAACCTTTTGAAAGATTTTGTAGATAGTCTTACCTACTCTCGATGCTAATCATATATTATGTTATCTCTTTGGAGCTCATGCAGATAGTTAATCGTATTTTAACTTTTTTATTTTAAAGTTTACTATATAAGTACTCGGTTTTAGATACTATATAACTTGAATTCGGGAAGTCAATTTAGTACAATTTGCTTTACCTATAGTAAATCACATAATCTTGTAGGTAGGTTTGGTAGGTTTGGTAGGTTTTTATTAATATCTATAAATGTTAATAAAATAAATAGATGATTTCCGCGACTTGCTCCGTGAGAAAACCGATTCCAAAAGATAATGTTGGTATTTAGTTTCATTACAAATACAATGTTAAACACTAAACTTGAATGAAATTAGGAGTGAAATGTTTGTACTTACCTAATACCTATGTATCTATATGTTATGTTACATTAATTTACACACAAAAACAGCTCAAACATAAAAACTACATATACAGAAGACAAAAAAAATCACATTAAAAATTTACTTTAAAATTTTTGAAACCGAATTACAATCACAAACGCCCCTACATTCAACTTACGCGACGCGATGTACGAAACTAAAAATAACATTTAAAATAGAACACAAAAATCAAATTAAAGTAAAATAGGCACCGCCCGTCGAGTCGTCGTCAAGGCCAAAGGCCGTGTTAAAAATTTTTACAATAATAACTGATTTAAAATAACATTCTACTATGCACACCATAAGATCTTAAATTGTTTATTTTGAAAACAATGCAACACAATAAAATAACAATACTATATACTTCTTGGAAGTATATAGTATTATTATTTTGGTCAATCTATGTATTTAAAACATAAAAGATTTTTAATATTGATATGGTTACTATAAGATGTTGTTAGGTTAGCTAATTACATAATAACTTGAGACAGAAGGACCTTTAAGTAGGGACTGAATAAATTAACTGACTTGATATTACATGGATCTCACAACTTTTTACGGTAGAAGAACTGAGTTGCGAGACTTGGATTTTTTACAAGTTATGTTTTTTAATGACATAATCTTAATTTTTCTGGATGTTGCATATTAACCGTCTTCATATTAAACACTAATGTTCTTATCATTAAATTACTAATACATTTCATAGCACCTCGGTGTATTCTACTACCAACTAATATCAAAGGATACAGTTTTTTTTTCACACAACACCTAACCCTTCAGTAAGAGCGACCTTAACAAAGGCGCGTAATGGATTAAGTGACTCTCAGCTGACTAAAAGACTCGCACGTATGCGTAAGGTGCATTTTGATTTAATACGCACACCGCATTTTATTTTTCGACAGTTTAATCAGTAGGCTATTTTAACCAAAGTCGTATCCAAGGCGTGTAAATTATTATGAACATTAGCGGCGTTGTAACTAGGCTTAAACTTGCTAGTTTGCTATCAGAGAGTTCCTTCTGTTCTCGTACTATTATTTATTCTGTGCTGCTACTGAAGATTTCTTGACAGAAACTCAACAACTAATGTTTGGTCCGAATCTTTTTTTTTTTAAGAATAAGGGTGACAAACGAGCATACAGTCCATATGATGGTAAGTGGTTGGTGTGGCCCATAGACATCTACGTCTATCTTCGTTTGCAAATTAAAATGCAGATGCGTTGTCACCCGTGAGGATTAAGATAGAATGCTTTTTTTCCGGGAAAAAGGGTCTCCGGTTCTCTGCACATACCATACGAAACACAGCAGCGTTAAGCTGCTATTTTACGCTGGTGTTATGTGAGAGCGTGGTCCTTCCCCGGTCGAGACAACCCATTCGTGCTACAACTATACTATTAATATAGCTGCAGCATGGCTCTGCCACGTAAAATTCGAATCCAGAACAATATGAATCAGCAGTCGTACAAGTCACAAATTACAAATTTAAATATATTTAAATATAAAACAGTTATCCATACAGATACCAACCACAAAGAAATATTTAGGAGGCTGGGTATTACCACCTGCGTAGGATCCTGACTTAATACGAGTAAAATTAAAACTAAACCCAAGCATACTACTACAAGACTTCAAGATACAGTGATCAGTTAGTTCATTCTGCGTAGATCGGACCAAAATTAATAATTAAAAAAGCTGAAGGTACTCCGGGTTGACTCTCACATCATGACGTCAATCACCTGGGTGCTGTAAATTAAAAATTAATTAATTAAACGCGATAGACTTCGTGAAAGTAGTTTTATTCAAAATATAAACCGAGTTTAAAAGTTTAAAAAATCAAAAAGCATTTTATGACAATGACATCAGATACTTAAGACTTGCAAATTCTTTTCATTATTCCTTTCTGTCGGTAGCTGGATTGAACCATTTTCCCGACTGTCAATATTTATGCGTCATTGTGGCATATTGGCCACTTCAATTAAAGATCTAATTAAAATTTTATGGAATGTAGCCTTTATACCATACCTGTGTTGGTATAAATGTTGATTATGCATTTTATTATTTGGAAATTGAACAAGGAAATTGCTATAATGTTATAAGGGTTATGTAAGCTACTTTAGTAATATTACAAAATGTTCAAAAATAAATTATTTTAACCGGAATTTTTTATCGTAGGAAAATGCTTACACACACCTGCAACACTTAGCAATGACGGGTTGTGTTGGACGCGAACCAACTAAAATACCATTGTTTTTCTAGTTAAGTGACATCTTTTTTTGTAATATCGAGCAAGTCTTGGTGGCCCAGCTACTAATAAACGACTTTAAGTAATACTTTAATAATCCTGTAACAAGATTATTTAATTAGCAGAACGTAATCCATACACAATTTATCTAGTGGTCGTAAGAGCAACTGCTGATATATGGTCCCGGGTTCAAATCCCAGGTCGGGACAAAGTCAGTTATTAGGTTTTTCTCTCAAGCAATTCACAGAAGCAGCAGAGACCTACACCCGATCTAACTCTCTCTGAATACAGAGTGAGCAGCTGTATTTGAGCACACACTCGGGCAATATAATCTTGTCCTTAACTAAACTCCTTTAAACTCGGCCATTGTGACCGAAATTCGGTCTGGAGGACGTGAGTTTATTATTATCTAACCATCAAAATATAGATAATATGATTTTACAATTATTCAATACATTGCAGGACGATTTTAAAAACTACAAGGCCTCGGGTAAGGTAGGAATTACAGCGGAGCTCTGAAAGTGGGTGGAATATTAGTACCTTAAAGTCCTTCAGAAACTCTTCAATTCTGAGCACTAGTCTGGAAGCATATAGCAAAAGTGCAGTAGTCATGTTCTTCAAGTGCCATAACGCTAAAGCAGAAGATTTGTCCGCTTTGGCCAATTTTTGGTTTTGACAATTATCAAATGATCATTCCGCCAGTCATATGATGTCACTGAACTGGATGTTCTTTATATTTTGATGGTCTTAATCAAGTCATTGTGACAGTTTTAACTTATCAAAAAGTAAACTTGCCATTTGTGTTTTTTACAATCAAGCAAATGGATTGTTCGATACTCCGCCATTTACATACAAAATATTACAATGTTGAATATTTATAACATGGTGATTTATTAAAATAATTTCAGTAGCTTGTTTAAAAAGATCAATAAAAAAGTCATTGGTAGAATAAGCAAATATTGTTTTAGCGTTACAGCCTATTAAAGTCCACTGCTGTACATGGGTCTCTCCATAGATTGCCTTATATGGAGGATTTTGCATTTATTTAAGTGGGGTAACATTGTATTTTACAGAATTATAAAATAAAAATAGCCTTTAGTTTAAAATTGTTTTAAAAATTATATAGATTTAAACACTAAACGCATTCAATATGAAGGTGGAGACCTGGTGGCCTGTAATACCGGTATAATACCTACCATAGGCACCAGCGATCCACAACCAAAGTTGTTATATATGTCGGAGCGTCTATAAAATACCCGGTTGGATCGAGGTAGAAGGGAGGGTATATCGAGAAACCCCCTCTTGTGTCTGTAGTATAAAGTTCACTGTAGGTGCCGTGCGCGAGAGATTCCGCTTAAGTCATTCAACGAGTGCGGTCACTCTACTAGTGTTAAGATATTGTCGTGGTTCTGTTCGTTGTTGTAATTCTTCTAGTGCAGTCAAGGAGGATTGGTGTTGCTGAAATGCTGTCCTGTTACATTGAGATAAGTAGTGTTGCTGTTGGTTTACATATTTTGGTGTTATCATGTAATTACGTACCTCACGTTACACTGGTGTGTGATTGTGGCAGAGACGTGTTAAGGTGTTGTCGAACTGTAATTTCACTATACTGAATGTATAGTGCGTGACATTGTCTTATTACTGATAATGATTAAACTGCGTAAGCAAGAGAGCAAGTTGAACATCCGCTCTCACACTTTTATTATTTTTAACAGTTAATGCTATCCTGATGTATTTCCAAGATCACAAGTGGAATACTCTGTTGTAATCTCCGACACCAGAAGTGGGATCTCCTGTTGTCATTTCCGATATCAGAAGTGGGATAAAGTCCCTGTTGTCGTCCACATATAACCTCGCATACGCCTCGCGTAATGTTTTCATGTTAAATGTCTTATTGATGTTTTTTGTACTATTTACGACTTTGACGTACCATTAAAGTGTAGAGTAAAATTTAAAAGTGAAATGTTTTAAGCCAAAAGTTAAATCTTTTTGTTCGGCTTATAATAAAAAGTACCCGCAAGTACTTTCATTATTTCTTAAGTCGAAAGAAATGTTGAAGGTATTCTAAATGAGTTATAGTTCGCATTCTGTGGAAGTTTAACTTGCTCGAGTTATGTTATAATTTGATACACGAGGTGTGATTTACATGGGCTAATTTTAAAGTTTAAAATGTTTAAACGATGTACCGAAAAATGTTTAACATTAACGTGCTATTAATTAGAAACACTAAGTTGTATTTCTGTGTTCTAATGTGTTGATAAGTGTTACAGTTTACTGCGAATATTACGTAGTCTATAAAATTGGGATTTGATGTTGAGGGTTTAGTGGAACGCGTGGTGCTGTGGCGCTCGCTCTTGAGTGGAAATATGCTGTCTGCTTATGACGCCGCGACCACGTTATTTGCCGCTGCTACCGATCACCATTTGATACATGAGGAAAGCAAATCTATTCCTAACATTGTTTTAAAAAATATTTTGTAAGAATAAGTGTTTACATTTTTAATTGGTTGCGAAAAATGCCGGAAAACCAAAGTATAACTGATGAAAGCTAAGTAGAGCAAATTAGTTCTGACATTGAAGAGAGTATTTAAGTTTACATGAGGATCGAACCATACCAGAGGTTGTCGTGCAGCCGCAGCTCAGTATATGGTGCTCTGGAAAGATTAGTGACCTGAGAGTACTGCTGCATTTTTTAGAAAAAAGTTCCTACTGAATCTTTTTAATGTTTTCTTTTGTGTTACAGTAGTACGTGTGATATGATTACATGTGCGCGAGCGTAGCCGATGGTGTGCCTTGCTGGTCGGAACGGACTGCCGGGTCCAGATGTAGCATGGCCTGGCTTCGGCACACGCGTATGCTGTACGCGTGACGGGTGATTTCCCGGAGCGCGCGTATGTTATACATGACGATGCCTCTGAAGTCGTGTACTCTGTATGCGCAGAAGTCGTACTCTGTGTGCGCGGAAGTCGTATACTCTGTGTGCGCAGTAGTATTTTCTAAACATGTATCAGGCTCTGTCCTGGCAGGCACTGTCCTGGTCCACGTTTTTAATGTGGTTCACGTAGTTAACGTGGGATCTCGCAAGTTCAAGTAAGAGTATGTGTCAGATACTTCGTATGAAGACCTATGTTTACTTGTGAAAACGAAGTGCTTTCTTATAGTCCACGGTATGAAAGCGTATTTCTGATTGAGGGACTGGTATGCGTGATGTATGAGAGGATAGGCAACTGTGTATGTTGTCCTGATAGTTACACAACCCCGACGATGCCTGTGAACCCTCAGGTGCTCCTGCTGCTGGCGTTGACGCTTCGAGTGCGTGATGCGGCGCATTGTTTTGCTGGCGCTGGTGCGATGCGACGGCTCGCTGTGAGAGTGCGGCACGCCCTGTGCTGTCGTTTTGGCCATGTGAGCTTGCTTCATGGCAGATAACTATGGAGTGTGCTGGTTTTATTTTAATAGCCACATGCGTTTGCCTTACGCCTGCCACAGAGGCGAGCAGTGAGTGACGTGTTGATGTTTGCTATGTCAGCAATCCCAGCTGTGTGCTGATGAATACTGGTGAGTCGTACCCATTTTATTATGATTATGGTGCCAAATGCTCTCTCATCAAAGATTGTGTTGCACCAAAGTTTAATGGCAAGAGTGAACACTATTATAATTTCAACCGGAATCTGTCAATGTTTATTGTGCGAAGTAACAAATACCCCCATGATTATGTGAGGAAGATCACCGATCACCAAGTTCCTCGAGAGTTAGATGTCATAGTTTATGACAGTGGTAGTGAGACCAAATTTGATTAAGAATGCTTGAATACTCGTACTCAAAACTCTAGACCGCACCTCATGAGTAACATGTGGCGATGGGTCTGTAGGAAATCGTTGGTGCGATTTCTGTCTGTGTTGGTGCATATTTGGTGGCAGATGTGTAGGGAATCGTTGGTGCGATTCCGGCATATGTGGCGACAGATGTGTTGTAGCATATTTGGCGGTGGATATGTGGAGAATCGTTGGTGCGATTCTGGCATATGTGACGGCAGATATGTAAAGAATCGTTGGTGCGATTCTGGCCTGTGTTGGTGCATATTTGGCGACAGATATGTAGGGAATCGTTGGTACGATTCTGGCATATGTGGCGGCAGATGTGTTGTAGCATATTTGGCAGTGGATATGCGGAGAATCGTTGGTGCGATTCTGGCATATGTGACGGCAGATATGTAAAGAATCGTTGGTGCGATTCTGGCCTGTGTTGGTGCACAGAGCCCCTCCTGTATTGTAGCATATGTGACGGCAGATATGTGGAGAATCGTTGGTGCGATTCTGGCATATGTGACGGTGGATATGTAAAGAATCGTTGATGCGATTCTGGTCTGTGTTGGTGCACAGATTTCGATGAAAGTGTAAGAGTTGAATATGCATTGCTTATGAATTATGGTAAAGAGTAACAAAATTGTTAAAATTACTGTATTGGAACTTGTTGATCGGACCTTCCACGATAAATCATGTTGTGCAGGAAGCACTGTGTAAGAAGCCTTAATAACAAGGCATTGTCAATTATGACAGTTGACTATTGTACTTAGACTTGGGAGAAGTGAAGTACTATTTTGAATCAACCTTGTTTCTATTGGCAGAATAGCCGAGCTAGATTAATCACTGAGCATATTTTGTTTCCAGGCACTGCAACCGAGGACGGATGTTAGTCAGGAATGGCCGTGTCATGAATTGATGGCGCCATGGTGCAACAAGCAGCGCCATCTAACAATTAGTTTTCCGAACTAATAATATGTACCCACTCATGTCAGGATGGACGAGCGGACGAATTGTTGTTTGTTACAGGAATGCATAAAGATACACGACCGAGGACGGTCGTACGTCAGGATGGCCGTGTCGGAGCGTCTATAAAATACCCGGTTGGATCGAGGTAGAAGGGAGGGTATATCGAGAAACCCCCTCTTGTGTCTGTAGTATAAAGTTCACTGTAGGTGCCGTGCGCGAGAGATTCCGCTTAAGTCATTCAACGAGTGCGGTCACTCTACTAGTGTTAAGATATTGTCGTGGTTCTGTTCGTTGTTGTAATTCTTCTAGTGCAGTCAAGGAGGATTGGTGTTGCTGAAATGCTGTCCTGTTACATTGAGATAAGTAGTGTTGCTGTTGGTTTACATATTTTGGTGTTATCATGTAATTACGTACCTCACGTTACACTGGTGTGTGATTGTGGCAGAGACGTGTTAAGGTGTTGTCGAACTGTAATTTCACTATACTGAATGTATAGTGCGTGACATTGTCTTATTACTGATAATGATTAAACTGCGTAAGCAAGAGAGCAAGTTGAACATCCGCTCTCACACTTTTATTATTTTTAACAGTTAATGCTATCCTGATGTATTTCCAAGATCACAAGTGGAATACTCTGTTGTAATCTCCGACACCAGAAGTGGGATCTCCTGTTGTCATTTCCGATATATATTATATTAGCTATTAATTATAATTCCAAATGTGACTTTGTTTGTGGTAAAGAAATAAACGTCATTATTATTATTTACTAGGTTTTGCCCGCGACTTCGTCCGCGTGGAGTTCGATTATATTGCGCCCATATGTGAAAAAATATCTGCTGGTACAATTATACACCACAATCATAACTGAATGTCGCGGGCAAAAGTTAGTAAACTACAAAAATTCTTTATACACTACATTTTTTGCTAATGTATTACTGTGTGCCAAAATTATCAGACTACTGGGCGAGTTTACGCGTGAGCAAGCCACATAGAATGGCCTGTGTAAAAACAATTTTCTCTCAAGTCTATACCCGCAAATTTTAATGTCTGCCCTTGTGATTTGTTTATGGACATTGCAAAGCAGACTTTGAGGAGAAACTATATTCGTTTGAATTCAAAGAGAAGATCATTCGGGATCAAGGGAATTATTGGTACAAATATAGTTTACCTTTGCGCACATCCAGTTATAATTTTGGATTCCACTACATTGCGATGTAACGCTTTTACTTTTAGTCTGGTTCCAATGCACAGGTGAGGAGGTTTAATTTTTCGCAACAACATAACAGGGGTTTAGTTATGATGATGAATTAGCTTATGATGTGGAAGACACGATGGTTTCCGTTAATTAAAAAATTCGACAAGGTTAATTGCGTCATCTGTTTTGACCACAGAGTCTATTGACATATACACCATTTCTTCCCCCTCAAAAGACGTTAACAGTATATCATTAATTTCCGCTGCTTGGTCGTTTTTCAAGGTTAGTAAAGCACGTTCACACAACCGTTCTATTAGCTTATCGTGGATATAAGCAATATCTGGGTAAATTTTGGATATTAACTCTTATAACCTAAATACAACTATGCACAAATTATCAGGGATGGTCATCGGTCCATCATCTATCGTGTAATCACAGTTGCTGATTTCAAGTAGGAGATTCGCAAATCTGCAAACAGACTCTTTTTCTCCTAAGTGTACCCGCATATTTTTCGAGAGCTTGAGGATTTAAATTACAGACCATAAAGTGGATCTTCTAAGACACGCCATAACTTCATCTGCTCTTGTTCCTTTTGGCACTACTGGTAGAGTCTGTCTATAATCTCCAGCCAGCAAAACCGTTACACCACCCATTAACTTCTCATTTCCTCTTATATCTCGTAGAGTTCTGTATAAAGCCTTTTCGCCACCCTTATGAGCCATGGTTATTTCATCCCACACTATCATTTTCGTATGTTTTAATACTTCAGCAAAATTACTTTGTTTCGATACATTACAAATGGGGTTATCAGCTGTTGTTAAATTGAGTAGTAACTTGACGGTAGCATGAGCACCTTCAAGCAGTGTAGATGCGATCTCAGAAGAAGCCACAGCCAAAGTAATTCCTCGAGTACTTCTAATTTTTGCTAATAGCAAATTTATGAGGAATTTTTGCCTGTTCCACCGGGAGCATCAAAAAGAATATTCCAGCCCCATTTGATTCAATTTTTGTGTTAATTTGATTGTAAACTGCTTTTTGTTCGTCATTCAGTGATCATTCATTATTTTTAACTATGTTTTCTAATGATGCTAAGTCGTAACTTTTCTGTATAAGAAACAAATTGTTGTTCTTTGCTTGGCTGAGGTAACCCATACTAATTTAGAAGCCGACCACCCAACGCTAATACGGCATCTTCTATTACCGAAAGGCATTTGTTAAATACCACATCTGTTATGTGCTCTACATCCACATCTCCCTGTATTTCTAATTGCTTTTTAAAATCTTCAGATAGGTATTCTTTGAATTTCTACCAAAGGCTTAAAGGGTCTGATACTTGTCAGAATACTAAAATTATCGTACAAAGATTCCGAATCATTTGCGGTGATTGGCAAAGTGCTGCCTCTCCTATTGCTCCGAATTTCATGAAGAAGCATGCGAAGGGGATAACATTCTGTATTGTTCGGATGAACATTATGAACCCTGCCTAGAACGTACTCTATTTTGACCCCTGGCCAGCCTTCAACGTTTGCTCCTCTCTTTCACCTTTGGAACTTTTTTTATCCCAAACGTAGTATGCAGGTACTTCTAAGTAGAGCAATGTTTTTGCAAAGTTATCCACTTGACACAAATCCAAAAGAACGGCTAGGTGGACTACGAGAGGGAAACACTCATGAATAGGAAATTCAAGGATTCGCTATATTGCCTCTGTTGAACTTATATATATATATATATATATATATATATATATGTTTTATCTTCCACTTGTGTAAGTTTTAACTTAACCATTCTCATTCTCTAAAGCAAGCGATGTCTGGAACCTTTATTTACGTATATACAGACATATTTTATTAATTTCACCGAATGACAAAATTTCACATTTGAGTGAGCGTTAAATGTTTTTAATAATACTGGATTATAAGGGACTATCCAGCGATTATCTATGGTTGTGCCTTTGATATCAACAGAGAACCCACCGCCATCTAGTAAACGTCTCTTATACTGCGGATAACCGTCTTCACTAGTTTGAGTTTCTCTTATGAGAGCCCTGGGGTATCGTTTACTGCACATATATTATACGTGGTAGAGTATTGCCGTGTAGTGGTGGTCAAGAATATCCACTACCCCATATCCTCCCGTGGGTGTCGTAAAAGGCGACAAAGGGAAACAGGCAGGAGATGGGCAGCAGCATCTTCCTGATAATAGCCAAAATTACAATAAAAAAACTGCGGTTGCCAACCCGCTCGCCAAGCGTGGCAACTATGGCAAATACCCCCTATGAATGTAACAAAGAGACGGCCCCCAGTCCCCGGCGGCCCCGCTATTCCTGGCTACGGTGGCGACCATGGTAACGGCGGGGCAGGGGGTGCTAAGTATCTCCAGTGGAGGTTCGGTTGCCACCTTAGACGACTCGACCTGGCAACGTACAACGCACGCATCCTGAGGACTGACGAGAAGATCGTGGAGCTGGAAGAAGGGATAGACAAGTTGCGCTGGCATATTATAGGATTATCCGAAGTCCGAAGAGAGGGGGAGGACACGGTAATCCTCGAATTCGGCAACTTGCTCTTTCACCGGGAGGGCGATCATCTGTCCCAAGCAGGTGTCAGATTTATCGTCCACAAATCTCTCGTTAACAACGTTGTAAAGATCGGGAGTGTGTCGATGAGGGTTGCGTACCTTATACTCAGAATCACCAAACGGTATTCGCTGAAGGTCATACAGGTTTACGCACCAACCTCGGCACACCCCGATCAGGAGGTGGAGGAAATGTATGAGGATATCTCTAGAGCCATGCATTCCTCCAAAACCCAATATACGGTGTTAATGGGAGACTTCAATGCAAAACTAGGCACAAAAGAGAACGGTGAGCTGAAAGTGGGGAAATTTGGAATAGGGCAACGGAACCCAAGGGGCCAGCAGTTGGCCGACTTCATGGAGAAAGAGGGACTCTTTATGATGAACTCTTTCTTCCAGAAGCGGCCCCACAGGAAGTGGACCTGGTCGAGCCCCGACGGTTCGACAAAAAATGAGATTGACTTCATTATGACGACCAGACGACAACTGTTCAGTGATGTCTCAGTGATCGCGAGGGTGAAAACCGGCAGCGATCACCGAATGGTTAGAGGCACACTGAACCTAAACGTTAAGTTGGAGAGGTCTCGTCTAATGAAGTCAACGCTCCGTCCCCCTCGTGCTCTAATCCAAAGTCCCGAAACCTTTCAGCTCGAGTTGCAAAACCGTTTTCAGTGCCTAGAAGACTGCAATGAAGTGGACGATTTGAATGACAAGCTCGTGGAAACTGTCCATGCGGTCGGAGCTAAGTTCTGCAAGACCCGCCGCAGAAGAACACAAAAACTCTCCGATCACACTCTTAATCTCATGGCTGTTAGACGGGAGATGAAGCTACATTCTTCAACAGATTTGACAGCATACAGGCAACTGAACAGACAGATCTCCAAATGCATGCGGCGGGACTTACGCAACTTTAATACAGCTCGTATTGAAGAAGCGATCGAGCGGAACCAAGGCTCCAAAGTCTTTGCCAGAGATCTGTCTGCCAGAAAGAGCCAACTGTCAAAGCTGAAGACCGAATGTGGCAGCATCGTTTCCGGGGCACCTGAGATTTTGAGTGAGATTGAGAGGTTCTATGGGCAGCTGTACACGTCATCGTTGGAGCCACACGCAAGTGTAAGTAACGATCCAAGAGCGAGTCTTATCCGACATTATTCCGATGATATCCCGGACGTCAGTCTGAGCGAGATTAGAATGGCTCTCCAGCACCTTAAAAACGGCAAGGCCCCAGGCCAGGATGGAATTACAGCGGAGCTTCTGAAAGCGGGTGGAAAACCGGTACTTGAAGTCCTTCAGAAGCTCTTTAATTCCGTCCTCCATGGTGGCATTACACCGGAGGCGTGGAGCAGAAGTGCGGTGGTCTTGTTCTTCAAGAAAGGCGACAACGCTCTCTTGAAGAACTACAGACCGATTTCCCTTCTGAGCCGCGTCTACGTGCTGTTTTCGAGAGTCATTACGAATCGTCTCGCGCGCAGACTTGACGACTTCCAGCCTCCCGAACAAGCCGGTTTCCGAAAATGCTTTAGCACCATAGACCACATACATACCCTTCGGCAAATTGTACAGAAGTCCGAGGAGTACAATTTGCCACTATGTCTGGCGTATGTGGACTATGAGAAAGCCTTTGATTCCGTCGAAATTTGGGCGGTGCTGCAGTCCCTTCAGCGATGCCAAGTTGACTGTCGGTATATCGAAGTGTTGAAGTGCTTGTACAGTAGGGCTACGATGGCTATCCGAGTACAGAACCAGAGTACGAAACCTATCCAATTGCAGAGAGGTGTAAGACAGGGTGACGTCATATCCCCGAAACTCTTCACCGCTGCGTTGGAAGACGTTTTCAAGCTTCTGGACTGGAAAGGATACGGTATCTACATCAATGGCGAGTACATCACTCACCTTCGATTTGCCGACGATATAGTCCTTATGGCAGAATCGCTGGAGGACCTAAGCACTATGCTCAATGACCTCAATAGTGTTTCCCAACGGATAGGTCTTAAGATGAACATGGACAAAACAAAGATCATGTTAAATGTCCATGTCACACCTATGCCGGTAGTTGTTGGGAACACTAAGCTCGAAGTTGTTGACGAGTATGTTTACCTCGGACAAATAGTCCGACTAGGTAAGTCCAACTTCGACCGAGAGGTCAATCGACGGATTCAACTCGGTTGGGCAGCGTTCGGGAAATTACGGCACATCTTCTCGTCAGGTATACCTCAAAACTTGAAAACGAGACTGTACACCCAGTGCGTGTTGCCAGTGATGACATACGGAACTGAGACGTGGTCCTTCACTGCTGGCCGGATGAGGAAGCTCAAGGTCGCTCAGCGAGCTATGGAGAGGGCTATGCTCGGAGTTTCTCTGCGTGATAAACTCAGAAATGAGGATATCCGCAGTAGAACCAGAGTGACCGACATAGCCCAACGGATTAGTAAGCTGAAGTGGCAATGGGCCGGCCATATAGCTCGAAGAACCGACAACCGATGGGGAAGAAAGGTTCTCGAGTGGCAGCCTCGTACCGGCAGGCGAAGTGTAGGGCGTCCCCCCACTAGATGGAGTGACGACCTGGTAAGATGTGCAGGAAGTCGATGGATGCAGGTGGCTCAGGACCGTGCTTTGTGGCATTCTTTGGGGGAGGCCTATGTTCAGCAGTGGACTTGTGAAGGGCTGTAATGAATGAATGAATGAACTGTAGCAGTTGTGTAATGACTGCAGTACGAATGATTCGGCTCGACCGAGGAGAGATTACACTCTCATATTGAATAATATCATAATTACAGCCTTCTAAATTCCACTGCTGAATATCAACCGTTCGATATCTTTTATCGAGGATAGTTGCCAAATTTGCCACGCTTGGCGAGTTGGTTTACGACCACAGTTTTTTTTTAATTACTTAATGTTGCTATCAAAAAGATGTTGTTGAAAGAAATCTGATTTATAATATTTAATTATTTCGGTGACCTATTTAAAATCGATCAGTTTATCTTTCAATTTAGTACTTTCAACACTCATAATGAGCAAAAGTTTCGTTCGATATATTTTATATACACTTGCTTAATGCTTAGATTAGATATTAAGTATAATATAGCTAGTAAACCTAAATTACTGTTTTCTTGATCCACTTAATGTGGACACAAGCTTTTATGCCGCAAATTGCCTAATTACAATGTAATTCTTCGCTAAAATATACAAGGTTTAATAGAAATAAACTGGACATATAAACAAGTAATTACTCGTGAATTTTAGAGGAAGCTTACATATTATGAATTGTACCTTTATCAACACTATTGTGACATCGGGAAGGCCTTTACTCTGCAAAAAACGTGGAATGGGCTGTAATGACGATTATGATGACGTAACATCCCCCGAAACAATTATTTTTAAACATTGCAAATACCTGTATCGTACGGGAAAGGAACCCACTACCAATAAATAACACCACGGCTAACCGCTTAACCACTACTCTAATATATGACATAATATACTACTTTTGAATTTCTTAGTTTATTTCAAAGCGAAAAACACTCTGGATTGGAATTCTTATCACGTATCTGATATCTTACCGAAGTTCATATAAACAGGATCATTTTGTTAAGAAAATAATTAAGTTAAAGATTACGTGTAAAATCCTTGGCAAGAGTATTTTGTCCAAATCAAATTAAGGGTGGAAAAAAAAGGATGAAGATTTTAAAACATCCATTCAGACATCATTCTAGTTGTTACTTCAAATTTATTGTAGTGATAGTCTTTTTTTTGTATTTTTTGAAACTGCAATCAAAGGAAGTATGTTGAAGAAGTCTCGTACATTATAAGAGTAAGTTTACTTTGTGCTATATCCTTTTTTACTAATATGTTGTTAATAAACCACATTTAAAATTGTAAATATACTCTTTATTTAGCATTTTAAATGCGATTTTATTATTATCCTATGAATAAACAGCAAAAATGCGAAAAAATTGAAAGGCTGACACGTTAAGATGTGCACATCTGACAAATATGAACTTAATGTACCTAGAGAAATGCTGTAGCTACCGACGTCGAAATATTTTACCGCGATGTTTTCATAGTGTGACTTCAATTAGTAGGGTTTTTACAACTGGCTAGTGTCAGTGACTCAATATAATTTATTTTATTGATCATGACTGTGTATAAAAAAGACAAATAAGAAGTAAAGAAATCATAGAAAAAATCTCGATTCTTCATTTATAGTATAATAATAGTTTTGGAAATCACTCTTTGACAAATATTTCAAACTTGCTTTTCAAAATAAATTGCGATATAACAGTAAAAATAAAAAATAAATTGAAAGGGCGAATTTGTTGTTCCGTGGTCTTTTGTTTTACAGATACACAGGAGCAGCTCCTATCTGTCTGTATAACAAAATATAGTTTTAAACGTCTTCCAATGCAAGGTGAAGAGTTTCGAGGATATAACGTCACCATGTCTTACACCTCTTTGCAGTTGGATATGTTTAGAACTCAGGTTCTGTACTCGCACAGCCATCGTTGCGCTACTGAACAAATACTTCAGCACTTCGATATACCGGGAGTCAACATGGCACCGCCGAAGGGACTGCAGCACCGCTCAAATTTCGACAGAATCAAAGACTTTCTCATAGTCCACATACGCAATACAAAGTGGTATATTGTACTCTTCGGACTTCTGTACAATTTGCCGAAGGGTATTTATGTGCTCTATGGTGCCAAAGCCTTTTCGGAAACCGGCTTGTTCGGGTGGCTGGAAATCGTCGAGTCTGCGTGCGAGACGATTCGTAATGACTCTCGAAAACAGCACGTAGACGCGGCTGAGAAGGCAAATCAGCCTGTAGTTCTTCAGCATTGTCACCTTTCTTGAAGTACAAGACCCCCATACTTCTGCTCCACGCCTCCGGAGTAGTGCCACCATAAAGAAATTAATTAAATAGCTCCTGGAGGACTTCAAGTACTGGTTTTCTACCCGCGGTGCAGTTTAGTTTGGCGATTAAGGCAAATTCTCCCTAATGGGATAGGCTAATATAAAGTTGTGGAATTTTACGAGGTAAAGAAGAAGTTTAGTCAGCACGATGAAGGCTTTTCTATCGTGCATTTATGCCAAAAGAAATTTTCTCCTCCCTTGTACACTATGTATACGTTAGTTAATAAGAACTCTCAAAAAATTTTTTTCTTATAATTTTGCACAATTTTTCTTATTGTAATACCGATTCATTCATAACCAAATATAAGAACTGTATTCATTTTCGTTCAATAAATATTACTAAGGCTTATTAATAATGCTTACTAAGAACTGTTTCTACCACAGTTAAGTAATAGTTAAGGGTGAAAGCGTGACAGGTGGTGATAGTATTTCTGATCCATACTTATAATCACCCCTGTAACCGGAGTAGGCAGAGCATCAACGGATTACTTAATATCGTCTGCGAGGTTATCGCCTATTCTGTGAATTAAAATGCACCAAAACGTTTGAAGAAAATCACCCGGTAAATTTTATGTTTTTTATCGCTCCCTTCCCGGTCCTGCGTGGAAAAATACAGATCCATAAATTTTTTATCTTAATTTTGGTAAAAAAACATAATAATCCAGATATTCTGACCTTCTGTGTTCGTCCATCGTACCGTCGTCCGTCTTGTAGAATCACGGTGGCGCCACCTAGGTGAATTTAATTTTGTAACATATTCGATTTTCCCACGGGAATGAGATGGTTTTCCGCGGAAAAAAGTAGCCTATCTCACTCTACATCCACCGAACTATCCCTATACCAAAATTCATGCCATGCCGACGCTCTGTTGCGACGTGAAAGAAGGACAAACTTTTGCAACATATTCTATTTTCCCACAGGAATGAGGCTGTAGAGTGACATATGCTCCTTTTTTCCGCGGAAAAACATCTCATTCCAGTAGGAAAATTGAATATTTCCCACAGGAACGGGACTATCCCCATACCAAAATTCATGCCATGCCGACGCTCTGTTGCGACGTGAAAGAAGGACAAACAAACAAACACACTTTCGCATTTATAATATTATTATTAAGTATGGATTTTATATATTTCTTAAGCTTTTTAAAAACATTTTATTCTCATTTTAAATTTATATTCTCAAGTAATATCCAAATTATTAACATAAACAAATTGATTCGTGAAAAGGTACAGTAGCGCCTTACGAGCTACACATATTTACAGATCATATGAAGTATGTCTCACACATTTAAGTAGGGTAAAAGACTCTTCTCTATTTTTTTACACTCTCAAAAAGGGGAATTTATAGCCTTTTACTGTACAGCCTACTTCAATTGTCATTTACAACAAATATTTTCTACATTATGTTTTTATTACTGCCTATATTAAAATAGCAAAAAACATGTAAAATTGTTAAATGTACTATACTCGTAGAATAAGAAAATATTGTACTTCATATAGTAATAATCAAACATATTATTACTAAAGTAACTAGTGGCTTATATAGTTTATTTGGCTAACATAGCGTTGCTTCAGGCAGAAGGAGTATTCCAGGAATTTGAATCGATTAAACTAAACTTTATCGCTCTCCATACTTTGGCATGTTGTCAATCCTCACAAATTGCAACAGTAAAATGTTCTAAAGTTTATTTTTTCTCATTAGATCACAGCTTATTTGTTCGTTCCAAAAAGAAAAACAACGAAAATGTGTTTTTCTTTTCTAGTAAACGTTTACTATCAATAGAAGACCCTTTGTTATTTTTTCGTTGCTACCTCTGAGGACTACGTATAAATATTACGTATATAAGTCCACTGCTGTGAAAAGGCAAGAGGTTTTGGAGCATGGAATAGTGCGCCGCTCTGCCCCAATGCACGTTGATAGACTTCACATGTCATCAAAATATTTTTGTTTTCTATGAAGTCCTAATTTCTTTACTACGTTTATTGGTAAATATTCCTTATTGAAGTTCCTCAGTAAAAAATATATATCGAAAGGAAACCTAAGAAAAATAAGCGGAGACTTGTACCTTGCTGTGGAACGTATAGAAACTGTGAATTTACAAAAATTTTAAAATGTATATGATGGTTATGTTGAGCTGTGAACTTAAGTCATTCTTGATGTTATTTTCCGTACACGTAAACATTCGCAAAACAACCAATTCTCGATAATGCGTTAAATGAAAACTGATATAGCCACACAAATTATTCTATTGTTAAATTGGATAGCCCTTCACTTGATTAAACTAACCATTTTACTTCATTGAACACGAAACTTTGCTTGATGTAATTATGGAGAGTAAGTTACAATTGCATCACGTGCTGATGGTTCCCGTTTACAATACAGGTAATTGTATTTTATTAATATAAATTACAGAATCAATTTGATTAATTTGGAGAATTTGCGTTGCATATTGTTATTTGCGTTCTGTATTGAACAACGAGAGGAGCAAATTTGTTATATATATATATATATATAATATCGTATATGTATAAAACTTAAGAAATAAAATAAAAACATAGCAGTAATAGAACAAATTATCATGATATATAATAATAATATGATGTAATTTTTATTGTACAATGATGTAATAGAAAAAGTATAAATCAACCATCTTATTGTAGTCAACCTTTTACCGAGCTACGTTGATAATAGATTTCGAAATTGCAAAATACTGTCGTCTAAAATCACACTATGCACACGTTCAAAATGTCATTATTTTTTAACAAGCTTCTTGTATTAAACAAGATCCAAGCGCTTTTAAACATAAAGTTAACTGATTTATAGCCCTTACAAATAAAAGGGGCATGTCAAAAAAGTTACTTAGTCCTTACTCATTTCCTGACACTGGCAATGTTTTAAACATCATTCTAAATGCTGGATATTTTTTGATAAATTTTAAAAATGGAACTCCTATAATTTATATATTTTTAATTGTAAAATGCTTCTTTCGTGGTAATCTGACGAGAATTTGCTCACTGCATTGAAGCTTATGAGAGGACATTTGTCATAGTTGACGCTTATATTAACTAATTATCAGGAAGGTGCTGCTAAACATCTTCTAGCTTATTTTCCTACTGACGCCTTTAACGGTATCCACGGGTTGATATTAAGGTAATAGGTTCTTGAACGCCGCCAATACACGACAACCAACTGGTCTTGTTCTTAAAAATGGCGACTGCACTCTATGGGAAAATTACAGACCAATGTGTGGCTGTTTTCAAGAGTCATTACAAAATCACGATTCGTCTTTCATGCAGACTTGATAACTTCCAGTCTTGAACAAACCGCTTTCCGAAAGATATTTAGTACCGCAGACCACATACATTAGGCAAATTGTACAGGAGACCGAAAAATACAGTGTGCCTTTGTCTTGCATAATATGTGGATTAAAAAGGTAAGAAAGCCCCCGATTCCTTCGCAGTTTTTGGGCGGTGCTAGAGACATACTTTTGTAGAGATTTTTTGATTTTTAATGAACTATAAAAATTTTAAGTAAAAGAACACGTCAAAACACAGTATTACTTTCTATTCCTTAGTAGTAATTAATGTATAATACGTGGACAGGAATCCCTATATGAAAAGATATCTCCTACTTATTCGAAGAGCTGAAGTAAAACATTATTTAGTCCCCTAGCACGTTATAAATAAACGCCTGAAATTCCTATTCACAATTACAGTTGTGTGGGCATCGTATATCACAATAAAATATAAATTAATCAATTGCGATGCAAGTTATTTACCTACGTAAATACTTCTTATATTGTTTATATGTTTAGGGAGCACGATTTTACAAAAACGTTAAAGAGATTGTCTACTTCTTCAAGAAAATCAAGAGTTACTGGGACGTCAGAGGAATAACGGATGACATTCAGTAACAATTCTTGTAGTTGATGGTTTTGTGAGTACAGAGTTAGTAATATAATTTCTTTGACGTAGTCTTTCATTATAGTGAAACAATACTGGCAAAAATCTTTTAGTAAAACGGATTTTTCTGCCAGCTTCACATCAATAATAAAGGCATTAGTATTTTGATTGTTAATGAAGCGGGTATAGTGCAGACGCATAAAATTATAATTTTGTATTAAAGTTTAATAATTTATTATGCAAATATTATAAATCAAGAAATACTATTTTATAGTAAACTAGCTGTGCCCCGCGGTTTCACCCGCGTCATCACGTGTCCAAGGCGTGCGACATGTGACATGACACCTAGTTCAAGCATTTTATAATTGCAATTAAATATTTTATTTGATAGCAATGTATGGGAAAATTGGCATAATTAATGGAGTACTTTTATCTGTCGGCACATTATGTATGATGTAGAGCGAAGTTAAGTTTTATCCATTTTCCCACCCCTCCCGGTTGAGCGTCCTCCCCCTCCCCCCTCGTACGTCCCAGAAAGTGTCCCGAAGCGCGGTTTTTTCCAGTTTTAAAGAAAACCGTACACGATACATGAAAAGCGTGTAGGCATGAAATGATTGTTGATAAATTTGCTATCAAACTATTATACTTATTAATCAATAAAATTTTAAAAATATCATAGCAACGTGAAATGAAAGAGTTCAGAAATAAAGATGTAACTAATCATTGCCATAAAAGTACTCAATTAATTTTTAATTTATTTTAGCTATAATGATTGAACTAACCTCACTCATTGAAGCTTTCAATACTGGCTTCTCGCAGTTCTCACTGGGCGGCTAGGGTGGCTCTAAGATGTTTTTAAAAGTTTTAAAAGTCTTTTTAATACGTCGTTGGGGTGGCTAGGGTTTATGACTCGTTCGCGGACCCAGCCAAGTATTGAATTATTTTAATTTTACATTATCTCTTAAACTATGCGTCCAAATAACATGGTATAAAGAACAAAATTTAAAGTTTATCTTCATGAAATTGTCTTGATGATGAAGTAACTTTCTTTCGTAAGGATAAATAGGCCATACCTAATAATAACGCTTATAAATCACTTTTTAATTTTCAATATTTTTTGTCACATAATACCTTATTATAGCTTATGTATAAAAAATACACATATAGTATCCCGGACTTTTTTTAGACGGAGTAAACATCTGTATTTTTCTACAACATTGTATTTACGTATTCCTAACCATAACACCAGCGTACGCGAATAAATCATTTCGGGAGCGCTTTTTCTTCTGACTTGCCTAACAAATATCCATGTTTAAGGCTAGCTGAGTGATATAGCTTAATGCTAGATAGGCTATACTATTCCACATGAATCTGGCTATAATATACTATATATCTAATCGGATTGGTAGTTCCAGATATTAGCGCGTTTAAACAAACAAAAAAACAAACAAAGTGTTCCGCTTTATTATATTAGTATAGATTAATCCATAAAAATACTATAGTTTATTATGTACGTATTTTTTAAACATGCTATAAACTTTATTTAAAGCTCAGCACCAATTCTTAGATTTATGAGGACTTAGACTCATGCTAGGAGCAATAAATTGTAGCCGTCTCATTCATGTTTTAGAGGAAATGAATTTATTATTTATTAAATATCTGTCTATACACAAATGTTAACAATATGAGTAAGAGGTGACTATTTCTTTCCGTGAATTCTTTATCAATATAATTTTTGATAGTTAACTAGTACCATAACTACTTAACGTGGTAGAGCTCGCTACTATAATGATTGCTGAGACGGAGACGGAGACGAAATAATAGTACAAGAACAGAACGATCTCTGATGGCAAACTTGCGAGTTTAAACCTAGTTACAACGTCGCTGATATTTAATACTTTGCTCGTCTTGGAAGCGAAAAAGTGGCAAAATACTTATAAGAGAAAATACTTTTTTGTTAACATAAGGCGAGCGCCTGACAACTTCACGAATTAGTCTCTTGTAGGCGGCCACGCAGCGTATATATATTTTCAGGCCTGAAGCGCGTGTGAGACAGGCCTGCTTAAACTTATCAGTTGAATTGACGTACATCCATAAACTGACCGTAAGTGTGAAATCTTAAATTGATATTTTTAACTGACGGCAACCCACGGATTTTTCTGAACGTACCGTAATCCGCTGGCCTGGAGCCAGCGGCCGCGCAGCGTAGGTATATTTTCATGCCTAAAGTGTGGTGTAAAACAGGCCTGCTTAAGCTTATCAGTTGAATTGACGTAAATCCAAAAACTGAACGTAAGTGTGAAATCTTAAATAGATATTTTTAACTGGATTTTTCTGGGCGCACCGTAATCCGCTGGCTCCTGTTCGTTTGAATCACGACGGCTCCGTCACTTGCTCAAGGTATCACGTTATATAATTACCAGCTAGCGTACTCCAGGTGTACAAGTATCAGTGGGGTGTCAAACGCTCTAAGACATCATCATCATTCATCATTCATACGATCATTCTGCGTTTGGACTCTGAAGACTTGGCATAGTTCTACAAGATGGCGTCGTTTAAAAACGACGATCTAGCCGACTTTTTTATTCGAGCCTGCCCCGATATATGGGCTGTGTTTATAGCACAGCGCAACGTGTATCCCGAGTTTGAGCCCACCCCTCTGACCGGTCCCTTTACCCAGCGTGACTGGCCCACCACCGATCGTCCGATCGAACGGATTGACGGCCCTATGTTGCAAAGCACCATACCCACGACGCTCGTGTCCATTGATACAGTTTATGACGCCGCGTCCCCCGCGCTCTCCGGGATGTCCACCCGCGGTCCCTCTCTGACCTTTTGGGATGCCGAATCAGGTTCCGACATGAAGACCGACACGCATGTTCCGCTTAAGCCCGAAGACGAGGGCTTCACACTCGTCCAGGGCAAAAAACGCAAACGCGCATCCAAAAAGGGAGCCGAGCCTAAATCGGGCCTCTCGTCCCCCACCGCCATTCCGGCTAAAAAGCCAGGCCCCACGGCGCAGCACTAAACTTCCTAAGTCCGCGGCCAGGTCCACAGCAAAAGGGTCCCTTGCTGAGCGTAAGAAAAAGCCGCCGCCACTCAACATTGTTCAAGAAAACACTAAAATGGAATAACATTTCTAATTGCTGGAACTCTAAGAAAATATAATGTGCACAAAGCCAGTCAGGGCATCCACCCAACAGGTCACTTTCCATACGTCCCTGAAGAAAGTAACTTACACGTAGTGGTCCGTGGACTCCCCAAGGAGCTCGAGGTCATCCACATTTTAGATGACCGGGAGACGCTTCCTTAATCTGTTTCATTTCATTCTGGACCTGTCTTTGAAAGATAAGGAGTTTTTTAACGTTCGGCGCATCTGTAACCTAACAGGAATTGCAGTTGAAGCTCCACGAAACAGGGGCATCATTGGTCAGTGCCACCGATGCCAACTTTACGGACACTCGACCAGAAACTGTTATGCCAGGCCCAGATGTCTCAAGTGCCTAGGTGACCATGGCACCACTGACTACTCCTGTACGCCCAAGATAGTATAACCCCCGAACTGCGTCAATTGCCGTGAAGATAGACACCCAGCAAACTATCGCTGGTATTCCAAAGTGCTGCGAAGGAAGCAGTACGGAGATCGAAGTCGTCTCAGACGCGCGAGCCAAGCCAGTATGTAATGCTCTCGGTTGCGTGCCTCTAAACCAGCACTGTTTTTGGTGCCCACATCTGCACATCAGACTAACACCAAGCCCGCCGCCGTCACAGGGGTCCCCGAGCAAGGTGTAAGTCTTCCCGCCCCTCCCGCGCCAAAACCCAACGCATGGGTGAAATCACCAGCACTTATTGACTCACGGCCAATGCCGCCTCCGCAGGTACCAAAACCGAAGCCCGCCCCACAGGACTTGTCTTCCAACAATAACGTAGTTAAATTATCTTCTTTGACCCGCAAATTCCACGGAGCCACTACTTCACAGGACAAGCTTAACGCCACTATTGAGCACATATGACTAATCGACGATATCTGGTCTTTCCAGCACGCCTAACAAACTTACTGTTTATGCCAAATATTAACATATTTAAAACTTGCATTAAAGACGCGCGCTCGGCGCGTTCATTCGATGGTACCAGTTACCGGCTGGCACCCTTCCCAGCGCGCGTCTCACCGGGCGGGGGCCAGCGAGACAAATTGTTCGTTAGTTTTTTGCGACCGCTGGGTCGGTTGGAAGGTCTAAAATTTACGCTCGGAACCGCCTATTAATAGCGTTGTCTAATCTCGTGCGTTTTGCGTGACAACGAGGCTTGTCTTATTGTAGTTCTTGTTGTAATAGTTTTGAGTGATTGACTTAACTTCGATTACCATTAATTAGCGTCGACGAGTTGCTTTTGTGGCATTTTAATATCGTACGAAGGAATTTTTGTTTGTCGGGTGGAACGCTAAAACTTTGTGACTCGAGAGGAGATCGCGTTTGTGCTCGATGATAATTTGGTGCTAAGTGAACATAGGAGATTGAACTTTGACCGACCGTTCTTAAGTTGTGCAGCGTGTCACTTGTTTTAATTTCGATTAACGTTGATTTAGTTAACTGTGAAGTTAATTAAACGTACAATAAAGCTGATAAACTAATATAGTGAAATAAAAGCAGAAGGTTTCAATTGGTGAACGACCACTGGAGGGATCGCACATTTTGGTCAGGTTACATTTATACACACTTTCTCACACTACTTACATACACCTTACTTACCACCTGACTGATACCTTGTGGTCAACCCTATCTCCGGAACTCGGTAAGTTGTGTTTGCTTATCAGCCATTAGTTAATAATAATCCATAGTCCATTGGGCCCGAACCCTCTGTTGCTCGTCGAGTGTGCCACTATGGGCCCTAGCCCAGTCAAATTTTGTCGGGGCAACTGAGGGCCGTAACATTTTCTGGTAGCAGAGTGTGGTTGATTGTTTCTCCAATGACGCCCGGCCGTAATAAAAAAATATATATTTTTTGTCTTTTGTTAGCGGATCTGTGGGTAAAATTAGAACCACGACCGTTAGAATGCGCAAGAAGGAGTGTAGTTTAGGGTTAGGTACCTACGCGTCAGTTATTTCGGGTAGGTAGATTAAATTGCCGAAGGGTCGGTCGACTGGGCGAGGCATCTTTGCTGACCGACTGTAGTGTGTACTTGCCGTGTAGTGTAATTTGTATTTAATTTAATTTAATTTGTATTTAATAGTGATGCCATCGCACAAGCCATCGGCGCTTCGCCTGCAGGCGGAGCTGCGCTGGGCCGCGAATGCCCACAAATTGATAGGGTGACCCGATTGGGTCCATAGTTTAGGGAAGCGGCTCGAGCAGGTCGTGGCCCGAAGGGCCATAGTGGAGGAGGCTTGCACAGAGCTTTTGGCCTCGGATGTGAAACAGGCAGTCCTAGACTCCTGCCTCGCGTACTACGAGCAATTCTTTTCGGTCACGGACGACTTGATCGAGGCGGGAGCCAAGTATGATAATGAAACACGTGAAGCTCGGCCGAGTGGCCTGCCCGAGTCCCCTCGGAAGCAGCCCACTCAGCCGGAGCTGTTGGGACGACTTCCAACTCTGGACCTGCCAAGGTTCTCCGTGGTCCTCTCCGACTGGATGACTTTTGTTGGCCTTTTTGATAGCCTAGTGGACGCCCGGAGGGACTTGACACCAAGCCAGAAGATGGTGTACCTCCTAGCCTCACTGGCGGGGAAGGCCCTGGGCGTCGTCGGCCATTTGGGATTGTCCGACGACGTCTACCAGACTGCCCGGGACCTCCTCGCTGGAAGATACGCCAACGTCCGGCGAATCGCGGACGAATACGTTAGGCAGCTTCTAAACCTCCCGCTGCTTAAGGACCAAGCCAGACTACGTCCGGACATCGTAAATCCAGTCGTGGTGGCCTGTAATTCGTTGAGGCGGCTGGATTTACCGGTGGACGAATGGTCCTTCTTGTTGCTCCACATCGTGCTGTCCCGCCTGCCTCTCGACCTTCGGATACATTTTGAGGAGAGTTACGGCGGGGACGGCGCCCCCTATATTTCGCCCTTCAGGGATCTGCTGCGGTTCTTGGAGGAGCAGTGCCGGCAAGTTGAGAATGCAGCGGGCACCGTCACCGACTTACGGGTTGCCAACCGAGCCGTGCCCAGTGAGAGGCGAAATCCGCCGGGCAAGTCGTCGCCAACCCCCCTAAGGCCAATCGGAGCTCCCGTGGGAGGGCGCCGCTCCCTATCATCTTACAGCAGCCTAGCGGCCAGGGAGAAGCCCCCCTGCTCCTATTGTCGAGCATCTGATCACAGGGTGACGTCGTGGCGAGACGAACTATCGCCAAGGAGCGCCGCTGGTGCTACTCGTGCTTGGAAAGGCACCTCCAACGAGACTGCCCGCACCAGCGGCCCTGACTTGGTCTTGTGCCTGGGTGCGAACGGTGCTTCCTCTCGGGGCTTTGCCGGGCCCTCAACTCCCACGGGCGGGGGCGCTCAGCTACGCCCTCTGTCGGGTGACACTCGGCGCTCGCCTGCCGGCCACCGTGCCCCTGGGTTTGAAGGGGGCCCCTCCTCCGGCCAGTCGGGGGGGTCGTTCTCTCAGGGGCGGGGTCGTCGCCCCCCTCAGCGTGTTGAGATGAACTTTACGGCCACTCAGCTGTCAGCTAGACCCTTCTCACCCCCGTTAGCTGAGTGGCCGCGACTGGGGTACCACCGTCCCCCCTTTGATCGGTACCGTTACTAAGAGGTTCCTGCGACCTCGAATCTGTCCCGGGCCTCAAGGCCGAGGTTCCCCGAAGCTCCCCAGGTCGGCCCGTACAGTGATTTCCAACCACGGCTCATTGAGATGCCGCTGGAATGACGCTTTCGGGACCCCCGGTTCGAGTGCCGGTCCGATGGAGGCAGCCCCAGCTAGGTAGCTGCCGCCCTAGTTCCCACCATGGCCGCCTCCACTGATCCTTTAAGCCGTCAACAGTCCACTTGTCAAACTGTTATATCGCCGACGGCCTCAGTGAAGGTGTACAACCCGAGTGGCGACTGTTTAACGGTTCGCGCTCTATTGGATTCGGGTTCACAACGCTGTGTGGCCTCCACTTGGTTGGTGGGAGACTAGGGCTCCCCTGGAGCTCTGAATCACGTCCAATGGTAGGTGTTGGAGGTGCCGAGCCTCCAACTCCTAGGGGACAATCAGAGTTGGTGTTTGGCGAACACCTTCACATCCTTGTTAGAGTAAATGTCCTCGATGACATTGTAGGTTTTCTCCCTAACGTCTGTATAGATGACAGCTGTCAAAGAGTATTAGATTTGGTTTTGATCGAGCACTTAATTATTAAAAAAAATGCTTTGTTTTTTTCTGCGAAATTTTTCATAGTTGTAGTGGTTATGAGTAAAAAGGTGAATTTAATATACTATTTGAATACGAGTACATATGTTTGTAAATATATTTAATCATTATGTTTACTTTATTGAAAAGAATATTGAAATCGAGTAACACTATCTTCTCTTTTTTTCCACATTTTTGTTGGTGTTGTCGAAGATATTTTGAAAAAAAAAATATGGCTATCTCTTATGTTTATAGTTTTACTTAATTTATCTGTTTTGATCTATGCGCATCAAGAAATAAATTTATTACAATTTATTTTCAAGTTTACATAGTAGTTTTGAGTATTGATGCTTTTGAAACTTGGTTGAAATATAAGCATAGAACTACATGTTTAAAAAAGCTAGCTAGTTAGGATATTATTAGATTGAAATCAGCTACTGCACAATTAAATAAATGGTTATATAATAGATGGCTTGATTATGTCAACTTGCGTGAACAAAATCATACTAAGGCCTACCTGTGCGTTTTCGTGTGCCTCGCCACTAAGGCCGTTCACTTAGAACTTGTAAGTGCCCTCAGCACTGAAGCCTTTGTGGCCACGCTGGGCCGCTTCGTATTGTGTCGCGGTTTTCCGGACCTGATCCGGTCTGATTGCGGAACGAATTATAAGGGGCACGGATAGATATTTGAAAAAGGTCGTCGAATTTCTGTCCAGCAACAGGACTCATTTAGGTACTGTGATATCCAAGAAGGGCATCCAGTGAAAATTCGACCCTCCGGCTTGCCCACACTGGGGCGGTATTTTTGAGGTGGTGGTTAAGGTTGCAGAAACGCATTTCCTTCGCGTTATTTGCGAAACTATTTTGACGTTTGAGGAGCTCGCCACTGTATTCTGTAACATTGAGGCGGTAGGCTCAACTCTCGGCCCCTCTGTCCCATCTCGTCCGATCCGAATAATTTGGAGGTTCTAACTCCGGGCCACTTCCTGATTGGTCAGCCGCTTAACGCCCTGCCCCAGTACCCCTTCAGGGAAATAAACTCTTCGCAGTTGAGTAGATTTGACCTGCTGCAACAAATGACTCAGAGTTTTTGGCACCGATAGCCTTTGGAGTACCTACATCTTTTGCAGCAGCGCGTTAAGTGGTCTGACAAGACGGATCCTCCTCGGGTTGGAGACCTCGTGTTAGTTAAAGAACCCAACACTTTGCTTTTGTATTGGCGCTGTGGGCGCATTGTTCAGTTGACGTATGGATCGGATGGGGTGCCTAGGGTGGCCGAGGTTTTGATTGGAGATTCGGTCTTGCAACGTGCCGTCGCGACCCTATCCCGTTTGCCAATTTACTCGCGGACATATGTCCTTATGTCCAGGACGGGGGATTGTTTAGGCCAAATATTAACATATTTAAAACTTGCATTCAAGACGCGCGCTCGGCGCATTCATTTGATGGTACCGGTTACCGGCTGGCACCCTTCCCTCTCACTTCCTTCTCACCGGGCGGGGGTCGGCGAGACTTAACTTCGATGACCATTAATTTGCGTCGACGAGTTCCTTTTGTGGCATTTTAATATCATACGAAGGAATTTTTGCTTTGTCGGGTGGAACGCTAAAATTTTTTGACTCGAGAGGAGATTGCGTTTGTGCTTGATGATAATTTGGTGCTAAGTGAATATAGGAGATTGAATTTTGACCGACCGTTCTTAAGTTGTGCAGCGTGTCACTTGTTTTAATTTCGATTAACGTTGATTTAGTTAACTTTGAAGTTAATTAATCGTACAATAAAGCTGATAAACTTATATAGTGAAATAAAAGCAGAAGGTTTCAATTGGTGAACGACCACTGGAGGGATTGCACATTTTGGATAAAAGCAGCGCCTGTGGATCTGCTGTCCGATTACATCAGTGACGTCAGTTTACATTTATACACACTTTCGAACACTACTTACATACACCTTACTTACCACCTGACTGATACCCTGTGGTCAACCGTACCTCCGGAACTCGGTAAGTTGTGTTTGCTTATCAGATATTAGTTATTAATAATCCATAGGCCATTGCGCCCGAACCCTGTGTTGCTCGTCGAGTGTGCTACTATGGGCCCTAGCCCAGTCGACTTTTGTCGGGGCAACTGAGGGCCGTAACACTTACATAAGTACTAGAATGGCATTACAACCTTTAGGAAGAACAAAATCGCGGTCTTTGATGTGAGACGTGTCGTGTTCTTTAACGATAATGGCCTCAGAGACCCGAAAGACGAGATTGCGCTCTTCTTGCGTGGCCACGATGTACACTTCATGCAAGTACAAGAGACCTTCTTGAAGCCATCGCGATCCTAAGATCGCAAATTACACCTTAGTTAGAAATGATAGGTTGATCAGGTCTAGAGGCAGCACCTTGATCTACTACAAAAGGTCCTTGCTCTGCGTACCGATCGACGCTACCCCATTAACTAACAAAGAAGTTTTTAAATGTAAGGTAGCTCTCTCTGGCCATCCTCTACTTACCGTCGTATCGGGATGTCTACCGCCTCTGAAACGCATAGTTGAATCAGATTTTGTAGAATTACTTTTATTAATTAGGCTCCTGTGTTATAATAGCTGGAGACATCAACAGAAAGCATTCCCCCTAGAACTCGCGTACAAGCAATATATTGTCCGATCTCACGGAGCGACTAAACTTCGATGTGATCGTGCCTGAGCCTCCAACTTGCACTCCACTTGCAACCAGTCACCAACCGGATGTCCTTGAAGTAGCGATACTCAAAGCTGTCCATTTGTCGATACCATCAATTGAAACAATATTAGAACTCAACCCCGACCGTAGACAAGTGCTAATGCAACTGGGCCAACACGCAGGTGCCTGTCCTTCAGACCAAAACCATCGTGGACTGGCGTAAGCTCGAGGGCAAACTCGAGTCGACGACCTCCCAGCACTTAGAAAAAATCCCAGACAAGATAGAGTCGCCGAGTTGAAAAGTGCTCTCGTAAAGTTCGTGTGTCGAGCAATCGATACATGAAGCTTCCGAGTGATATTCGACAGCTGAATAGAGCGAATAACGCGGCCCTAAGAAAATACGGTTACTATAGTAAAACAGATAACAAAAATAAATTCCGACTGCGCAACCTCTAAAACGAGGTAAAAAACGTCTTACCGAATTTAGACATAATAGGTAAGATAATCTCCTGAAAGATATCGAACTATCTCATACTGCCTTCTGACAGTAGACCCGAGCTCTCAAAGCAGAACAATGCTCACCGTTACGTACTCCACTTCATTTTACACTCTTCACGAGTTACATCTCGAAGAACCCAGTAGTGAATACTGTTCTTTTCGCCGATGACACGGCACTCTTTGTCGCTCACCATAATAAAAGAATTGTCACCGTAATCCTCCAAACAGTCGTCAACCTCTTAGACGATTGGTTCCGGTTTTAGAAAATTGAAGTGCACCCTGAGAAAAGTGTAGCAATACACTTTCAAAACAGCCCCACTCTCAATGGCCAAAATAAGAATCCCAAGGGATCGATAGGTACGATCATCCTGTACGGCTAATAGATACCCTGGTAATTAACGGCCAAATCCTAAAAACCTAGGAGTCACATTCGACCACAGTATGACATTCGCGAAACATATTCGCAATGTCCGCAACCGTGCCAAATTCGTCACTACCCGCTAGTGAACAGCAAGAGCAACTGTCAACTTCCGACAATCTCTGAATATTTCAAGGAAACGTCTCGGTGCTATTTCGAGAGAGAGACTCATCCCAACCCGCTAGTGGGAAACGCAGCCACCTACCCTCCGACTCCAAATGTAACGGGAAGCCTCCGAAGTCCCCATAACGTTCTAATCAGTCGCTGGCCAGTCACACACAAGCACTACACAATCACCTAGTGCCACAACACTGTTAGGGCAACAACGGATGGGACACAGGCAGTCCACAGATGGGCGCGTCGCACACACCTCCACACCGCGCACACGCCGCACACCCGCGTTTCTGGGCGATTCTCACCGCCGAGAACAACGAACGATACGGATTAGCCGTCAGACCTGGGGCCCGTTATTTGTTTGGACGGCCATTACATAACTCATTTACGTGCACTTTAAGCTATCGTAGGTGAACATCGTTATGTAAGTAACGATGCAGAATAATAAAATCTACCTGAAAGGCCACGAGTCCTGAGACCAATGACGCTATAATAGCCAAAAGGCTAACAGCACAAACATCATCAGAAACCAGAAAAGCACGCTCTAAAGATGGATAGTTTAATTTTTAATCATTTAAATAAACAATTAAAAATAAACAACACATTTATTAAATAAATAGAATAAAATCATTTTTAATATAGATATAATACAGTACATAATACTTATTGAAAGTCATTTTTTACTTTTAACACTCGTTCTGAAAAAAAATCTGTCCTGGGAAGAACCAGCAAGAAACCTTAAAAAAGCACAGTTTACAATAAAATATATTATGCCATTGTTATGAAAACGTTTAGAAACAGCATGGTAGCGATCATCTTATTCCTATGGTTATTATCAGTCATGTATTCTTTAGTAGTATAATAACCCTACATAATACTTATTGAAAGTCATTTTTTACTTTTACCACTGGTTCACAAAAAAAAGCCTCTGTCCTGGGAAGAACCAACAAGAAACCTTAAAAACAGCACAGTTTACAATATAATATATTATGCAATTGTTATGAAAACATTTAGAAACAGCATGGTAGCGATCACCTTATTCCCAGGGGCTATTATCATTCATGTACTCTTTAGTTGTATAATAACCCTTACAAGACAATTTTTGCGTAATAAAAAAACCTGCGTGAGTGTCGTGGAACGCTCGGTTACGACTATACGGTGGTGACTAGATACATGTGAAACGCGATAACGTCCCCCTTAATGACGTGTAGTTGCGGCTTAAGACAATTTATCTACCCTTAATGTCAAATGGGTGTCGTAATAGACGGCTGAGAGAAATTTCAGAAAGATTTTACAGCCTTCGATATGCATTGTAATCTTAAAAATAAAATTTAGAAAATGGCGCAAAAGGTCCTATTAATGACATGGCTAATGTGTCATTAGGCGTTAATGCAAATACTTTAATATTTCTTTTATACTTAAGAAGCCCGTGGACTGTTTGCACGCTGATGTGGTTAATAATTCGATCATTGCTAAGCTACTTAAGATTTAAGTTGAATATTGATAAAACTATCAATCGCTAAAGTCGTTCCATAAAATAGTTAATTTTAAAGTTTTCAGCAATATTTTATTCAAATGTGATACTTATATACTTTTAAGTCTTGTTTTAATAAACTGTAAGATCACTGATTATTAATGAGTAAAAATTTTTCGTTTTCCTAAATTTACCATCAATAATATCATGACAAACGTCATCAACAGCAGGCTTTTTTAAATTTTACAAGGCTAAACATAGATCTTCCCGAAAATTTGCCATCGTTCAAGGATATAATATAAGATTTTCCTGTAGAGCGGAGCTGATATATCGCACTGATTTAGATGGATCGGTTCCATCAGTCGGTCCTTTGAGCCTACTTTGTCAACCATCAAAGTAGATTCGCTTGTATGTGAGGTAAACATTTATAGAATATACACTATTCATTTAAAAATTGTATGAAATTTATATTCATATTGTCATATTCCCCTTTTATCTCACTGTCTTATGTTACAAAATTGACTGCCTCGTTAGTGGCAAGCGCGAATGCTGATCGGGTGGTCGCGAGTTTGACCCGGATCGGAAATAAATCAGTTATTGGGTTTCTCTCAGTAGAAGCCCGAAGTCAGGAAGTTCGTGGAGTTTCGCCCCCATGCATCTGAAAGCACGTAAAGCCGTTGGTCATACGCCATAACTCTCTTCAGTGGTGAGATCGGGGCGTGCACCTGTGCTTGCGCACACACTTGTGCATTATAATCCTTTCCTGCGCTGATAGTTAATCCTCGTTGAGATTGTCTGCCGGGACCAAAACTCTTTTCTTGGTATTAGTATTAGTTTAAGTGTTCCTTTTGTCACTATGACAGAATATTAAATTAATTCCACCTGACCAAACATCGTACATTTCTACGTAAGATACATAATATAAATATGCATGGAACATTTTATTTAACTAAATGTACTAAACATATATCGTATGAATTACAAATAGGTAACATTTGCTTTAGCAGTAACCGCAATTTAGCTTGACCCTCCATTAACCTACGCATTCTAAACATTCTGCTTAATGAACTGAAAGGAATGAGTTTCATTTAGCGCACGTAATTTATTTCCCGACCTAGTAGTGACTTACAAAACGATGAACGTACGTTTGTTTTTTTATTTAAACATCAGAATTGCCTTTGTTTATAATGAACTAGAATATTACATTATAAACAAACAGAAATTCAACTTCATGACTAAAGTTCAGTGAAATGAAATTAACATACTGAGAGTATCAAAGCAAACACGTACGGAATACAAAATGGATTTACCATAATAAGTCTTAAACAATTTTTTTTATGTACTAATTTTATTTACTCCTATAACAGTCCAATACCTAATATGGGTCTTTCCCGACATTAATTTGCCTTAATGAGGCTATTCAAAACTTTCTGCCACCATGGTGGCGCCACTTAGGAGTGAGGTGAAATATTTGACAAAATTCATAGCTGGGGAAGATATTTTGTTTGAAAAGTGTAAATATTTAAGATATGGGCATGTCCTTTGCATGGAGGACCGTGCGATGACGAGCTTTTAAGACCAAGTTCGGCATAGCAAGCCATATCTGGGCTCGTGATAGGAAAATATTTTAATTTCTAGGGTCGCCGTCATCGAAATCGATGAGGAGGACTATAAATATATAGTATATAAATATTCTGAACTTCTTTATTGGTACAACGAATGGTAATGATTCGATTCAGTCTCTTAAATCAATGTTTTTTCCGATTACCTCAGAAAGTAGTTAATGTTTTTATAGTGTATGTACGTATGTCTAATTCTATGGCATGCTCTGAAACTTAAACAGCTTGGTGCATTTTAGCATATGGGCTACCGTTAGAACTTAGGGTATTACATATATATGTGTTAGATTCGTCTCGTCAAACTGACATATGGTACAAGATTTGAATTTTATCTATCTTCAGTTGACTTTATTTACGAAGTCGTGTTTTTGAAGTCGAATTTATTCTAGAAATTAACAAATATTAAGCTGTCAGTGAGATTCGAATTTAAAACATATTCACAGTCATAACCTATAAAATTATACATAATATTTGTCTTTATTACTTTAAGACTATCTAAAAATAGTAACCTAAATTTCTCATAACTTAATTCTATATTACAAAATCCTAGAAAAAAAATAATTATTTGAAATGAAGAAATACCCTTTTGAATACGGACATAACATTTTCTTAAAAGTTACGGTGTAAATTTGTGAAACTTGAGTTATTAAAGTCGGTTACAAAGGAGTACCTACACTTATACATTATTATTTACGATATAAAGTTGAATTTCAAAGTATGCATTTCCACGTTAATAACAAAACATAATAGGTCGGGGAAACAGTTTCTTCGTTATTTTTTGTATAAAATAGAAAAATATATCTATTAACTGATATATATATATATAATATATATATATATATATATATATAGGACATTAAGAAAAAGAAAAAGTAGAAAACACTTTCCCGCCTTTTTTCAATTGTTTTTCTGTCCCCGAAAATGAGTGAATCTAACGAAGAAATTCGATAGGTACATTCTGAAGTTATATTACAAAAAATTGAAAAATTTGACTCAAACCGCAAAAAATTTGTGAAGTTTATGGACCTAATGCGGTGTCAGTAATTGTAGCCCAAATTTGGTACAAGCATTTTCAAATCCGGAATTTCGATGTCAAAAATGTAGCTCGCTCTGGTCGCCTCATACGGATAAAGTCAATGCTATTTTTGAAAAAGTGGAGCAAGATCGGCACATTGAATTGAAAATTGCTTACAAACAGTTTTGACCCATTTTAAAAAGTCTGGCTATACAAAAAAGCTCTAAATTTGGGTACCACACGAGCTCACTGAAAGAAACCTAATGATTCGTGTACTCATTTGCGATTGATATTGTAACGTATTGAAACCGAACTATTTTTGAAAATATTGATCATTGGTGATAAAAAATGGATTGTGTGTAAAAGATTATGGTCAAAGGCTAGTCAAGCTCCACAGACTGTAGCAAAACCCGCATTAACACGCAATAAGGTAATGTACTGTGTGTATGGTGGGATTGGAAGTACGTCGTTTATTATGTGAACTTTTACCACTGCGCAAAACCATCGATTCGGATCTCTACAGCCAACAACTAATGAGACTCAAGCAAGAAATTGAGAAAACACCCCTGAAATTGCTCAACAGAAAAGGAGTTGTCTTTCATCGTGATAACGCCAGACAACATACATCATTGGCCACTAAGCAAAAATTGAGAGAGCTTGGTTTGAAAAAAGTTTAATTTCAAATGGTTTCTTATTGTATTATAGTCTACTAAAATTTAACATACAAGCTTATAATGGTGCTTTTTTTTGCAAACTACTGAAATAAATTGGTGCATTAATTTAATGGACAAGCGGTGGGGTTATGTTGCTTTTGTGGCAATCGTACTTTTCTTTGTTTTAACGTTTGGTTTCTTTGTATTACATAAATGTTAATTAATGAACATAAATGAATTAAATGTTAATTTTGTATTAAATAAAATAATTCGATGTTTATTACATAATATTATAATAGAAAACAAAGTAGTTGTGACGTGACTCCCACCGGCAAACGCTCTTCGCCGGAATTACAAATGGCACTGCTATATACTCATTGCGGTAACGAGTTTTTGTTACGTAACCGGAAATGCTATTATATCAAGGTCCATTACTTATGTCTCTATAACACATGCAGGCGTGTTAGCTACTGCAGGTTTTTTAAATTATTTTGACTTGTCGATAGGAAGATGCTGCTGCATATCTCCTGTTTCATTTTTATTTTATTCCCTTTCATTCCCTTTGTTTCCTCTTACAACATGAACGGCACGGTACAGGCATATTATTTGTTGTATTTGTGAATAATCATGCATCGTCACAAAATAGTTATTTATATTATGTGGACGCTAAAAATTTTTCTTTAATTTTCGTATTTTTTCCGTATAGTGGCATGTTGTATCCACTTTAATGATCGGTGAATAACTTAAATTGAAACATTGAAAATCCCCGAAACAAAATGAGTTGATGAAAAGATTTTCTTGATTAATAGCTAAGAAAACTTTCGATTAAGTCACCTTTTAAACAAAAACAAACTAAATCTAAGACGGTCCATTCGTTTGGGAGCTACAATACCACAGACAGACACACAGATACAGAAATACATAAATACACAGATACATACGTTAATCATTATAACATCTCTCTATTTCGTCGGGGGTTGAAAATAAGAATGGACGCGACTTCTTATTTTAAGCCCCCAGTTATCATAATATGGATAATTTGGTTTATAAATAGATATCAAATAGTATATATGTACTACTAGTCACGATATATATGTATATATGTACGAATATTATTCCCACTGATTGGTATATATTTATTATTCACTGATTTCCCCTTTTTTATAACTCTAAAAATCTCTATGTAAAATATAAAAACCGTATACAACAGATACAGTACATTATAGAATAATAGTATAGTATAATACAGTACTGTACATAACCATGCTCTTTGCGCCAGGCATAAAATACCCAGATAGATTTCGGAGACAAGCACCAAGACTATAATATACTCAAAGCTATACCAGACGGTATAGGGATACCCAATGCGTTGCCAGGCGTGGTAATTACGTCAAATACTGGGGGAAGCTTATATCCAGTAGGACTTTAATGGTCTGTTTAAGAAATATAATATTCATTCAATATAACGACATTACTGAATAAAATACATTCATTCTTGTAGTAAAATATTAATCTAATTCAAGAAGTAATCTCAAAGAAGCTCTTTTTTGGGGTTTCTGTTCGGGAAAGGAATTTAATATAATAGTATGGGCGAACAGTAAAGGTTTTGCTGGTGAACGAAGCGAAATGAGTCGGAATGCTAATATCAAGGTTACACGACGACTGTAGAACTCTGTCATGATTCATAAATATGTCAAATTAGCTATGGATAATGTAATTCTTTATTATGTGATACTAAAATTAATTATTTAAATACGAAGGAGAATTTTGATTGTTTGACAAAATACTATATATATTTTATGTACCGTTACCCTTAACTAAAAATTAACGGTTTTCGGAAGATCTTTACTTATGCTGTGAGACTGTGTTAGACCTTGCTTCTTGTACTTTTTTTTTTGGATAGGGTGATAAACGAGCATACAGTCCACCTGATGGTAAGTGGTTGCTGTGACCCATAGACATCCACATCTATCCTCAATAAAGTATCAAAATTCAGATGCTTTGTCACCCGTGAGGACTAAGATGGAATGCCTCTTTTCTAGTAAAGGAGGTCTCCGGTTCTCTACTCTACACTCACCATACGAAACACAGCTGTGTTAAGCTGCTATTTTACGCTGGTATTCTGTGAGAGCATGGTCCTTCCTCGGTCGAGCCGACCCATTCGTGCTACAACTATACTACCAATATAGCTGCAGCATGCTTCTGCCTACTTGCCTACTGTGGGTGACAATCGTGAGAATTGCGAATGATATTTTACTACAAAGATTAAAATAATTTAATATTTTTGTTGTATAGCCTCTAAATAAGCCTAATAATACTTAACAGTAAGGTCACGTTAGCTTTAGGTTAGTTAGTTAGTTTACACACGTAAACAAACCGTTGCGGACTGTATGACTTACGTAGGACGTACATGTTACACATAGATTTCACCTGCCGTGGTAGCTCAAGACGTAAAACTCAAATTTCATAGTACGCGTGCAAGCTGGATTTGATCCCCGCTGGCACCAAATAAATTGTTAATGCTTGTCAGTAAAGGAAAACATCGTGAAAATACCTGAAAATCTGCGGAATAAAATATTTCAACTGCCAACACTTACTGGAATAGCGAAGCGATATAATTCTCTCACTATATATCTATATAGTGAGAAAATCATATCGCTTCGCTATTATCTTTATAACTCTCTCACATAATATATAAAAAGAGGCATGTGCCCAGCATTGGGATATACATTGTTACTATGGAATATTTTTGAGGATGAGGATGGAGAATATGCTTTTCTTCATATTATGAAAAGGAGAATATGCTTCTGGGTGCTTTTCTGCTCAGATATGCTGTGTGCTTGTGAATTCCAATTTTTTATGCTTATAGTCTATACCATGGTGCGGGTGACAGCTTACGCTTTTGGCGTGTCTAGGGCTGGAACAATGTTAAATCGATTTAAAAAAAGCGATTAACGATACATAAAGCAAAGCAAAAGTTATCGAGAAAAAATAAAAACCTGTACATTTTTAAATTAAAATTCAAATAAATTTTAGATGCAGTTACACATAATATACACATTAAGACGCTATTATATACACATATTAAATAAGCTATGTACCAAATGGAAAAAATCAACTTCTTTTTTATGTTAATGGTATATTATATTTCGAGTTTCAATAATCTATATCTGATTTCGAGTTTCAATATCTGATATCAAAACAACATACTTATTTCAATATCTAGATATTCTGCGTACGCGTTTATATTTTCTACTCTGATGATACGCTTTTGAAACCTTTTGAAAGATTTTGTAGATAGTCTTACCTACTCTCAATGCTAATCATATATTATGTTATCTCTTTGGAGCTCATGCAGATAGTTAATCGTATTTTAACTTTCTTATTTTAAAGTTTACTATATAAGTACTCGGTTTTAGATACTATATAACTTTGATTCGGGAAGTCAATTTAGTACAATTTGCTTTACCTATAGTAAATAACATAATTTTGTAGGTAGGTCTGGTAGGTTTTTATTAACATAAATATTAATAAAATAAATAGATGATTTCCGCGACTTGGTCCGTGTGAAAACCGATTCAAAAAGATACCGTGAGTATTTAGTTTCATTACAAATACAATGTTTAACACTAAAATTGAATGAAATTGTGAAATGAAATGTTAGTACTTACCTAATACCTATGTATCTATATGTTATGTTACACTAATTTACACACAAAAACAGCTCAAACATAAAAACTATATATACAGAAGACAAAAAAAAATCACATTAAAAATTTACTTTAAAATTTTCGAAACCGAATCACAATCACAAACGCTCCTGCACTCAACTTACGCGACGCGATGTACGAAACTAAAAATAACATTTAAAATAGAACACAAAAATCAAATTAAAGTAAAATAGGCACCGCTCGTCGATTCGTCGTCAAGGCCAAAGGCCGTGTTAAAAATTTTTACAATAATAACTGATTTAAAATAACATTCTACTTTGCACACCATAACATCTAAAATTGTTTATTTTGAAAACAATGCAACACAATAAAATAACAATACTTACTATATACTTCTTGGAAGTATATAGTATTATTATTTTGGTCAATCTATGTATTTAAAACATAAAAGTTTTTAATATTGATATGGTTACTATAAGATGTTGTTAGGTTAGCTAATTACATAATAACTTGAGGCAGAAGGACCCTTAAGTAGGGATTGAATAAATTAGTCGACTTGGTATTACATGGATCTCACAACTTTTTACGGTAGAAGAACTGAGTTGCGAGACTTGGATTTTTTACAAGTTATGTTTTTGATGACATAATCTTAATTTTTCTCGGTGTTGCATATTAAACAATAATGTTCTTATCACTAAATTACTAATACATTGCATAACACCTCGGTGTATTCTACTACCAACTAATATCAAAGGATTCAGTTTTTTTTTTTTCACACAACACCTAACCCTTCAGTAACAGCGACCTTAACAAAGGCGCGTAATGGATTAAGTGATACAGACTCTCGCACGTGTGCGTAAGGTGCATTTTGATTTAATACGCACACCGCATTTTATTCTTCGACAGTTTAATCGGTAGGCTATTTTAACTAAAGTCGTATCCAAGGCGTGTAAATTATTATGAACATTAGCAGCGTTGTAACTAGGTTTAAACTTGCTAGTTTGCTATCAGAGAGTTCCTTCTGTTCTCTTACTATTATTTATTGTGTGATGGTACTGAAGATTTCTTGACAGAAACTCAACAACTAATGTTTGGTCCGAATCTTTTTTTTTATAGAATAAGGGTGACAAACGAGCACACAGTCCACCTGATGGTAAGTGGTTAGTGTGGCCCATAGACATTTACATCTATCTTCGTATGCAAATTAAAATACAGATGCGTTGTCACCCGTGAAGACTAAGAAAGAATGCCTTTTTTCCGGTTAAAAGGGTCTCTGGTTCTCTGCACTCACCATACGAAACACAGCGTTAAGCTGCTATTTTACGCTGGTGTTATGTGAGAGCGTGGTCCTTCCCCGGTCGAGTCGACCCATTCGTGCTACAACTATACTATTAATATAGCTGCAGCATGGCTCTGCAACGTATAATTCGAATCCAGAACAATATGAATCAGCAGTCGTACAAGTCACAAATAACAAATTTAAATATATTTAAATATAAAGCAGTTATCCATACAGATACAAACCACAAAGAAATATTTAGGAGGCTGGGTTTTACCACCTGCTTAGGATCCTGACTTAATAAATTTAAAACTAAACCCAAGCATACTACTACAAAACTTCAAGATACAGTAATCAGTTAGTTCATTCTGTGTAGATCGGACCAAAATTAATAATTAAAAAAGCTGAAGGTACTCCGGGTTGACTCTCACATCGTGACGTCTATCACCTGGGTACTGTAAATTAAAAATAAGTTAATTAAACGCGATAGACTCCATGAAAGTAGTTTTATTCAAAATATAAACCGAGTTTTAAAGTTTAAAAAAATCAAAAAGCATTTTATGACAATGACATCAGATACTCAAGACTTGCAAATTCTTTTCATTATTCTATTCTGTCGGTAGCTGGATTGAACCATTTCCCGACTGTTTTAGGTATGCGCCATTAGTGGTCAGATTTGAATTGTAAATACTAGCGACGCTTTAAAATAAAAGAAATGTAAGAATAGTTCAATTGCTATATCTTGTCTATGATTTTGTTATAATTACATTATTTTTGTGAAAAAGCGGCGTACCTTTATGATACCTATCTTTTTTATTCCATTTACTCTGATTTATTTACGCTGCGAATACTAACCATATTCCTCCATTAACATAACGATTCATTTCCGCTAACATAAATGACCATTTTCTTTGTATGTAAATCTGGATTCATTTTTATTTAATTTAATATGAATAAATAAAATTCTTGTTAATTATAAAATATTTGGTTGTCAGTGAAATACAGCATCTCTTCACGTGCGAAGTTTTTGTAAATAAGCAGATTTATTACAAGTAGGAAACTTTTGAACGTGGCTTAAGCTCTGATCGTTGATCGATATTTATGCGTCATTGTGGTATAGTGGCCATTTCAATTAGAGATCTAATTAAAATTTTACGGAATGTAGCCTTCATACCATACCTGTGTTGGTGGCGTTATGCATTTTATTATTTGGAAATTGAACAAGGAACTAGCTATAATGTTATAAGGGTTATCTAAGCAACTTTAGTAATATTACAAAATGTTTAAAAAGCAATTATTTTAACTGGACTTTTAATTGTAGGAAAATGCTTACACACACCTACATTACTTGGCAATGATGGGTTGTGTTGGACTCGAACCAACTAAAATACCATTGTTTTTCTAGTTAAGTGACATATTTTTTTGTAATGTAGAGCAAGTCTTGGTGGCCCGGCTACTAATAAACGACTTCAAGTAATACTTTAATAATCCTGTAACAAGATTAGTATATTTTGATTATTTAATTAGGAGTACGTAACCCACACATAATTTATCTAGTGGTCGTAAGCGCAACTGCTGATATGTGGTCCCGGGTTCAAAACCCAGGTCGGGACAAAGTCAGTTATTGGGTTTTTCTCTCAAGCGATTCACGGAAGCAGCAGAGACATACACCCGATCTATCTATCTCTGAATACAGAGTGAGCAGCTGTATTTGAGCACACACTCGGGCAATATAACTTTGTCCTTAACTAAACTACTTTAAACTTGGCCATTGTGACCGAAATTCGGTCTGGAGGACGTGAGTTTATTATTATCTAACCGCCAAAATATAAATATGATTTTACAATTATTCAATATATTGCAGGACGATTTTAAAAACTGCAAGGCCTCTGGTGAAGGTAGAATTACAGCGGAGCTCTGAAAGTGGGTGGAATATTAGTACCTTAAAATTCTTTAGAAACTCTACAATTCCGAGCACTAGTTTGGAAGCATACAACAAAAGTGCAGTAGTTATGTTCTTCAAGTGCCAAAACGCCAAAGCTGAGCATTTGTCCGCTTTGGCCGATGTTTGGTTTTGACAATTATCAAATGATCATTCCGCCAGTCATATGATGTCACTGAACTGGATGTTCTTTATATTTTGATGGTCTTAATCAAGTCTTTGTGACAGTTTTAACTATCAAAAAGTAAACTTGCCATTTGTGTTTTTTACAATCAAGGAAATGGATTGTTCGATACTCCGCCATTTACATACAAAATATTACACTGTTGAATATTTATAACATGGTGATTTATCAAAATAATTTCAGTAGCTTGTTTAAAAAGATCAATAAAAAGTCATTGGTAGAATAAGCAAATATTGTTTTAGCGTTACAGCCTATTAAAGTCCACTGCTGTACATGGGTCTCTCCACAGATTGCCTCATATGGGGGATTTTGCATTTATTAAAGTGGGGTAACATTGTATTTTACAGAATTATAAAATAAGAATAGCCTTTAGTTTAAACTTGTTTTAAAAATTATATAGATTTAAACACTAATAACATTCAATATAAAGGTGGAGACCTGGTGGCCTGTAAAACTGGTATAATACCTACCATAGGCACCAGCGATCCACAACCAAAGTTGTTATATATTATATTAGCTATTACTTATAATTCTAAATGTGACTTTGTTTATGGTAAAGAAATAAACGTCATTATTATTATTTACTAGGTTTTGCCCGCGACTTCGTCCGCGTGGAGTTCGGTTATATCGCGCCCATATTTGAATAAGAGTCTGCTGGTACAAGCCACAATTATAACTGAATGTCGCGGGCAAAAGTTAGTAAACTACAAAACTTCTTTATACACTACATTTTTTGCTAATGTATTACTGTGTGCCAAAATTATCAGACTACTGGGCGAGTTTACGCGTGAGCAAGCCACATAGAATGGCCCGTGTAAAAACAGTTTTCTCTCAAGTCTATACCCGCAAATTTTAATGTCTGCCCTTGTGATTTGTTTGTGGATAATGCAAAGCAGACTTTGAGGGGAAACTATATTCGTTTGAATTCAAAGAGAAGATCATTCGGGATCAAGGGAATTCTTGGTACAAATATAGTTTACCTTAGCGCACATCCAGTTATAATTGTAGATTCCACTACATTGCGATGTAACGCTTTTACTTTTAGTCTGGTTCCAATGCACAGTTGTGGAGGTTTAAAATTTCGCAACAACATAACGGGGGTTTTGTTATGATGATGAATTAGCTTATGATGTGGAAGACCCGATGGTTTCAGTTAATTTAAAATTCGACAGGGTAGTTAATTGCGTCATCTGTGTTAACCACAGAGTCTATTGACATGTACAACATTTCTACCCTCTCAAAAGGCGTTAACAGTATATCGTTAATTGCCGCTGCTTACTAGATTTTCGAGGTTAGTAAGGCATGTTCACAGAACCGTTCCATTAGCTTATCGTGAATTTAAGCAATATATGGGTAAATTTTGGATATTAACTCCTGTAACGTAAATACAACTGTGCACAAATTATCAGGGATGGTCATCATTCCATCATTTATCGGGTAATCACAGTTGCCGATTTAAAGTAAGAGATTCGCAAATTCACCAACAGACTCTTTTTTTCCTAAGTGTAACGGCATAATATATTTCGAGAGCTTGAGGATTTTAATTAGAGGCCATAAAATGGATCTCTTAAGACACGCCTCAACTTCACCTGCTCTTGTTCCTTTTGGCACTACTGGTAGAGTCTCTCTAAAATCTCCAGCCAGCAAAACCGTTGTACCACCCATTAACTTATTATTTCCTCTTATATCTTGTAGAGTTCTGTTTAAAGCCTCTACGCCACCCTTATGAGCCATGGTTATTTCATCCCATACTATCATTTTCGTATGTTTTAATACTTCAGCAAAATTACTTTGTTTCGATATATTACAAATGGGATTATCAGCTGTTGTTAAATTGAGTGGTAACTTGAAGGTAGCATGATCAGTTCGTCCACCCTCAAGCAGTGTAGCTGCAATCTTAGAAGAAGCCACAGCCAAAGTAATTCCTCGAGTACATCTAATTTTTGCTCATAGCAAATTTATAAGGAATGTTTTGCCTGTTCCACCTGGAGCATCAAAAAAGAATATTCCAGCCTCATTAGATTCAATTTTTGTGTTAATTTGATTGTAAATAGCTTTTTGTTCGTCATTCAGTGATTCCTCATTATTTTTAACTATGTTTAATCATTAGAGATTCAAAATCGTAACTTGTCTGTATAAGAAACTCTCTATTTTCAAATTGTTGTTCTTTGCTTGGCTGAGGTAACCCATACTCTTTTAGAAGCCGACCACCCAACGCTAATGCGGCATCTTCTATTACCGACAGGTATTTGTTAAATACCACATCTATTATGTGCTCTACATCCACATCTCCCTGTCTTTCTAATTGCCTTTTAAAATCTTCAGATAGGTATTCCTTGAATTTCTCCCAAAGGCGTAAAAGGTCTGATACTTGTCAGAACACTTAAATAATCGAAAAAAGATCCCGAATCATTTGCGGTGATTGGCAAACTGCTGCCTCTCCCACTGCTGCGAACAAATGCTGATCATCTTCAAGCAAGCTGAGAGCTTTGCACGCTGATTGAAACGTGGAATATACATAACCGTCTACAGATTTTAACGCTTCAAACGAAATTGGGCTCCAAATCCCATGAAGAATTATGCGAAGGTGATAGCATTCTGTATTGTTCGGATGCATAGTATAAACCTTACCCAGAACGTACTCTTTTTTACCCCTGGCCAGCCTTCAACGTTTGCTCTTCTTATTCACCATTGGAACTTACTTTTATCCCAAACGTAGTATGCAGGAACTTCTAGGTAGAGCAATGTTTTTGCAATGTTATCCACTTTAACAAGAATAGGAGTGTGGTTGTTGGAGGACTATTCACTCTTTCACTCTGATTTTGCTCATTAAATAAATCCTTTGCCCATTTTCTAAATGAACGGCGAGGTGGACTACGAGAGGGAATCGCTCATGAATAGGAAATTCAAGGATTCGCTATATTGCCTCTGTCGAACTTATATATTATCTTCCACTTGTGTAGGTTTTATTTTCACCCTTCTCATTCTCTAAAGCAAACGATGCCTGGTCTGAACCTTAATTTACGTATTTATTTTTTCAATTTAAAAAGTATAAATAAACTAAGAAATAAAGTTAAACGTAAAGAACGCTTATTTATTCGGCATTATTAAAATATAATTTACCTTATACTGTAGCAGTTGTGTAATGACTGCAGTACGAATGAGTCGGCTCGACCGAGGAGAGATTACACTCCCACATTGAATAATATCATAATTACAGCCTTCTAAATTCCACTGCTGAACATCAACCATCCGATATCTTTTATCGAGGATAGTTGACAAATTTGCCACGCTTGACGAGTTGGTTTACGACCGCAGTTTTTTTTTTAATTACTTTATGTTGCTTTTAAGAAAATGTTGTTGAAACAAATCTGATTTATAAAATTTAATTATTTCGGTGAGCTATTTAAAATCGATCAGTTTATCTTTCAATTTAGTACTTTCAACATTCATAATGAGCAAAAGTTTCATTCGATATGTTTTATTTATCCTTGCTTAATGCTTACATAAGATATTAAGTATAATATAGCTAGTAACCCTAAATTACTGTTTTCTTGAGCCACTTAATGTGGACACAAGCTTTTATACCGCAACTTGCCTATTTACAATGTAATTCTTCGCTATACAAGGTTTAATAGAAACAAACTGGGATTATAAATTAGTAATTACTCATGAATTTTAGAGGAGGATTATATATTATGAATTGTACCTCGATCAACACTATTGTGACATTCCTCGGGGAGGCATTATAATAATAATCATAATAAATTTATTCATAAGAAATATGATACAAAGATTCGTTTGTATGAAATAATAAATTATCACATATTTCACCATTTTTGGTATATGAAAACTTATGATTAGAAAATACAATATATTTAAGTAAAATTAAACGTGCATCAGTTTGCATCATTTGCTCTGCAAAGAACGTGTAATGGGCTTTAATTACGATAATGATGATGAAACACCACCCAAAAAAATTATTTCTAGACATTGACCTGAAACCTGTTTCGTACGGGAAACGAACCCTCTACCTCTCCCAATAAATAACACCACAGCTAACCGCTTAACCAAGTGGTTAAGTACTCTAATATATGACATAATATACTACTTTTGGATTTCTTGGTTTATTTTAAAGCGAAAAAAACTCTGGATTGGAATTCTTATCACGTATTTTATATCTTACCGAAGTTCATATAAACATGATAATTTTGTTGAGAAAAGAATGGAGTTAAAGATTACGTGTTATGTTATGATTACGTTCCTTGGCAAAGTATTTTGTCCAAATCAAATTAAGGTGGAAAAACAGGGATGAAGATTTTAAAACACCTACTTAGACATCATTCTAATTGAAACTTTAAAATATATAGTAGTGATAGAGTCTTTTTTTTTTGTATTTTTGGTAATCGCAACAAAGGAAGTATGTCGAAGAAGTATCGTACATTATACGAGTACGTTTACTTTGTGCTATATCCTTTTTTACTAATAGGTTGTTAATAACCTACATTTATAATTGCAAATATACTCTTTATTTAGTATTTTAAATGCGAATTTATTATTCTACTATAAAAAGACAACAAAAGTGCGAAAAAATTGAAAGGTTGACACGTTAGAATGTCCACATCTGACCAATATGAACTTAATGTCCCTAAAGAACTGTTGTAGCTACCGACGTGGAAATATTTTACCGCGATGTTTTCATAGTGTGACTTCAATTAGTAGGGTTTTTAAAACTGGCTAGTGTCAGTGACTCAATATAATTTATTTTATTGATCATGACTGTGTATAAAGAAGACAAATAAGAAGCAAATAAATCATAGAAAGAATCTCGATACTTCATTTGTAGTATAATAATAGTTTTGGAAATCACTCTTTGACAAATATTTAAAATAGTTTCTTACTTCTCAAAATAAGTTAAGATATAATAGTAAAAATGAAAAAAAAATATATTGATAGAGCGAATTTCTTGTTCTGTGGTTTTTTGTTATACACACCCGCGCGCGCGCGCACACGCACACACACACACACACGCACGCACGCACGCACGCACGCACGCACGCACGCACGCACGCACGCACGCACGCACGCACGCACGCACGCACGCACGCACGCACGCACGCACGCACGCACGCACGCACGCACGCACGCACGCACGCACGCACGCACGCACGCACGCACGCACGCACGCACGCACGCACGCACGCACGCACGCACGCACGCACGCACGCACGCACGCACGCACGCACGCACGCACGCACGCACGCACGCACGCACGCACGCACGCACGCACGCACGCACGCACGCACGCACGCACGCACGCACGCACACTAATTGAACGTGAGCTTAATCTAGGGACTGGTGTTCGCACCCTTAGGTGACACAGCATTACAAAATACTATAAATATTTTTATAGTATTTTTTTTATAGTACTTTACACTGCTATTCAACCATGACCCCCATGACACCCTCTACATGTTAGGCTATTCATACTGACTATGCCTAAAGTTCAAGCACCCCCCAATTTTTTGGTTTTTGGCCATTTTGACCCTCTAGGAGTGTAATGAGAACTTTACACTCGTACTCAGCCATGACCCCCATGATATCCTCTAGATAATAGGCTATTCAAACAGACTAAGCCTAAAGTTCTAGTCTTTACTTCCGATTATGACGAGAACGTGACTTAATTAAACTCTCAGAATTTGACATTTTATTTTTTAAAAGATGGTAAATATAACTTAGAGTCATTACTATGTTGTCATCTAAAAAATAAAAAAATATTAACAATTAAAATATCGAATTATTTGCATGAAGATCAAGTGAGCGCTAGAGTAACGACGATTGCAAGACGATTTGTCGATAAATGAAATGTTTCGAGAAATTACCAATTACTGTGTAGTGACGGTGAATTGGGTGTAGTGGGTTTCGTAAGAGGCGACTGATCCACTGTTCAGTTACAGTACCGTGGAACAGAATGTGGCAACTATGACAAGTATACCCTCTATTAGGAATATAGTGGGATCCTATGTTCAGTGGAAGATCTAACGGTGTTTGTTGTAATAATGACAAGAAAATGTGGGAGAAAAAAAAGGCGAACATTATTTTCTAAATTTAATCTCGGTGAAACGCGGATACTCCATGCGATGTTTAGGGCAGCGTTGCAAAAGTGGGTAGTATTTGTGGCAGTAAAATTCTGTGCTTTTATTTCCATGGCCCATTACCGGCAGTGGAAGGAAACTGTAAGGAGAGGGAGGGATTAATTTTATTATTTGAAAAAATATTTTTGTGTGTAAAAAAGTCATCAAACATCATCAAACAATTTATTAAACAAAAGTTGCGTAAACAAGTTCAATACTTAAAACTGTAATAAAAAACAAAATAAACAATTCTACTGAAAAATTAAATTAAATATTATGACACTTCTACAACTAAGGCAAATCAAACGAATCGCCATATGTTAAAATTCAATATCTATATGTTAAAATCAAACAAATACTATGAAGAAAGAAACAAGGACATAGAAAGACTCTATTTTCATAAAGAAAAGAAATATATAATATAAATATATCGATATACTCAGTAGGAGCCTAAAAAGAATTAAATCATAGGTATATACTTTATTACGCTATCTTTGACCAACGCCATTTTTTTACCGACTTCAAACAGGAGGAGGAAGTCGACTGTATATTCTTTTATGTGTATATAAATAACCTCCTTCTGGGTGAACTCATTTCGATGATTCTTTTTTTATTTTATTAGGAATAATTAACTTTTAAAAACAGTGTAATTACTTACCTTTTATATAAAAACTAACAAAAAATTTTCATTTGACAACTTTCCATTGGACCTACTTAGTTTTTTTAAGTAGTTGCCTCTTACACTGACGCGGTAAAGGAAATAAGACTTAATTAAGTATGTGACGTAAACGCGACGCGTAGGTAAAGGCGGAAACTCGTCATTTGTAGTAAATTTGATAATTTAAAGAAGCGTAAATTAGTAACTAAGCTAATGCTAATAAAATTTTAGTTTGATAATTCATATAAATAACATTTAAAAAATAATTGGTATGAGTTTTCTTCCTGGCACATCTTCCTTGTGAAATCGATTATCACCAGCGATTTTTCCGGACCAATATAACTTAGAGACCTTCAAAAGAAGAGCCTACTCCTTTTTAAAAGGCCGGCAACGTATCTGCAATTCCCCTGGTGTTGCAGTTGTTCATGGGCGGCGATAGTCACTTACCGTCAGGTGTTTAGTTTAGCTATTTCCATAGCATAATATCGTATGGTATTTTGCTATGGGGACACGCAGCTGACACTGAAATTGTATTTGTTTTACAGAAGAGGGCCACAAGAGTAATTTATAATTTAAAGCCTAAAGAGTCGCTGCGACAAAAATTTAAGGAAATTAATATATTAGCTTTGGCCTCTCAATACATTTATGAAAATGTAATGTACGTACACAAAAAATTTATGGCGAGTAATTGCGTCTTAATGAGCATCTAAAAATAATTTAAGAGAGTGTATATACATGATAGTTAATTAATTACTTAACAGTAAATTAGTTTTAAGATTAACTGTTACATAAAAATAAGTAAAAATAATGGGAAAGTAGTAGAAAGTACGAAGGCACCTTGAACCATAGGCCTTAGTAACTTTTAAAACAGTAAGAATCGGAAGGAAATGGGAGCAGGATAGGGGATAGAAAAGGAGGGTTTGACTACCAAAAGAGAATGAAAAAATTAATGATAAGAGAATTACATATCGTACCTCTTAATAAAACCGGTGACGAAATGAAAAAAAATATGAGAAGGCGTGGCTAAATAATTGCAATTACATTCCTTGGTAGAGCTAAACGACAATGGCCTAGTAACAATTAGTTATGTCTCCTTGCATAATGGCCCGCATGGGGATTGCCCACGGTCCATGGTAATTTAGGTCCATGATTGGGGTGGGGTGTAAGAATTGAAATAACAGTATAGTCTTTCAAAATATTTATTGTCGTAAATACAAAATTATGTTTAAGCGCTGGCTACTGTTTTGCAAATTGTGGAAAATAACATTTAATAATTAGCATTTATTAATTTATTTAGCGATCGAGCGGAACCAAGGCTCCAAAGTCTTTGCCAGAGATCTGTCTGCCAGAAAGAGCTAACTGTCAAAGCTGAGGACCGAGTGTGGCAGCATCGTTTCCGGTGCACCTGAGATTTTGAGTGAGATTGACAGGTTCTATGGGCAGCTGTACACGTCATCGTTGGAGCCACACGCAAGTGTGAGTAACGATCCAAGAGCGAGTCTTATCCGACACTATTCCGAAGATATCCCGGACGTCAGTCTGAGCGAGATTAGAATGGCTCTCCAGCATTTTAAAAACGGAAAGGCCCCAGGCGAGGATGGAATTACAGCAAAACTTCTGGAAGTGGGTGGAAAACCGGTACTTGACGTCCTTCAGAAGCTCTTTAATTCCGTCCTCCATGGTGGCATTACACCGGAGGCGTGGAGCAGAAGTGCGGTGGTCTTGTTCTTCAAGAAAGGCAACAACGCTCTCTTGAAGAACTACAGACAGATTTCCCTTCTGAACCGCGTATACGCGCTGTTTTCGACAGTCATCCGCGCGCGTGCCTCTTATGGAGTTGTCTTAATTTGTACGTTTCGTGATAACAAGGCTTGTCTTAAAGTATGGAAAAGATTTTGTCGCGCGTCGGCCGGTAAATTGCTTTTGGAAGTTAATATTGAATTGTAACATCGCGTTAAGTGCCTTTTTTGTGTGTTGCCTATTTTCGTTCGTTTTACGTGTCAACGAGGCTTATTTTTGAGTTTTGATTGCTTTTGTGGGATTTTAATATCGTACGAAGAAATGTTTGCTTTGTCGGGCGGAACGCTGAAGCTTTATAACTTGAGAAGAGACCGCGTTCGTTCTCGTGATTATAATTTGTTGCTAAGTGAACATGGAACATTGAAATTTGACCGACTGTTCTTTACTTGTGTCGTGTGTCACTGGTTTGATTTCGATTAACGTGGATTTAGTTAAATTTGAAGTTAATTAATTGTACAATAAAGTTGATAAACTAATATAGTGCAAATACTCGTAATAGCCGAAGTTTTTCAATTGGTGATCGACCGCTGGAGGGATCGCACATTTGGAGAAAAGCAGCGCCTGTGGATCTGCGGTCCGACTACATCGGTTAAGTCAGGTTATATGTACACACTACTACACACTACTCACATACACCCCACTTGCCCCTGACGGTACCCTGTGGTCAACCCTACCTCCGGAACTCGGTAACTTGTGTTGCTTATTTGCCATTACTTTAGAATTATCCATAGGCCATTGGGCCCCGCCCTTTGTTGCTCGTCGAGGGGATTACTCATGGGCCCTGGTCCAGTCGACCTTTGTCGGGGCAAGTAGGGGGTGAACACAGGGAGTTGGTAGGTTATGTGAATGGTTTATTCAATATATAAATTTTTTTCCCTTGCCCTTTCCAATGTCATAAATGCTGTCCTCCCTGCGCGACCCCAAACACAAATGCAATACTGCAGTATGATTGTTATAGTGCAAAGTACACCTGATTTATTATGTCCTCGGGAGTACAAACTCGCAGTTTTTTCATAATGAAAATGAACTTTCGCACACGGGAAGACAGATTTGAAATATGGGCATCAAACGTTAGGTTTCATCTATGATAACTCCAAGATATTTGGTAATTTTAGAGCGCGCAATCGGTTCACAGTTACAGCCATGCAGATAGGTAGGTATTATCATTCCTGTATTAATGAATTGTTAAAGGAATAGCAATCGGCAAATATCTTTAATATAAATAATTTACTTTATAAAAATCAACTTGGTTTCACAAGGAGTCGCTCGACAACTTATGCCGGTGTTGAGTTGATTAAATATATCTTTAATGCATGGAAGAATTAACAGGATGCTTTGGGTATATTATGTGACCTATCCAAGGCCTTCGATTGTGTTCATGTGAAACATTAATCAGGAGACTTCAACACTACGGTAAAAGAAGTGATTCTCTTAAATTATTTATTCCATATATAAGTAATAGGACGCAAAAAGTTTTCATTAACTTATGATAACACACACTAAATATTTCTTAAGCGAAGCGAAATCTCATTACTTTAGCTTAAGCTGAAACTGGAGCTAAAAATAAGTTTCGCTCTAAGTGCTCATCACGATTGCTAAGCATTTATACATGTACACGCGTTAGGTTTTTTAAGCCTGTGCAATTTTTTTTCGGTATATTTAGTAATAAAGAAATATTATAGTACTATTATAGTATCACTAAAACTCGTTTGTTATGGATTGTCAAGTAATAGTAGGCCTATTGAAAGAAATTAAATTTACAAAAAGGTAAATAACCATTAGGCTGTCTATGTGCTACTCTCGCCTAACATTAAACCTTATATTTTCCATGTATGGGAGAGAATAGCAAAAAATATTAAGTCTAGATAAGCTCTAGGTGAACTTTTTAGTTAAGGTGTTAACAATAAATTGTTTATAAATAAATTCATCATCATCATTACAGCCTTTTCTAAGTCCACTGCTGAACATAGGCCTCCCCCAAAGAATGCCACAAAGCACGGTCCTGAGCCACCTGCATCCATCGACTTCCTGCATGTCTTACCAGGTCGTCACTCCATCTCGTGAGGGGTCGCCCTACACTTAGCCTACCGGTACGAGGCTGCCACTCAAGAATCTTTCTTCCCGATTGGTTGTCGGTTCTTCGAGCTATATGGCCGGCCCACTGCCACTTCAGCTTACTAATCCGTTGAGCTATTTCGGTCACTCTGGTTTTACTGCGGATATTTTTTTTAAAAGAATAGGGGGCAAACGAGCACGCGGCTCACCTGATGGTAAGTGACTACCGCCGCCCATGAACAACCACAACACCAGGGGAATTGCAGATGCATTGCCGGCCTTTTAGAAAGGTGTAAGCTCTTTTCTTGAAGGTTCCTAAGTCGTATCGGTTCGGAAAATTCGCTGGTGGTAATTTATTCCACAAAGAAGTTGTGCGAGGGAGAAAACTTCTTCTAAATCGCACAGTGGTGGACCGCCAATCATCCAGATGGTATGGATGGTAACGCGAGTTTTGTCGCGATGTACGATAGTGAAATTGAGCGGCTGGAATTAGTCCGAACAATTCCTCAGAGCACTCCCCGTGATAGATGCGATAAAATACGCAAAGAGATGCAACATCTCTACGCAGTGCCAGTGTATCGAGCCGATCGGAAAGAACTCGGTCGTCGACGATTCGAATCGCTCTGCGCTGTATGCGGTCAAGTGGAAGGAGCTTGCACTGGGGTGCCCCGGCCCAGAGATGAGAACAGTATTCCATGTGGGGCCGAACTTACGCTTTGTAAAGTTGCAAGCGATGTGCCAGCATGAAATACTGTCTCGCTCTGCTGAGCACGCCAAGCTTTTTAGAGGCCAATTTGGCCTTCCCTTCCAAGTGACCACGAAACTGCACGCTATTCGATATGTCGACGCCAAGGATTCCGATACTGGCTGAGGCAGCAAGGGTATTGCCTTGAAACTGAGGAGATACGACAAAGGGGTTCTTTTTAGCGGTAAACGCGCAAACTTGTGTCTTCTGGGGATTGAACTGGACTAGATTAAGTCGGCCCCAATCCAAGAATTTGTTAAGCAAAGACTCGACTTCAGACACAAGTTTGTCCCGGTACTCGGAGACGTTTTCCCGAGAAATATTGGCACGGCCGGTATATAAGGCATCCCCAGTGCTGTCGTCTGCATAGCAATGAATGCTACCAGTTAACAACATATCATTGATATGCAGGAGAAACAGCGTTGGTGATAGCACGCAGCCTTGTGGAACACCAGCGTTGACAGGCTTGAAATCAGAGCATGCACCGTCCACTACGACCTTGATGCTCCGATCAGCAAGGAAACTGGTGATCCATTTGCACCATTTCTCGGGAAGCCCATATGAAGGAAGCTTCGAAAGAAGCGCCTTGTGCCAGACCCGATCGAAGGCCTTCGCTATGTCCAAACTAACGGCCAATGTAGAGTAGAGTTCAAGGGGGAGGGACTCTACTGCCTCTGCCCATCTATGAGTTAAGTAAACTAGAAGATCACCTGCTGATCGAACCCGACGAAAACCGTACTGACGGTCACTGATCAGCTGGTGATCCTCAAGGTACCTCATGAGCTGGCAGTTTATAATGGACTCCATTATTTTGGGGAACAAGGAGGTGATGGCGATAGGCCTGTAGTTGGACGGGTCTGAGCGGTCGACTTTTTTAGGAATCGGGTGGACCAAAGCTGTCTCCTATGAATTCGGGACTACCCCTTGGGAGTAAGAGTACCGGAAAAGACGCGCTAAAACCGGTGCCAACTCCGAAGAACACGTCTTCAGCACAATGGGAGGGACTCCATCGAGCCCACTCGACTTGCTGACGTCCAGGGAGAAGAGTGTTTTGCGAACCGAGCGCTGTGTAAATCGCACATCCGGCATGGAGCACTCACATCGCGGGATGGTCGGCGGTGTGTTCGCCCCGTCATCTAGAGTCGAGTTAGACGCAAAAAGAGAGCACTATAGATCGGCTTTCTCTTTTGCGGCATGGGCCAGTGAGTCGTCCTCTCTGTGCAGAGATGGAAGGGATGGCTGACAGAAGTTCCCTTGGACAGCCTTGGCGAGAGACCAGAATGCACGAGTTCCCGAAGGAAGGCGAACTAGCTTCTCGCCAATTCTGCCGATGTGCTCAGACCTTGCCTTGGCAATGACGCTTTTGAAGGACCTGGAGGCGGAATTATACTTATACGGAATTATTAGTTTATCAACTTTATTGTACAATTAATTAACTTCAAATTTAACTAAATCCACGTTAATCGAAATCAAACCAGTGACACACGACACAAGTTAAGAACAGTCGGTCAAATTTCAATGTTCCATGTTCACTTAGCAACAAATTATAATCACGAGAACGAACGCGGTCTCTTCTCAAGTTATAAAGCTTCAGCGTTCCGCCCGACAAAGCAAACATTTCTTCGTACGATATTAAAATCCCACAAAAGCAATCAAAACTCAAAAATAAGCCTCGTTGACACGTAAAACGAACGAAAATAGGCAACACACAAAAAAGGCACTTAACGCGATGTTACAATTCAATATTAACTTCCAAAAGCAATTTACCGGCCGACGCGCGACAAAATCTTTTCCATACTTTAAGACAAGCCTTGTTATCACGAAACGTACAAATTAAGACAACTCCATAAGAGGCACGCGCGCGGCCACCGTCCGTCAATTCCGTCCGTCGCGCAACTCGGCGGCCGCGCCCTCGAATGTAATGCGGACGGGAGCGGGGGTACCAGGCGGTGACTGGTACCGTCGAATGAACACGCTGCGCGCGCGTCGTTAATTCAAGTTTCAAAGGTTAATCTTTGGCCTAAACACCATATGAAAAATTTAAAGTGCTACTGGTACAACAGCTGTTTATTTACAATGCCACATTCAAAGTGCACAAAACTGTAAGGTCTCGCCCGGGTAACAATTATTTATGAAGCAAACGAACCTTTAGAATCCCCGTTCTAATCGTAAAGTCAGACCTAGCTAAACGTTGTCCTACCTTCACTCATTCCTTCATTTACAATAGAATATTAAAAATAATTGACCTTAAAGACCGCTCACTTTCCTCATATAAAACCTTACTAAAGAACATGCTCTATACTCTAACATATAATGACACTGAAGAGCTAATTAAATAGCACATATGACACACACACACACACACACACACACACACACACACACACACACACACACACACACACACACACACACACACACAGACACGCACGCACACACACACACACACACACACACACACACACACACACACTTATACTCACTCACTCACAAACTGGACTCGATCGTACTCATTCTTATTTCAAATACTACAAGCGTTATAATTAAATTTTTATTTTTGTTGTATAGTGAAATAATACTACCATATTATTTGTATTAGAAACATTACTTTTAACCTTCGATATCAATCATGTTATGTTAAAACTATCGTATAGTATATCTTTAAGTAAATGTTGTCCAGTGACAAACCATTTTGAAATATCGCATGCCAGGGTCCTGAGATACAAGCTGCGCTTAGTTTAGGACCCGCAGTTAGCTGTGTTTTTATACATATGTTGTTAAATAAATAAATAAAAAAATAAAAATTTAACATTTGATCAAGAATCATTTCATCAACAATCATTTGAAAAAGCGTAACAGTGGTAGAGCCACGCGGCAGCTTTTGCTGTCGCATGGATGGGCCGGCTCGAACCAGGGTGGTACCACAACCTGACAGAATACCAGCGTGAAGGCTGCCTCGCGTATTCTGGGGGGGGGGGCAAAATTTCGCTCGCGACTAAAACTGCTCGGGACAAGCGGAGCAATAAAACCAAGCCGTCCCATGTCACGCTATCCGTGAATTTTTGCAACATCAGGGGACTTCATTCCAACCTTAACGCTGTCCACTACCATCTAGAGACGACGAAGCTGGCCTTGCTCTTTTTAACTGAGACTCAGGTGTCCTCTCCGGCTGATACTTCATATCTCTCCTACCAGGGCTACAAATTAGAATACTCCTTTGTGCCTCGGGCTTGGGTTTGCGTATACGTCACAGAGGACATCCGTTTTCGACACCACGGCAGTCTTGAAGATCTGTCCTTTCCATCCTATGGCTGCGCGTAGACAGCGATGACCATCCCCGCGTCTACGGGTGCCTCTATAGGTCCCATAGCGGTAATGCTGACACAGACCGACTCATCGACCACATCCAAATGGCTGCAGACTCCGTGCTAGAACAGGTTCCATCCGCAGAGATCGTGATACTCGATGATTTTAAAGCCCACCACGCTGAATGGCTTGATTCCCGTTTAACCGATCATGCGGGTAGATTTGTCTAGGACTTTGCCTTGGCATATGGTCTAACACAACTGGTTACTTCGCCTACGCGGATCCCAGATGTAGAGGATCATGTACTTTCCCTGCTGGATCTTCTGCTGACCTCTCATCCGGACGGATATCAGGTTTCCGTCGATGCCCCTCTCCGCTATTCGGATCATTGTCTGATCCGGAGTACGGTGCCACTCACGCTTCCACCGCAGTTGCGATCTGCAGCTTGCTGCCGTGTTTGCCACTATAGATCGGCGGATTGGGACGGGATGCGGTCTTTTTTTGCATCCTACCCTTGGGCGCGGGTTTGATTCTCGCCGGAGGATTCCAGCGTTGTTGCCGATTCTGTTGCCGATGTGGTACTTCAGGGTATGGAAATTTTTATTCCATCCTCTGTGGAGCCCATAGGAGGCACACCCTGGCCATGGTTTGGTCAGTCCTGTAAAATAGCATCACGCTATAAGCAGGAGTGCTACCGGGCCTGGGCTGACGCATCAACGTCCTGGGATGTGAACACCAGCGCTCTTAAAAAGAAGTATAATTCCGCCTCCAGGTCCTTCAAAGGCTTCATTGCCAAGGCAAGGCCTGACCACATCGGCAGAATTGGCGAGAAGCTAGTTTGCCGTCCTTTGGGAACCCGAGCATTCTGGTCTCTCGCCAAGGCTATCCAAGGAAACTTCTGTCAATCATCTCTTCCATCTCTGCATAGAGAGGACGTCTTACTGGCCCATGCCGCAAAGGAGGAAGCCGATTTTTTATGCTCTCTATTTGAGTCCAACTCCTTTCTTGATGACGGAGGGAATACACTTCCTACTATCCCGCGGTGTGAGTGCTCCATGCCGGATGTGCAATTTACACTGCGCTCGGTTCGTAAAGCACTCTTCTCCCTGAATGTCAGCAAGTCGAGTGGGCCTGATGGAGTCCCTCGCATTGTGATGAGGACGTGTGCTCCGGAGTTGGCACCGGTTTTAACGCGTCTTTTCCGGTACACCTACTCCCAAGACGTAGTCCCGAATTCATGGAAGGCAGCTTCGGTCCACCCGATCCCTAAAAAAGGTAACCGCTCAGACCCAGGAAGACATACTGCATACTACTTTTTTGAACAAAATCCAGCAGCGAGCACTTGTTAGGCAGCCCGATAGTTCAATGTGTCACAGTACTACGCATGGAGTGTCATACACAATGAAGGGAAGTACCCTTTCCACTTGCATCGTGTTCATGAACTCAGCGAAGCTGACTAACCAGCGCGAGTTACATTTTGTAACTGGTTACTAGCTGCTGAACGAGCTAACATTTTATGGACTGATGAAGCAACATTTGGCAGAATAGGACTATTTAATTCGCACAATGAACACTTGTGGGGCTATGAAAATCCACATGAACCAAGACCGCATAGCTTTCAACACCGGTTTAGTGTCAATGTGTGGGCAGGCGTTATTAATACAACGTTACTGGGCCCGGTCTTCATAGAAAGATTAAACGGTGAAAGCTACAATAGTTTTCTCACTGACACTCTGCCAGAGTTATTAGAGGACATACCACTTGCATCTCTACGCAATATGTATTACCAACATGACGGGGCGCCGGCGCACTATGCTCGATAAGTTTAGGATTATTTAAACAGAGAATACCCTGGTCGCTAGATCGGTCGTGACGGGCCTTGTGTATGGCCTCCCAGATCGCCAGATATCACACCAATGGATTTTTATTTGTGGGGGCATGTAAACACATTAATGTATACTGGTAGCGCATTCGAAACCCGCGACATGTTGAAAGAAAAAATAATTTGGGCATTCGATCAAATCAAAATGAATTATCAAGTATATCTCGTGTCGTTGAACAGTTAAGTTTTAGGTGTCACCTATGCATAGAATATGGAGGTGATTATTTTGAACACTATGTGCGCGATACTTACCGCCATCCGCGGACAAGTACCTAGGTAAGTCTAATTTTTAAATTTGTATTTTAATATTTTTATTGAACCATTATACCTTAATATCTTTAGATTCCTAATTATTTATTCAATTACTGTTAATTTGTATTTAATAATTATAAATATTTTATTGTAATATTTGTAATTATTTTAACCTGCATCCATTTCTTAAATACAACTTACATTAAATTAAAAAAAAGTTAATAATACTCATTTAATTTGCACGTGTTGCAAACATCGGTCACCAAATCGATGGCTGCAAAGGGCAGGCTGCGCCTTTGATGACGACACCTGTGTCGACGTTATAATATACCTTTGGCTTAGCCTTGGGCCGCCGCATGTGCGACGTTGAGGTGTTGCTACCAGCTGGATGCGACGTTGCCTCTTGGATCCAGGCAGCGTTGTTCAGCGTTGCAACTTCATTATAATTGTTTTATAAGAAGCTTTTCTTCAAGACAACTTTTTGACGGCCAGATTTTGACAGATCAAAAATTTAATTTGGTCCGGCTATGCAATATTTTTGAAAAGGTCATCACATGAATTTTTAGGACAATGAGGTAATTTTCAATTTTAGTAAGCGAAATTTTGATATTAAAAGTCAACTTCTCGTTATATCTTTTAAAATAACGCTAAAATATCAAAAAATATAAAATTAATTTCCTAAGTGGAAAGACTCCTTACCTAACTAGGTGTTCATCTAGGTACGTACCGCCATCTTACCAAAGCATCGCTGTGTTCCGGTCTGAAGGGTATTATAGAAAATAGGAGGAAAGATGATATTATAAGGAAAGCATAAAACTAATCTAAATGACAGTAGTCAAAAGCAGTTTATTGAAATTAGCCATTCGATTACTGTCGTAAATTGGTTCAACGCTAGCATTCGAAACTTACTTGAGGTAGTTAACGGAAATATTACTACCATTAGTATTCTTTAAAAAATATATTAATAATAATTATTATTATTAGTATATTTTTTAAATAAAAATTTTATAATTGGAAATATCTTTTGATTATTAACATTAATAGCGAAACTGGTTTTTAATTATAAATTTAATTCTAGATAAAACATCTCAGTATAAAGGAATTAATTGGGATTAATTTGATCAATAAACTTTTATTTAAAAGAGAGTTAGCTTAATTTATATACTATAAGACTTTAATTTATTTTGTCTACATAATGAATTCCATTTGAATAATTAAATCTAGACTCTAATATTGGACCTTTATTACTGGTGTAAACACTTAATTAATATAATATTTTTATAACACCCTACGCTAAAAAAAGATGAAATTAACTCAAATAATGGGCGAGAGAATTATATTATAATAACCTGTCATCCTATTAGTGCCGTAAATTTACTTGACGGAAATGGCAGTTAAATAAATATGGCCTCCAAAAAATAACCGTTTTAAATATATCGGACCTGAATTACCCTTCTTGCTGTGATAATTTGGTGATTTCCCTCGTTGTACTATAGTTCCCGAGTTATTCTCGCTTAGGAAAAAGAGCAAATCGCATACATTTATAATATATTCTCATAATAGCTTTTTACCCGCGGCTTCGCTCGCGTGCGCTTGAATTTAGGGACATCATAAAATGCTGCTCCGTGTCAGATTTAGAAATATTCGATCACTTTTAGAGTCACCTTGGTGTCTATGTCTCTATATCTGTCAGAGATTTTTTTTCATTCTAAAATACTATTAGACGTAGATGATTGGTAACATGGTACAGAAACACGTGAATATAGTCTAGAAACTCCTACTATTTTTTATATATGGCGTGTCTTCCGATTCCAATGTATCCATAAGAAAGGTAAATAGTCTTGAAATCAAAATGTATTATTATTACTTACATTTTACTCTTTACATATATATATATTGATTGGCACCATAAAAAGATATAGATATTTTGATTTACTTCGAGTAGACTTGAAAATTTCATAAATACAGTTCTATAATAATGAATACCACACATGAATTAAAACTAATGTTACGGGTTTTTCACGCATCTTGACTCCTCACCGAATGAAAGCACCGAAGCTCCGGGAAGTCTAAAGTATGTAAACATGTTTATTATCGTCCCAACCATTATATACAACAAATTCTTGCAATAGAACACCGAATCCTACCAATGATGATTCGCGAGGCTATTGAAATTAAAAATATTCTAATTTTAATAGGGAAGATGACTGAGTGCTACTATCTGCTAAGGACTCCATGATTAAAAAATTAAATTCAAACTACTACTGCATTTTAACTATTCTATTTTAACTATGACATCAGGTCGCCAAACACCTCAGTTCTCCCACCCCTCCCGTCACCATGGGCGCTATAAATTGCCCAAACCATCGGGAATTTAAAAAGTTAAAATTAAACGCGATAAAATCCTTAAAATTACTTTTATTCCTTTTAAATTTTATACACAGTGAACGTGAGGAACACTACACTCATGAACGGGAGTAGAAATATGTTCGCGCTGTTGTGGCGGTGAAAGAAAATCCAACACATCATATCGTCCCGTCGTAAGAGGCGACATAGGAAAACAACAGTAGATGGGATGATCTGCATCACCTTCTTGACAACAGATCAAAATAATAATAGCTGCGGTTGCCAACCCGCCACTATAGCAAATATCCAGCTAATTGACAATTTATGGGGGAGGCCTATGTTCATTTCAGTGGACTTTTGATAGGCTGACGATAATGAGTGCTACTTATCTTTGCAAACCTTAATATTTACGGTAGAGTGAAAACATAAATTATGATACCCGAAAACACGAATGAAATAGAAACTGCATATATTGCCCCATGAAAAGTAAAAAAGCAGCTTACATACATGCTACTACTGGGCACAGGCTGTAGAGTTTTTCGCCAAAAAAGAGTTCGCTGCACTGATTCCAACGCGGGATGAACGTAATGTAAATGATTCAATTATTTACATCGTATATTCAGTAGCATTGTATTATTTCATTTTATCAATGTCTTGCAATTTTAATTTATTTAGAAGTAAGTAGGTGGCGCTAATATTACATGAAATAATGAAAGTCAAAACTATACCATCTAGTAATATCAGCATATATTGCTGATTATTATATATTGCTGAACGAACATTTATTTATTATATCAATAAGGGATAAAGTGATGTCAATTCTCTTAAAAGTTCTGTTTCTGTTAAAAATAAGCTATCAGCGCCGCTAGCGGTGAAAAACGATAATGATATCGTCATATGACCATATTATGAAATAGCAACGTTGTGTTTAGTTAGTAATAACTTCAAAAGATTTCTATTCATTGATTTAGTCAAGCTATATAATGACACGGTCATCAAATAGTGTTAAATACACATTCATTTCAATCATTTTTTCAGTGTTTTCACGAAATGATAGACTACTTTATGATATATGATCAATTCTACGATCTGGCCACGACTTACATAAAAATCTCTTTAATAAAACTATGATGATAATGAAAATTCTGCAACAATTGCAGACAGATCAGTTTTTATTACTTTACATATATATTAGTAATTGAAATAAATACCTTATCAATTTTTATATTTTTGATAGACATCACTATTATCTATTGAAATTATTACACTTTTAAAATAAAATAACAAAAATACTAAAAAACTGACCGTTACAATTTTTTAATAATTAAAAAAATCTAATAATTTAATCTTATAAATGTAAGTTATTTATATTATTTCATTTATTAGTAACTGAAGGCAAAATATACAACTTTTCCATTTGATGATAGATGGCGCTGTTTTGAATATGAAATCGGTGTAATTTCAAATTATTTTACCAAGATTATAACTATATTTTAAACTTTATTTACAAATATGGTAATATGGTTTTTTTGTTTGAAAAACACCCGTCATTCCGCCTATAACTAAGATACAACAGAAAATTAACATCTAAAGGAAATTAATATACTTAACCTTCCTTTTTTAAAGTTCCGTAATCGGATAAAAAGTAGCCTATAAGTTGCTCCGGGTTACTGACTACCTACATACAAAATTTCATGTGAATCGGTTCAGTAGTTTTTACGTGAATCTGGAATACACAGACAGACAGACAGACAGACAGACAGAAAGACAGACAGACAGACAGACAAAAATTCTAAAAACCACTAATTTGGCTTCAGAACCCTTTATTTAGTCCCCTGGACTTGTTTTTTCAAGAATATATTAGAATTACAGACACCACTTTTCTACAGATTTATTATATGTATAGATTCATTAATTCGTAGTCTACCGTAAAAACACATACACAGCACAAGGTACCGCTGGTACAAGGTACCGGCTAAATCAGATTGTTCTGAATCGTTTTAACGAGCCCACTCCGGACACGTGTGAATACGTGTTGGTGGACTGCAACGGAGGGGTTATACTCTCACCTTGCCTTCTGTATTCAAATTATAGTCGCGGAAAAATAAACTTATTTACGCCACTTACCCTATTCTAAGGTTCTATCGCACGGCCTTACCAATGATGCGGTGGTGGTGGTGGGGCCATAAACTAGACTCGCCGCTTTGGGGAAAGCTGGTGCTTACGGTAATCGTTTGGTTACGGTATCGATTGGAATGGTTATCGCTTATTGGTTTAATAAATTGAAGGGTTTATAAAAAGAAACAGAAACGGAAACTTTTTATTCAATATGGATTATAAATAATAAGATTATAAATAATACTTATTGAAAGTCACTCGTTTGTTAAATTACTTTATTTCACATTATTAAATTATTCCATAAAATACAAAAAAAATGAACAAAAACAAAACTTTAGTGTTTATAATTGAGAAAACATACATTAATAAGCTGTTAAAATAGTATAGGCTGCAACTATTTGCAAAAGGAAAGCAAGAACCGCAACTTAATTTTTCATTACTCTTTGGCTAAAATTGCTTTTAATTTATTCTGAGTTTATAAGACAAATAGACAACCAGAAATCGTATTATTTATTAATCGTTATTTAAAAAGAGACTGAAGGACTGTGATTGTATAATATAGTGTTTATAGTATATATTTAAATGACAGTAGTATATATTTATATTTTTATAGTATTTCCATAGTGACCAAGATAAGGCACGCCTTCTAGCTGATTCGACTAAGGAATCAAGTCACTGGTTACACGCTTTACCATCAAGTAATCTCGGCACATTACTTGATGGGGAAAGCTTGCGCATCGCCGTAGGAATCCGACTAGGAGCGGCGCTTTGTCAACCCCATCAGTGCCTCTGTGGTAGCAGCGTCGACAAGTTTGGGCTCCACGGACTTTCATGTAAGAAAAGCGCTGGTAGGTTTTCACGACACAGTTATTTGAACGATGTCATCCGAGGGGCTCTTGCCTCTTTAAATTTTCCCTCTGTTTTGGAGCCTTATGGAATATTTAGAGACGATGGCAGGAGACCCGACGGTATGACATTGGTCCCTTGGGAGAAAGGTCAAACCCTAATGTGGGATGCTACTTGCGTAGACACTCTGGCGGCCTCTCATCTCAGGGGTACCTCGTTTAGAGCCGGGGTGGCATCAGAGGCAGCTGAACTGAGTAAGTGGCGTAAATATGAGTCTCTGAGAGATGACTACATATTTGTGCCATTTGCTGTAGAGGTTATCGGTCCGTGAGGTCCACGTGCGGTGAAGTTACTAAAGGAACTCCATCCGTAGATGGTCATTGCTGCTGGTGATAAGAGGGCTGGTTCTTTTCTCGCTTAAAGGCTAAGTATAGCCATTCAGCGGGGAAACGCAACCAGCGTTCTTGTCACGATACCCCGTGGAGTAGGACTATATAATAATTAAGTTTCTAGTTTTAGTTTTTTTTTTATTATTAGAGTTTTAATATTGTACATAATTAAATTTAGTATTTTATATATTTCTTAAGCTTTTTGAAGACATTTCATTCTCAATTTAAATTTATATTCTCAAGTAATATCCAAACCATTAACATACACCAAATTGATTCGAGAAAAGGTACAGTAGCGCTTTACGAGCTACACATATTTAATGACCATATGACCGTCTCACACATTTAAGTAGGGTAAAACACTCTTCTCGATTCATTCACTTTCTCAAAAAAGTGAACTTTTAGCCTTTTACTCTACAATCTACTTCAATTGTCAATTACTCGTACAACAAATATTTTCTACATTATGTTTTTATTACTGCCTATATAAAAATAGCAAAAAAAATGTAAAATTGTTAAATGTTATACTCGTAGAATAAGGATATATTGTATTTCATATAGTAATAATCAAACATTACTAAAATAACTAGTGGCATATATAGTTTATTTGGCTAACATAGCGTTGCTTCAGGCAGAAGGAGTATTCAAGGAATTTGAATCGATTAAACTAAACTTCATCGCTTTCTATACTTTGGCATGTTGTCAATCCTCACAAATTGCAACAGTAAAATGTTCTAAAGTTTATTTTTCCTTATTAGTTCACAGCTCATTTGTTCGCTCCAAAAAGAAAAACAAATGCGTTTTCCTTTTTTCTTAAATCAAGTAAAGGTTTACTATCAATAGAAGACCTTTTGTTATTCTTTCGTTGCTACCTCTGAGGACTAAGAATAAATATTACATATATAAGTCCGCTGTTGTGTAAAGGCTAAAAAAAGGTTTCGGAGCATGGAAAGGTCTGCCGCTGTGCCCTAATGCACGTTGATAGAATTCACATGTCATCAAAATATTGTTTTCTATGAAGTCCTAATTTCCTTAAGCCGTTTTTTGGTAAATATACTTTTATTGCTGCTCGTCACTAAAAAATATATCGAAAGGAAGCCTAAGAAAAATAAGATGAGACTTGTACCTTGCTATGGAACGTATAGAGGCCGTGAATTCACAACATTTTTAAAAGGTATGTGGTGGTTATGCTGAGCTGTGAAATTAAAGTCATTGTTGATGTTATTTACCGTACTCGTAAACATTCACAAAAAAATCAGTTCTCGATAATGCGTTAAATGAAAACATATAGCCACACAAATTATTCTATTGTTAAATTGGATAACCCTTCACTTAATTAAACTAACCCTTTTACTTCATTGAACACGAAAATTCGCTTGATTTAATTATAGAGAGTAAGTTACAATTGCATCAAGTGCTGAATCAATTTGATTAATTTGGAGAATTTGCGTTGCATATTGTTATTTGCGTTCTGTATTGAACAACGGGAGGAGCCTAAGTTCAGTTATGGAATTTTACGGGCTAAAGAAGAAGAAAGGAAATATTTTTTTTTAGATTTTTTTAAAAACGTAACCTCCACACTAGGATTTTCTCCTGTATCGTGGGGGCAGTTTACATACATAGAACAGACCCAGAACAATTATTTGTAGGCCATACAAATACTTGTTCCGTGCGGGATTCGAACCCGCGGCCCTTAGCGCTGCAACTCAATTGCTAAGCCACTGCGCCACGGAGTAATAGAACAATTTATCATGATGTAAATAATAATAATATGATGTAATTTTATTGTAGTAAGTTTAGTAAGTTTATTGTAGTCAACCTTTTACCGAGCTACGTTCATAATCGATTTCGAAATTGCATAAAAATACTGTCGTCTAAAATCAAATTATGCATACATTCAAAATGTCATTATTTTTTAACAAGCTTTTTGTGTTCAACAAGATCCAAGCGCTTTGAAACATAAAGTTAACCGATTTATAGCCCTTACAAATAAAAGGGGCGTGTCAAAGAAGTTACTTAGTCCTCACTCATTTCCTGACACTGGCAATTTGTTAAACATCATTCTAAATGCTGGATATTTTCTGATAAATTTTAAAAATTCAACTCCTATAATTTATATATTTTTATTTGTAAAATGCTTCTTTCGTGGTAATCTGACGAGAATTTGCTCACAGCAATGAAGCTTATGAGAGGACATTTGTCATAGTTAACGCTTATATTAATTAATTATCAGGAGGGTGCGGCTAAACATCTTCTAGCTTATTTTCCTTCTGACGCCTTTTACGGTATCCACGGGTTAATATTAAGGTAATAGGTTCTTGAACGCCGCCAATACACGACAACCAACTGGTCTTGTTCTTAAAAATGGCGACTGCACTCTATGGGAAAGTTACAGACCAATGTGTTGCTGTTTTCAAGAGTCATTACAAGAAAGCCCCCGATTCCTTCGCAGTTTTTGGGCGGTGCTAGAGACATACTTTTGTAGAGATTTTTTTATTTTTAATGAACTATGAAAATTTAAAGTAAAAGAACACGTCAAAACACAGTATTACTTTCTATTCCTTAGTAGTAATTAATGTATAATACGTGGACAGGAATCCCTATATGAAAAGATATCTCCTACTTATTCGAAGTGCAGTGTAAAACATTATTTTGTCCCCTAGCACGTTATAAATAAACGCCTGAAATTCCTATTAACAATTACAGTTGTGTTGGCATCGTATATCACAATCAAATATAAATTAATCAATTGCGATGCAAATTAATTACCTACGTATTCAATTAAATACTTCTTATATTGTTTATATGTTTAGGGAGCACGATTTTACAAAACTGTTAAAGAGATTTTCTACAAATTCAAGAAAATCAACTCTTTTCCTTTGCAGAATTTTCTCCGAATTCCGGAAAGTAGTAGTAGTTGATTGTAAGAATTACTGGGAAGTAAGAGAAATAACGAATGACATACAATAACAATTCTTGTAGTTGATGGTTGTATGGAGTACAGAGTTAGTAATATAAATTATTTGAAGTAGTCTTTCATTATCGTGAAACAATACTGGCAAAAATCTTTTAGTAAAACGGATTTTTCTGCCAGCTTCACATCAATAATAGAGGCATTAGTATTTTGATTGTTAATGAAGCGGGTATAGTGCAGACGCATAAAATTATAATTTTGTATTAAAGTTTAATAATTTATTATGCAAATATTATAAAACAAGAAATACTATTTTATAGTAAACTAGCTGTGCCCCCCGGTTTCACCCGCGTCATCACGTGTCCAAGGTGCGCGACCTGGTTCAAGCATTTTATAATTGCAATTAAATATTTTATTTGAAAGCAATGTATGGGAAAATTGGCATAATTAATGGAGTACTTTTATCTGTTAAGCTTTATCCACTTTCCCTCCCCCTCCCGGTTGAGCGTCCTCCCCCCCCCCCCCCCCCCTCTTACGTCCCAGAAAGTATCCCGAAGCACGGTTTTAACCAGTTTTAAAGAAAACCGTACACGATACATGAAAAGTGTGTAGGCATGAAATGATTGTTGATAAATTTTCTATCAAACTCTTATACATATTAATCAATAAAATTTTCAAAATATCCTAGCAACGTGAAATGAAAGAGTTCAGAAATAAATATGTAACTAATCATTGTCATAAAAGTACTCAATTAATTTTTAATTTATTTTAGCTATAATGATTGGACTAACCTCGCTCATAGAAGCTTTCAATACTGGCTCCTCGCAGTTCTCACCGGGCGGCTAGGATGGCTCTAAGATGTTTTTAAAAGTTTTAGAAGTATTTTTTAATACGTCGTTGGGGTGGCTAGGGTTTGTGACTCGTTCGCGCGTCCAGCCAAGTATTGAATTATTTTAATTTTACATTATGTCTTAAACTATGCATCCAAATAACATGGTATACAGAACAAAGTTTATCTTCATAAAATTGTCTTGATGATGAAGTAATTTTCGTTCGTAAGGATAAATAAGCCATGCCTAATAATAACGCTTATAAATCACTTTTTAATTTTCAATATTTTTGTCACAAAACACCTTATTATGGCTTATGTATAAGAAATAGACATATAGTATCCCGGGCTTTTTTTAAACGGAGTAAACATCTATATTTTTCTAGAACATTGTATTTACGTATCCCTAACCATAACACCAGCGTACGCAGATAAATCATTTCGGGAGCGCTTTTTCTTCTGACTTGCTTAACAAATATCCATATTTAAGGCTAGTCGAGTGATATAGCTTATTGCTAGATAGGCTATACTATTCCACATAAATCTGGCTATAATATAATTTATATCAAATTGCACTGGAGAGATTAGCACGTTTAAACAAACAAAAAAACAAACAAACTCTTCCGCTTTATTATATTAGTATAGATTAATCCATAAAAATATTATATAGCAGATACTATAGTTTATTATGTACATATTTTTAAAACATGCTATAAACTTTATTTAAAGCTCAGTACCAATTCTTAGATTTATGAGGACTTAGACTCATGCTAGGAGCAATAAATTGTAGCCGTCTCGTTCATGTTTTAGAGGAAATGAATTTATTATTTATTAAATATCTGTCTATACACAAATGTTAACAATATGAGTAAAAGGTGACTATTTCTTTCCGTAAATTCTTTATAAATAAAATTTTTGATAGTAAACTAGTACCATAACTACTTAACGTAGTACAGCTCGCTACTATAATGATTACTGAGACGCAGACGGAGACGGAATAATAGTACAAGAACAGAAGGATCATTCTCTGATGACAAACTTGCGAGTTTAAACCTAGTTACAACGTCGCTGATATTTAATACTTTGCACGTCTTGGAAGCGACAAAGTGGCTATTTACTTATAAGAGAAAATAATTTTTTTAAACATAAGGCGTGCGCCTGACAACTTCTGGAATTAGTCTCTTGTAGGCGGCCGCGCAGCGTAGGTACATTTTCATGCCTAAAACGCGGTGTGAAACAGGCCTGCTTAAACTTTTCAGTTGAATTGACGTACATCCAAAAACTGACCGTAAGTGTGAAATCTTAAATTGATATTTTTAACTGACGGCAACCCACGGATTTTTCCGGGCGCACGTACAGTTAAATTGATCAGAGGAAATAACGTACATCCAAAATATGATCGAGAGTGTGAAATCTTAAGGTAAAATTTTTAACTAACGGCAACCCATGCATTTTTCTGAGCGCACCGTAATCCGCTGGCTCCTATTCGTTTGAATCACGACGGCTCCATCACTTGCTCAAGGTATCACGTTATATAATTACCAGCTAGCGTACTCCGGGTGTACAAGTATCAGTAGTGTGTGAAACGCTCTAAAACATCATCATCATTCATCATTCCTACGATCATTCTGCGTTTGCACTCTGAAGACTTGGCATAGTTCTACAAGATGGAGTCGTTTACAAACGACGAACTCGCCGACATTTTTCTTCGAGCCTGCCCCAATACATGGGCTGCGTATAACACAGCGCAACGTGCATCCCGCGTTCGAGCCCACCTCTCTGACTGGTCCCTTTACCCAGCGTGACTGGCCCACCACCGATCGTCCGATCGAACGGATTGACGGCCCTATGTTGCCAAGCACCAGACCCACGACGCTCGTGTCCATTGACACAGTTTATGACGCCGCGTCCCCCGCGCTCTCCGGGATGTCCACCCGCGGTCCCCCTCTGACCTTTTGGGATGCCGAATCAGGTTTCGAAATGGAGACCGACACGCATGTGCCGCTTAAGCCCGAAAACGAAGGCTTCACACTCGTCCAGGGCAAAAAGCGCAAACGCGTATCCAAAAAGGGAGCCGAGCCTAAATCGGCCCTCTCGTACCCTACCACCATTCCGGCTAAAAAGCCAGCCCCGGCGGCGCAGCACTCAACTTCCTAAGCCCGCGGCCAAGTCCACAGCGAAAGGGTCCTTTGCTGAGCGTAAGAAAAAGCCGCCGCCACTCAACATTGTTCAAGAAAACACTAAAATGGAATAACATTTCTAATTGCTGGAACTTTAAGAAAATATACTGTGCAAAACGCCACTCAGGGCATCCAAATATTTGTAGAGATAACTGAAGATTTCCGCAGTGTGACAAATCACCTGCACACCCAACAGGTCACTTTCCATACGTATGCCCTCCCTGAAGAACGTAACTTACACGTAGTGGTCCGTGGACTCCCCAAGGAGCTCGAGGTCATCCATATTTTAGATGACCGGGAGACGCTTCCTGGATCTGTTTCTTGTCATTCTGGACCTATCATTGAAAGATAAGGAGTTTTTTAACGTTCGGCGCATCTGTAACCTAACAGGATCTGTAACTTGGGCGTACAGGTAGTGCCACCTGTACGCCCAAGATAGTATAACCCCCGATTTGCGTCAATTGCCGTGAAGATAGATACCCAGCAAATTATCGCTGGTATTCCAAAGTGCTGCGAAGGAAGCAGTACGGAGATTGAAGTCGTCCCGGACGCGCGAGCCAAGCCAGTGTGTAATGCTCTCAGCTGTTTTCGGTGCCCACATCTGCACCTCAGACTAACACCAAGCCCGCCGTCGTCACAGGAGTCCCCGAGCAAAGTGTAAGTCTTCCCGCCCCTCCCGCGCCGATACCCAACGCATGGGTGAAACCACCAGCACTTATTGACTCACAGCAAACGCCGCCTCCGCAGGCCCTAAAACCGAAGCCCGTCCCACAGGGCTTGTCTTCCTATGACTTCTCTCTAGCCTGCGGCTTTATCAGCAACAATAACATAGTTAAATTATATTCTTTGACCCGCAAATTCCACGGAGCCACTACTGCACAGGACAAGCTTAACGCCACGATTGAGCGCATATGACTAATCGACGCTATCTGGTCTTTCCAGTACGCCTAACAAACTTACTGTTTAGGCCAAATATTAACATATTTAAAACTTGCATTCAAGACGCGCGCTTGGCGCGTTCATTCGATGGTACCAGTTACCGGCTGACACCCTTCCCTACGCGCGTCTCACCGGGCGGGGGCCGGCGAGACTAAATTGTTCGTTAGTTTTTTGCGACCGCTGGGTCGGTTGGACGGTCTAAAATTTACGCTCGGAACCGCCTCTGAATAGCGTTGTCTAATCTCGTGCGTTTTGCGTGACAACGAGGCTTGTCTTATTGTAGTTCTTGTTGTAATAGTTTTGAGTGATTGACTTAACTTCGATTACCAATAAATTGCGTCGACGAGTTGCTTTTGTGGCATTTTAATATCGTACGAAGGAATTTTTGCTTTGTCGGGTGGAACGCTAAAACTTTGTGACTCGAGAGGAGATCGCGTTTGTGCTCGATGATAATTTGGTGCTAAGTGAACATGGGACATTGAACTTTGACCGACCGTTCTTAAGTTGTGCAGCGTGTCACTTGTTTTAATTTCGATTAACGTTGATTTAGTTAAATTTGAAGTTAATTAATGTACAATAAAGTTGATAAACTAATATAGTGAAATAAAAGCAGAAGGTTTCAATTGGTGACCGCCCACTGGAGGGATCACACATTTTGGAGAAAAGCAGCGCCTGTGGATCTGCTGTCCGATTACATCGGTGACGTCAGGTTACATTTATACACACTTTCGCACACTACTTACATACACCTTACTTACCACCTGCCTGATACCCTGTGGTCAACCCTACCTCCGGAACTCGGTAAGTTGTGTTTGCTTATCAGCCATTAGTTAATAATAATGCATAGGCTATTGGGCCCGAAACCTCTGTTGCTCGTCGAGTGTGCTACTATTGGCCCTAGCCCAGTCGACTTTTGTCGGGGCAATTGAGGGCCGTAACACTTACATAAGTACCAGAATGACATTATAACCTTTAGGCAGAACAAAACCGCGGTCCTTGATGTGAGACGTGTCGTGTTCTTTAACGATAATAGCCTCATAGACCCGAAAGACGAGTTCGCGCTCTTCTTGCGTTGCCACGATGTAGACTTCATGCAAGTACAAGAGACATTATTGAAGCCATCGCGATCCTAAGATCGCAAATTACACCTAAGTTAAAATGATAGGTTGATCAAGTTTAGAGGCAGCATCTTGATCTACTACAAAAGGTCCTTGCTCTGCGTACCGATCGACGCTCCCCCATTAACTAACAAAGAAGTTTCTATATGTAATGTAGCTCTCTCTGGCCTTAATCTACTTACCGTCGTATCGGGATATCTATCGCCACTGAAACGCATAGTTGAATCAGACTTTGTAGAAATACTTTTATTAATTAGGCTCCTGTGTTATAATAGCTGGAGACATCAACACATCAACAGAAAGCATTCCCCCTAGAACTCGCGTAGAAGCAATCGTTATGGTAATATATTGTCCGATCTCACTGAGCGACTAAACTTCGATGTGATCGCGCCTGAGCCTCCAAATAGCACTCCACTTACAACCAGTCACCAACCGGACGTCCTTGAAGTAGCGATAGTCAAAGCTGTCCATTCAATATAAGAACTCAACCCCGACAGTAGACCAGTACTAATGCAACTGGGCCAACACGCAGGTGCCTGTCCTTCAGACCAAAACCATCGTGGACTGCCGTAAGCTCGAGGTCAAACTCGAGTCAACGACATCCCAGCACTTAGAAAAAATCCCAGACAAGAGAGGGAGTCGCCGAGTTGTAGAGTGCTCTCGTAAGGTTCGTGTGTCGAGCAATCGATACATGAAGCTTCCGAGTGATATTCGACAGCTGATTAGAGCGAATAACGCGGCCCTAAGAAAATACGATTACTATAGTACAACAGATAACAAATTCCGACTGCGCAACCTCCAAAACGAGGTACAAAACGTCTTACCGAATTTAGACATAATAGGTAAGATAATCTCCTGAAAGATATCGAACTATCTCATAATGCCTTCTGCAGTAGACCCGAGCTCTCAAAGCAGAACAATGCTCACCGTTACGTACTCTCCCCACTACTTTTTACATTCTACACGAGTTACATCTCGAAGTACCCAGTAGTGAATACTGTTCTTTTCGCCGATGACACGGCACTCTTTGTCGCCCACCATAATAAAAGAATTGTCACCGTAACCTCCAAACAGTCGTCAACCTCTTAGGCGATTGGTTCCGGTTTTACAAAATTGAAGTGCACCCTGAGAAAAGTGTAGCAATACACTTTCAAAGCGGCCCCACTCTCAATGGCCAAAATAAGAATCCCAAGAGATCGATAGGTACGATCATCCTGTACGGCTAATAGATACCCTGGTAATCATCGGCCAAATCCTAAAAACCTAGGAGTCACATTCGACCACAGTATGACATTCGCGAAACATATTCGCAATGTCCGCAACCGTGCCAAATTCGTCACTACCCGCTAGTGAACAGCAAGAGCAAACTGTCCTTAAGACACAAACTCCATTTTACCTATATATCTATACCTATCATGTCTTACGCAAGCGTAGTTTTCGCGCACGCGAAACATAGTAATTTGTGTGAATGAATCTAATTTGGACGACTCCAACCACCAGAGCTCGGGGGTACCGTGCAACTCGAACTTACACAGAGACTGTCAACTTCCGACAATCTCTGAATATTTCAAGGAAACGTCTCGGCGCTATTTCAATAGGGCCGAGACTCATCCCAACCCGCTAGTGGGAAACGCAGCCACCCACGCTCCGACTCTGAATGTAACGGGAAGCCTCCAGAGTCCACTTAACGTTCTAATCAGTCGCTGGCTAGTCACACACAAACACTACACAATCACCTAGTGCCACAACACTGTTAGAACAACAACGGATGGGATACAGGCAGTCCACAAATGGGCGCGTCACACACACCTCCACACCGCGCAAACGCCGCAAACCCGCGTTTCTAGGCAATTCTCACCGCCCAGAACAACGAATGATACGAGTTAGCCGTCAGAGTTGGGGCCCGTCACCATCTGTTTGTACAGCCATTACATAACTCATTTACGTGCACTTTAAGCTGTCGTAGGTGAACATACCTACGTAATAGGTAACGATGCAGAATAATAAAATCTACCTGAAAGGCCACGAGCCCTGAGACCAATGACGCTGTAATAGCCAAAATGCTAACAGCACAAACATCATCGGAAACCAGAAAAGCACGCTCGAAAGATGGGTAGCTTAATTTTTAATCATTAAAATAAACAAATAAAAACAAATGACACATTTATTAAATAAATTAAACAAAATCATTTTTTTAATATAGATATAATACAGTACATAATACTTATTAAAAGTTATTTTTTACCTTTACCACTGGTTCTGAAAAATAATCTGTCCTGGGAAGAACCAGCAAGAAACCTGCAAGGAGCACAGTTTATAATATAATATATGTATGTATGTATGCCATTGTTATGAAAACGTTTAAAAACAGCATGGTAGCGATCACCTTATTCCTATGGTTATTATCAGTCATGTATTCTTTAGTAGTATAATAACCCTACATAATACTTATTGAAAGTCACTTTTTACTTTTACCACTGGTTCGCAAAAAAAAAAGCCTCTGTCCTGGGGAGTACCAGCAAGAAACCTTAAAAACAGCACAGTTTACAAAATAATATATTATGTAATTGTTATGAAAACATTTAGAAACAGCATGATAGCGATCACCTTATTCCCAGGGGTTATTATCATTCATGTACTCTTTAATTGTATAATAACCCTTACAAGATAATTTTTGCGTAATAAAAAAACCTGCGTGAGTGTCGTGGAACGCTCGGTTACGACTATACGGTAGTGACTAGATACATGTGAAACGCGATAAAATTCCTTTTAATGACTGTAGTTGCGGCTTAAGACAATTTATCTACCCTTAAATGTCAAATGGGTGTCGTAATAGAAGGCTGAGAAAAATTTCAGAAAGATTTTACAGCCTTCGATATGCATTGTAATCTTAAAAGTAAAATTTAGAAAATGGCGCAAAAGGTCCTATTAATGACATCGCTAATGTGTCATGAGGCGTTAATGCAAATACTTTAATATTTCTTTTATACTTAAGAAGCCCGTGGACTGTTTGCACGCTGATGTGGTTAATACGAGTAATTTAATCATTGCTAAGCTACTTACGATTTGAGTTGAATACTGATAAAACTATTAATCGCTAAATCGTTCCATAAAAAAGGTTCTCGTTTTCCTAAATTTATCACCAATAATATCATGACAAACGTGGTTAATAATTCGATCATTGCTAAGCTACTTAAGATTTAAGTTGAATATTGATAAAACTATCAATCGCTAAAGTCGTTCCATAAAATAGTTAATTTTAAAGTTTTCAGCAATATTTTATTCAAATGTGATACTTATATACTTTTAAGTCTTGTTTTAATAAACTGTAAGATTACTGATTATTAATGAGTAAAAATTTTTCGTTTTCCTAAATTTACCATCAATAATATCATGACAAACGTCATCAACAGCAGGCTTTTTTAAATTTTACAAGGCTAAACATAGATCTTCCCGAAAATTTGCCATCGTTCAAGGATATAATATAAGATTTTCCTGTAGAGCGGAGCTGATATATCGCACTGATTTAGATGGATCGGTTCCATCAGTCGGTCCTTTGAGCCTACTTCGTCAACCATCAAAGTAGACTCGCTTGCATGTGAGGTAAACATTTACAGGATATACACTATTCATTTAAAAATTGTATGAAATTTATATTCATATTGTCATATTTCCCTTTTATTTCACTGTCTTATGTTACAAAATTGACTGCCTGTTTAGTGGTAAGCGCAAACTCTGATCAGGTGGTCGCGAGTTTGACCCGGATCGGAAATAAATCAGTTATTGGGTTTCTCTCAGTAGAAGCCCGAAGTCGGGAAGTTGGCGGAGCTTCGCCCCCATGCATCTGAAAGCACGTAAAGCCGTTGGTCCTACGCCTTATCTCTCTTCAGTCGTGAGAGAACAGGGCGTGCAGCTGTGCTTGTACACACACTTATGCATTATAATTCTTTCCTGCGCTGATAGTTAATCCTCGTTGAGATTTTCTGCCGTAAACAAAATCATTTTCTTAGTATTAGTACTAGTTTAAGTGTTCCTTTCGTCACTATTACAAAATATTAAATTAATTCCACCTGACCAAACACCGTATACTTCTAAGTAAGATACATAATATAAATATGCATGAAAAATTTTATTTAATTAAATGTACTAAACACATATCGTATGAATTACAAATAGGTAACATTTGCTTTAGCAGTAACCGCAATTTAGCTTGACCCTCCATTAACCTACGCATTCTAAACATTCTGCTCAATGAACTGAAAGGAATAGGTTTATTTAGCGCATATAATTTATTTCCCGACCTAGTAGTGACTAACAAAACGATGAACGTACGTTTGTTTTTTTTTTTATTTAAACATCAGAATTGCCTTTGTTTATAATGAACTAGAATATTACGTTATAAACAAACAGAAATTCAACTTCATAACTAAAGTTCAGTGAAATGAAATTAACATACTGAGAGTATCAAAGCAAACACGTACGGAATACATAATGGATTTACCATAATAAGTCTTAACCAATTTTTTTTATGTACAAATTTTATTTTCTGCTATAAAAGTCCACTACCTAATATGGGTATCTCCCGATATTGATTTGCCTTAATGAGGCTATTCACAACTTTCGGCATAGCAAGCCATATCTGGACTCGTGATAGGAAAATATTTTAATTTCTTGGGTCGCCGTCATCGAAATCGATGAGAAGGACTATATATATCGTATATAAATATTCTGAACTTCTTTATTGGTACAACGAATGGTAATGATTGGATTCAGTCTCTTAAATCAATATTTTTTCCGATTGCCCCAGAAAGTTGTTAGTGTTTTTATAGTGTATGTACGTATGTCTATTTCTTTGGCATGCTCTGAAACCTAAACAGCTTGGTGCATTTTTGCTTATGGGCTACCGTTGGAACTTAGGGTATTAGATATATATGCGTTAGATTCGTCTCGTAAAGGTGACCTATGGTACAAGATTTGAATTTTTTCTATCTTCAGTTGACTTTATTTACGAAGTCGTGTTTTTGAAGTCGAAGTTTGCTAATTATTTTGGAAATTAACAAATATTTAACTGTCAGTGAGATTCGAATTCAAGACATATTTACAGTCATAACCTATAAAATTATACATAATATTTCTCTTTATTACTTTGAGATAGCTATCTAAAAAGAGTTACCTAAATTTCTCATAACTTAATTCTATATTATCAATTCCTAGAAAATAAATAATTATTGAAATGAAGAAATATCCTTTTGAATACGGACATAACATTTTCTTAAAAGTTACGGTGTAAATTTACTGTTGTACTTACTACTACTTATTACTACTACTTACTATGGTACTGTTTGTATCTGAATGGTTTTAATGTAAATACATATAGGACATTAAAAAAAATAAGAAGGAAAAAAACACTTTCCTGCCATTTTTCAATTGTTTTTCTGTCCACAAAAATGAGTGAATCTAACGAAAAAATTCGATAGGTACATTATGAAGTTATATTACAAAAAAAGGAAAAATTTAACTCAAGCCGCAATTAATTTGTGACGTTTATGGACCTAATGCGGTGTCAGTAATAGTAGCCCAAAGTTGGTTTTTCAGTTCCGGAATTTCGATGTCAAAAATGTAGCTCGCTCTGTTCGCCTCATACGGATAAAGTCAATGCTATTTTTGAAAAAGTGGAGCAAGTTCGGCACATTGAATTGAAAATTGCTTACAAAACAGTTTTGACCCATTTTAAAAAGTCTGGCTATACAAAAACGCTCTAAATTTGGGTACCACACGAGCTCACTGAAAGAAACCTAATGATTCGTGTACTCATTTGCGATTGATATTGAAACGTATTGAAACCGAACTATTTTTGAAAATATTGATCACTGGTGATAAAAAATGGATCGTGTGAAAAAGATTATGGTCAAAGCCTAGTCAAGCTCCACAGACTGTAGCAAAACCCGCATTAACACGCAATAAGGTAATGTATTGTGTATGGTGGGATTGAAAGGGCATCGTTTATTATGAGCTTTTACCACTGCGCAAAACCATCGATTCGGATCTCTACAGCCAACAACTAATGAGACTCAAGCAAGAAATTGAGAAAAAACCCCTGAAATTGCCAAACAGAAAAGGAGTGGTATTTCATTATGATCACGCCAGATAACATACATCGTTGGCCACTATGCAAAAATTGAGAGAGCTTGGTTTGAAAAAATTATAACATCCACCCATAAACAAACACAACACCAGAGTTAATGCGCACGTGCACTTTTTTCCCGGCATTTCAAAACGAATTAGATAGTCTCTTTTCTTGTAGGTTTTAACAGTGGTAGAGCCACGCGGCAAAATTGCTGTCGCACGGATGAGCCGGCTCAAACCGGCGTGGTACCACGACCTCACAGAATACCAGCGTGAAGTAGAGGTTTACCTCTGCGTTTCGCTTGGTGAGTGCAGGTGGCCGGAGGCCCTTTTTACTGGAAATGAGGCATTCCATCTTAGTCCTCAGGGGTGACAACGTATCTGCATTTTGATTCGCAAGCGAGGATAGATGTAGATGTCTATGGGCCGCAGCAACCACTTACCATTATGTATAAATTAATTCGTTAAGTTTAATTGCAAATGGTTTCTTTTTGTACCATAGTCTATTTCGGACATTAAAATTTAACATTAGTAGTTTCCAAAAAAAGCACCATTATTAGCTTGTAATAATGGTGCTTCTTTTGCAAAGTACTGGAATAAATTGGTGCATTCATTTAATAGATAAGCGGTGGGATTATGTTGCTTTGGTGGCAATCGTACTTTTCTTAGTTTTAACGTTTGGTTCCTTTGTATTACATAAATGTTGCATCGATTATAATTCCATGTTTATTTTATATTAATATACTCGTATTATTTTACGTTGCATAATATTATAATAGAAAACAAAGTAGTTGTGACGTGACTCCCACCGGCAAACCCTCTCCGCCGGAATTACAAATGGCAATGCTATGCACTCATTGCGGTAACGAGTTTTTTGTTACGTAACTGGAAATGCTATTATATCAAGGTCCATTGTGTCTCTATAATACATGCAGGCGTGATAGCTACTGCAGGTTTTTAAAATTATTTTGACTTGACGACAGGAAGATGCTGCTGCATATCTCCTGTTTCATTTTTATTTTATTCTATTTCATTCCCTTTGTTACCCCTTACAACATGAACGGCACGGTACAGGCATATTATTTGTTGTATTGGTTGATATTCTTGCATCGTCACTAAATAGTTATTTATATTATATGGATGTTCAAAATTTTTCTTCGATTTTCGTATTTTTTCCGTCTAGTGGCATGTTGTATTCACTTTAGTGATTGGTGAATAACTTAAATTGGAAATTTTAAAATCCCCAAAACAAAATGAGTTGATGAAAAGATTTTCTTGGATCATAGCTGAGAAAATTCTCGATTAAGTCACCTTTTAAACAGAAATCAACTAAATCTAAATCGGTTCATTCGCTTGGGAGCTACAATGCCACAGACAGAGACACAAATACATAAATACACAGTTACACACGTTAAACATATAACACCCCTCTTTTTCGTCGGGGGTTGAAAATAAGAATGGACGCGGCTTCTTATTTTAAGCCCCCAGTTATCATTATATGGATAATTTAGCTTATAACTAGATATCAAATAGTATATAGGTACTACCAATCACGATATATATATGTATATATGTACGAATATTATTCCTACTGATTGGTATAAGTATATTTATTATTCACTGATTCTCCCTTTTTTTTTATAAGAACTCGTAAAAATCTCTAGGTAAAATATAAAAACCGCGTACAACAGATACAGTACAATATAGTATAATAGTATAGTATAATACAGTACTGCACATAACCATGCCCTTTGCGCCAGGCATAAAATACCAAGACAGATGGCGGAGACCAGCACCTTAGATGCAAGACTATAATATACTCAAAGCTATACCAGACGGTATAGGGATACCCAATGCGTTGCCAGGCGTGGTAATTACGTCAAATACTGGGGGAAGCTTATATCCAGTAGGACTTTAATGGTCTGTTTAAGATATATAATATTCATTCAATATGACGACATTACTGGATAAAATATATTCATTCTTGTAGTAAAATATTAATCTAATTCAAGAAGTAATCTCAAAGAAGTTTTTTTTTGGGGTTTCTGTTCGCCTAAGGAATTTAATATAATAGTATGGGCGAACAGTAAAGGTTTTGCTGGTGAACGAAGCGAAATGAGTCGGAATGCTAATATCAAGGTTACACGACGACTGTAGAACTCTGTCATGATTCATAAATATGTCAAGTTAGCTATGGATGGTGTAATTATTTATTATGTGATACTAAAATTAATTATTTAAATACGAAGGAGAATTTTGATTGTTTGACAAAGTACTAGGTGACAAACGAGCATACAGTCCACCTGATGGTAAGTGGTTGCTGTGACCCATAGACATCCACATCTATCCCCAATAAAGTATCAAAATGCAGATGCTTTGTCACCCGTGAGGACTAGGATGAAATGCCTCTTTTCCAGTAAAAAAGGTCTCCGGTTCTCTACTCTACACTCACCATACGAAACACAGCTGTGTTAAGCTGCTATTTTACGCTGGTATTCTGTGAGAGCGTAGTCCTTCCTCGGTCGAGCCGACCCATTCGTGCTACAACTATACTACGAATATAGCTGCAGCATGCTTCTGCCTGTGGGTGATAATTGTGAGAATTGCGAATGATATTTTACTACAAAGATTAAAATAATTTAATATTTTTATTGTATAGCCTCTAAATAAGCCTAATAATGATTAACAGTAAGGTCACGTTAGCTTTAGGTTAGTTACTTAGTTTACACACGTAAACAAACCGTTGCGGACTGTATGATTTACGTAGGACGTACATGTTACACATTGATTTCACCTGCCGTGGTAGCTCAAGACGTCAAGCTCAAATTTCACAGTACGCGAGCAAGCTGGATTTGATCCCCGTTGGCACCAAATAAATTGTTAATGCTTGTCAGTCAAGGAAAACATCGTGAAAATACCTGAAAATCTGCGGAATAAAATATTTCAACTGCCAACACTTACTGGAATAGCGAAGCGATATAATTCTCTCACTATATATCTATATAGTGAGAAAATTATATCGCTTCGCTATTATCTTTATAACTCTCTCACACATATAAAAAGAGGCATGTGCCCAGCATTGGTATATACATTGTTACTATGGAATATTTTTGAGGAGGAGAATGGAGAATATGCTTTTCTTCATATAATAAAAAGGAGAATATGCTTCTGGGTGCTTTTCTGCTCAGATATGTTGTGCGCTTGTGAATTCCAATTTTTTATGCTTATAGTCTTTTCATTATAGCATGGTGCGGGTGACAGCTTACGCTTTTGGCGTGTCTAGGGCTGGAACAATGTTAAATCGATTTAAAAAAAGCGATTAACGATACATAAAGCAAAGTAAAAGTTATCGTTAAGTTATCAAGAAAAAATAAAAACCTGTACATTTTTAAATTGCAATGCAAATAAATTTTAGATGCAGTTACACATGATATACACATTAAGACGCTATTATATACACATATTAAATAAGCTATGTACCAAATGGAAAAAATCAACTTCTTTTTTACGTTAATGGCACATTACATTTCGAGTTTCAATAATCTATATCAGATTTCGAGTTTTAATATCTGATATCAAAACTATATATTTCAATATATATTCTGCGTACGCGTTTATATTTTCTACTCTGATGATACGCTTTTGAAACCCTTTTGAAAGATTTTGTAGTTAGTCTTACCTACTCTCGATGCTAAACATATATTATGTTATCTCTTTGGAGCTCATGCAGATAGTTAATCGTATTTAACTTTCTTTAATTAAAATTTTACTATATAAGTACTCGGTTTTAGATACTATATAACTTGGATTCGGGAAGTCAATTTAGTTCAATTTGCTTTACCTATAGTAAATAACATAATTTTGTAGGTAGGTTTGGTAGGTTTTTATTAACATATATGTTAATAAAATAAATAGATGATTTCCGCGACTTGGTCCGTGTGAAAACCGATTCAAAAAGATACCGGGGGTATTTAGTTTCATTACAAATACAATGTTTTTTTTGACGGTAGGAGTGGAATAAATTAGACGCTTTATTTACTGCTCTGTAAAAAATTTCGTTAAATATATAATATTAATAGTGCTGTATATAAAATTAATGTATTTGTGATATCCCATCTCCTGCCAGTTTAGTCTGATAATATAATTCAAAGTAACTAGTGAGCATATTGTTATCTTCGCACACAATAACCTAAAAGTTAAATGGAGTCCATTAAGAAATCTGTTGCGGACCTCACTGAGCACTTTAACTTGAGGATGGCTGAGTTCCAAAAGGACCTTAAGAGCGCAATTCCAGCTACGAGCCCTACTTCAAATATCAATCATGAGTTCAACACATTCCGTTTCTTTCTTCTAACTTCGCTTGAGAATTTGCAATTACAAGTAGAAATCTTGACCCGTCAGAATGATGATATGGAGATGAGATCTCGGAGAAAAATTTTGCTGATGCATGGTGTAAATGAAGACAAGAAGGAGAACACAACCGCCTATGCTGTGAAGGTATTATCCGACTACTTAAAAATCCCTGGTATCACATCAGACTCCATTAGCCGGTCCCACCGTCTGGGTCAAACGGGAACTGACAGGCCCCGTGCGATCCTTGTGAAATTCCGCGACGTTGCGATGAAAGACAAAGTATGGCTGGCAAAGAAGAATCTTAAAGGCACTGGAATCACCTTGTCAGAATTCCTCACACAAAGTCGACATGCTGTGTTCCAGGAGGCGCGTAAACGGTTCGGAGTTTCGAAGTGCTAGACGAAGGATGGCACCATATTGGTATTAGGTCCAGGCCAGACACGGCACCGTGTCTGCTCCAGACTGGACCTGGATGTTATCCCGAGCTCCGAGTTGGTGGTGCAGGCCTCGTCTGCTGTGACAGTTGTTGCAAGTGCGGTAAAAGATACCAGGTCTACTCAAATTAAGTCGAAAAGAGTTGCTAAGAAGTAAATTTTTCGTGTATGTACTCTTGTGTATCTGTTTCGAATATGCCTGTATGTCTATTGGGAATTTACAGTTAAGTTCTTTTTTGTGTTTTATGTTATATGTAGCATAATCAATTAATATTTAACTTTAATTTACTGAATTCTTAATTTTTTTTAATGTTTATGTATGCCATAACATGATTATCATAAGACGTTTCGTTAACGTCATTTGTGTAATGTAATCGTGCAGTTACAACCACAGATTGTAAAGCAGAATTCTCAACAATAGAGTTTATAAATCACTATTTAAAACCTGTCTTTGTTATTGCGTTTCGTTTATGCAATGAAAATACTATGTCTATGAATGAAAATGATACAATAAAAGCGCTATTAACGTAACGTTATTTATAACTAGTTTTTTATAGCGTTATGCTTAATTTTGGTTATTTAATGTTATACATGCTTATTATGTTATTAATATACTAGCAATAAAATTCTTAAAATTGGCTAAATGCTGTTTAAGTTTTCACTTTATCGTTTTTCATCACGATTTGTTTTTTTTTATTTATCATTTTTTTTTGTTACTTTGTGTTAGTTGCTTTGAAACATACGATATATGTTTTTTTTGCTAATGTAAATCTCTTTCAGACTGCTGGCGGGTTGGGGTTCCGTATATTTATTTTTCATACCTTTTGTTATATAATAGTTTATTATATATTTTTTTTAGTTTATTTTATAATGTCGTTTTTTTTTTTTTTTATAGGAGAGGGGGCAAACGAGCATGCGGCTCACCTGATGGTAAGTGACTACCGCCGCCCATGAACAACTGCAACACCAGGGGAATCGCAGATGCGTTGCCGGCCTTTTAAAAAGGAGTACGCTCTTTTCTTGAAGGTCCCTAAGTCGTATCGGTCCGGAAAAATCGCTGATGGTAATCGATTCCACAAGGAGGTCGTGCGAGGAAGAAAACATCTTCTAAATCGCACAGTGCTGGACCGCCAATCATTCAGATGGTGTGGATGGTATCGGGAGTACTGCCGCGATGTGCGTTCGTGAAATTTGGCGGCTGGGATTAATCCGAACAATTCCTCAGAGCACTCCCCATGGTAGATGCGAAAGAAAATGCAAAGGGATGCAACATCTCTTCGCAGTGCCAATGAATCGAGCCGATCGGAAAGGGCTCGGTCGTCGACAATTCGAGCCGCTCTGCGTTGGATGCGGTCAAGTGGAAGGAGCTGGCACTGGGGAGCCCTGCCCAGAGATGGGAACAGTATTCCATGTGAGGCCGAACTTGCGCCTTGTAAAGTAGCAGGCGGTGTGCCGGCATGAAATACTGTCCCGCTCTGCTGAGCACGCCAAGCTTTTTAGAGGCCAATTTGGCCTTCCCTTCCAAGTGACCACGAAACTGCACATCACTCGATATGTCGACTCCGAGGATACCGATACTGGCTGAGGCAAGAAGGGGAGTGCCTTGAAACTGTGGAGAGGGTTCTTTTTAGCGGTAAACGCGCAAACTTGTGTCTTCTGAGGATTAAACTGGACTAGATTTAGTCGCCCCCAATCCGAGACTTTGTTCAGCAAAGACTCGACTTCAGACACAAGTTTGTTCCGGTACTCAGCGACGTTTTCCCGAGAAATATTGGCACGGTCGGTGTATAGAGCATCACCAGTGCTGTCATCCGCATAGCAATGAATGTTACCAGTTAGCAACATATCATTGATATGCAGAAGAAACAGCGTTGGTGATAGCACACAGCCTTGTGGAACACCAGCGTTAATAGGCTTGTAGTCAGAGCATGCACCGTCTACAACGACCTTGATGCTCCGATCTGCAAGGAAGCTGGTGATCCAATTGCACAATTTCTCGGGAAGCCCATAGGAAGGGAGCTTCGAAAGAAGCGGTTTGTGCCAAACCCGATCGAAGGCCTTCGCAATGTCCAGACTAACGGCCAACGCCTCCCCCTTGGACTCTACTGCCTCCGCCCATCTATGGGTCAGGTAGACCAGAAGATCACCAGCTGATCGACCCCGACGAAAACCGTATTGGCGGTCACTAATCAGCTGGTGATCCTCAAGGTACCGGATGAGCTGGCAGTTAATAATGGATTCCATTATTTTGGAGAACAAGGAGGTGATCGCGATAGGCCTATAGTTGGATGGGTCTGAGCGGTCGCCTTTTTTAGGGATCGGGTGGACAAAAGCTGTCTTCCATGAATTCGGGACTACGCCTTGGGAGTAGGAGTACCGGAAAAGACGCGTTAGGACCGGTGCCAACTCCGGAGCACACGTCCTCAGCACAATTGGGGGGATTCCGTCAGGCCCACTCGACTTCTGGATGTCCAGGGAGAGCAGTGCTTTGCGAACCAAGCGCTGTGAGAACAGCACATCCGGCATGGAGCACTCACACCGCGGGATGGTCGGCGGTGTTTTCCCCCCGTCATCAAGAGTCGAGTTGGACGCAAAAAGGGAGCCTAAAAGGTCGGCTTTGTCTTTTGCGTCATGGGCCAGTGAGTCATTCTCCCTGTGCAGAGATGGTAGTGATGGCTTACAGAAATTCCCTTGGACAGCCTTGGCGAGAGACCAGAATGCACGGGTTCCCGAAGGAAGGCGAACTAGTTTCTCGCCAATTCTGCCCATGTGCTCTGACTTTGCCTTGGCAATAACTCTTTTGAAGGACCTAGAGGCGAAGTTATAATTCTTTTTAAGTGTGCTGGTATTTACATCCCGAGTCGCCGAAGCCGCAACCCAGGCTTGATAACACTCCTGCTTACTGCGTAATGCAGTCTTACAGGAGCGACCAAACCAAGGCTGAGATCTGCCTCCGATGGGTACCACAGATGATGGAATAAATAGTTCCATTCCCTGTAGTACCACATCAGTGACAGAGTCAGCAACAGCGCTGGGATCATCTGGCGAGAAGCAAACCCGCCCCCATGGGTAGGATGCAAAGAAGGACCGCATTCCGTCCCAATCCGCCGACCTGTAATGCCAAACACGGCGGCAACCTGCAGAACGCAACCGCGAAGGGAGCGTGAGTGGCACCACACTCCGGATCAGACAATGGTCCGAAGAGCCGAGAGGGGCATCGACGGAAACCTGATATCCGTCCGGATGAGAGGTCAGCAGAAGGTCCAACAGGGAAGGTGTATGATCCTCCACATCTGGAATCCGCGTAAGCGAAGTAACCAGTTGTGTCAGACCATATGCCAAGGCAAAGTCATAAACAGATCTCCCCGCATGATCGGTTAGATGTGAACCGAGCCATTCGGCATGGTGGGCGTTAAAATTGCCAAGGATCACGATCTCTGCGGATGGGACCTGTTGTAGCAAGAAATCTGTAGCCATTTGGACGTGGTCGATGAGTCGGTCTGTTTCAGCACTACCGCTATGGGACCTATAGAGGCACCCGTAGACGCGCGGATGGTCGTCGCTGTCTACGCGTAGCCAAAGGATGGACAGATCCGAACCTTCAAGACTGCCGAGGCGTCGAGAACAGATGTCCTCTCTGAAATACACGCAAACTCCAGCCCGAGGCACAAAGGAATGCTCCAATTTGTACCCCGGGTAGGAGAGATACGAAATATCAGCCGGAGAGGAAACCTGCGTCTCGGTCAGAAAGAGCAAGGCCGGCTTCGCCGTCTCGAGATGGTAGTGGACGGCGTTTAGGTTAGAGTGAAGTCCCCTGATGTTGCAGAAATTCACGGATAGCGTGGCAGGGGTCGCCTTGGTGTTCTTGCTCAGTTTGCCCCTAGCAGTAATGCTTTTGAGCGGAATTTTGCCCCCCCCAGAATACGCGGGGCAGCCTGAGCATCCACGCTCAGGATCGGAATAACATGGTCGTGGATGCTCAGCGAGGGATTCTCCAGCGGTGCTGGTACCCTCCTGGGGTAGTTCTACGTGTAATTCCGCTACCATGTTGATGGGGGGGGGGGGAATTGTGCCTCCGGCCACCTGCACTCACCAGACGAAACGCAGAAGCAAAGCTTCTACTTCACGCCGGTATTCTGTGAGGTCGTGGTACCAACCCGGCTCGAGCCGGCCCATACATGCAACAGCAAAATTGCTGCGTGGCTCTACCACCGTTGAATAATTTGTTTTTTGTAAGTTGTCGTTCGATAATAGTGTTGTTAATGATGATTTTGGTGATTTTTTGTCTTTGCCGTCAAGTGATGTTACATCTAGTGAGTTTAGCTTTCACAGTACAATGTCTTCTATTCCGTTAAATGATGCCCTTAATTCGTACTTCTCAGATTCTCTGAAGAATTTTAATGGGATTCACTTAAATGCACAAAGTGTTTCAGCCCACTATCCTGATATGCTTGCGTCTTTTGAGTCCCGTAACATTCACGCTATTCTTGTTTCCGAATCTTGGTTGAAGCCATGCTTACCATCCACTTCATACTCATTACCGGGATTTCATCTCATTCGCAACGACCGTATTGGTAAGGGGGGTGGAGGGGTGGCGATTTCCCTTCGTTCTTACATTCCTTTTACTGTTGTAAGTTTGTCCACTCAGCCTCCTTCTTCTAATTTGGTCGAGCATTTATTTATTGAAGTTACTCTGTCTCATACGAAAATTCTTCTAGGCGTTTGTTACAGTCCGTCTCTCTACATTGATTACTTCTCCTCATTTCAATGTTTATTAGAAAAATTGTCCCCATCCTATAGTCACATCATAATTATGGGTGATTTTAATACATGTTTACTTAAAAGAGACAATCGGTGTAAGAAGCTACAATCGATTGTACAGGCGTGTAACTTAGATATATTACCGCTTTCTGCTACACATAATTTTCCTGATTGTACCCCATCTTTACTTGACTTAATTATTGTTTCCTCGCCTGATTTTGTCCAGAAGCACGGCCAACATGAGGCTGACGTTTTTTCTTACCATGATCTCTTATTTCTTACATACAAAGTTCGTCCTCCTAAAGTAAAATCAAGAATCCTTCTGCAACGTAATTTTAGTGGAATGGACAAAGTACGTCTTATTGAAGATGGTCGTCTTTTGAATTGGACCGCTGTGGAAAATGCCACTACGGTCGATACAAAGGTTGAGTTGTTTAACTCTTTTCTCATACAACTATATGACGTTCATGCACCAGTAAAACCAATAAAGATGATGCACTCACCTGCGCTATGGCTGACCGATGACCTTAAAAAACATCTTATTATCAAAAAAGGCTTCGCGAAAAGCAAATTCAAGGCTGAAAGATCTGACAAAAATCTGTGAAACTACAAAAAAGTTAGGAATCGCTGCAATACATTGTGTAGGGATGCACAATAACGCTACATTCATAAATCAGTCGAAAACGGCGACACTGCCAAGGTTTGGAAATTTCTTCAATCACTTGGAGTTGGCAAAGCATCTTCTAGCTCATTTCAGCATAATTTTGATATTGAACTCCTTAACCAACATTTTACTTCTTCTAGTACAATAGACAGCTCAGATAAAAAACACACTCTGGGTATTCTTTCTTCTACGCCAACTCCTAATTTCCCACCGTATAAGTTCACTCCGTTCACGGACTGTGATGTTATAAAGAACATATTGTCCATCTCGTCTAAAGCCGTGGGTGATGACAGTGTTAGTCGTAACATGATCTTACCAATCCTTGAATTTGTTACTCCCATTCTCACCCATATCCTGAATAAATTTATCTCCACGTCTAAATTCCCCGAAGCGCACAAGTAATTCCTCTCCCTAAGAAGGCCCAAGCCTCACATTTTACCGACTTTCGCCCCATTTCCATTCTTCCGTTTCTATCTAAAGTCCTAGAGAAACTAGTTTTTCACCAATTATGTCAATATCTAGATAGAAATTCCCTTCTAAATCCTGTTCAATCTGGTTTCCGGTCGGCTCATAGTACGACTACAGCTCTGGTTAAAGTTACTGATGATATTCGACGAGTTATGGATAATAAACAGCTCACTGTGTTGGTATTATTAGATTTTAGCAATGCCTTCAATTGATTTTGATATCTTGTTGAGCCCGTTACGTTCCATTAACATATCTCCATCAGTGGTTGGATAGTTTCAAAGTTATCTTAGGGGCCGCCGGCAGCGTATTCGCGTTGAAGATAAATTTTCATCTTGGTGTGAACTACTAGCTGGAGTGCCTCAAGGTGGTGTGTTGTCTCCTTTACTCTTTGCTATCTTCATTAATTCGATCTGTCACAAAATTTCTTCTCTCTATCACATGTATGCAGATGATATTCAAGTGTATACGCAGTCAAATCTTGAGAACCTGCCTACCGCTGTTTCTGCCATCAATGCTGACCTGGCGGCTATTAGTGAATGGAGAAAGTACTATGGGCAGGCCATTATTGTTGGTGGTGCTGGGATGATTTCAAGAGTTGACTGGAATAACTTTCCCTCGGTGGTATTGAATGGTGTTGAAATACCTTACAGTAGCACCGTTAAAAATCTTGGTATCCACTTCGATACTACTTTCTCGTGGTCTCATCAATTGAAAGAAGTGAGCAGAAAGACTTTTGCTGCTATGGGTTTATTGCGGCGTTTACGTTCTTTCCTTCCCATTCCTACTAAAATTATGTTAGCACAATCTTAACTCCTCTCTATTTATGCGGGCGCAAGCTATCTTGATGTAACTGAAGATCAACTAAACAAACTTGAGCGTATTCAAAATCTGGCTATTAGGTTCATATTTGGCTTACGCAAATATGACCATGTCTCCGAATTCCGTTTAAAGCTCAAGTGGTTACCCATTCGGCTTCGCCGGAACCTACAAATTGTTTCTCTTCTGTACTGTGTATTATTCGATCCAATGACTCCTAGCTATCTAAAGGAAAACTTTAAGTTTCTTGGTCATGAAAGACCGGACAGAGTTCTACGGTCAGCCGGAGACTCTGTCTCGCACCACATTCATATCAAACTAAATACTTTAAAAACTCCTTCACATTCAAGGCCATCTGCTTATGGAATGATCTTCCTTCGCAAATTCGTCATGCGAAAACACTAGAAAAGTTTAAGACTGACGTCAAAAATTACTACCTAATAGTGCATTAACTACTGGTCATCATTTGCGACATGTATCTTTTGTATCCTCTCTGTATTATTTTATGTAATTTTTATGTATATTTGCCTACTTAATCTTATGTACATAGATAAACACTCACGCCTGTCACCCAGAGGGGTAGGCAGAGATTATGGACTTCCATTTGGCACGATCCTGACACACCTCTATCGCTTTCTCCACATCCATATACCTACGCATACACGCTCGTCGGTTAAAGGTACTCTTGATTTGGCCCATTTTTAATATATCGCCAATTTGGTCGATAAACTTTCGCCTAGGGCGACGCTTCCCGACTATGCCGTTCACCTCTGCAACATAAATTTGCTTTGTCACTCTTTCCTCATTCATTCTTTCTACATGGCCAAACCACCGAAGCATTCCTTTCTTAATCCTGGTCACAACATCATCTTGCAAACCACACTCTTCTCTTATTAAACAATTTCTCACTCTGTCATTCAGATTTATCCCTAACATACTCCTTAATGACCACATTTCTACAGCATTTATTCTACTCTCGTGCTTCTTCTGCCACACCCAACTTTCACTACCATACATTAAATTAGGTACTAACACAGCATTGTGAATTGCCATACGTGCCTTTTTGGATACATTCTGACTTTTCACAATAGAATGTAGAGCCCCATTCACTATATTTCCTGCATTCACTCGTCGTTCTATATCCTTATCATATCTACCATCCCTGCTAAACACACATCCCAAATATACAAAACTCATCTACTTGCTCTACCAACTCCCCTTCTATTCTTATTTCACATATACTTTTACTTTCTTCTCTTTCAAAAACCATTACTTTCGTCTTACTTGCGTTCACTTTCATTCCCTTTTCTTTTAATGTCCTGTTCATTAATGTAACCATCATTTGCAACTCGGCTGCCGACGACGCAAGTATGACTTGATCATCGACGTACAAAAGGCATTTGACGGTTAACTCACCCATTCTTAACACGCATTCTTCTACTTTCAAATTTTCCAAACAACTGTCCATAAATAGGTTGAACAACCACGGGGAAGCCACACAGCCCTGTCTGACACCTTTATGGATGCCAAACCAGTCCGAGTAGGCCCCGTTGATCCTGACACAAGCACTAGAGTCCCTATATAGAGACTTCAATGCCTGTATCAGACCAGCGGTCAACCCAAATGAGTTCAGTGTTTGCCATAACACATCCCCGTCCACTATGTCATAAACCTTCTCCAAGTCTATGAACGCACAAAAAACTTTTTGATTTTTGGCCAAAAACTTCTTCGCGATCATGCACATGGAAAATACCTGATCGTTACATCCCATTCCCTTAGCATTTCGAAAGATACTCTATCATAACCGGCTGCCTTACCTGCTTTCATACTTTTCATTGCTTTCATTATTTCATCTATACTTATATCTCTATCTATTTCCTCTTCTTTCGGAATTTCTATTTCATTTAATTCAAACGTCTCATCACTCATAAACACGCTTTCAAAGTATTCCTTCCATCTCCTTAAACTCAAAACTTCGTCATTCAGAATACAGCCATTCCGGTCTCGTATAGCATTCATTTTAGGCTGTTTTGAATGTCCCCTGGTAGTTCTTACGAGTTTGTAGAATATTTTAATATTTGCCTGGAATTTATCCGATATTCTTCTATCATTCTTATCTATCCTTTCTTGCTTTTTTCTTTCAACAACTTCTTTTACTCTCTTATTTCAACGTCTAAAGTCTGCCTTTTTTCTTTCAATCTCATCATTCATACCGCCAGAATTACCAGCTTTGATTGCTATTAAATCTAGCCATGCTTTCTTCTTTGCTTCAACTTCCATCCGTACCTCATCATCCCACAACAACGTATTACTTTTCCTTTCATTCGTTCTCTTACTTACACCACATACTTCGGTAGCTGCATCCACTAAACCTTTCTTGACATTATACCACACAGTCTCCAAGTCTAAATCATTCATACACAATTCAGCCATACCACTTATATTTTCTCTCAATCTACATTTGAATTTCTCTTTCACGCCTTCATCTTGTAACCTCTCTGTTTTTATAACGCTGTAACGCAGTGGTAGACACAGATGTCCGATGCCTCCAACGTCTGAAAAGACCATTAATTCCGCATAAGACCAAGTAATGATCCGTCCCTACGTTAGAGCCCCGGTAAACTCTTGTATCTACCACCGCGCTCCTCATTCTTTCATCAACAATTATGAAATCTATCATACTTCTATCATCACCTCTTTCCCATGTATACGTGTGAATCTTCTTATGACAAAAGAAAGTGTTCGTCACAACAGGATTCTTTGCCACGCATACGGCGAGAAGGCTTTCACCATTCTCATTTATACTTTCATCACCAAACGTTCCCAATATCCTTTCATAACCAAGCCTCCTCACCCCAAACCTTCCATTAAAATCGCCTAATATCACAATATTTTCATTAACCTTGCATTTCATTAGCACCATTCTTACCAACTCCCAAAACTGCTCTCGGATATAAGTGGGCTTAGACATGTCTGGGGCGTAGACCCCTAAAACAAACAACTTCTTTAAGCCCACTTTCATTCGTATCCATAGCAGTCTCGGGCTTACATATTCATACTCTTTCACACAATGACCCATTCTTTCTGAAAGGATGATACTGACTCCTTGGCGTGCCCGCTCGGTCTCGTCTACACCAGACCAGTACGCAGTATACATGCCATGTGTAGTGGCATCCTTTCCCTTCCGTTTCGTCTCATTTACACATAACACGTCTATTCCTCTATCATACATCATATCGCATACTTCATCCATCTTATCATTCATTCCTCCACATACATTCAATGTAGCCAGACGGGCTTCCGCAATCCACTTTTCGCTCCTTCGGGGGACAGAACGTGACGGGTGGCGAACCTCGTCGCCGGTTTTTTTTTAATCTTATGTATGTCTATTATATTTTGAATGTATTAGTGTATTATTTTTTTTAATTATGTATCAGTTTAGTTTATAATATAGTTAATGCCTAACATTAGTATGTAAGTTTCTACAGAACGAATGGTGAAGAAAATATATAGCGCGAAAGTTAATATTAAAAGGTGTCGAGGTAGACCGAGACTAACTTTCGAAGACCATGTGTGCCAATTGCTCGAAGAGGGTAGGATCAAGAGTACTCGGATACCTAAATTCTTCTTCTTCTTCTAAATCTTGAAATAATATTTGTTGGTTTATTTCTTCAAGTATATACTATATAAACAGGCAATATAATATCAGACTACGAGGTATTCCCTCTAAGTCCAAAGAATCCCTTAGAAAAATGCTCTCGCTAATCTTATTACTTTGAGCGAGCATTCCTTGTAATACACAAGTATGTGATTGGTTTCTTGGAACTGTTTCTTCTTAAGAACTTTTAACTTCATGTTAATTTGGTAACACGAGTCACACTATATTATGTATAATTATAAAAAAGGACCTTGTAGTCAACCAACCGTTTCTGTCTAGTTGTCCTGCTTCACGTTTTTATTGTATTTCGTTGCGAAAATTGCTTGCACACATATGAAAGTGTTATGCCTGAAATATCCTAAGATACAGGTTTTCCTAGTTCAGTTACCTGTTATTATAGACTATTTTTATATTTAAGCTTTTTAATATATTACACAGTTTATTGAAATTGAAAAAAAAAAAAAATAGTTAATTGAAATAATTAATACCTAGTGAGGTCATAAGTATTGTCACACAGTAAAAACTTTTCTTTAGAATGCTGGCCACAAAAAAGTTTATTGAATTCGAATTTCGAATTGTTCATGAAAATATAACTGTATACTTTTTAGAATTTTACTCATTTTTAAATATGGAGTGGACGCTTAAAGAAGACCGTGTTGCAGTTATTGCGTTGCATCGTTGCGGTTACGCGCCAATTCAAATTTTTGATATACTGAAAAATTTGAATGTAACCAAAAGATTTGTTTATCGTACCATCAAACGATACAATAAAGACTCTAGTGTAGATGACAGGTCAAGAAGTGGTCGCCCTCGGTCTTTTAGGACTCCAGCAGTGATAAAAGCTGTGAAGGCGCGAATTCAAAGAAATCCCAAACGTAAGCAGAAACTGTTGGACCTTCAGATGGGGTTAAGCAGAACCACGGTGAAAAGGGTGTTAAATGAAAACTTAGGTGTAGTGTTTGCTTATATGTAGTATACAGTAAATATTGTTATTTGTTTTATTTACAAATAATTTACCATGCACAAATACACAAACATACATTTATATATAAGTCACTGTCTCGAGCGCACCGCGTCAGTTACACGAGAGCCTCCGGCGAGAGTGGACGTGTTAATTTAAGTGAGTGTCGAGCCTGTGTTACACTACAAGGATTAGAGAAGATAGCAGACATTACATTAGGACTTCGGGCATATCGAAGACAAATAGGACATCGTTTGAATGCTCGTCTAATGGACCTGAGACTGAAGAGATGCCGCGCTTTGTTGAAGCGGTACGCGGGAAAAAAATATCGGGAAATTCTTTTTTCGGATGAAAAAATTTTTACCGTAGAAGATAGCTACAACAAACAAAATGATAAGGTGTACGCACACAGTAGTGAAGAAGTGAGCAACCGTATTCCGCGTGTCCAACGAGGTCATTTTCCATCCTCGCTCATGGTATTAAATTTTGTTGGTTGGGAGTTTCTTATTGGGGCTTAACAGAGATACATTTTTGTGAGAAAGGTGTAAAAACGAATGCAGTTGTGTATCAAAATACAGTCCTGACGAACCTTGTGGAACCTGTTTCTCATACCATGTTCAATAACAGGTACTGGGTATTCCAACAAGATTCGGCGCCAGCTCATAGAGCGAAGAGCACACAAGACTGGCTGGCGGCACGTGAAATCGACTTCATCCGGCACGAAGACTAGCCCTCCTCCAGTCCAGATTTGAATCCGTTAGATTACAAGATATGGCAACAATTGGAGGAAAAGGCATGCTTAAAGCCTCATCCCAATTTGGAGTCACTCAAGACATCCTTGATTAAGGCAGCCGCCGATATTGACATGGTCCTCGTTCGTGCTGCGATAGACGACTGGCCGCGCAGATTGAAGGCCTGTATTCAAAATCACGGAGGTCATTTTGAATAAACTTTAGTGTCATAAGAATCTATGTTTTGTTATGTTCATTTTGGTATATAAATGGTTACATAATGAATAGACTTGTTTCAATTATTTTATATTAAACATGTGACAGAATTTATGACCTGACTAGGTATATTGGATTTAATCTACATATATAACAGTATTTCTATAGTAAATTATGATTATTAGTACTAAGGAAAACAAAATACATTCGAGCAATATATTTAAAATTACTAAGCATTTTAATTGAAATTGCATTTTTGTAATAATTTGAATCAAACATATGTTATTCAACTTGGGATTCTTGTGATCCTCTTTATCTTATACTGGAAAATCTTATATCGGAAAATAGTACTTAGGTACATATATTAAAATAAGGTAACTACAAAGATTTTTTTGTATTTTACTATTTTTTAACTTTAGCTTTAAAAGGTAATAGGACAAACTTTAGCGGCCTCTGCGTTACTCTATAACCCTTATAGTAATAAGAGGAGGCTTCTACCTGGCATTGAAATCTATGTGGGCTATTGTTTTAATTTTATTTGTTAATATAGAAATAATGAACGATTAAATAGTGACAAAGCCAATATATGTTGCGGAAGTAAATGGCAAAGTCGAAATGGGACGCCAAGACGGAAACTTATCGACCAAATTGACGATTTATTGAATATTTGCAAAATTAAGAATATCCTTAATCGACGAGCATTTAGGCGTTGGTATATAGACGTGAAAGAGGCGATCTCTGGCGTCGGTGTGTCAGGATCGTCCTGAATGGAAGTCCTTAGTCTCTGCCTACCCTTCTAGTTGACAGGCGTAAGGATTTGTGTATGTTTAGTACTTTGTACATTACATTTTTCTCTTAAATATTATTGCATATTATTTTTTCAATTTAAAAAGTACAAATAAACTAAAAACTAAAGTTAAACGTAAAGAACGCTTATTTATTCGGCATTATTAATACTACTCATCACCTACCTCTACTACCACCTCTATTTATCGCAATCATCTTGTGAATGTTGTCAGAGGTTACACAGGGAAATGAAACAAGAGACATGCAGCAGCATGTTCCTGATTACAACTCAAACTATTTAAAAAAATCAGTTGCCTGATCGCCAGCAAACGTGGTAAATATAGCAAATGTTCCTCTATGAGGCATTCTATGAGGAAGAACTACATATGTACGGCTGTGGTAACTTGTTAGACTGTAATGAATCAATGATTAAATTACATATTCGTTACTATGCACGCAATATATAAAAAAATAACATTAGTTCTACGAAAAGGGTTTAGCATCGCAATTGGATATCATAATATCTTCTAGAGTAACTGGATACCTAAAAAGGTTATTTGATAACTATATTTTGTATCAATGCCAAACTTTAACGTGTATAAGCACATTGCCCAAATAAAAATATAGAATTACAAAGAATATGTTTTGTTGATTATTTTGAATGACTCCAACAATTTTATATTGAATATTTATATAAATAAGCACCACGAATACAGTAAAATTTTTTAATTCATGTCGTCAGTTTCAAATCCTAATTTTAAAAATTAATTTAATAAAAAATCCTTCTTGTCTTTTTATGGAAATCGCAAGAGAATGAAGAAAACATTTTAAACTCATATTGTACTGTATAAAAATGAGGGTAAAATAAAAAAGGAAAAAAAGAAGAATTGAGGGTGCAAATGCAATCTCCCACTTGTACTAGCAGTATAAAGTACCGCGCAGTCGACTAAAAGGTCATCATCAGTCGGTAATTCTACGAGTCTTATGCCGTTATTATGCCAGTTGGGCTAAAATATTACTTCCACACTAAGATTCTGCCTAAATAAGACAAGTGATGTGGTTCTGTTCGTAAAGTAGTTCTTCTAGTGTAAGCAAATAAGGTGGCGTTGCTGAGAGGCTGTCCTGTGTTATATTGAGATGACTTGTGTTGCTGTTACTTTGGAGTTATCATGTAATTATGTCCTTCAAGTTACACCAATGTGTGATTGTGACTGGTAAATATTACGGTTGGTCGAACTGTATTTGCTTTATACTAAATGTGTAGTGCTGTACGCTGAAATATGTAGTGCTGTACGCTGTCTTATTCCTGATAATGATTAATTGCGTAAGCAAGAGAGCTAGTTAAACATCCGCTCTCACACTTTTATTATTTTAACACTTAAAATTCAGAGTAAATTCTAATACGAGGACTACGTCTTATACACGGTCCATCTTGACGTACGTCCCGCCAAGATCATGCACGATGCACGATGCAAAACGACAATGAATAGGCTTGACGTATGTCCCTTGACGTATATCATTGCTGTACGTCAAGCCTACTCACGTACGTCAAGATGGACCTTGTATAATACGTTTAAGATTATCTTATTTAAATTATTTTGAGAATAACTTCTAACATCGGAAGTGGAATAGTTTTTTAAAATCAGAATTCGGATAAAATCCCTGTTATCGTCCACATATAACCTTTGAATAGTGTGAGGGTTATTACGTTAGTGAGAGACATTGACGCTCTCGCGTTTCGTTTTTATGTCCAATTTCTTAAATGAAGTTTGTTGTTGTATTTACGAATCATTAAAGTAAAGAGTGAAAGTTTACAAGTGAAATGTTTTAAGCCAAAAGTTTAACCCTTTTGTTTAATTTTACTACGTTTGTGAAAGACTACGATGCGACTGAATTATCATATTATCGCCTTTGTTTTCATGTTGAAAGTCGTAATGAAGTTTGTTGTCCTATTTACGACATTGGCCAATCATTAAAGTTTAGCGTTATAGATTAAAGTGAAATGTTTAAGCCAAAAGTTAAATCTTTTTGTTCGATTTATATTAAAAGTTCTCGCAAGTACTATGTTATTTCTTAACGTATCCAAATATATTAACAAATATTGAAAGAAATATTGAAAAGAGGTATTAACTAAATGAGTTACAGTTTGCATTCAGTGAAAATATAACTTATTCGGGTTTTGTTATAATTGATAGTTCATGCGAAATATGATTTGGTAATGTGAAATGATATAAAAATATGTAGTACATATATTTTAGTTAAAAGTTCGAAACGTTTAAGCGATGTACCAAAATAAAGGATTAACTTTAACGTGCTATGGATTGGAAAAAATAAATAGCCTTTTTGTATTCTAATGTATTGATAAGTGTAACAGTTTACTCTAAATAGTCGCCTGCTAATTGTACATGGTCAGATGCGTGGCCAAGGAGGTCTGTTAAGCTGGAATGGGCATTTGGGCATAATCACTTAAATTTTTGCTAAATATTTAGTGCTCATTTAGTGCTAATTTAGTGCTGCAAATTTAAATTTCACGCCAAAATAGCTTATTTAAAAATTAGAAAACTGCTAGCTTTTAATAAAGCTAGCAGTGTTCTACCTATTAAAACGATAACCGCTTAATACAGCACCAAATAGAAGCATCAATAATTTAGTGCTCATTTAGTGCTGCCGATATACGCAAAAACAAATATTGGGAAAATATATTTTTTTAATATCATAAATTTTGCTACTTTGACATCTTTAGCAGAGTATGTGATGAAACATTGACATCCAAGTGCATTATCAGTTAATGATATGAGATAATCAATTAGTGCTCATTTAGTGCTGTCGATATACGTAAAAGAATTTGAGAAATTATTTTTTTAAATACCGTAAACTGCTACCTTTATATTTTTAGAAAAGTATGTACTGTAAAATTGGCATCGACTTGAATTATCACCTAATGATATAAGATAATAAACTGGTGCTCATTTAGCGCTGTCGATATACGCAAAAAGGATTTGAGAAATCATTATTTTTAAGTACCGTAAACTGCTACTTTGACATCTTTAGCAGAGTTATGTGATGATACATTGACGTTCAAGTGAATTATCACCTAATGATATAAGATAATAATTTAGTGCTCATTTAGTGCTGCCGATATACGCAAAAACAAAAATTGGGAAAATGTATTTTTTTTTAATATCATCAACTCAGCTATCTTATCTCATTAGGTGATAACTCACTTGGATGTCAATGTAGAATAGAATAGAATATAATAATTTTTATTCAATATACATTACATGTGTAATTCTTATTGAAAGTCATTTTTTACTTTACCACTGGTTCGAAAAAAACCCCTCTGTCCTGGGAAGATTCAGCAAGTATCCCAGCGGGACTTTTTTTAAAAATAAATTTTACAATATAAATGATTACGAACTATTTACAAAATTTATTTTAGAAACTGTTTGGAAGCGACCACCTCATTCCCAGGGGTTATTATAAACCAGTATTCATTTATACTATAATAACCCTTTTTATACAGTTTTAGCTTAATGAAACATTTAAACTTGGTAATAGAGAGAACCTGTACACTTTCCGTGACCTTGTTGTAATAGCGTATACATTGCCCCAAGAATGAATTACTGACTCGGTGGAGTCGAGATACTGACATCACTAGCTAGTGGTTGTTCCTAGTATTCACAGAATGTATATCAGTTTTTTTACTAAAACTATCTTTGTTTTTGTAAACATACATTAAATTTTCATAAATATACAGAGAGCCCAAAGTTAATATATTTATTTCTTTAAATTTATTTCTAAGAGATTCTCGGTTTTAGAATTATCACATACTCTGCTAAAGATGTCAAAGTAGCAGTTTACGGTACTTAAAAATAATAATTTCTCAAATCCGTTTTCATACATCGACAGCACTAAATGAACACTAATTTATTATCTTATATCATTGGGTGACAATTAAAGTCAATGTCAATTTTTACAGTACATACTCTTCTAAAGATGTCGAAGTAGCAGTTTACGGTATTTAAAAATAATAATTTTTCAAATCCGTTTTCATACATCGACAGCACTAAATGAACACTAATTTATTATCTTATATCATTAGGTGACAATTAAAGTCGATGTCAATTTTACAGTACATACTCTTCTAAAGATGTCAAAGTAGCAGTTTACGGTATTTAAAAATAATAATTTCTCAAATCCGTTTTCATACATCGACAGCACTAAATTAACACTAATTTATTATCTTATATCATTAGGTGACAATTAAAGTCGATGTCAATTTTTACAGTACATAATCTTCTAAAGATGTCAAAGTAGCAGTTTACGGTATTTAAAAATAATAATTTCTCAAATCCGTTTTCATACATCGACAGCACTAAATGAACACTAATTTATTATCTTATATCATTAGGTGACAATTAAAGTCGATGTCAATTTTTACAGTACATAATCTTCTAAAGATGTCAAAGTAGCAGTTTACGGTATTTAAAAATAATAATTTCTCAAATCCGTTTTCATACATCGACAGCACTAAATGAACACTAATTTATTATCTTATATCATTAGGTGACAATTAAAGTCGATTTCAATTTTTACAGTACATACTCTTCTAAAGATGTCAAAGTAGCAGCTTACGGTATTTAAAAATAATAATTTTTCAAATCCGTTTTCGTATATCGACAGCACTAAATGAGCCCTAATTGATTATCTCATATCATTAGGCGATAATTCACTTGGATGTCAATGTTTCATCACATACTCTGCTAAAGATGTCAAAGTAGCAGTTTACGGTACTTCAAAATAATAATTTTTCAAATCCGTTTTCGTATATCGACAGCACTAAATGAGCCCTAATTTATTATCTTATATCATAAGGTGATAGCCCACTCTGATGTCAATTTTTTCATTACATACTCTGCTAAAGTGTTCAAAGTAGCAAAATTTATGATATTAAAAAAATATATATTTTCCCAATATTTGTTTTTGCGTATATCGACAGCACTAAATGAGCGCTAAATTATTGATGCTTCTATTTGGTGCTGTATTAAGCACTTATCGTTTAAATAGGTAGAACACTGCTAGCTTGATTAAAAGCTAGCAGTTTTCTAATTTTTGATCAAGCTATTAAGGGCGTGAAATTTAAATTTTCAGCACTAAGTTAGCACTAAATGAGCACTAAATATTTAGCAAAAATTTAAGTGATTTTGCCCAAATGACCATTCCAGCTTAACAGACCTTGGCCAAGGCTTGGTAAGATTGAGGCTACGCTGTAGCTACCTGCTGTTTCTTTGCGGATCTTACGGCGGGACGACTCGGGCAGCCGCCCAGCGCTTGGGAAACTTTATCCTGGGATGAGTAACATTTATTTAAAGTTTTCTGTTTTTACAATTTATGTAAACGCAATTCAAGTATTGGATCAGGTATTTTGTTGGAAAATCTAAGGCATTTTCTTGAGCAACCTTTTGTGTCCCCTGTGTCCATACCGAGTTACCAAAGTGCTACTAAGTGATCGGTACGAGCTGAAGTTATTATCTGAAGCTAGAAGCAAGACTACCCTGGCCGTAGCTCAGTATATGATGCCCTGAAAAGACGAATGGTGTCCCTAAAGTTGTGCTGCATTATTTCAAATCAAGTTCCAAATGAATCTTTTTAAGATGTTTTCTTTTATGTGTTACATTAGCATGTGCGAGTGTGTGACTTGCTGGTCGGAACGAATCGATGGGTCCAGCTGTAGCATGGCCTGGTTTTGACAGATTCGTATGCTGCATGCGAGGCGGGCGCCGTCCTAGAGCGCGCGTATGCTGTACATGGCACTGTCTTGGAAGTCGTACACTATGTGTGCACGGAAGTCATGTTTTCTGAACATGCTTAAGGCTCTGTCCTGGCAGACGCTGACCTAGAAGTCGTACGCTATATGTGCGCGGAATTCGAGTTTTCTGAACAAGCACCAGGCAATATCCTGGTTCACGTTTTTAACGTGGTTCACGTGGTAAAAGTGGGACGGCTCGCTAGTGCGAGTGCGCCGAGATAGCTCGCTAGTGAGAGTGCGCCGAGACAGCTCGCTAGTGCAAGTGCGTTGACCTCGCTGCCGCAAATCCAGCGCGAGATGTTTCCCGCTGAACCGTTTAGCTGGTTTGCCTGTGTCTTAAGTTTACATGAGACACGATATGTGCCATGTGCGCAGTGTCCTCAGAGTAGACTTGTGTCATCTGTGGTATGTGTTATGCTCTAGTAGCAAGCGTTGTATACTAAAGTCTGATTTGGACTATGTTTTTAATTCTGCAACTACTTAGTTTATATTTCATGGTCAGAAAGGAGAGGAGAGGCTACCCTGCGTTATATTGAGATGACTTGTGTTGCTCTTTCTTTGCATACTTTGGTGTTATCGTGTAATTATGTCCTTCACGTTAAATAATGGAACTACTACTAATGGAATACCCTCAATTCCACCTCTTTTTTATAGGATAAGTTGACATACGAGTACACAGTTCACTTGATGGTAAGTAGTTGCTGTGACCTATAGACAACCACATCTATCCTTAATAAAGAATCAAATGTATGTGCCAACAGCCTTATTATGTAATCTGACTCATTTTCTGGACTCGTGGAAAGGATAAAAATTATTTAGTTTACACAGGGTTATTGTTAGCAGTCAAATAATCGCAACAGCTTTCAGTCATAGATCATAAGTTTCTGATACCACACACTTGGAGGTAGATAGTGACCAAGCGCTTATTGAAAAAACAAAAAAGAAAACTTCTATGAATATATAATATGATGCTCCGCTAGATTAATGCAATCTTTTGCTCACTATCTATGCAATCGGTATTGTAAAGAAGCACCGATATATAAATTAGAATAGAAATGAAGATCCTACACTAGGACTTTACCACTCTCCCAAGCGACCAATGTCATACCGTCGGGTCTCTTGCCATCGTCTCTAAATATTCCACAGGGCTCTCAAACCGAGGGAACATTATAGAGATAAGAGCTCTTCGGATTACATCGTTTTAAGAACCGTGCCGGGAAAACATACCACCACTTTTCTTACATGAAAGTCCGAGAAACCCAAACTTGTCGACGCTGCTACCACAGGGGCACTCATGTGGTTGACAAAGCGCCGCTCCTAGTCGGATTCCTACGGCGTTGGGCAAAGTTTCCCCATCAAGTAATGTGCCGAGATTATTTGATGGTAAAGCGTGCAACCAGTGACTAGATTCCTTAGTCGAAACAGCTAAAAGGCGTGCTTTATCTTGGTCACTATGGAAATTATGAAACAGATCTTTCTATACGCTCTGTACTAACGAAATAACCCACTGTTTTTGTTGGTTAACTTCCAGTGGCACTTTTTCGCCGGGACAGAGCGTTTGCCATGTCTGCCATGCCTCCGTAGCAAAGCGCAGGTCTACTTTATTATTTAAAATTACTTTACATAAATCACTGATACTATGCACGGAAGCGTAGAAAGCAGGCAATGCAACGCTAGAAAGATTTCTCACACCAATACCACCAAATTTTATAGCTTGAGTTCAGGCTGTTGTATTTAAAGTTAAATTTATATTTTTTATTTAGCTATTTTAAGATTATTATCAATATCTTTTAAAATATCCGAACATTTCCAGACTGGACACGAGCGGAGTGAGTATGTAAATCTAGGTATAAGGAGACAATATTTTAAAATAGAGCAATGTGGGGGTTAAATTTATACAATTTATCAACGTAGATTAAAAACTCATCAAATTTTATTTTTAAAACAGGTTTAATACTATTGAAAAATAACGGGTCACCTTGCAGGTATATTGATTCCTTACTGAGTTTTTATTCCTGGAGAAGTATGACTGAAATTTTGAATGAAAGTGTCTCTGTCAGAAGTAGGTAAATTATTGATAAAAAAATATTTCACGTTTATTGCTATTTGGTTCAAGACCAATATTTTTAAAATTTCGAAAAATATGACTACGATCACTGAGAAGATCTGAAGAAAGTGCTACCATCTGCTTGGGATCCCATAATTAATAAAATTAATTCCCAACCCAAGCATACAACTGCAAGACTTCATGATACTGTAAGTTCATACTGCGTAGATCGGAACAAAAATTAATATTTTAATCTGAAGGTAGCCATGGTTAACTATGACATTGGGACGTCATACACCTCAGTCCCCCCCGTGACCATAGTGAAACATACTGAAAAGTGCTCGAAACGTCGGGAATATAAAATTAGTTAATATACGAGATAGAATCCGTAAAAATTAGTTTTATTTAAATGTGTAGTGTTTGCGTAAATATAAGGAATCACCATTCTCCTTTTTTTTTTGAAGGCACGTAATCTTTCGTAATCAACAAGGCTTTGGCTATGATTCGCCATCATCATAACGCGTCCTCCATGATATACCACAAAACACGTTCCCGCGTCGTCTGCACTCATCTATTTCCTGTTTGTATTACCTGATCGTCACTTTACGTAGCAGGGGACGTCCCTCCACTTTCGTTACCGGTACGATGCTGTTACTCGAGAACGTTTATTCCTGAACAGTTGTCGGTTCTTTCTACTATGACTGGCCCATTGCCACTTCAGTTTACTAATCCGTTGGGCTATATCAGTTACTCTGGATTTATTGCGGATATCTTCATTACGAAACCTATCATGCAGAGAAACTCGAGCATACCACCTAAGTTCTATCTCTAATGCGGATATTGTAAATTAACTAACTAACTTACTAATGCATATTGTAAGTTTTAAATTTCTTTTAATATTTAATTAAGCTATACTATAATTTGCCAGTATGTGTTTTCCCATCCGATTACAATTAGAGTAAACAAAGGTAAATAGGTAATACCATCTTCGCATACATCACCAATTACCATCTGGTGGGACAGATAATAGTTGAAATGTGCGAGAATCATTACAATTATATAATTAAAATAAAATTGAACATATTTACTAAAACGATACCTTTATATGCGACCGTTAATACAGCTACGTGCGTGCTTTAAATAAATGCAAATATTAAATTGCATGTTTTGATAACAGTCGTTTAACAAGGTAAAACGGCTCAAAGCGAAATTAAAAATTGTTGCCATCGTTGCTGCGGAGAATTCACTTACAAAATATAATATTTTTTGTATTTTATGTCAACATTTCATTATTAAAATAGTTTATTCTGGCGATCATGGCTTGTTTATTAAAATACATTTTACGTTGTGGATCCTGGATTAGAATCATAGTTGAAAATATAAACATATCGCGCGATGATTCGCCATAATTTTTGTAAGACTTTTTGATAATCCGTAAAGCCGTTTCTTGTTTTATGAGCAATATCGTCACAGCACTCGACTGCTATCTTGGATATAACTCACTAGCGGTCAAAATGTGTAATTACATTTTTAGAGGACTTAAATAAAAGGTGTTGTAGTTATGTTATGTATTATTTAGCTGTATTAAATCAATTAGATACCAATAATTGTTTATAATCAATGTTTTTGTTTTAATTGTATGGCTATATCAAATATAAAATATCATGTACCTTATACTGTAGTAGTTGTGTAATGACTGCAGCACAAATAAATCGGCTCGACCGAGGAGATACTACACTCTCATATTGAATAATGCCATCATTACAGCCTATCTAAATTTCCATAGATTGCCTTATCGAGTATAGTTGCCAAATTTGCCACGCTTGACGAGTGGGTTTACAACCGCAGTTTTTTTAATTACTTTATGTTGCTATCAAGAAGATGTTGTTGAAACAAATCTGATTTATAAAATTTAATTACTTCGGTGATCTATTTAAAATACATCAGTTTATCTTTCAATTTGGTACTTTCAACATTCATAATGAGCAAAAGTTTCGTTCGATATATTTAATATATCCTTACTTAATGCTTAGATTATATATTAAGTAGACTATAACTAGTAACCCTAAATTACTGTTTTCTTGATCCACTTAATGTGGACACATGCTTTTATACCGCAAATTGCCTATTTACAATGTAATTCTTCGCTAAGGTATACAAGGTTTAATAGAAATAAACTGGGAATATAAATAAGTAATTACTCATGAATTTTAGAGGAGGATTACATATTAAGAATTGTATCTCTATCAACACTATTGTGACTCGGGGAGGCATTATAATAATAATATTAATAAATTTATTAATAATAAATATGGTACAAAGATGTTCGTATGAAATAATAAAGTATCACATATTTCACTAATTTTGGTATATGAAAAGTTATGATTAGAAAATACAATATATTTAAGTAAAATTAAACGTGCATCAGTTTGCATCATTTGCTCTGCAAAGAACGTGTAATGGGCTTTAATTACGATAATGATGATGTAACACCACCCAAAAAAATTATTTCTAGACATTGACCTGAGATCTGTTTCGTACGGGAAACGAACCCTCTACCTCTACCAATAAATAACACCACAGCTAAACGCTTAACCACTTACTCTACTATATGACATAATATACTACTTTTGGATTTCTTGGTTTATTTCAAAGCGAAAAAAACTCTCGATTGGAATTCTTATCACGTATCTGATATCTTACCGAAGTTCATATAAACAGGATAATTTTGTTGAGAAAAGAATTAAGTTAAAGATTACGTGGAAAATCCTTGGCAAGAGTATTTTGTCCAAATCAAATTAAGGGTGGAAAAAAGGGATGAATATCTTGAAACATCTATTCAGACATCATTCTAGTTGTAACTGCAAATTTATTGTAGTGATAGAGTCTTTTTTTGTGATTTTTGGAAACCGCAATCAAAGGAATTATGTTGAAGAAGTCTCTTACATTATAAGAGTAAGTTTACTTTGTGCTATATCCTTTTTTACTAATATGTTGTTAATAAACCACATTTAAAATTAGTAGACTGGTAGAGAATGCCTTAGGCATTAAGTCCGCCTATATACCACATGTGTATATGAAGTTTTAAATAAATAAATAGATAATAAAATTGTAAATATACTCTTTATTTAGCATTTTAAATGCGAATTTATTATTATCCTATGAATAGACAGCAAAAATGCGAAAAAATTGAAAGGCTGACACGTTAGAATGTCCACATCTGACAAATTGAACTTAATGTCCCTAGAGAAATGTTGTAGCTACCGACGTGGAAATATTTTACCGCGATGTTTTCATAGTGTGACTTCAATTAGTAGGGTTTTTAAAACTGGCTAGTGTCAGTGACTCAATATAATTTATTTTATTGATCATGACTGTGTATAAAGAAGACAAATAAGAAGCAAAGAAATCATAGAAAAAAATCTCGAGTCTTCATTTATAGTATAATAATAGTTTTGGAAATCACTCTTTGACAAATATTTAAAATAGTTTCTTACTTTTCAAAATAAATTGCGATATAACAGTAAAAATAAAAAATTAATTGATAGGGCGAATTTGTTGTTCCGTGGTTTTTTTTTATACAGACACACAGGAGCAGCTCCTATCTGTCTATATAACAAGATATAGTTTTAAAACGTCTTCCAATGCAAGGTGAAGAGTTTCGGGGATATAACGGCACCACGTCTTACACCTCTTTGCAGTTGGATATGTTTAGAACTCAGGCTCTGTACTCGCATAGCCATCGTTGCGCTACTGAACAAATACTTCAGCACTTCGATATACCGCGAGTCAACATGGCACCGCTGAAGGGACTGCAGCACCGCTCAAATTTCGATAGAATCAAAGGCTTTCTCATAGTCCACATACGCAATACAAAGTGGTATATTGTACTCTTCGGACTTCTGTACGATTTTCCGAAGGGTATGTATGTGCTCTATGGTGCCAAAGCCTTTTCGGAAACCAGCTTGTTCGGGAGGCTGGAAATCGTCGAGTCTGCGTGCGAGACGATTCGTAATGACTCTCGAAAACAGCACGTAGACGCAGCTGAGAAGGGAAATCGGCCTGTAGTTCTTCAGCATTGTCACCTTTCTTGAAGTACAAGACCCCCATACTTCTGCTCCACGCCTCCGGAGTAGTGCCACCATGAAGAAATTAATTAAATAGCTCCTGGAGGACTTCAAGTACTGATTTTCTATCCGCGGTGCAGTTTAGTTTGGCGATTAAGGCAAATTGTCCCTAATGGGATAGGCTAATATAAAGCTGTGGAATTTTACGAGGTAAAGAAGAAGTTTAGTCAGCACGATGAAGGCTTTTCTATCTTGCATTTATGCCAAAAGGAATTTTCTCCTCCCTTGTACACTATGTTGGTCTATATGCCAGTATATTCTAAGTCCATGTTATACACATAACTTTTGTTTTATCTCTCGCTCAGTGCAAGTGTCACTTTGTTATTTTTTCAAAATATAAATTTTACGTTATAATTTTCCTATAGAACAAAGGTCGCAAACGACCACACAGTTCACCTGAGTGGATGCTATTGCCCATAGATATCTACATCTATCCTGAATTAAGAATGATAGTGCAGATTCGTCGTAACACTTACGTCGAGGAGTAAGATAAAATACCTCTTTCCCAGTAAATAGGGGTATTAAGCAGTATAAAAGCAGAATTAAGCTGATATTTTACGTTGGTATTCTGTGAGAGCGTGGGCCGTCCTCGCTCAAGCGGACCCTTTAGTGCTACAACCATAATATAGCTGCAATTTGGCTCCATCGCGTAAAATTTTAAGGGTTTTTAATCATGATAAGTCTTTTATAAACGTCTGGAGTGTATAAAAAGTTAGTATTAGCTAATACTCATTTTAGACTCTTCAGCGTCAAAGCATCTGAGTACCCAGGGGCAGTAGTCTTTTGCCATATAATAACTAATAAAAAAAATTTACATGAATGATCTATTGGGATTCAATTCCACCCTGTCAAGTAATACTAACACATTTGTATTTTATTTTATTTAATTTTTTTATATACACTAGAATAGAAATGTTTTTTTTTCGACCACCTCGTTCTATTATGTCTCCTTGCATAATGACTCGCAAGGGGATAGCCCACGGTACATAGTAATTTATGTCCAAGATTGGGGTGTAAGAATTGAAATAATAGAAGAGTGTTTCAAAATATTTATTGCCTTAAATACAAAATATGTTTAACAGCTGGCTACTGTTTTGCAAATCGTGGAAAAATAACATTTAATAATTAGCATTTATTAATTTATTAATATGTCTTTTGATATTCTCTCCCAGTTGAGACATGGAAAATATAAGGTTTTATGTTAGGTGAGAGTAGCAGATAGACAGCCTAATGGTTATTTACCTTATTGTAAATAAAATTTCTTCCAATATGCCTACTATAACTAGACAATCCAAAACAAATGAGTCTTAGTGATACTTTAATATTAGTATAATATTTCTTTATTACTTTTTCTAACTAAATAGCAACTAAATGTACCGAATATAAATTGCCGAGGCTTAAAAGTCCAAGGCGTGTACATATATAATTGCTTAGCAATCGTGATGAGCACGTAGAACGAAACTTATTTGTAACTCCAGTTTCAGCTTAAGCTTAAGTAATGAGCTTTCGCTTCGCTAAAGACACATTTGTTGTGAGTTTACACTAAATAGTCATTTTACTAGAAACCGAATGTATGAATAATTCGTTTAGTTTTGATTGAATAGAATTTAAAATTGAGCTCGTAAAATGAAATGTTATTATAAAAATTTAATTTAAATCCTATAGAAGATACAAACATATCTATTAACTTTTAACAGACTTTAGTTATAAAATGTCACTTTAAAATTTTCTCTGATACTTTTATATCTTCGTAACAGAACAGAACAGAAACTGTTTTATTCAATATAGATTATATATAATACTTATTGAAATTTACTCTTTTGTTTAATTACCACTGGTTCAAAAATAACGTCTGTCCTGGGAAGAACCAGCGAAAAACCTGGGACTTTTTTTAAATAGCTAACAATTATGTATGTTAAACAATTAACAATACAACAAATTAGAAAAAGCTTGGTAGCAATCACCTCATTCCCAGGGGTTATTATTATAAATTAATAACTTAATATTATAATAGCCATTAAAAAAAAAACTTTGTTTAATAAAGTTTTTAAATTTTGAGCAGGTCAAATTTTGTATATTTTCTGGAATTTTGTTGTAAAAGCATATACATCGCCCAAAGAATGAATTCTGACTCGGTGGAGGCGAGTAACTGGTACTACTAGCTTGTGTCTGTTCGTAGTATTTACAGAATGAATATCGCTTATTTATTTTTGTGTACGTACATAACATTTTAATAAAATTATTAAGAGGCCAAAGTGAATGTACTGATTTCCTTAAATTTTTGTCGCAGTGACTCTTTACAACTTAAATTATAAATTGCTCTTATCGCCCTCTTCTGTAAAGCAAATATAATTTCAGTGTCAATTGTATGTTATATAGCAAAATACATAGAAATAGTTAAATAAACTAGTCTAGTCATTTCAACACTAATCTTTTTAGCATAGGCTGCAGAACTAAGTCTGATTGCTAGTTTTGATATATGGGGGCTTCATTGAAGCTTCGCGTCTAGTGTGATTCCAAGAAAAATGGTGGTATCGACAAAACTCAGTTCCTCCCCATTTAAAATTACATTAGTATTTAATTGTAAACATATGGAGTCATGAATTTCATACATTTCGTTTTAGTGCCATTTAAAGGCAAATTAATTACATTGAACCAATTTACTAATTTAGATATAGCATTATTGACTTCGTCATATTTTAGGAATTGACATCTTAATTTGAATATTAAAGAGGTATCATCTGGAAATAATACTATATTATAGTTATCCCCTACTATTTAAGGTAAGTCATTGATGTATACAAAAAACAGAAAGGGGCCGAGAATTGAGCCTTGAGGCACGCCCATTTGTACCATCGATCCGGAAGAGCTCATTTCCTGATTAATATTTCACGATGAACACAATCAAAGGCCTTGGATAGGTCACATTTATATACCCAAAGCATCATGTAAATTCTTTCATGCATTAAAGATATATTTAATCAGCTAAACACCGCCGTCAGTTGTTGAGCTACCCCTTGTGAAACCAAATTGATTTTTATGAAGTAAATAATTTATGTTAAAAATATTTAACATTTGATCAAGAATATTTTTTTCAAAAACCTTGCTAAGTATTGGCGGTACAGAAATATGTCTAAAATTTGCGGGGTCTAATGTACTACCAGATTTAAATAAAGATATTACTTTATTTTGCTTCATTAAATCAGGAAAAACAACAGATTCGATACTAATATTAAAAATAATAGCTAGATGAGGCGCGATCGTATCTATTAGAGATGCAATAATTTTAACAGAAATCCCCCACAAATTTGCAGTGTTTTTGTTATCAGTACTTTTAAAATATTTTACAATATCTTTTAATGATACTTTATGAAATGTAAAACTTTTTGTACACGCATTTACATTTTGTTTAAGTAATAATTCGGTGACGGCAGGAGAATAATTCAGTGACTTAGTGGTTAAGACCAGAATATCATTAAAACATTTCTCAAAAACCATTACAACGTCCTGATCTGATTCAGTAAATTTGTTGTTAAAACTTAACTGGTTGTTTGAATTGCGAGGGTTGATCTTACCAGTTTCGATATTAACTATACTCCACGTCATTTGATTATATTAGAAGCCGTCAAAATTTTGTTAAGCTGAGTATATACTAATTAAAGCTTTTCATCATAGTCATTATTACATCCCATCACAAGTCCACTGCAGAATGCAGGCCTCTCCCAAGGAAAGCCACAAAACACGGTTCTGAGCAACCTGCGTCCATTGCTACTCTGCATCTATTAGTGGGTCGTGTGGTGGTGTGTTCACCTAACTACATGTCGCTTACTGGTACAAATCTGCCACTTGAGAACCTTTCTTCATCACTGGTTTTTGGTTCTTCACTATAAAAGCCTTAGAAAGTTATTAAGTTGTCCGTTATTAAACCAGCATATTGCACTAAGTCTAGTATCATTCGCTATCATTAGGCCACTGCTGATCATAGTCCTCGCCAATAGATTGCCTCATAGGAGTAATCTTTGGCGGAGGCCTGTAGCAATGTGACAATGTGAAAATGTTCATTTTTACCAGAGATACAACGATTGACATCGCAGTTTTTTATTATTTTGTATTTTCATGAGTAAAAGACTGCTGCCTGTCTTCAGTTTCATTTCCCTATGTCCCCTTTTATGACACTTACAAGATGATATATGATAGTTGATTTTTTAAAGTCTCCACTACATGTCGTACGTGTAAATGCGGCATATTTACAAAGGAAACAAAAACATATCATTCCCTAATCCTATAAAATTAATTTTAAAAATTTTACAGTTTCACTGTCCGCAAAACATACACAATTAAAATGTTCATATATGATTCATGGGACAGAGAAAGGGTTAATATCATCCTTAAAATATGTAATTAAGACCTAATTTTTTGTGAGGAAAAATAACATCAATGAAATCACATTTTCTTGATTAATCCTTCTCTCCTACTTATTATTATAAAATTGAAAATAGGTTTAGATGTTTGCTTGTTTATAGAGCTCAATCACATATTTCATCAACAGATTTTGATGAAATTTGGCACTGTTACATATAATAAACCACAATATGACATAGGTTTTCTTTTTTGTGCAACTTTTTTTTGTCTATACCAAATCAGTGTTTATAATCCCCGTGGCAAGTATAAATTGGTCGCTTCTCAATTACAAGTGAGCGGAGCCATGGGGAAAGCTAGTTTGGCATATCTAAGTGATAAAGTCTATTCCTTTTCCGAGTATAAAAGCCAAAACCATAGTTTTATAAACAATAACATCATGATAATATTATGAACAATAATAATATTAATAATTAAATTAATAAAACTAAATTATTGTTTATAAAACTGAAATGACAAACGAACTTACAGTCCATCCGATGGTTAATGGCTACTACAGTCCATGGACAGCTAAAGTTAACTTCAAACAAAAAACACTATATATACGTTTGTCACCTCTGTGGACTAGAGTGGAATGCGTCAGAACAAGTAACTATACAATTACCGTTACAGCTTATTAAGGTTCACTGCTGAACTTAGATTGCCTTATGGGGAAGGTATTTGCTGTAGTTGCCACGCATGGCAAGCGGGTTGGCAACTGCAGTTTTATTTTTATTTTTAGTCTTTATTAGGAAGACGCTGCTGCTCATCTCCTGATTTGTTTCCCTCTGTTACCTTTACACGGTATTCTTACGCCGCCACTACACGGTAGTAAACACGGTTATAACCACGGTACTAACCACGGTAACATTACTGGCTCCATATACACTTTAGTCCGGAACAGCGCAGTGTAAACATGAACGTTTGGAGGCAGAAAGTAGGTAAGAGCGTGATACCTACCCAGAAGTTCTTCTAGGCATAAATGGAGTCTTCCTACCAAGTTCTTAGCAATATACGTAAAGGTATGGGTGTGAACAGTTGTCTTATTACGTTTAAAATTCTTTTGTCAATTCGGAAAAATTAGTCCTTGATTGATGTGTCTTATCATGACGCTTGCTATAGGATGTTTCACCAAATACAACATTGCGGATTTTAAAAGAAATTTTACATTACAAAAATAAGGAAAATCAAACTTTTATATTAAAAACGTCCTTGATGTGACATTCCATATTTACTTATGTAAATACATTTCGATTTATATCAAAATCGGCTCGCAAGCAAAATAAGAAGGTAGCGTGCGAGCGGCTTTATATTACGGGGGCCACGCGATTACTAGGAACGTTTATAGATGGTATACGCAACATCAAAGGAGGGAAGCTAACTGTTAACACATTTATTTAAAAATCGTAAGATATTTTACAATAATCTAAAAAAATGACTACCAGCACAATAATAAGAATCGCTAATGTATGTTTATTTAGGTTCAAAACAAAATATACCAAGTGATTCAAACCGAATGGAAGTTATTAAATGCAGTATTGAAAAAAAAAGCACCAACAAATTCCAGAAATTTGTTGGTGCTTTTTTTTAAGTACAATTAGAGATTCTGATCGTTCATGATATGCTGACGTAAAATATAAAAAATTACAAAGATTTAGTCAATGGCGTAATGAGAGTTGCGAGAAGCTTGAGACCAATGGAAGAAAGTAAAATGTGCAGCCGAAGTTCTTACTCTGATTAAATGCATGGTATATAATTACAAATTTTATAAAGGACTACCTTGCCACAGTCTCTTTTTATTTCTTGAAATAAGGATTCCTGTTTAAACATACTACACTAGCTGGCTTGGTAAACGGTGTTTTGCCTGTGATGAGTTTGATTTCTTAAGAGTGAAATTATTTCGCATTTTCTCTGCATTATTTACTCCTGTTTTAATCCGATTTCACCTCGTAATGTTTTTAGTTGAAATAAAAAAAAAACCTTATCCCAGCGCAACTTACCGTTTTTAGATTTTATGATTTTATTTTGTGGCTCTACATGTAATGAGAATATGAGTCATTTACCTATCAAATCCCAACATAGCTAACAACCGTCATCTCGGCAAAGCAAAAATATTATAATGAAGGAACATGATCTCAATCGGTTAAGTCGGTAGACGCACCAAGGAAGTGCAGGGAAATTTTGATTGCTATTATATTATATTGCTTGGAGTTAGCATTAACGTCTAATGGTATACTGGTTCTTCTACAAACACTACAAATGCTTGCAGAAATGTTCACTGTTTTGGCCAACAAGCGAATGAACCCAGGGTTTTGAGGGCTATTGCTTCACCGTTACAACGCGCCCGCTTACAAAATGCTCAAAACGAAGGACTTTCTGGACAGGACTCCGGTGAATCTTTTGTCACTTGTAACTTGTAATGTTGTATATTCCCCCCCCCCTCCCCATCAACATGGTAGCGGAATTACATGATAGACTACCCCAGGAGGGTACCAGCACCCCTCCTGGAGAATCCCTCGCTGAGCATCCACGACCATGCTATTCCACTCCTGAGAGTAGGTGCTCAGGCTGCCCCGCGTATTCTGGGGGGGGGGGGAGGCGCAAAATTCCGCTCAATACAATAACTGCTCGGGGCAAACTGAGCAACATGACCAAGGCAACCCCTGCTACGCTATCCGTGAATTTCTGCAACATCAGGGGACTTCACTCGAACCTAAACGCCGTCCACTACCATCTCGAGATGGCGAAGCCGGCCTTGCTCTTTCTGACCGAGACGCAGGTGTCCTCTCCGGCTGATACTTCGTATCTCTCCTACCCGGGGTACAAATTGGAGCACTCCTTTGTGCCTCGGGCTGGAGTTTGCGTATACGTCAGAGAGGTCATCTGTTCTCGACGCCTCGGCAGTCTTGAAGGTTCGGACCTGTCCATATTTGGCTACGCGTAGACAGCGGCGACCATCCGCGTGTCTACGGGTGCCTCTATAGGTCCCATAGCGGTAATGCCGAAACAGACCGACTCATCGACCACGTCCAAATGGCTACAGATTCCTTCCTACAACAGTTCCCATCCGCAGAGATCGTGATCCTTGGCGATTTTAACGCCTACCACGCCGAATGGCTCGGTTCACGTTTAACCGATCATGCGGGGAGATCTGTTCATGACTTTGCCTTGGCATATGGTCTGACACAACTGTATACATCGCCTACGCGGATTCCAGATGTTGAGGATCATACACCTTCCCTGTTGGACTTTCCGTTGACCTCTCATCCGGACGGATATCAGGTTTCCGTCAATGCCCCTCTCGGCTCTTCGGACCATTGTCTGATGCGGAGTGTGGTGCCACTCACGCTCCCCTCGCGGTTGCGTTCTGCAGGTTGCCGCCGTGTTTGGCATTACAGGTCGGCGGATTGGGACGGAATGCGGTCTTTCTTTGCATCCTACCCGTCGGGCGGGTTTGCTTCTCGCCAGATGATCCCAGAGCTGCTGATGAGTCTGTCACTGATGTGGTGCTACAGGGAATGGAACTATTTATTCCATCATCTGTGGTACCCATCGGAGGCAGATCTCAGCCTTGGTTTGGTCGCTCCTGTAAGACTGCAATACGCAGTAAGCAGGAGTGTTATCAAGCCTTGGCTGCGGCTTCGGCGACTCGGGATGTAAACACCAGCATACTTAAAAAGAAGTATAACTTCGCCTCCAGGTCCTTCAAAAGAGTTATTGCCAAGGCAAAGTCAGAGCACATAGGCAGAATTAGCGAGAAACTAGTTCGCCTTCCTTCGGGAACTCGTGCATTCTGGTCTCTCGCCAAGGCTGTCCAAAAGAATTTCTGTAAGCCATCACTATCATCTCTGCACAGGGAGGATGACTCACTGGCCCACGACGCAAAAGAGAAAGCCGACCTTTTAGGCTCCCTTTTTGCGTTCAACTCGACTGTTGATGACGGGGGGAACACACCGCCGACCATCCCGCGGTGTGAGTGCTCCATGCCGGATGTGCTGTTCTCACAGCGCTCGGTTTGCAGAGCACTCCTCTCCCTGGACATCCACAAGTCGAGTGGGCCTGACGGAATCCCCCCAATTGTGCTGAGGACGCGTGCTCCGGAGTTGGCACCGGTTCTAACGCGTCTTTTCCGGTTCTCCTACTCCCTAGGCGTAGTCCCGAAATCATGAAAGACAGCTTTTGTCCACCTGATCCCTAAAAAAGGCGACCGCTCAGACCCGCCCAACTACAGGCCTATCGCCATCACCCCCTTTTTCTCCAAAATAATGGAATCCGTTATAAACTGCCACCTCATGCGGTACCTTGAGGATCACCAGCTGATTAGTGACCGCCAATACGGTTTTCGTCGGGGTCGATCAGCTGGTGATCTTCTGGTCTACTTAACTCATAGATGGGCGGAGGCAGTAGAGTCCAAGGGGGAGGCATTGGCCGTTAGTTTGGACATTGCGATGGACTTCGATCGGGTTTGGCACAAAGTGCTTCTTTCGAAGCTCCCTTCCTATGGGCTTCCCGAGAAATTATGCAATTGGATCACTAGCTTTCTTGCAGATCGGAGCATCAAGGTCGTTGTAGACGATGCATGCTCCGACTACAATCCTATTAACGCTGGTGTGCCACAAGGCTGTGTGCTATTACCAACGCTGTTTCTTCTGCATATCAAATCAAAACCGGTAGCATTCATTGTTATGCGGATGACAGCACTGGTGATGCTCTATATACCGGCCGTGCCAATATTTCTCGGGAAAACGTTGCCGAGTACCGGAACGAACTTGTGTCTGAAGTCGAGTCTTTGCTGGACAAAGTCACAGATTGGGGGCGACTAAATCTAGTCCAGTTTAACTCTCAGAAGACACAAGTTTGCGCGTTTACCGCTAAAAAGACCTCCTTTGTCGTATCTCCTCAGTTTCTAGGTACTCCCCTTATTGCCTCAGCCAGTATCGCAATCCTCGGCGTCAACATATCGAGTGACGTGCAGTTTCGTGGTCACTTGGAAGAGAAGGCCAAATTGGCCTCTAAAAAGCTTGACGTGCTCAGCAGAGCGGGACAGTATTTCATGCTGGCACAACGCCTGCAACTTTACAAGGCGCAGGTTTGGCCTCACATGGAATACTGTTCCCATCTCTGGGCAGGGGCTCCCCAGTGCCAGCTCCTTCCACTTGACCGCATACAGCGCAGAGCGGCTCGAATCGTCGACGACCGAGTCCTTTGCGATCGGCTCAACTCATTGGCGCTGCGAAGAGATGTTGCATCTCTTTGCATTTTCTTTCGCATTTACCACGGGGAGTGCTCTGAGGAATTGTTCGGATTAATCCCAGCCGCCATATTTCATGAACGCACATCGCGGCAGAACTCCCGATATCATCCACACCATCTGGATGATTGGCGGTCCACCACTATGCGATTTAGAAGATGTTTTCTTCCTCGCACGACTTCCTTATGGAATCGATTACCATCAGCAATTTTTCCGGACCGATACGACTTAGGGGCCTTCAAGAGGGGAGCCTGCTCCTTTTTAAGGGGCCGACAGCGCATCTGCAGTTCCCCTGGTGTTGCGGTTGTTCATGGGCGGCGGTAGTCATTTACCATCAGGTGAGCCGCATGCTAGTTTATCCCCTCTCCTATAAAAAAATAGTATATTATGTTATTTTAGGTAATTGAATAAGTAACTTTACGTCCACCGCATACTTACAATCAGTTATATTCAACACTATGGTTTAAATTTCTCAACTGTATTGCAGTTTAACGTGTGTTATTAATTTTCTTTGCACTTTGCCGGCGATATCTAGAAGTTAACGTGTGTAAGTACTTTGCGATTAACAAAGAGCTAAGTGTTTCAGAATGTTGAAAATGTAAATATACAATAATACGATCAAAACGACCTAAGTGAATTGAATGATTTGAAGCTAAAAACAACATTAGATTTAGTGTATATTATACAGCCCTTAACTAAATATAGTTTTATTCTAGTACGTTTTCTTTGCACATTAAACGTGACAATATTCAGTAAACCCGGACAGTCAATACCATCGCTTAAAATATCGTATAGAAATCCCATATCAAGGTTATAGTGTCGGCAGTCATTTAAATATGATGAGCTATTAGGTTTAAGTTTTTAGTTCATGTGAAATAAATTTACATTGAATTATTTCAATACTGATTAACAGTATTGAAATAATTCAATGAAGAATTAAATTTTAAAAAACGGTGACCAAACCTGGCATGCATACTCAAGTGTGGATCTTACATACAAAAAATAAACTATTTTAAGACTTAGTAATTCCGTAAATGGAAGACATGTGCCCATGACAAATCCAAGATTACGAAAAGATTTACTACATGTACTATGGATATGATCTCGCATGGTCGATCCGGCATCAAAACGTCAGCCTAAATCTCGAACAACTGTGACCCTCTTAATTAAAATTCTTTTTAAGTTTTCTGGTGAAAAATATACACTGACATTTAGATGTACTTACATTTATGCCGTTAGCTACGTAAAAGTTATATAAATAGGCAAGATCTTTTTGAATAGATTCGCAGTCTTGAATAGTACGAACATTGAGAATTGTTTTCATATCGTCGGCGAATAGTAAGTGATGGAAGTTACTGATAAATTTATGTATATCAAATATATATGCATTGGGCCAAAATGAGAGCCGAAAAAACTGCCTGAGATCGATTTATTAGATAAAATTTGACGCATCTAAGCAAATCGCCATGAATTCCGAGCGCCTGAAGCTTTTGTAGCAAGACAACATGATTTACACGGTCATAAGCTTTTTCGAAATCCGTGTGGATCACGTCAACCTGATCACCATTTTCCATATGATTGAGAACGTACTCAGTGAATCAGGCAAGATTAGACGTGGTGGAGCGTCTCTTCAAGAAACCGTGTTGTGAGTTAGATATACCTTTTATAATAATTGGATAAATTTTATCAAATACTAGTTTTTCAAAAAATTTTCGTAACAGTACTAAGAATCGAAATTGGGCGGTAATTATTTAATTTATATTTGGCGCCTTTTTATGAATTGGAATTATATGCGCCCTTTCCATAACAATGGAAAAACAGAATGTTGTACAGAAAGCTTAAAAAGTAAAGAGATTGGGTAAATTAAGTTGTCGGCGCAGGACTTCAAGAACCTGTGCATGGGCAGTCCATCATAGCCAGCCCTTTGTTTGAATCCAAGTGTTTAAGTTACTTAAGAACAGCTTCCCGGGATACATTTATACTAGAGATCTGATCTATAATCATATTGGAATTATTTTGAAACTCACTTGATGGTAAAATAGAAGCAGTAAATACGCTTTTGAAATAGTTATTAAATATTGAGTAAATGTCCTGCCCATTAGAGTAATTCTCATTGTTAAAAGAGAAATTTTGAGGATAAGTGGATGTCCATCTCTTTGATTTAACATATTTCCAACAGAACTTTGGAGACGTTTTCTGTTTTCAGTGTTATACGTGAAGTACTGGTAACATTTCTTTTGTATACGATGTTTTCTATCTCTGAGTAGTTCACACTCTTCATAATCATGAAGATTCTTCATTTTTTTTCCTTTTTTAAAGTTCCGTACCTCAAAAAGAAAAACGGAACTCTTATAGGATCACTTTGTTGTCCGTCTGTCTGTCTGTCTGTCTATCAAACCCTTTTTAACACTCCGTTGGAACGAAGTTCCTTTCGTAGTATATTATTATTGATATACGTATTTTATTATTAATTATTAAATACAAATAAATCAGTTACTAGCGTCTATGAAAATAAAGCATCATTTAAAATAATATTTCATGGCAAGATAAGAAAAAGTGATAGGGAGATGGATATTTTTCATCTCGTTCGCACTTTATAAAGGTGGTCGTGACGTAAAAATCTTACACTTCTCGCCTAGCTCCCATCTGTCAAATTCATAACGTGCGATAAAGAAATTCGTTCCAAAAATCTTAACTAATGCTGAATATCTTAAAAAGTTTCTTTACCTTATATCTAAGTAAAATAAAATCACATAAAAATTCAGGTGAAAGCTTGTAAATGCCATAAGATGAAGATTGTAAATTCCAAATAAACAATAATAAAAAGTACATACATACATACATAAATACTCACGCCTGGCACCCAGAGGGTTAGGCAGAGACTACGGACTTTCACTTGGCATGATCCTGACACATCTCGCGCCTCTTTTACATTCATAAACCTACGCACGCATGCTCCTCGGTTAAGGGTACTCTTAATTTGTCCCATTTTCAATATATTGGCAATTTAATAAAAAGTGAAAGAAAGAAACTGTGTATGGCATATAAACACTTTTCTTCGTCTTATTGTTATATAAATCAAACTGTTTAGAGGAAAGTTTTCGAATCGATCACACATCTCCGTGTGATTAATTCGGGAGCGTTACAAACGTTGTAACTAAGTGCATAACTACTCTTCTACATAATGTAATTTGCTACAGATTCGAGTACTTTATTAGGTACTTTATTTAGTATATCTGATGTCAGATACATTTTTTCGTGTTGAACTTACAGAGCGACATATTCATATTGTGATTATGCTCATTAGTAAATAATTAAGAAAAACTAACCTATTATCAGTTAAAAAATAAAAAGGCATAGATTATAAGTCTGTACTCAAAGGTTAGCATCAGCATTTTGTTGGTTGATTCTTGATTCCGTAATAAAGTATTTTACATAATTACGCATTAAACAAATCCCCGAACTATTTCACCGAATTTTATCACCTAATTTACTTAAATTTTCATTACCTACTATGTGACAAAATTATAGCAAAATGTTACATAACGTATACTATACTTGATTTGAATTGGAAAGATTACCAATCAAGCTAATTTATATTAATTTATTTTATTTATAATTTAATAAAAAAGACAAAAACGTTCTAAAGTTTATTCAAGTCTCCTTTAATTGCATAACTAGTTTACGGGCATAAAGTAGCCCGTTGAGCTAATCTAATCCGCATTTTTTAAATAAGGTAAGGATGACTAATGAGCACACAGTGCACCTGATGGTAAGTGGTTGCTGTGGCCCATAGACACCTTCATCTATCCTTGATTACGAATCAAAATGCAGATGCGTTGTCACCCGTGAGGGAGGAATGCCTCGTTTCCATTAAAAGACGATCACAAGATCTCAAAATCTTTCAAATATATATAACATGCAAGTTTCCTACTGGTCATTATCTTCACCAGGTTAGCGAGGCAGTAAAAGTCATTCCCTGAGCGGTTGAATTAATTTTGTTCATATAAAAAAACTTTATTTGCAAAACAAAAGACGATGAAAGAAAATAGTATTATGAACACTATTATTTGTTATGATAAAGTCGTGTTGATAGTGACATTTGTATTCAAATATTTTATAGTACTGAAGAAAAATATAAAAAGAACTATAAAATTACCATAACCTTAGCTTGTTATATTTTTGTCACGTGGTGAATGTACGTAAGGGAAGTAAAATCGAGCTATAAATTTTGATTACAATGACGATCAAGCAAACACAAAAAAAATACTGTAAAAATATACCTTCATAATAATGCTTATGTGGCGTCAACCTTGTTTTAAACATTGAGAAAGCATATTGGATATATATATATATATATATATATATATATATATATATATACAAATATAAACTCGTAAAATTTTATTTGTTTTCAGCAAAATTTTAGTTTTGAGATAAATATGTTTTTTATTTGAAATCAAGCTTAATTAAATATTTTTTTACTTATTATTAGCCAGTGCTTGACCACAATCCTACCTGATGATAAGTGGTGATGTAGCTTTAGATGGTAAATCGAACTCTCTTAGCGTAACAAAAGCCTATTCACTCTAAAAGACGCTTACATTGTATTCAGACGGAAAGATACACGCCAACAAATTATTCCAATCCTTTGCTGTATGTATTACAAAATACGAAGCAAACCGTTTAGTTATAATGCGTGGATAGTGACAACAAAGGAGTGAAGACCCTTATTATTTTTACCCCAATATTAATTTTTGGTTCGATTTACGCAGAATGAGCTTACAGTATCATTATCATATAAATTAATATTAAAAAACTGAAGGTAGCCGGGCTAACTATGACATCAGGACGTCAAACAGGACCACGGGTGCTGGAAAGCACCCGAAACGTCGGGAATATAAAATAAGTTAATATCCATAAAAATGAGTTTTATTTAAATGTGTAGTGTTCGCGTAAATATAAGAAATCATTATATTTACATACATCGATTAAGTATCAAAATGTAGATGCGCTATCACCCCTGAAGACTAGGTTGGAAAGCCTCGTTTTTAGTAAAAAGGGGACGAAACAGCAACATTAAGCTCCTGTTTTACGCTGGTATTTTGTGAAAGCGTGGTCCTTCCCCGGTTCAGATGACTTATTCGTGCTACAACCATAAAAAAGCTGCAACGTGGCTTTACCGCGTAAAAACTCGATTATAATACAGCCTCCTTGAAATGAGATAGGCTTATGTCATTTAAAAATATAAAAATTTTTATTAGGCAACGACGATACATTTTTGTATAAAAAATTGACAGCAGTTTGTGAAGCTTGTTTATATACTATAGAGATACATAAGGACTGAAATATATAAAAGATGTTTCCGTCCATAACAGTATTTTCTTGGAAACACAGAAATTTCTTTTCCGGTGAAGGGATTACACCTTTGCATTTTCACTGCACAAAGACAAACTATTACACTTTACTTTTATATGCACATCAACTCTTTCACTTCACTGTAAATTGGTGCAACTAAAGAATAATATACTTTAAATCTGGCAGAAACATTTTCGTTTATTATTTTTGGTATTGAACAAATTTCACCGAACCAGCATTTCAAGTTGCTTTGTTGTAATATACCGTGAATGCGGTTTAGTAAACAATTGTGTTTGTAGATATCAAACGATATTTTTCATGTAACCGTTATTAGATAGCGCTGATTTAACAATTATATTCTGTTTATTTAAAAAAAAATAACTAATTGCGATAAACACGAGATGAAAAACCGTGTAGTGGCTGTGTAAAAATATCCAGTACCCCACGTACAGTAGGTGTCCTAAGAAGTGACAGAGGGAATCAAACCAGAAAATAGGCACCAGTTCCCTAATAATAAATTGAAAATAAAAAACTGTGTGCAGTTGTTAATCCATCTACCAAGCGGGGCAGCTACACTAAATATCCATCTTATGGGGAAATCTAAGGGGAGGTAGGTACATCACTACTCTGTTAAATTCAGGTTTGAAAATATACAAGTTTCATCAACAATACCGCTTTCAATGAAATTATTTACTGCATTATATTAATTTCGAGAGCTTACATATTTGAACATTATGTTTAGATTAAGCCAATTACGTTAACACATGCATACTGCTACCTCACGAGCCTTTTGCGACACTCCAATTTTAATTGAATTCTCAAAGTGGAGGTAATTACAATTAACCCTAATATGGGGGTAGAACGTGTCTATTCACTTGTTTGGTACTGATTGTTTCATCGTTCAATCAATCAATTCTGTGCTTTTTAAAATTAGTCTGAAGCTGGCTGGTTGATATGCTGGTCGATTTTAAGTGGTTCATTGATTAAGTAATCACCCGAAAATTTTTCCTACAATAATAAAGCCTAATTTCCCCGAGAATTCGCAACGGGTCAAACTTAGTACAATATTAGTAAGCTTTTTAATTCTTCAATTAAATTACCTACATATAAACTTGTACCTAGTAGTGACATGTACATAGCTTAGTCGTACTTTACTAGATACTTTTTTTTTAATTAAGCTGTAATAACCACATATAATTTCACACGCTGTTTCTTCTGCATATCAATGATATGTTGCTAACTGGTAACATTCATTGCTATGCGGATGACAGCACTGGTGATGCTCTATACACCGACCGGGCCAATATTTCTCGGGAAAACGTCGCCGAGTACCGGAACAAACTTGTATCTGAAGTCGAGTCTTTGCTGGACAAAGTCTCGGATTGGGGGCGACTAAATCTAGTCCAGTTTAATCCTCAGAAGACACAAGTTTGCGCGTTTACCGCTAAAAAGAACCCCTTTGTCGTATCTCCTCAGTTTCAAGGCACTCCCCTTCTTGCCTCAGCCAGTATCGGTATTCTCGGAGTCGACATATCGATTGACGTGCAGTTTCGTGGTCACTTGGAAGAGAAGGCCAAATTGGCCTCTAAAAGGCTTGGCGTGCTCAGCAGAGCGGGACAGTATTTCATGCCGGCACACCGCCTGCAAATTTACAAAGCGCAGCTTCGGCCTCACATGGAATACTGTTCCCATCTCTGGGCAGGGGCTCCCCAGTACCAGCTCCTTCCACTTGACCGCATCCAGCGCAGAGCGGCTCGAATCGTCGACGACCGAGCCCTTTCCGATCGGCTCGATTCATTGGCACTGCGAAGAGATGTTGCATCTCTTTGCATTTTCTTTCGCATCTACCATTGGGAGTGCTCTGAGGAATTATTCGGATTAATCCCAGCCGCCAAATTTCATGAACGCACATCGCGGCAGAACTCCCGATACCATCCACACCATCTGGATGATTGGCGGTCCACCACTGTGCGATTTAGAAGATGTTTTCTTCCTCGCACGACTTCCTTGTGGAATCGATTACCATCAGCGATTTTTCCGGACCGATACGACTTAGGGACCTTCAAGAAAAGAGCTTACTCCTTTTTAAAAGGCCGGCAACGCATCTGCAATTCCCCTGGTGTTGCGGTTGTTGATGGGCGGCGGTAGTCACTTACCATCAGGTCAGCCGCATGCTCGTTTGCCCCCTATCCTATAAAAAAAAAACAACTTTATTATTATTTGAGGTTATGATTGGCCACAGTTTTTGTTTTAATATTTTGAGTTGTTATTAAGAAGATGCTGCGGCTCGTTTCATGTTTCAGTTTTCTTTTATCGCCTCTTACAATACCTACAGGATAATATAGGGTATTGGGTCCTCTTACGCTGCAACGACACGACAAATATTCCTTCTATGAGTTAATCTATACGGGAGAATGAGTAGAAAAAGGGTTCGTTGTCAATCGTACGTGTTTAAAATATATAATATCGCTCTTGGAACATAATGTGACGCCTCATAATTATGATTAATAAATAATAATTAAATTTGATATAAAGACTTTTTAAAATGTCTTAGAAATTATATTTTAAACAATTAAAATTCAAAAATAAGCATATAGTTCAAATATATTTATTTGAAAAAATTGTCTTTAAAAATCTCTAAATTTATTAAAATTCTGTTTAAAATGTTCAAAATGTATTAAATAATATAAATAGGCAGAAGTCGATTATATTGCAATAATAAAAATAAATAACATTAGAAATTAATAAACAATAGACTTCAAGATACTGAAAGCTCATTCTGCGTAAATCGAACCAGAAATTAATATTATAAAACTAAAGGTAGCCGGGCTAACTATGACAGCAGGACGTCAAACACCTCAGTCCCTCGTAACCACGGGTGCTGGAAAGCACCCGAAACGTCGGGAATATAAAAAATAAGTTAATATACGCGATAAAATCCGTAAAATTAGTTTTATTTAAATGTGTAGTGTTCGCGTAAATATTAGAAATCATTTGAAAAGGATTATTATAGTGGCGTATAGGTTGACCGAGACCGAGGTAAACTTGGACTCGCTAACCGATGTGTCCTAGACATATCATCTTAGTATCGGTGGTAAGCGGGTTTGTTGTAGCAATACGACTTGCCCGTGGACATCGCACATCCCTACCATTTGTGGGCGGCGTCTTAGCGCATAGCGTTATGATACGTAGGCTATCTTTCGGATTAGGGTGAGTGTGTTTGGTAGTACTTTTAAGTGCAGCAAGCATACTCAACTTCATGTCTTAGTGCAATAGCGCTATGATACGTGGAGTTTTGGCTACTGACGTCTTAGTACCGTACTACTATAATACGTTGGTGGTGTTTTTAACAACATTATCAAATTTTGTTACCATAGTCGATAGGGATCATGTAGGTGTGTTGTGAGGGGGCGCCATCCGTATGATAGTTGCATTGATGCTTACTGCTACTTGCAGTATTGCGTCTTGTGATGGATCTGCGGGTGTACTGCACCTGAATTGACGCATCTTGTGGTTCTGGTCGATGGAGGTATGCGGGTGGTGATGTCTGCTGGGACTATATGGGATATGGGGGACCTTGGGATGGTGTAAGCCCGACGATAGTCGTATTGATGCTTGTATCATTCTGCAGCATTGCGTCTCTACGATGGTTGTTTGGCGGGTCGCTATTCTCAATGGGGCTCTCCGCGTCTTGGTTTGACTCACAACCTAAGTAGCTTTGCCCAAGTCGGGTCCCTACATTGCGGGGCTGCAGACTGTCTGTCCTCCATGATGTTTTATATAACAACTTAATAATATATCTCCATAAAGTTCCCACCTTTGAAAGATTGAAAGCAACTTGTTGGTGGGTGAGACAAACATGATTGAAAAATACATATACTCAACGTCAGTGACACAAACCCTTTCTGATGGCGAATTATTAATATAATCTTATAACTGCCTATTGGCTATATCTGCCATTGTATTGGTTGGTGGAGCATATGTGTCGACCTCATGCGGGTGGTAGCTGGAGGGAGAATCTGAGGAGGGTCTCAAGGCTGCGGCCGAAAGCCGCGCAACGTGGGACCCCATTCCCTTGAGGTGAGCGGTAGACTCATGACACGCTCTGCGGCCAATTGGCCGTGCTGACCATGCAATTGGTGGTGATGCCTTACACTTACATCACGTCTGCAGAAACGGCGGTCTGGCAGGTGGTGGCGCTCACGGAGGGCTTTTTATGGTCAGTGTGCAGATTGTTGCCTACCCGTGTGACGTACATTTCACTGTGGCTGGATTTGATCGTATTCTGTATGGCGTTTACACGCATTGACATACGCGACTTCGGTCGATGTTTGTGCTTACGCACTATCAAGGGGCCAAGTCCTCTTTTACTGGTTCGCCAGTTATTTTGCTGTGGACTACGGTCCAGTTCCCAACTTTGCGTACCCTTCGGGGGGAGCGCATTAAAATGGTTGGCGCTCACCGTGCGCGGCGTGTGTGGAGCCATGCACCTCCTCCACATTTTTTTTTAAATGTGGGAGAGCGAAGTCCTTGTAGCTGGTATTTGATATAAGTATTGTGAGCCTTTTCCAAGCGGGAAGGGATTAATTAATAAGGAATTGACTGTTGTGAACCAGATACAAGTGGAATAGGGACAATTTATTGTTCTTAACCTTTTTGAGCTCTGTCTTCGTGAACGGGGTTCTTTAGCTTATAAGACTCTACCAACAGCTTTTGATTGCTCTCGTGAATATTCATTCTTCCAAGATACACCTAAAAGAACTAAGTTACTATACAAACACAACGTAAAAAAGGGTCCTAACTAAGACGATCACGCCATAAATTTATTAAACGGCCTATATTTAAACCTTTAGAAAGATCAAGATATACTGGTCACATAAATTAGATATATTTATATATCTTACAGATATAGATTCTAAAGAAATACAAGTATAAGTGGATATATAGTAGAAAAGAAAAAAGATGGGGGGGGGGGTTCGTTACAGTAGTTATGGGTAGAATATTACTTAATCTACGGAGAGATCCGACCGACGCAAACACCCTCCTACTTACCTCACTTACCAGCGGAGCCCAAGATAAAAATGTCAGAATATGGCACAGGAGTCCCATCAAAAACAATACCAGGTAGGTAAGAAAAATCTTTAAGATTAACCAATTTTTGACTGCTTATAATTATTGCTTTTGTTTTCGATGGATTTACTTTAAGACTTACTCCAACGCACAAAATCAGTCAAGATCTTTGTTTAATAAGCCTATAGTATTGAGTAAATACATCAATTTGGCATGCACACATACTTGGAGATCATCTGCATACAGGTAGTAGCGAAAAGATAATTGGAGCGTTATCGAACTAATGAAGATTGAAAAGAAGAGATCAGAGAACACGCCATCTTGCGGTATAGCGGCATTAATCGTACACCAGTTAGAGAACGAGTCATCTACACGTGTCCATTGCCGGCGACCAAACAAGTAACTATAAAACCAGTCAATCACTTCAGAAGATATGTTAAGAGAAGCTAAGATAGCTAATAGTAGATCGAAATCCACATTGTTAAATGCATTCCTAAAGTCAAGTAAGGTCAACACTGTTACGTGCGCTGATTATCCATATTTAGACAAATATCCACTGTAATCTTGACTAAGGCAGTAGTCGTACTATGACCACCACGGAAACCGGATTGTAAAGAATTGAAAAGACTTCACCTATATAAGTAGATGCTCAATTGTTTACGAGTATACGCTCAAAATCTTTTGAAAGGAATGGAATTAAGGATATGGGATGGAAGTCAGAGAAACTGTAGGGATTTGCTTTTTTGGGTATAGGAGTAACCTGGGCTGCGTGAATCAAATCTATGGATACCGAATTTGAAAAACAACCAACACAATACCACAAATCGAAAATATATAAATAATAACAGCTTCAAAGTTCTATAGAAACCTTTATTCGAGCTTTATGCGAACTTTTAAGTGCAGTAAGCACACTCCATGTCTTAGTGTAATGGCGCTATGATACGTGGATTTTTAGTTAACAATATTATCGATTTTGTAACCAAAGACGATAGGAATCATATCGGTGTGTTGTGAGGGGGCGCCGTCCTTATGATAGTTGCATTGATGCTTACTGCTACTTGCGGTATTGCCTCTTGTGATGGATCTACGGGTGTGCCTGATTTGACGCATCTTGTGGTTCTGGTCGATGGAAGTATGCGGGTGGTGATGTCTGCTGGGACTGTATGGGGGACCTTGGGATGGTGTAAACCGACGATAGTCGTACTGATGCTTGTTGCGTTCTGCAGCATTGCGTCTCTGAGATCGTTGTCTGGCGGTTCGCTATTCTCAATGACGCTCCCTGCGTCTTGGTTTGACTCACAACCTTAGTAGCTTTGCCCAAGTCGGTCCCTTCATTACGGGGCTACAGAATGTCTGACCTTCATGATGTTTTCTATAACAACATAATAATATGTTGTATTGGTTGGTGGAGCATATGTGTCGACCTCATGAGGGTGGTAGCTGGAGGGAGAATCTGGGGAGGATTTCAAGGCTGCGGCCAATTGGCCGTGCTGATCATGCAATTGGTGGTGATGCGTTACACTTACATCACATCTGCTGGAATGGCGGTCTGGCAGGTGGTGGCGCTCATAGAGGTCTTCTTATGGCCAGTGTGCCTATTGTTACCTAACCCGTGTGACGTAGATTCACTGTGGCTGGATTTGATCGTATTCTGTATGGCGTTTACACGCATTGACATGCGCGACTTCACATACATCGATGTGCTTACCAAGGGGCCAAGCCCTCTTTTACTGTTCCCTTTCCCAATTAAACGTCCGCTTCGGCCTATATTTAAACCTTTAGAAAGATCAATATATGGTTAATATACTGGTCAAGTAAAATACATATATATTATATATCTAATAGAAATAGATTCTAAAGAAAGACTAAAATAGGGTGGGAATATTACAATAATAAGTTACCCCAATACGAGTTGATGGACTTCACACATCTTCATTTTTAATTTTTCAGGCATCAAATTTTCTCTCGATGCTTTCCTTCACCGTCGAGCACGTGGTAAATAAATACTTAAAATTGCAAATAACAATTTCATTAGTACTGCGAAATTCATGGCGATCGCTATCCCCCTGAGCTTCAATGGCTTTTGAGCTGCCACGACTCTAAATATATTAGTAAAGCTTTCAGTTATAATAAAAATATTTAAAATTTATTTATTTACAAGTGTATCTTGTTTAATATTTTATGATAGTTTAATTTAATAATAAATATCGTGAAAAAGTACGTTATAGAATAATAATTGATCATTGTGGAAAAAGCACACATAGTTGTAGGCGGCTAAAAATACGAATGGCTTTTACATTCTTAATTAATAATAAATTTCCAAATATATTCATCTTCAAGCCACTTTATTAGATTTTGTCTAAAAATTATTAATAAATTATTTACCTTTGATGCAATTTAACCAGATTACAGCTTAGTTAATATCTTAAAATTGCCACTAAAGCCGTGTAGTGTGTGAGAGCGTGGTCCTTCCCCGGTCGAGCCGACCCATTGGTGCTACAACTATACTATTAATATAGCTGCAGAATGGCTCTACCACGTAATTAAAATTAACTTTATATAATAATATTATATTTATATATAAAGTCAATATATTAATATTGACTTTTTATGCATGTTAACATGGAAAAGAATATGATGTAAGTTGAAGGAAATAAGAATCAAAAAATGTAAATTGTGTTATTCATTAATTTATAACAAACTAGCTGTTCCCCGCGACTTCGCCCGCGTGGAGTTATTTTTCGTGGAACCCTAAAATAAAAGAAGCCCAAGTTACTCCTTATAACATCAGCTATCTGCCATTTTGTATAAATATTGACATTAACCACTTAACCGTCTACCCCGCGCGAGTGATTCACGCCTGACCTGTCCGCGCATTAAATGTCACTATTTTTATATATAAAATATTCTTTGAGTCTTTTGAGAATATAAAAAATATTCTCAAAAGACTCAAAGAATTCAAAATTTTATTTTGTTAAAAGAAAATTAGTCAAATTAAAAATAAAGCCTGAAAATAAAGCTTAAAAATGGGACTATCAAAAAAAATCGTATTTATTTTTTATTTCGAGTTTACTTTTAGTAAAGTAATACTTACTGGAGACAATTATTTTATGTTAAATATTACATGATATTCCCTTTAAAATGACACCAATATCAATAATATCTTCTATACTCAATATACATAAGTATATAATGTTTACCCAATATAAATTTGAATAAATAAGTAAATAAATGAAAAAAAAAATAGGTTTAAATAATTTCTAGACACATCTCAACAGATATTTCGTTTATAAATTGCTACCAACGTGTTAATAGCCAAACATTATTTTATATTTTGCATTCATTTAACACAAAAACTGATTAGAATACATTTTAAACAACATATAATCAATAAACGATCATCGCGTATAGTGATTAAAATTTAGAGCTAAATAATTATATGTAAACGTTTTGGAATTGTCGTAATGATACATATTTACTAAAGAAAATATCTTCACAATTAGTTTGATGTACAATAACATTAGAAATAACGTATAATATTTAAAATTAAAAATTTTGTACAGCTGACTACAATATAAGTTATTAAGAATAACTCAAAAACTATTGGTCTGACCTTGATCAAATTCATATGGAACCACACGAGAAGTATCAGCTTACATATAAAAAAAAACAACACCAAGGAGGGAATTGCAGATGCGTTGCCAGACTTTCAAAAAGGAGTAGGCTCTTTTCTTTAAAGTGCCTAAGTCGTATCGGTCCGGAAAAATCGCTAATGGTATTCGATTCCACAAGGAAGTCGTGCGAGGAAGAAAACAACTTCTAAATCGTACAGTAGTGGACCGCCAATCATCCAGATAGTGTGGATGGTATCGGGAGTTCTGCTGCGATGTGCGTTCGTGAAATTTGGCGGCTGGGATTAATCCGAACAATTCCTCAGAGCACTCCCCATGGTAGATGCGAAAAAAAATGCAAAGGGATGCAACATCTCTTCGCAGTGCCAATGAATCGAGCCAATCGGAAAGGGCTCGGTCGTCGACGATTTGAGCCGCTCTGCGCTGGATGTGGTCAAATGGAAGGAGCTGGCACTGGGGAGCCCCTGCCCAGAGATGGGAACAGTATTCCATGTGAGGCCGAACCTGCGCCTTGTAAGTAGTTGCTGGCGGTGTGCCGGCATGAAATACTGTCCCGCTCTGTTGAGCAGACCAAGCTTTTTAGAGACCAATTTGGCCTTCTCTTCCAAGTGACCACGAAACTGCACGTCACTCGATATGTCGACGCCGAGGATTCCGATACTGGCTGAGTCAAGAAGGGGAGTGCCATGAAACTGAGAAGATACGATAAAGGGGTTCTTTTTAGCGGTAAACGCGCAAACTTGTGTCTTCTGAGGATTAAACTGGACTAGATTTAGTCGCCCCCAATCCGAGACTTTGTTCAGCAAAGACTCGACTTCAGACACAAGTTTGTTCCGGTACTCGGCGACGTTTTCCCGAGAAATATTGGCACGGCCGGTGTATAGAGTATCACCAGTGTATTCTATTCTATTCTATTCTATTCCCCTGGTGTATGCGGTTGTTCATGGATGGCGGTAGTCACTTACCATCAGGCGAGCCGCATGCTCGTTTGCCCCCTCTCCTATAAAAAAAATATGGACACCGACTGACGCATATCAAAATTCAGAAAATGAATACCTACTGTTATTTAATTATTTTATCCCATTTAAAACAGAGGAGGTAGTCAAGACAATATGTTTTTTTTTTGTTTACGATTATCTTTGCTAATTAGGACCAAATTGAGTGATTATTTTTATTCAGTAGGTTATACCTTAAATATGATTTCATTTAAATTTGAAAATAAGAACTCCACAACAAAGTTGAATAAATAGGGGTTAAAATTTTAGTGTAACTATTTGGACTACATTCTAGTTGTTGCCATAAGGTTGTGTTATTTCTGTTTAAACGACTTAAAAGGATCATATAATTAAACTTTCAAAAAACTGGACACTGACTTCAAAAATTGAGAACTACATAATAATTTACACACAGTATTATACAAAATTTTAATGTTGTATTGGGTGCTTAGACAAGGTCAAAATCGATTGAAGAAGCTATAAAATTATGTGATATTTTTAACAAATATTCGTTTCTTTTATTAGTCATCATCACCATTTTATTACGGGTCGTAATAAAATTATGTCAGTTCATAATTATTCATCCATATCCAATAATTATCAATCCAAATATTGTTTTACCACAATAGCAAAACATTTATAATTATATAATTAATAGAATCAGGCGTTATTTTGCGGAAATCCATTATATAAAAGCTTTTACAAAAATTTACTTCGCAAATATCCGCGTTACAAAATAAAATGATGTGTCTTACCTAGTATGAAGAAAGGAGCACCTCCCGCCCTCCCTCAATTGCGCACACTATCCCCGCCACCACCAATCCCAGCACCGCCACTCCCAACACCACTACACTAGGCAAGACACACCACTGACGACAATACGACACGTGTTTCGCCTCTACACGAGGCATCCTCAGGTGATATAGACTCTATGGTGGCTAACCGCTCACTTAGCGGTTAACGCAGTACAAACAATATAGATTTCTCTATTATTTTCCTTCACTTTTAATAAATATGAATTGTTTGACGACTCATTTAGTAAAATCGGTCTAATGGGCTGCTACAGTAAAACATAAATACATATAAACATAGAATTTCAAGTGCAGAACACTTTGTATAAATAGTTGTAATCGGTTAAAAAAAAGATTGAAAGTGACAACGCTTGGTTGTCACAGAACATGGCAAAGTAACCGTAAATACATGACATCACTAGTGTAGTAACTTTGCCAAGTTAGTTTTATAGATTAACGTTAAGACCAATATGTTAAAAGGGGTATTACATTTGATAGCCATTAATATTACGTTACTACAAAGATATAGATACCTACATTCAGTATTTCAAACAAAAAGAAAACAAATTTCTGGAGCACTAAACAAAGAGGTTATTTCGCCGGCATAATTCTCGTTAAAATAAAATGGCAAAATTAACTCTCATGTTGCCATATCGAAAGCAATGCTGACAATTAGTTAGTTTATTTTATCCAAAAAAGGGCTTATCTCGAAAATCTTTGCGTTTTCCGTGTTAATCGTAATTTTGTACCAGTACATCCCTGATGGAAAAGTTAACATTTATTGGTAAGTTGCCAGACCTGACTGTTAGGGTGACAAATGAGCACACAGTCCACCTGGTAGGTGGACGCCGTGGCCCATAGACATTTACATTTGTCTTCGATTAAGAATCAAAATGTCGATGCGTTGTTACCACTGAGTACTAAGATGGAATCCAGTAAAAAGGGTATTCGGTACTTTACACTCATCATACGTACTATACAACAGCATTTAGCTGCTGCTCCTAAGACGATCGAGTCAACCCATCCATGCTACAATCATAACATAGCTGCAGTGTTGCTCTACCATTATATCTATAAAATTAAAATCTATAAATTATTCAATATTTTATTATTTTTTAATAGCTGGTACCGGGCGCGTTGCAGTCGTAGAAGAAATAATTGTGAAAATATAATTTTAAACTTGGGAGAGTTATATTGTTTAACTAGCTGTTCCCGCGATTTCGACCGCGGTAATTTAGGGTTTTAATTTTGTTGCGTGGATACTCTAATTATTTTTCTAAAATATAAGTAGCCTAAGTTACTCCTTATATCATCAGCTACTTGAGAGTAAAAGTTTCGACAAAATCGGTTCAGTCATCTCGGAGATTAGCCGGAACAAACAGACAGACAGGCAGACAAAAATGTTAAAAAAAGTGTTTTTTGTACGGTATTTAAGTATATAATTTCTGTATTATGCCTAAGACATTCGCTTAAGTGCACAACAAATATTAATTTTTATATATTAGATTAATTATATTCTTAATGTAATTGCAATTGTATTCCTAATGAAATACTGCGTCTGCTGCGATTGTTTCATAATTGTCAAAATTCAAACTTAAAGATAATTTCTACTGTATCTTTATGAGTAAATATATTGTTTTTAATTTTAAGTTTTAATGACTTTGTTACGTATGTGGCGACGCTTTGTAAAAATCAAATAACACATTTTGTGCACTTTTTATTGCAGATGTTTTTATTTGACACATATAGTTCCTTCAGAAAGAGCTCTGTATGTAAATCAAGAACATATATGTTTATATGTGAAACATATAAATATATGTTTTATACGTGATATGTGATGATAAAATGTTTACTAGCTTCCTACTATGAAGAAGGTCCTTGTCCTACAAATATATTACTTATGATTATGTAACATGCACTTTTTATTAAATACATCAAGCATGTTACAATCAACAGTAGTAGAGCCACGCGGCAGCTTTTGCTGTCGCACGGATGGGCCGGCTCGAACCGGGGTAGTACCACGACCTCACAGAAAACCAGTGTGGGAGTGCAGGTGGCCAGAGGCCCTTTTTACTGGAAATGAGGCCCTTTTTACTGGAAATGAGGCATTCCATCTTAGTCCTCACGGGTGACAACGCATCTACATTTTGATTTGTAACAGAAGATAGACGTAGATGTCTATGGGCCGCAGCAACCACTTACCATCAGGTGGACTGTGTGCTCGTTTGTCACCCTTATCCTATAAAAAATGTTATGATATTAGTAAAAAAATGTTAAATTGTATAAAAAATTAAAATTGTGAAGTTTTATTTCTCAATCTATACTTATTATTTCTGCAGACATTACTTAACAATTTAATATTATAATAGGTAAATAATAGCAATAAAATTTATTATATCAAAACTCAAGAGTCCAATTATTAATAATTATACAATCAACAAGAACTGTCATTCGGATTCACGATCTTACGTTTCGTTGGATTTTTAGAAGCCATTGTTAGTTATAAAGTAAGTTTTTGCATCTGAAAAAGTCTCAATATTATATCTGTATATACAGTTTGGTTCTCTTTTTTCACAGATAAAAGTAGTTTGTACAAAGCCTCTTACCACCAAGGATTTTTATGACGGTGATTTTTTATTTCACAGAAAATCTTTTGTATTATTATAATTACAGTCCAAGGCGTGCAGTGCAGTTAATTTATACAATGCAATGAATAGAAAACTCAACGATTAAAATATTTGTAACTTGTCTTAATAAACTGCATAATTTTCGCAAATATAGCTATTTTGCTTAAGGGGCCGGTCCTTAAGAAACGCGCAAATAGGCAGTTACGGTTCTGAAAATATTAAAGAACTGACTTCATTGAATGACACCACAAAAAAACCTCAATTAGTTAATAGACGGGTCTACACTTTCACTGTCTGATATTTATAAAAAAACATCTTGATTTTCGAGAAAAACAATCTTCAACAATGGTAAAAACACTCAAAACGGCATTTTCTATTTTAAATCTCTAGGCCATTTCGTTATTATTTTAGAAAATGTTTTTGGTTAAAACGTGAGTTAAAAGTATAGACAACACATTCACCGTTCATTATTTTTTTATCATCCTTTTTTTTAACAAATCGTCCATATATTTTTGTATGAAACGGTTAGGTTTCCGTAAGTCGGTTTATATTAGAGAACACGCGTGAAAAAAAAGTCAGATCCGCCTCAATTTTCGAGGTGAGTGCACGTCCGTTTGTGGCCCGATTTGACAAGTCGAGTCAATACATCTATTGTTTAACACAGCATAAGGGTGGGTCGCGAGTGTCGGACAACATTATTCTTATTATTTGTATTCTTCAAGTAAATAAACTAACTAGGTATGTGGGTTTTATTATGTATTGTTTTTTGTAATTATCAGAAATTAATGTACTTAATAAATTAGTAATTTACTTTAATATCTATTTCAGGTAGATAATATGGGAAAACGCAATGTAAGTTATTAGAATAAAAAAATCTAATTAATAATGTAAGCATATGAAGTGAACCACTCGGAAACTCGCTAAGCAAGAAGTCTTTTTCAGGACTTGACTCAACCACCGGTGCAGTAGGGACACATGATCTGGACCTTAAGAGAATTTTTGATCAATGGGTTACCCTGTGTGGAGTCCACCCATTGCGATATCATTTCAGACTTTCTGGAATAGTTCTGTCCTGATTGCCTCGTCCGGTTCTTTGTTGAGGTTACCATCCGATTACGATGACGTTTAGGTTATTTTAGTAATATCTTATGCCGAGGTTATTATTGCAGCAGTTAAATTTAGATTGATAACTAATATTTATACTATAGAAGTTATCTAGTCAGTTAGGATGTGTTCCAATGTTATAGCTTTTCATTAGTGGTGACAAAATACAATACGTAACAATAACTCTGTGGAGCCCTTTAAGTGAGTTATCAAAATCAGTATTCAAACGTTTATAAATAATTTTACTTCAAAATCAACATAAAAATAATCAAATTAAATTTAAATAAAAGAATACTTGTAAATTGTATGTGGATTGATTACATCTTATAAAACACAAAAACCTTAATTAACATAGGTATTTTTTATCGGTCGTTGATAAACAACCTTTTGTCTTTAAATCTTTTAATGACAATTAAATTGTGACAAAATTTTATGTTTATGTGTAATTAATGAAAAACTACGGGCTCAAAATAAGTCAGTTGGCGCATACTAGACGACACTTGCAATCATTTAAAGAGCGTATAAATTTTGGGGATTTTCCTATACTAAAGTCCTGCGATGACGAGCGGGTAGCGGGTTTGAGTTTGAGGAGCGTGCGAAACGCGGCTTATTTTATAGTAATTTTATTTTGTTTTTATTTTAATGTGGATCTATTTAAAAATAATTTCTGTCACATATTCCTTATCGAATAAAGTTTCACATGAAAGATGATACATTTCTCCTACAAATAGTTGCAAGTTTGAAATTAATCACGACATTTTTTACTTGTCACAACCTTTTTTTTAAATATTTTTTCCAAATCTCTAATTAGTAATAATGTGGTTTACAACATAAGTATCCAATAAAAATGTGTGTTGACGGTGAAAGAATATTCACCACTCCAAATATTTTTTTTATAAGATAAGGGTGACAAACCAGCACACAGTCCACCTGATGGTAAGTGGTTGCTGTGGCCCATAGACATTTACATCTATCTTCGATTAAGAATCAAAATACAGATGCGTTGTCACCCGTGAGGACTAAGAGGGAATGCCTCGTTTCCAGTAAAAAGGGTCTCCGGTTCTCTATACTCACCATACAAAACACAGCAGCGTTAAGCTGCTATTTTACGCTGGTATTCTGTGAGAGCATGATTCTTCCCCGGTCGAGTCGACCCATTCATGCTACAACCATAATATAGCTGCAGCATGGCTCTCTCACGTATGAATCTCGTCTAATCTCGTGGATGTGGTAAATGGTAGATGGAAATCAGAAAATGGGTAACGACATCTTCTTAACAACAACTAGTTCCAAGGAAAAAAATGCGGTTGTCAACCCGCCTGGCAAAAGTGGAAACTATGAAAAATACTCGCTTATGAGGTTTTCTGTTGTATAGGTTTATGTTCAGTAGTTGCCTTTGATAGATAGTAATGAATGAATAAACAATGTATATTTGATCTCAACATAATTTTAGAAACTGTTAGAAAACTTCAAAACATCGTCATCTACGTAGAGGAACTAAGATGTTTTCTCGTTAAGTGACTTCGTAAAATGGTTTTTGTAAGATAATTTATAATATAAATTAATATGAACGTATTAAATATTATTAGGTATTCAAGAAGAGATATGGAATTTTCATAAACTACCTGCACACTATTAAAATATTTTCATTATTATTTCTATTATATTAATTTTAAAGTTTCTGAGAATAACTGTATCTAGAAAAAAAATACTGGAAATAACTTCGCTTTTAGCACTATTGTTATAATAATATATACATTTAGACAAAAATAATTTTTATTATAACTACTTTATTGTATAAACCATAACGTTATACCTTCCATCTCTGCACAAAGAGGACGACTCACTGGCCTATACCGCAAAAGAGAAAGCCGATCTGTTGTGCTCTCTTTTTGCATCTAACTGGACTCTAAATGACAGGGGGAACACACCGCCGACCATCCCGCGATGTGAGTGCTCCATGCCGGATATGCGATTTACATAGCGCTCGGTTCGCAAAGCACTCTTCTCCCTGGACGTCAGCAAGTCGAGTGGGCCCGATGGAGTCCCTCCCATTGTGCTGAAGACGTGTGCTCCGGAGTTGGCACCGGTTTTAACGCGTCTTTTTCGGTACTCCTACTCCCAAGGCGTAGTCCCGAATTCATGAAAGGCAGCTTTGGTCCATCCGATCCCTAAAAAAGGCGACCGGTCAGACCCGTCCAACTACAGGCCTATTGCCATCACCTCCTTGTTCTCCAAAATAATAGAATCCATTATAAACTGCCAGCTCATGAGGTACCTTGAGAATCACCAGCTGATCAGTGACCATCAGTACGGTTTTCGTCGGGGTCGATCAGCAGGTGATCTTCTAGTTTACTTAACTCATAGATGGGTGGAGGCAGTAGAGTCCAAGGGGGAGGCATTGGCCGTTAGTTTGGACATAGCGAAGGCCTTCGATCGGGTCTGGCACAAGGCGCTTCTTTCGAAGCTTCCTTCCTATGGGCTTCCCGAGAAATTGTGCAAATGGATCACCAGTTTCCTTGCTGATCGGAGCATCAAGGTCGTAGTAGACGGTGCATGCTCTGATTTCAAGCCTATCAACGCTAGTGTTCCACAAGGCTGCGTGCTATCACCAATGCTGTTTCTCCTGCATATCAATGATATGTTGCTAACTGGTAGCATTCATTGCTATGCAGACGACAGCACTGGGGATGCCTTATATACTGGCCGTGCCAATATTTCTCGGGAAAACGTCGCCGAGTACCGGGACAAATTTGTGTCTGAAGTCGAGTCTTTGCTTAACAATGTTTCGGATTGGGGCTGACTAAATCTAGTGCAGTTCAATCCCCAGAAGACACAAGTTTGCGCGTTTACCGCTAAAAACAACCCCTTTGTCGTATCTCCTCAGTTTCAAGGCACTCCCCTTGCTGCCTCAGCCAGTATCGGAACCCTTGGCGTCGACATATCGAATATCGTGCAGTTTCGTGGTCAATTGGAAGGGAAGGCCAAATTGGCCTCTAAAAAGCTTGGCGTGCTCAGCAGAGCGAGACAGTATTTCATGCCGGCACATCGTTTGCAACTTTACAAAGCGCAAGTTCGGCCCCACATGGAATACTGTTGTCATCTATGGGCCGGGGCACCCCAGTGCCAGCTCCTTCCACTTGACCGCATCCAGCGCAGAGCGATTCGAATCGTCGACGACCGAGTTCTTTCCGATCGGCTCGATACACAGGCACTGCGTAGAGATGTTGCATCTCTTTGCGTATTTTATCGCATCTATCACGGGGAAATCGCATCTATCTGAAAGAAGCGAAAGAGGTATGTAAGGATCCGTGCCACTTGGCGATCTGTTCTCTCTGGCTACCCCGTCAGGGATTGTGCGTGAAGATAAGTAAGTAAGTATCACGGGGAGTGCTCTGAGCAATTGTTCGGACTAATTCCAGCCGCTCAATTTCACCATCGCATGTCGCGACAAAACTCGCGTTACCATCCATACCAACTGGATGATTGGCGGTCCACCACTGTGCGATTTAGAAGAAGTTTTCTCGCTCGCACAACTTCTTTGTGGAATCAATTACCACCAGCGAATTTTCCGAACCGATACGACTTAGGAACCTTCAAGAAAAGAGCTTACACCTTTCTAAAAGGCTGGCAACGCATCTGCAATTCCCCTGGTGTTGCGGTTGTTCATGGGCGGCGGTAGTCACTTACCATCAGGTGAGCCGCATGCTCGTTTGCCCTCTATTCTATAAAAAAAACCCATTTATTTAAAGAAAACACGAATTAAGTAAATTTTTTCTTCTTAGCAGTAAAAATTTGCCGCAATGGTTGCAACATAAAAGATATGATCCGCCATCTTGAATGATACTGTCATCATTCACTTGGATCATTCACACACAAACCTTGGGAGTATGCGGGGCTCGCTTTTAAAAAAATATGTATCGGCCATGTCAGAGACCTCACAGTGGCCGTAGGTATGTCGGCACTTGTCGTTTAGTTCAGATGTAAATAACATATTTAGAAATAACATATTTAGTTAGTTATTTGATTGAGAAACGCTAAAATCCCATTCATAGTACACCTATACGTCCCTGAAACGACCAACGGATTATTTTTTACATACAGTATAAATTGTTTAAACCACTGTGATTGTTTAAATCTTTATTAATCTTTATTTTTTAATAAAGGATCAGTCTTATGAAACCCACATTTCCCATATTACACAAAACATTGATAATATTTTAATTTTGTTCATAAATATAAAGTAATAGTTAAAATAATAGCTAGAAAGCGTACACTCTGGCCCCACCCATTGCCGTCAGCTATTAATTACGGGCTCGCGTACTTCGCAATGTGACAAACAAATGACATAAAAGAAATTGCAAATGGCTACATACAATGCGTCTTTTTTGAGACATTCATGAACATCCTACGAAGACGAACGCGTGATGAATATGTAACTTGTGCAAAACACCAAAAGTAATTTATTCGTGTCCAGGGTGCGTATACTTACACTGCGAGATGCGTCTGTGTGGCTAGAAAATATCAATGTAGGTGTTCTATTAGATGTTCCCACGCTCAAGGACTACAGTCTTAAATTTTCTCTTATGCTCCGCTAAAGTTTTCGTAGCATTTTACTCAGGTGTTACAGCGTTACGGAAGTTACGATTAGTTACGGAAGTTACAGCATAATATGTTCCACTGCTGGATACAACTCCTTCCTCACGATGTTTCCTTTATCATCGCACAAGTGGTATATTAGTACTTTAAATTGCGAATAATAATTTGTGTAATGCCGGCAGAAAAAGACCCCTTGTTGGTTGCACTTTTACAAGTGGTGGAGCCATATTGCGGCTATATTATGATTGTAGCATGAATACGTCTGCACGACCACGGAAGAATCACGCTCTTACAGTATACTAGCGTAAAATAGCAGTTAAATGTTGTTGTTTTATATGGCGAGTGTAAAGAACCGAAGCCCTTTTTTCTGAAAACGAGGCATTTTATCTTAGGTGTCAGGCAACAACGCATATGCATTTTGATTCTTAATCGAATGTATTTATAAAAATAATAAGATGAACGCTTAACTGATATGCTCGCTGTGCTACAATACTCTGCCTAAACGATACTTGACGTCGACGGTCTTGTACATTTTATTAACATTCTCAAATCAGCGTTCATGGTAAATAAAGATCTGCCTTCGTGATGACTGCAGATCTGACCAACCTACACGAGCACTAAAAATATCTGCTGCTGATTTTTCAACTGACAAGAAATGGAGACAAGTTCTAATGGTAATGAGACATTCCATTTTATTCCTTACGGAGGGCAACACATTTTGTTTCTTAATCGATAAGAAGGCAGGCAATTTTTATGGGTTGAACAGCCGGTTATATTGGTAGGACTCCGTTTTTGCCTATTTTTGGCGCGAAATAGTATTGCTTACACTGCTGTGTTCCAGTCTATAGAGAACAAATATAATGACAGACTGTAGGGCATTCCATCATAGTCATCAGAGGTGACAACGCCTCTGAAGCATTGCTTGTCTAGTTGCTCTAGTTGTCCATAGACTGCACTATCCATTATCCCATCAGATAGACTGTAAGTTCGTTTGTCACTTCAATTGTACACTATCGAATTGCCACTAGGCGAAAGAAAAATATGATCTAATGTAGGAAATGTTTTAAAAGTTTTTGAACAAAGTTTATTCGAAAATTTAAATTTAAATATATATTTTAAGCGCGGAAAGTTCTGTGAACGTGAGAGAATGGCATCTCGGTATTTAAATTCCAAAGTGGTGTGCCATTTGAGCTGAAGTTTTTGAATGAAAGTCGATCGAAGTTTGAATATTTAAATACGACGTAACCAAGGAAGGAATTCTCATACGTGCAGTAAAAAAAATCATTTTAACATGCGCAACAACATACTTATATTACATACATTGGTTAAGTGAAATGATTCAAGCATTAAAGTTAATCTATGTAGATCTAACTGTCTACATCTAAGTTTCACCGTATGGTGGTAGTGTAACAATATCCCTTTACGCATTTCGTCCCGTGGGTGTTGTGAAAGGCTAAAGAGGCAAACTAACAAAGAGATGGGCAGCAACGACTTTACAATAAATTACTAAATTTAAAACGGACTCATCTAGGCGTGTTTAGAACATTGTTGCAGTGATGGATCTTGGATTTATCAACACGATCCGGAAACGAAGAGCCAGTTGACGGTTTAGCTATTTCAAGCTGAAGCGATTCAAACGGAAACTACCAAAGCAAAGTTAATTTAAAATAATCTTAAACATTCCATTCATTTTAAATTTTAAATTCAAAATGCGTGGTAATGCATTATTTCAACAGATTTAACTGCGCACTCACACATTCGTAAGGGTCGATCGGAAACATTGTTGCCCATAAATCGCATTCAATTTGGGATAGTTTTAAAGAAATGTAGAAGCCTTATTTACTCGTATTTTCAAAAGCTGCTATAACGGTATATCATTATTTGTATATTCTAACTTAACTTTAAAATTTGGCTACTCTTTGAAAAATAACACTATTTATATAATTCTTTCCGATTTTGGGAGAATTCGACGTAATCTCCACTACTGGCAAACGCATTAACGATCGCAATACCTACTAGATGTAGAACAACTTTAAAGCTCTTTTATATTCGGTCAGGGATATTTCGCTTGACAAGCTAAAGAAAGATAGCCTCGTAAGGCCTGCCAGAATAACCTATTTCTAACTTTTTTCTATTTTTTTAAAATAAAAATGGTGTAAGATCTTATTTTGTTGTGATGATCAATATCTTTTACTCAAAAGGTAAACGTGATACTAAGAACGTGAATAATATTTGCATGTAAGCAAACTACCAAACCCCGTTCCGACTCAACCAGTGTTCGATCCACACCAGCACAAATTAAATTTTTTATTGCAACTTCAAGTACAGATACGCACCACGTACGCAGCTGTGAAGGAAACATCTGAGAAGTAAAATATTTTCGGGATATGTGAAGTGCCCCATCACGCATTGAAGGAGTGTGTGTAGCTTAAAAAACTCTCTCAGATATTAAAGAAGACCTGTTGTGAATATAAGCTATAACTATATATTTTTATATTATTGCCATACATTCTAGGTAACATCTGATCTTATTGTACGTGTTACAGAAAACACGGATTGGAAAGAACGAATTTATCGTGTTGTAAATATGTTCCAATATCATTGGATAGGCTATATATACAGGGTATTTTTGGAACGTTCTCGAAAACTAAGACAGATGACAGTACTAAGTACACATTTGATGATAGGTGGAATATAAAATCGATCCTGATTAAAGAAAAGTCATCTTTTCACAACGTTTTATTAGCTTTATTCATTATCTATCATGTGAATACAGTTAAATTAAACGATAATTTAATTAAAATAATCATGAAAATACTGAAACATAAAACCAGCAGTGGAATTACTTAATTGATAACACCTGACTAGACGCGCGGCCCGCAACTAGCGGCCATACCACAATGCCTAATAATTTACAACACGCTCGCTCGCGAACGCGTGTACAAAATCAACACGGAACTGTCTCCGTGTCTCAAAAACTAAAATTAATAACGAATCCCGACAAAACTGAAACCTACTGCGTCACAGCGTGAGGCGACACGTCATGGGGTGCGAAGTCAGAAGTCCTCCACGTGTGCCTGGTAGTTGCGGGTCCCTCTCGATACGTCTGGAGGGAAGAGCAGATACTGGGCCGGTGCACCCTGGGCGCGGCAGTAGTCTTCCTCGAGAAATGAGAAGAAATTCTTACTCCTTGGGGAATGATACTGCCGCGGCTAATTATTCTGACATGGGGGGGGGTCCGTGCCGGACCAACGGTGCGTTCCACTGCGTGACCCTCTGATCAGCAGAGGGCATAGCAGAGGAGTGAGGGCGGGCTCGGTGTGCACTTACCCTGCCTCCGGGCAGACAGTGAAGGATTCATCCTTTGTTGTCACCGCCGGTCTCGTAATCCCAGTATCGAAGTGTCGTGGATCACGTCTCGCGGCTTTGATAGGGACCGAGGGTCTTGGCTTAACCGCCCGGACCGCGAGGGAGAAAACCTCTATAAAAAGTTACCCCGAATCTCAAGCGGCGACGCACCGCGAGGGGATGGATGGCTGACGGGGTTCTATGAACAAATCAGTCGTTAGTGCGCTCCTCGCCAGGGTACCTGCAGACCCCCTGGCGAGTAATAAATCCTCTAAATCTGCTTACCTTGGTAAGGGGTCTCTGCCAAGGTGGACCTTTAATTCCCCCATACTCGTGGGTACAAAAAATGGAAACTAAACAAAAAACACAAAAAACCAAAACCGCCGGCAACGGCAACGTAGAGGAGAGGAGGAACGATGCGGGGACAGAGTCCGACGCCGCATCGAGCAGTGAGGGAGGCTCAGAGAGCTCCCGACAAGTGGAGCCTGGGACCGCGGAGACCAGCAAGTTCTTCCGCAAGCGGTCCAGGCGGGATGGCGACCAGGGGTCGGCATCCGGTGAAGAGGAGGTTTCGGCCCGAAAAATCCCCACCAACAGGCGGGGCGGGCTGAGAGGCAAGGGGAGGGAGCTCTCTACCAATCAGAGGGCCGAACGAGCGGCAAAGCTTGCCGAGGAGGGGCGCCACCCGGACGACACGGCTCGGGAATCAGGCGAAGAAACAGACGCGACTGGCGGCTCCGAGGTGGAGCGTAAGGCCAGATTCGTAAAGAAGGTGGAGGCCGCGATCAAGGTCGTGGCCAACAAGCAAAAGTCCTCCTCGAAAGTCAAGGCCATTCCCGCGGCCTCCGCCTCCATCATGGCGGCTGCGGAGGCCAACTTTGCTGGGGCTGGGCCTAATGCGGACGAGGTGGCGAAGCTGCGGGCGGAAGTGGCCCGCCTGACGTCCGCCATGGAGACTCTCCAGAAGGAGAATGAGAAGCTCCGCGCAGACCTGGCCAGTCTACATGAGCCTGCCTCTCGCGCGGCGCCCCAGACGCAGCGCCCAAGCCAGCCCGTGCCGGTGGAGAACCAGGTTCTGAACCTGGTCCGGCAGGAGCTGGCTGCCTTCCAGCACCGGTTCTCCGTGCTGGAGGGCATCGTCCTGCGCCCCCCCCCCTAGGGGCAAACAAGACGGCGGCGAGGCCGGCAACGGCTTCTTACGCGACGGTCACGGCTGCCGCATCCAGGCCGGGGCCGTCCAGCCAGCCCTCGGGTGGGGCTGCAGTTGCCCCTCCCCCCCCTGAAAAGCCGGCTCCAGCAAAACCGATACCGGCTGAACCGGCTCCGGCTAAGCCGGCGACGGGAAAGAGAGGCAAGGCGAAGGCGAAAAAGGGCAAGGCGGCAGCACAGGTGATGGCTGCGCCAGCCCCAGTGCCTGCGGCGAATGGGCCAGCGCCAGCGGCAAGCCAGCTGCCGCCGCCGCCACCGCCCCCCCAGCTCCCTACACCTCCCGCGGCAGAAGCCGGTTGGCAGGTGGTCGGAGAAAAACAGAAGGGGAAGAAGGCAGCCAAAAAGGCCAAAGAGCAGGAGCGGCAGCGCCAGTTCAGGGCGCGCAAGATCGCGGCTAGGCTCCGCGCCCCGAAGACCGCAGCTGTAGTGATTACACTACAGCCGGACGCGGAAAAGAAGGGCGTTACCTACCGCGATCTGCTCGCGAAGGCGAAAGAGGCGGTGGATCTCGGGGAGCTCGGGATCACTGGGGGCCTCCGGCTCAAAGTCACCCAGACGGGGGCCCGTATGCTGGAGATCCCCGGGGAATCCAGTGGCGCGACTGCGGACGCTCTGGCTGCGAAGCTCAGAGCGTCTCTGAACGCGGACGAGGCCCGAGTGTCCAGGCCCGTCAGATGCGCAGACCTGCGCATCATGGGTCTGGACGACTCGGTATCGGAGGAGGAGTTGGTGGCCGCCGTCGCCAGGTCCGGGGGGTGCACTACTGACCAGGTCAGGTCAGGCGCCATACGCCCGGATCAACAGGGTATGCATGCCGCCACGGTGTGCTGCCCTGTTACGGCGGCCAAAACCATAGCGGAGGGCCGAAGGCTTCTGGTGGGCTGGGTCTCAGCGCAGGTTAAGCTGCTGGAGCCCAGACCTCTGAGGTGCTACCGCTGTCTCGTGGGGCATCACGTATCAGTGAAATGCGCCTCGGAGGTTGACCGCAGTGGCCTCTGCTTCCGCTGCTGTCAGCCCGGACACATATCGGCGACCTGCTGCGCCACGCCGCACTGTGATGCATGTGCGGCGACCGGTAAGCCAGCCGATCACTGGGCCGGAAGCAGGGCCTGCGTGTCACCCACCAAGGCCAAGGCCGCGGGTAGGGGAGGGCCCTCCTCCGCCGCCACCGCCTCTATGGCCACCGCCGCAGCTGCAACTACCGCCGCCGCCGCTGTCACTGTCGCCGCCGCCGCCGCCGAGACACCGACGCCTGCAGAGGGGCGCCCCGTGGAGGAAGCTGAAATGGAATGCCTATAACGGCCCCACTAAGCTTCCTCCAGGCGAATATCAACCACTGCGCCTGCGCTCAGGATCTGTTGCTCCAGATCATGGCGCAGTGGTCGATTAACATCGCTGTGGTCGCTGAGCCGTATTTTGTCTGGCCTAGGAAGGACCTTAAGGGTGGCGGACCTTAACGGCTCAGTGGCCATCATTTCTTCGGCCGCCGCCGGTACCCCGACCCTTGAAGGTGTCAGGAGGGGTCAGGGGTGCGTAGCAGCACGGTTCGGGGAGTTCGTCGTTGTGGGGGTGTACTTCTCCCCGAACCGATCCTCCGAGCTCCACAACTCTCTTGCAGAGCTGAGAGCAGTCGTCGTCGGAAGCTATCCCCTCCCCGTGCTTGTCCTCGGGGACTTCAATGCCAAGAACTTGGCTTGGGGTTCTCGTCGTACAGATGTGCGGGGTAGGATGGTGGAAGACTGGGCTCTGGAGACAGGCCTGGTCGTCCTCAATCGGGGTTCTGTCCCCACGTGTGTGCGGATGCGGGGCGAGTCGGTGGTGGACATTTCGCTCGCTAGCCCCGCTCTGTCGCCTCGTGCCATGGACTGGCGAGTCATGGAGGGGGTGGAGACCTACTCCGACCACCGGTACATCCGGTTTGACGTCTCCACCCGGCCCTCGAGCGCGCCAGTCCAACAGGCCCCGAGTGGTCCGCGTTGGGCGCTGAAGCAGCTGGACCGGGAGCTCCTCCTGGAAGCCTCGATCGTGCAGGCCTGGGTGTCATCACCGGATAGGCCTGCCGACGTCAATGATGAGGCAGGGTGGTTCCAGGAGGCCATGTCCGAGATATGTGACGTGGCAATGCCCCGCGTCCGGCCAGGAAGCGCCCGGCGCCAGGTGTATTGGTGGTCGCGTGAGCTGACGTCTTTGCGCGAGGCGTGTGTCGCTGCGCGGCACCTGTACGCCAGGCATCGCAGGCTCCGCATTCGTCCACCGAATGCGGCAGCCATTGAGGCGGAGCTGTACGAGGGATACAGAGCGGCGAAGACCGCCCTCCGGGAGGCTGTCATGCGGGCCCGGGATCGGGCCCGTGAGGAGATGCTGGAGACTCTCGACAGAGATCCGTGGGGGCGCCCTTACAAGATGGTGCGGGATAAACTCCGCACCTGGGCCCGCTGACGCAGAGTCTCCGGCCTCAGCTCGTGGAAGACGTGGTGAGCGCTCTGTTTCCTGCGCGAGGGGAACATCCGCCCCCGCCTATGGCTCCGCCACCTGCGGTGCCGGAAGCGGACCACCAGGACGACGACGACGGCATCCCGGAAGGGACCGGGGTAGACCTGAGAGTGGCGGTACGTAGGCTCAAGGCCAGGAATACCGCCCCAGGACCCGATGGCTTGCCTGGCAAAGCCTGGGTCCTGGCCTCGGAGGCTCTCGGGCCCCGACTGGAGGGGCTCCTAAGCGCATGCTTGGAGAGAGGCCAATTCCCGCTTCGTTGGAAGACGGGGAAGCTGGTCCTCATTCGGAAGCCGGGGCGCCCTGCGGACTATCCGTCCGCATACCGGCCCGTGGTGCTGCTCGACGAGGTGGGCAAGCTCTTTGAAAGAGTCATTGCAAACCGCCTCGCCAAGCACCTTGCGGGGACGGGGCCGGATCTTGCGGAACACCAGTTTGGTTTCCGCAAGAGGCGCTCTACGGTGGACGCCATCATGCGCGTGAGAGCCCTCACGACGGGGGGTGCAGTGGCCAAGGGGGGGGGTTGTTTTAGCGGTGTCTCTCGACATCGCCAACGCCTTCAACTCCATGCCCTGGCGTTGCATTAGGGAGGCACTCCGGTATCACCGGGTGTCGACCTATCTCCGTCGTATAGTCGGGGACTATCTGACGGATAGGGCCGTCATCTACCCTGGTCGCAACGGTGAGTGGAACCGGCGAGAGATGTCGTGCGGTGTCCCACAAGGTTCGGTTCTGGGGCCGCCCCTGTGAAACATCGGTTACGACTGGGTGCTGCGCGCCGACCTCCCTACCGGCGTCAGCGTAGTTTGCTACGCTGACGACACGCTGGTACTGGCACAGGGGGGGTCGTACGAGGCGGCGGCGGAAAATATGACATCGGGGGTTGCGATAGTCGTTGAGAGGATCCGGCAGCTGGGTCTTGAGGTGGCTCTGCACAAGTCCGAGGCCATGCACTTCCATGGTCCTCGGAACAGGCCACCACCGGGATCCTCAGCGATGGTAGGAGGGGTATCCATCGGCGTCGAGTCGACGTTGAAGTACCTAGGACTCGTCCTCGACGGCCGATGGAACTTCGTTGAGCATTTCCGACGTTTGGCTCCCAAACTGGAACGGACCGGGGCTGCCTTCAGGCGGCTCCTGCCGGAGGCTCTACGCGGGGATTGTGCGGTCCATGGCCCTTTACGGAGCCCCGGTGTGGGCGCGTGGTTTGGCGCGGCTTGCCGTCCACCACCTGAACGCGCCCCAAAAGGTGGTTGCCGTAAGAATGGCTCGCGGCTACCGCACGATCTCCCGCGAGGCAGCGTGCCTCCTTGCCGGATTGCCGCCATGGGATCTGGAGGCGATAGTCCTAGCGCGCCTACACGAATGGCGCGCGGAGGCACTGTGCCGGGGGGAAGCCCCGCTGCCGCGGCAAGTTGTCGTGCAGCGGACAGACTTCCGGCATGATCTCATGGCGACATGGAGAGAGCGACTGTTGCAACCCCGTGCTGGGCACGCCACTATAGCGGCGATAAGACCCCTCTTTGAGGAGTGGCTTGAGAGACGCCACGGCGTCCTCACCTTCCGCCTGACGCAGGTCCTCACCGGACACGGTGTGTTCGGGAGTTTCCTGCACCGAATCGGGCGGGAGGAAACGCCCGGGTGCTCCCACTGCGAGGATCGACCGGAGGACACGGTGGACCACACCGTGGAGGTGTGCCCTGCCTGGGCGGAGCACCGCCGTGTCCTCGTAGCGGCGATAGGCGGCGGCGACTTCTCGCGTCCGGCCCTGGTCGAAGCCATGGTCCGGAGCGAGACGGAATGGGATGCCGTCACCACCTTCTGCGAAGCAGTGATGCTAGCGAAGGAGGTGGCGGAGCGGGAGAAGGAGAGAGCAGCAGCTTTCCTTCCCGGCCGCCGCGGGAGACGCCCCGGGCGTCGGGGGCTACGTCGTGGCCCCCGGCCACCGTAGGCGCGGGCCTGTGGACGGCGAGCAATGGGTAGCTCGCCGTCCGTCCGTCTAACGACGACAGGCCGTGTCGACGGCGCGTTTTGTTCCACGCGCGCCTCAAAGAGCTGTCAGCAGCGTGAAGGGGCCCGCAAGGGCCGACGCCTGCCGGGGCTGCGGGCTGTTCGAAAGAGATACCGCGGCTCCGGAACGTAAGGGCACTGAAGGAACACGGATGGTTTTTAGTCAGTAAAAGTCTGACACTCCCTTCCGCTCCACCCAGAGCGAAAGGCGTCATTTGATGATTTTCCATCCGCAAAAAAAAAAAAAAAGGCGACACGTCATAATAAAGAAGGACGCAACTAACAAAAAAGTAAAATGGAAATAAAAAATAAATAGATGAATTTTTCTTTCAGACCCTGTGTCTAAAGTATAATAAAAGGTATCTATATGAAAATTGAAATATATACGTAGAGACATGAAGCTTTAAAGGACGAACTTATTTTTTTTATAATTTTTACTTATTTATTTAAATAAAACGAATTTTCCTTTTCATCTTAGCTTAAAAAATACACCTGGCAACACAAAAACATCGAAGGAAAGACGCATATAACCATTTCCGTCTTTCCAACCTATTAAATAAAAAAAACTGCCTTTAATTTAAGATTTTTACATATTGTGGAAAGGTCATTTGAAGTTGAAAAGACGCTAATAGTAATTTACTACTTTTTTTCATTTATAATTCAAAAACTATTGGTCTGACCTCGATCAAATTTATATGGGACCACATGTGAAACACCAACTCTTAATAATAAGATATAAGCTCTTAATAATAAGATATAGAGTGATAAGACAAGAATAATCGAAATTTAAGTAATCGATGCAAATATTGTTAAAGATGACGTAGAAATTGGTTACATAAGTCTTTTCTTTTATATTGAATTTGTATAAGTCTTTTCTAGTAAAAAAATGCCATCTGTGATCAACAGTTACGTCAAATTCTTACGATATTTTCTAAAATATTGACATTTTTGGATATTAAAAAAATTTAGTAGATGCGCCTTTTTATCATGAGTCGAATGGTATATTTAACTAATTTATTCAAAAATTGTTAGATGCGCCCTTTTTTCTTATGACGGCAGCATTGTTTCGCACCGAGCTAGATACAGGTCGACAGTGAAGGGAGTGTGGGTACAGTCGCGTTCTAAAGTACTACATGGTATTGGGCTATTGTTTTATAATATTATAGTAATGTAAATGTATATGAAGAAACTAAATTGGCAGTCGTATGTGAAGAGTGGGAACAGTTGAGTAAATTAAAAAAATATAGTAGACCTGTAACCCTACGTAAGTTGAATAGGTTACCGACATATAAGGTTCCAACTTACAAAAATATTTATGGTAAGCGCACATGGGAACACCTACTCCCCTCTTTACTCAACGAACTTCCTCTCACTATCTTAAATAAAGTAAAATATTATAAAGTAAAAATAGCTAAAAGAACACTAAAAAAGTTTCTAATTAAATAACTAGATGGTCGGTATGGTATGTGTATTTGTATTATTATAAGTGTTAAGGTATGGTAGTTCACCTTTTCGATACTTGAGGGCGCTGTACAAAAGGTAAATCGCGATGTTGACGTGTAAAGCAATTATATCATAGGCCACAAGAATATAATTTATTTTGTATATATATCTACGTGATAATATACCATAAGTACATACGTTGTGGTGTGTTTTATTAACTTATCCCATCGTAAGCCATTTCGGCAAGTAGTACAGTGCTAACCAAAACATATGGTCCAGTCGAGCCGAATTGTGAAACGGCTATTTTTGAATTCGGGCTTGATTAATTAGGGCAAAAGGATTACTATCGAAAATCAGCTGGCATAGTGCAAGCAAGATTTGGTAGTGTATATCCTTTAAGAGTGCTATACAGTAGTGTGTGTACACATCGCGAGAGTGCACGCGTAACACACAAGCACAAGTTCAGTTCAGTGTGGAGCAGCAGCGCCACACACCACATAGTGGCGAGAAGAGAACAACCGAGTTCGGAGTTAAGCAACAGCGCCACGCATCACGCGGTGGCGAGACGAGGAAAACTGAGAGTTTGGCGTTAAGCAACAGCGCCACGCATCACGTGGTGGCAAGAGGAGGACAACTAAGCAGTTCCTGTGAATGAATTTCATTCAGTACAGTGCGACATAGTTACGGTAAAGTGGATGAAGAACAAACTGTGAGTACTTTTCGAGTGTATATTTAATGCAAGCAAATTTGAACTTTATATCGTTAAATTATAAAACTTAAAAATTCTATAAATACTTACAAGTCTATTTAAATTAAGCAAATTTGAACTTTATGTCTATTAATTGTTAAACATTGAAAAAATTATTAACTTAAAAATTTCTTTAAATTTAATTTGAAATACTTGTAAACTTTGTGTGTAGATTTAAGGACTTACAATAATTGTGTAAAAAACGACGGAACGGGGAACCTACGCCCAATTTTCGCCAAAGTTTAAAGTGCAAAAGACTTAGAATAATTTTGTAATTTTATTGACTTAGTTTATTTTAGTTGTGTTCTTGTATCTATAGTAAAATTGTTAAATATGGAGAACCTTATTGCATTACAAGATGAATTATACAGCCGAATGAATAAGTCTCAAATTAATTTTAGAAAATGTTCAAAGGACAGAAAGACAAGTACATATGTTAAAAATAGAATAGAAAATTTAGATAAAATATGGTTTGAATTTGTAGAAAACCACAAACAGTTGTTTAAAACGATAGATCGTGCAATATTAAAGGAAACAACGTATATTAAACGAGACTTGTACGATATGGTAGAAGAGTTTTATTGCGATTATAGGGCAGAGTTGAGTATGTTCTTAAATGATAATGATACCAATAGTCATGTCAATCGAAATTCGAATAGTTCCGATAAGGAGTTTAAAGTTAAATTACCTAAAATTTCCATTCCCATGTTTTCCGGGAAGTATTCAGAGTGGACAACCTTCAGAGACTTGTTTATATCGCTAGTTCACAAAAACAGTTCCTTAGATAATGTACAAAAGATGCACTATTTAAAAGGACATCTCACGGGCGAAGCTGAGCAACTTGTCCGACAAGTACCAGTGTCTGATGCGAATTATAATCAATGTTGGGAACAGTTAGAACGTAGATACAACAATAAAAAGTATCTTGCAAATTGTATTCTTAAACGCTTTTTCGCTCGAAAACGTATGAACATAGAATCTTCTAACGGTTTGAAAGATTTGTTGGATACAACAAATGATTGTCTTCATGCTTTAAAAAATTTAGATATTAATGTTAGTACTTGGGATTTAATTATTATTCATGTTATGACATTTAAATTGGACCCAGAAACGCGTAAAGAGTGTGAATTACAAACTAGTAGTAATAGTCCAAACGATTTGCCTACATTTGAACAATTTAAAGTTTTTCTAGAAAGTCGTTTTAGAGCATTAGAGTGCATTGAACCTAAAAAAGGATTAATTTATAATAATTTACATACTCCACCTTCTACAAAAGCATTGGTCGCATATAAACAGCGTAATTTGTGGGTAGTAAAACTTGTTGTGAATACTGTTCAGAAGTACACAAACTATGTTTTTGTAAAAAGTTCCTACAGCTTCCTTATGAGCAAAGATACAATTTCGTTTTAAGTAATAATATTTGCTTTAATTGTTTAGGTGGTAACCATTCAATTAAACAGTGCCAAAACCCAACTAATTGTAGAGTTTGTAAGAAAAGACACCATTCTTTATTACATCCCACTAGCGGTAAGGCTACTAACAGTGGTGACCAGGGAAATAGAGCTAGTACATCTGTTGAAAGTTCGGATGTCGATTGTGATAAAACAGCTATTGTTAGCTGTCTTTCTTCTGGAAACGTCATGGGGTTTAGACAAGTTTTATTAGCCACAGCGCTCATAAGGGCCAAGTCCACCACAGGAAACTTTCAAGTAGTGCGGGCCTTGGTTGATCAAGGTTCCCAAGCTTCATTTATAACTGAAGCTACAGTGCAGTACTTACGCTTAAAGCGTACTCCAGTAAAGAGCACGGTAACCGGACTAGGTGCCGACAGAGATATAGTATCAAAGTACGTAGTTACTCTTGATCTCAAATCATGCATAGACCATAACATCAAACTACAGGTTAAGGCCTATGTTCTAAAGACTATAACGTCTTACCTTCCAGACAAAAGAATAGAGTTAGCAAATTGGGTGGATTTGAGGGATTTGAAACTGGCTGATCCAGATTTCGCCACTCCTAATAAGATTAACCTATTATTGGGAGCTGATGTCTATGGTCAAATTATAAGGGACGGTGTAAAAAAGGCACCAACAGGACATCTTATAGCACAGTGCACAACTCTTGGTTGGATTCTTTCTGGTATTGTAGATAGAACAAAATTAAATAATAGTACACAAAAAATATCAGTGATGCACGCACAAGTAAATCAGAACGACATACTCAAGAAATTTTGGGAGTTAGAAGAACAAATTCCACCAAGTGCGAAAATATTTTCAGTAGAAGAACAAAAGTGCGAAGATCTTTTTGCAGCTACTACCACTCGAACATCTGATGGCAGATATGTGGTCAAACTGCCATTCAGAGATGAAGAGCCGGCATGTAAAGGCGGCAACTCACGTAATATCGCTGTAAAAAGATTAATATCTATGGAAAGAAAGTTAGAGAAAAATAAGGACCTAAAAGAAAAATACACAAAGGTTTTAAAGGAATACTTACATCTAAACCACATGAGACCTGTAAGCGAAGAAAAGAAAGAAAATGAAACTGTGTACTTACCCCATCACGCTGTCGTAAGAGAGGACAAACTCACAACCAAGGTTCGGATAGTGTTCGATGCGTCCTGTAAAAATGAGAACGGTGTTTCTTTGAACGATACGCTTATGGTAGGACCAACTTTACAATCCGACTTGCGCCACATTATACTGCGTTGGAGAGTATATCCCATTGGAGTCGTAGCTGACATTATAAAAATGTATCGTCAAGTAAGGGTGACCGAAAATGATGCCAAGTTTCAAAGGATAGTCTGGAGAGAGGGATCGGACAAGCAGATACAGGATTATGAATTAACCACCGTAACGTTCGGGACTGCATCAGCACCCTACTTGGCTGTAAAGGCGCTGAATCAAGTCGCTATTGATGAAGCGGAAACTTATCCCTTAGCAGCAAATAGAGTTCGGGAATCTTTCTATATGGACGATCTAATGACTGGGTGCTCTACAGTCGAAGATGGTAAAGAATTATATAGACAGATGAAGAATTTGTTAAAGAAGGGAGGTTTCGAACTACAGAAATGGAATAGCAATAGTCAAGAATTACTTACAGCAATAAATAAGCAGGAAGCGGAAGAAACAAAGAGCGAAAGAGCAAATAACAAGAACTTACCTGAAACCATTGTAGAGAACAGTCTAGAAAATAAAACCTATGAAGAAAAGAATATTAAACTAGATATAACTAAAATTTTAGGACTTACCTGGAACCGCAGTAACGATGTCTTCAAATATTCAGTACAGCTCGCTCCCACACCGGGACCTGAAACTAAACGAAACATAATATCAGAAATTGCTCGCCTATTTGACCCTCTGGGTTGGCTAGCACCTACCGTTATACTAGCAAAGGTATTTATACAAAGGCTATGGCTTTCAGGTGTAGGATGGGATGAAAAGGTTCCTGAAGATCTCATAAATGAATGGAGGACTTACCGTAATGAGTTGTCAAAACTTACGGAAGTTCGTATTCCAAGATGGCTTCAAATCAGACAAACTGATCGAAGCGTTGAGCTCCATGGATTCAGTGATGCTTCAGCAACCGCATACTCAGCTGTGGTTTATACAAGATCCGTCGATGCAAAAGGCGATATTCACGTTGCTCCTTTGATGGCGAGAACCAAGGTGGCTCCAATAAAACAAGTAAGCATCCCTCGGTTAGAGTTATGTGGTTCTGTGTTGTTGACTCGTCTATTGGCAGAAGTAGCAGAAGCAATGCACATTCCCAAAGAGAATGTTAGAGCGTGGACAGATTCCACCGTAGTGCTGTCTTGGTTGAACAGTCACCCAAGTAGGTGGAAAACTTTTGTGGGCAATCAAGTGTCCGAAATTCTTAGTACGCTGGATGCGTCACAATGGGCTCACGTTGCCACTAAACACAATCCAGCAGATTGTGCATCAAGAGGCATTAAGCCAAGTGCGCTGACTGAAAGCAAATTATGGTATTCAGGACCAAGTTTTCTTATGGATAAGCAAATTAGATATCACAGACCAAGGGATATGGACACTAATATAGAAAAGCGTATAAAGGTACATATTAGTGCTGTACCACAAGATTTTCCGTGGCACAAATTTTCTTCATTGAGAAGATTGTTAAGCCTAACCTAGCTAAGCAACATGTGCGAAAATGCGTGATATGCATCAAACATGCTGCCAAAGTAAGACACCAATTCATGGGATCTCTTCCAGCTGTCAGATGTACTCCTGCACGACCTTTTTTACACAGCGGCGTGGATTATGCTGGTCCAATAAATATAAGAACATCAAAGGGTCGTGGTTACCACGCTTATAAAGGTTACATTTGTGTATTTGTCTGTATGGTGACGCGCGCCATACATTTAGAAGCCGTCAGTGATTTGAGCACACAAGGCTTTTTAGCAGCTTTCAGACGATTCGTTTCGAGACGTGGCCATTGTTCTCAAATTTGGAGCGACAATGGCACCAACTTTGTTGGAGCTGCTCGAGAATTGAATGACCTTAAGTCAATTCAGCAATCGGTTGCTCAACAGGTTGAAGCTGAGGGGACCCAATGGCACTTTATACCACCGCATGCACCACATTTCGGAGGTTTGTGGGAAGCTGCGGTCAAATCTGCAAAGCACCACTTGAAAAGGGTGATTGGAGATTCAACCTTAACCTTTGAGGAGCTTAGCACGCTGCTCTATCAGATAGAGGCTTGTCTGAACTCCAGACCAATGACGGTTATTAATGGTGATGATTTATCTGATCCTATGCCTCTAACTCCTGGTCACTTCTTAATAGGCGAACCAATAATAAGTATTCCAGACGATAATTATGAACATACAAATAGAAGTTCACTAACTCGGTGGCAACTAGTCCAAAAAATGACACAGAATTTCTGGCGTCGGTGGTCACAAGAATACTTGTCATACTTGTTGCATAGATATAAATGGACTTACCAAGTTCCAGAACCTAATATCGGGGATGTAGTGTTAGTTAAGGAAAACGATTTACCACCATGTCGTTGGTTACTTGGTCGGATTATTGAAAAACATCCTGGTCCTGATCAAATAACCCGAGTAGTTACATTACGAACCAAATCATCAATAGTTAAAAGACCTACCTCTAAGATTTGTGTATTACCTGTTAGTACTTAGTTAGAAAGTATTTTTATTTTTTTTTTACTATTGTTAAACCAAATTGTTATTGTTATTATTTTATTTTATATTTGTATTTCTAAGATCTAATTGTTGTATTTATTATTTCAGAACAAAATTGTAAACAACACTCACTAAGGACAATAAAGGCGCGAGTTCACGGTGGGCGGTTTCCCATAATGAAGGACAATTATATTTTCAATATTGTCCTTGGTGGGCGGTATGTTAAGGTATGGTAGTTCACCTTTTCGATACTTGAGGGCGCTGTACAAAAGGTAAATCGCGATGTTGACGTGTAAAGCAATTAGATCATAGGCCACAAGAATATAATTTATTTTGTATATATATCTACGTGATAATATACCATAAGTACATACGTTGTGGTGTGTTTTATTAACTTATCCCATCGTAAGCCATTTCGGCAAGTAGTACAGTGCTAACCAAAACAATAAGTTAGTATAATATATTAATAGCATCTTCAATGATAACATAATTACTGTAAATTTCCTGATCTAAAGTGTTTATACCTGATTTATCTCAAAAGACATTGCTCTGCGCCCATACATTGTTCGCCCTGGAACCAAGAGCATTGGAAAATTATGTGTTTTATTGTCGAACATTAGTAAATTCCTATATGAACTTATTTTTATAGGGGACTAGCTGCAGAATCGATATATTTCAAAAAAAGTATCAGATTTTGAGGTTATAATCGAACCACGAATATTACGTTTTTTCATAGCTCGGAGTGATTTTTAACAAACTGAAAAGCGATGTCCTAAAACATTTAGCTATATTTATTACCTATCTAGATAATTTGGTATGCAGTTTTTGTTCTAAAGCCTCAGTGTATGTATGTAAGTACAACGTATTATATGTAAATGCATAGAACCTAGTTAATTTACCTGCGCACTTAGCATTGGTTTTGAAATGAGAGAAAATGTTTGTATGCATTAATGTAAAAATAAAAATGTATGTATCTATAGTGGCAGATAGCTTTAAGATGTTATCATGAGTATATACGGTACGGTAAGATACCTGGTTGGTTGGATAGGCTGGTTTCAAGCAACAAGTGTGTGCGTCTGGACTGCGCTGTTCAAACGCGTGACTATGAAACCAGCCTTTCCAATATATTACGTGGTAGAGCCATGCTGTAGTTATACTAATAGTATAGTTGTAACACGAATGGATCGGCTCGACCGGGGAAGGACCACGCTCTCACAGAATACCAGCGTAAAATAGCAGCTTAATGCTGCTGTTTCGTTTGGTGAGTGTAGAGAACCGGAGACCCATTTTACTGGAAATAAGGCATTCCATTTTAGTCCTCAGGGGTGACAACACATCTGCATTTTGATTCACTAACGAAGATAGATGTAGATGTCTATGGGCCACAGCAACCACTCACCATCAGGTGTACTGTGCTCGTTTGTCACCCTTATTCTATAAAAAAAAACTTAGTACCTAATTGGTAGTAAGTTGGTTTTACACCTACATTAACTTATTATGTTTGGATTACAAATAAAACACAGATTTAATTTCATGTTTATTGTTCCTCTTCTAAATTGGAAATTAAAATATTATCTAAAGACTGTGCAGGGATATCAATATTATTTTGGTGTCTTGCAAAGCTTAAGTACCAAATAATGGTCATAACATGGGCGCAGCAACCGATGGTTCTGCGCCCAACGATGCAATTACAGCAATATTGCAGAATTGCTTGTCGCCATATCAGCAACAAAATATGTTTTGTTGCTGATATGGCGGCTGTGAATTTTGCCCCGTAATAACCATGTGTTTTCAGAATAAATTAATTCTAATTCATTAATTAAATCCTGATTGACCTCCCTGCACACCTCAATAACATATGAACCATCACGTCTCACATGTTCACTGTAGTATGAGCGGGCTTGTTTTATTTGATATACACCCAATGGTATTAAAATCATGTCATTAAAATCCATTTGTGGAAAATGTAGAACATTTTCGTTATTGACAGTAATACTTTCAAACTGAGCCCGTCTTCTATTTAAATTATTTTGTTCTACAAAATCAGACAGTGAATTAGTGGTAAACATTTTTTCCTGTATTACAGAGATTATTACCCTAGCATCCTCTCTGTCTTCTAGAACCGGGTGAAACTTGTTTATTAATGCTGCTGCCACCTTAAAATCTTGCATCAAATGATTAGATGCTTTATTAAAATATTCCTAGCGCAGCAGCTTAAAATCTCGCTTAAAACGTCCATTGACTACTTCTACTACCCATCGACATAAGGTCACTTTAAGGGATTCGTTTGCATTTGCTGTACTCAATTGATATTCACCTGGTTCTATTGAGAGAGGATAATGAACCGAGTAGTTTAAGCTTTGTAAGAAGGAAATGTTGTCACGAAAGCCTCGGTCTAAAATCATTACATCACCTTCTCTAAAATATTGTCGTATAGGTTTTGAAGAATCATAAAATTCATCTTTTAAAATGTCAGCATCTGATTTTGTGGCTGCATAAGGGCCCAGTACATCAATTATATAGCCATCACAACATACTACAGTGAATGGTTTGACAAGGTTCCTATATTTATGAAGGGAATATGTTTTTTTTTGGTATGCATAATTGCTACTCTTCTGAACATAAATATATGTTCCATCCATAATAGTTATTGCCTTTCTATCCTCCATATTAGTCCCAGGATTTCCATACAAAGACTCAGGAATATAAAGATTTCTTGCTGCAACTTCTTCTCTGCTTATATGCTGTAACCCTAAATGTGTTGGCACAAAGCATTCCACCATAACCTCTCGTGCTTTATTAACAAGTCTTGAGAGAGTACTTCTTCCAATATTTAATAATGTAGAGATTCTATCATCTGAATCTCCTGTTCTGAGTTTCATTAAATAAGCGCCAAGTGATGTAGCACGTTTTTGGAAATCAGGGAGTTCTGCTTCGAGTTCTCTGAATTCATTTTTCGTGCGTCCCAGCCAATACCACACAAGGTGATCATCCATTTGCTCAATATTTTCAAAATCCAAAATATTGTTCTCATTTTTCAATAACTCGCAAAAGTCTTCTATGTGAACTGCCGTGAAACTTCGGTTAACATTTTCAACATTGAAGAGTTCTGACCATGACTGCCTTGCCAAATGCAATTCACATATACGACAATCTGGTGGTATATAATACTTATGATCTTTAAAGATCCTTGCCCTTAATACAAAAGGAACTACTCGCTGTGAGGTACTATTACATTGCAGAAATATACATCTGTTATGTGTATCTGATGCTCTAGAGTAATTTGGCAAGGTTATTCTTTCAATATGCTGTGAAACTGGATTAACTCCTGATATAGGTATTATTTCATTGACAGCTGTGGTGTCTGCTCTTTGGAAGCATCTATTACAAAGTAAATCTGATGTCTGAATCTAAAAAAAAAAAGTGGGTTACACATTGAATTTATAGCACAATAAATAAAACAGTAGATATTGCAAAATGTTCCATGACTAAAACTCACCAGAAAAAACATCTATAAACTAGACAAAATAGTATATCAGGTTACGGCTTTCAATTTTAAGTATACTAGCTTAATTTCTAGCAATAGTTAACCAATCATAAAAGTCTCTCACCTCTCGCGGTTGAACCCAATTTCGCACAACATCTAAAATGTGGCTGTTACTTTCTGCTTGTACAGAGTGACTTTGGATTCGTGCCACTGAACAACCACATACCATACAAATATGTTGGTGACCAATCATTGGTACATCCTGCAAACCTTGTGATGTGGAGGTCTCTCTATTAATAAATAATGTGTGACAAGCTTCACAGATGTAGTCATTAGCAGTCACCTGTAATATAAAAGCATGTTATAATTTGTTATTTTAAATATTATCTTCTGTGGAGAGTTATTATAAATATAAATAGTTTCATAAAGTAAGTAAAGGCTTACTATTTGTGGTGCAACTCGTTGCTGTATTTGCACAAGAATGGCACCATTATGAAGAATATGTCTTCTCTGTCTGTTGAAATGAATACCACAATTGGCAGATCTCGATTGATTGCTTGTTGTTGGAGTATTCCTTGATGAAGATGGTGCTGAATAATTCCTGGCAGCACGATCAGATCTTTGCCAACATGGATGACAAATATAATGAGATGCACGTATCTAAAAGAAAAAATAGCAACTCATATAAATAGTAACCACTACAAATGTAATGTTAAATATGACCCAATAATAATTTTCTTAAAATATTGTACCTCCAATGGCATAAGTCTTTCTATAATGATATTTCTGATATTCATATTATGTTGAGTGTCCGTTCTCATAGCAATTAGTTGATGTGAACGTGTACGAGGTCCCAACGTTTTATTGCAGAGTGCACAGCTTCTACCAACATTACTTGTCACTGAGGTGTTTATCATCTCTTGAGCTTGTGTCCAACATGTTGTGCATATGAGATCATAAGCTTGAATCTAAAAAAAAACATAGTTCACTTGCTTTTTTATAGAGTAATACCCAAATACTTCTATCAGTTTTTTTTTTCGAGAAGACTATAATTTCCAACATAGTGTGTAAGGTCAAGTACAGAAACTTATTTATGTAGTTAGTAGTAGTCTGAGAGAACGCAAACATAATCATATACATCACGGGACCCGGAATATGCAGACAGTAGAAATGTAATTACCACAACAGGTGCAATCCATTGTTGTATACAGTGACGAATCTGTTCATCTTCCAATAACATGGAACCACCAGCAGAGCCGCAATTCACACAAAATTCCATTTCGTATGCGTAAGTCCGTTTATGAATGCAATGTAATCGTTTGAGCGGTACACAGTTCCGAAAATCACAGCAAGGTAAGTCGTTTTTGGTAAGGAAATCAGAGTCCGTTAAAATAGCCTAGTCGTAATGTTCAATATATAGTTCCGAAAGTCACCAAATCACCGATACAATTACAAAGAGCAATCGACGCCAATGTAATTTTGACAGAGTGAGAGATGAAAGTTTAAAGTAGGTATGTTTGATGATCATCGATGTTCGATGAGTATCGATGTCAAAAATGAAAACATCGATGTTGCCGCATGTCAAACATCGAAACATTGATTTCAATAAACCCATAATCGATTATTGGGTACTTGCGAACACTGCGAATCCGCGAAATCAATATCAATTAAATCTTGCATCTCCTCTGAAGGTTTAAAATTTTAAATAATTCAGAATTCCTGAAGGCATCTCTAACCTAAAAAATATCATTGTGGTGTGTCAAACTTAATTGTCAAGTGTCACCTGTAATGTCAGTGTGGTCACTGCTTTAGCTTTATTTTGTAGTGTCGTTGTCGGTTGTCGCATAATAACTGTTCTACGTAAATTGATATTGAAGTTAATTAGTTGTTACTTTTTCCCTTACTGTGTAAAACCCATATAATTTTGAAACAATATGTAAGTATTTACACATATACAAAAACATCGATAATGGTCAACATCGATGTTTTGAGTAGGCTAAACATCGAACATCGATGTCATCATCGATGTTTCTGAAACATCGATCATCCCTACTTCAAAGTAGGCATGTCGATCTGAAATCGTTTAATCGATTGTTTATAGTAAAATAATTGATTTTTCAGATCGGTATAGATCTGTAAAATCCTTGTCCGATGTTCTGATATGTCCGACTTAGAACACTCCATCGATTCAATGAATCGATCCAAAAACCTCACGAATCGGTACATATTCAAGAACTAGCTATATTTCAAAAGATTCAAGAAGTACTTTTGCATAGTTGGAACATCTGTTCCTTGTGAAAGATTTTTTTCTGTTCTGTTCTGGGTTCTATCCCAGGGTCGGGCAAAGTATTATTAGGTTTTTATAACTTGAAGTTCCCAGTAGTAGCACGGAGTATGGATTTATGCCCGGTGTTTGGCAATACGCGCACCCCTTATTACATGTGACGTATAACATAACTGGTACCAATTGGCAGTACTACACACCTCTGCTAACTCCTTTTGGGAAATACAGGCGTGATGTTATACTTATTAATTTAATTATGTTTCTATAAAATTACCTGTATTTAGGGTAAATTATCATTTCTTTAAATTATAGTTTTTAATATTGTATATAATAAAAGAAAAAATATCACCAATAATGTTCTGTGTATATGTTAGGCATGTTTGAATATGTCATGATTGATCAAAAATCGATCTGTTAATGCTCAATTTAATCGAGAATCGATTCTAGTATGTTCGATTTGAATCAATTTGGAGATCTTTTTTTTTTAAGTAAAACGACATGCCTAAGTAAGAGCACAGGTGAGAGACTTAAAAGTTACTATTTAGTGACATCAAAAATAGGAGTGCCTAATACGAAACGATTCATCAATATTTCCAAAGATTTACTATATCCATACGTTACAAACAGTATTATATAAATCATCTTATGTCATACGATAATATTAATACCATAACAAGTATGACAATGTAGGATATTGTCATACTTGTACTTATAATAATACGTACGTCTCTACTTCTTCTATATGTATTAATATTAATAATAATATCTTTATTTAGTCTGCAATATAGCTCTCTTTGAATGATACATTTTCTGCCGACTTCCAAAAAGAAGCCGGTACTCAATTCGACTGTATGTTTTTTTTTTTTCGTTTTTTTTTTATGTGTGTTACCTCCGAACTTTTTTCTGGGTGAACCGATTTCGATGATTCTTTTTTTATTTGAAAGCTGGTACTTCTCGTGTGGTTCCATATGAATTTGATCAAGGTCAGACCAATAGTTTTTAAGATATTCTTAAATAACTTATATTGAAGTCGGCTGTACAAAATTTTTAATTTTAAATTATAATTAATGCAGTAACGATAAGTATATTTTTTTATATTAATTATCGTAAATTCGTAAGTTATCGTTTAGTAAGAAGAAAACGATCATTAGAAAATCCTGAATAACTACCTTTATGAATATCTTTCTTCAGCTTTATTCTAACTACGTATTTAAAATCGAGTATAACCTCATTCATTAGGTATAGTAGGCTTTTTAAATTATACTTTTAGGGAATAATATAAAAGAATATAAGAAACGGTAATTGAATGTTTATATTGTAACTTCTGTTTGCACCTTTATTCGAAATAAATTCAAAATATGATTCAGATTAAAACATATGCAGCAGTTCATTAAAAATTCAAAAAATCGATTACAATCGATTGGGCATCCCTAGTCATTTTTGACACCACATTATGTTTGGCGAAGATGGCGGCAATTAATGTTATTAGTCGAGTAGAATACTTTTTAATGTTTATTTCGGCATGCAGCTAGTCCGTGTTATAAAAGTATTTGCAACTTACATAACAAAATAGACAATTAATTATCGTGTATGTCCGATGTTTTTATTGCACAGGGCGATTTTTGACATTGTCCTTTACATACTAATAATATACTTAGTGATTAGCTGATTAGTTAATAAAGATATAAATCTACAATTATTATCAATAATAGTTTTAATATAGATTATAGTTTATAATTAATAGACCACGGCAACTAAACCGTGTGTGGTTTCTGCTGTAGGGCTAAAAAAATCATTTTGTTTTGTTTTATATATTTTGAATAAATGAAAAAAAAATTAATTGTTTCATTGTAGAATCATAATAGGTGCTTTACTAGCTATTTAGAACTTTGGAAAAGGTTGGAATTAAAACTGGATAATGTTTAATTGAGCATTATTTGTTATTTCTATCGTAAAATATAAAGTAGTTTGTAACAAGAAAACTTAAGCTAAGGGTGGCACGCCGTCCATTATGTCGTCTTGGGTCACATGGAAGCCAGATTTTTATTGTGTTGGCGTTACTGGATGCTACTTCATCATCACTTTCATCTTCGCTTGAGCTTCCGTCATCAGGTCGATCACATGGTAATTTTTTCGGTATTCTTCCTCAACACTTTTAACTTCACTGCACAATTTTCCCCATTCACCTTCTCCTATCATATTTACCTTTTCGTTCACTAGTTCAGTCATAAAACAATAGATATAAATAATTTTAGCTTTACTTAGCCGTAGTACTTTAGAACGCGACTGTACCCATGCGCAGACACTCCCTCCACTGAAATTTAATTTGCCAGCGACAATAGCATTAAAGGCGGCAATCACTATAAAACTTTCAAGTCATTTTTAATAATTTACGAACCTCTTTTTAAATTCAAAGTATTGGCCGGATTAAATACGAAAAGTCAATTAAAATTAAGTAAAAGTATTATTTTTAACATTAATTCTGATATCTCTTTCGATCATAATTGCAATTGATTTTAACTATTAAATTATTCAGTACCATTTCATTTCTATTTTCTTTTACAAAATCAAAGATAACGATGAAATAGTGTTTATAATTGTGTGAGTACAGAGAACCCAATTAGGTACGTTTATTAATTTCAATATTTTTTGTAGTAAAGAACTGTTTCTTGGGTCAGGGTACAATTGATTGTGTAATTGTATTAAAAAATGACAACCATAACTTTTAAATTCCATATAAAGACTAGTCGTAGTGATAAATAAATAAACGTTGGCGATGTCTTAACATACATAACGCTTTAACGGTGTCTGGAAAGTTCCAGTGCTTCAAGGACATTGCCTTATGTGCGCATTTGTTTTAGCGGAATAAATTAATAATTTTAGTTTTGTTACAGTTCCATGTTGACTGTCACGAGAGACAGTACAATTCTTTTGTTTATTAAATTATTCTTGTTATTTATTACTTAATGATATTATTCTTGTTATTGCGATTAAAGTTTCTTGTTTTGTTTTTATAATGCCTAACGCGTACGTTTATAGGGCTCGTGAATACGGCAACATGTTTATGTGCCTTGGAGATGCTCGCGGGAATGCTTCGCATGCTTTGCGAATTTACCGAGAGAAATTCCCGAACGCTCGACATCCAGCTGACTCTCGTTTGTGTAACTCGGTACTCGAGTGAAAATAAATTTTACTCGAGTCCGCTTGAACTCGAGTTACCGAGTCAACTTGACGCACCTTGTGGGTTCGGAGAGCACTAGATAGATGTCAGTTCACTAACCCACTAATTCTATCATCTAATCAACTAATTCACATAGTATAAGGCGCCGCGGGTGACGTCACTGGTTACATCGAAATTCAAACTTGTATCTTGGTATGTTGTAAACAAATATGAACTTAGTTTGATTTATAATATCACGATTGTGCTATCATTTTTGTTTATTTTTTTGTTACTTCCTATATTCCTGTTTCTTTGTAATATCAGTGATAACAATGATGCAACAAAACAAAAATCATCAGTGTGGCATTATTTAAAAAAAAATCGAGATGGAAGCAATGGAAGCGATATATATAAGAAGCAGTTTATAGATTTTGTAATACTACAGATATGAAAAAGAAGCATGGAAATACTACAAATAAATAAATATTTGTTTTTATTTCACATTGCCACATTTTACATTTTTAATAAAGGTACCTATTTAAAAATGCTTTAATCAATGTAATCGCTACTCTCAACTCGAGTAACTTCAATCGATGCAAGGACTGTAAATAGTCAGTTCGAATAGATCAAAAACTCAAGTACAACTAGAGTAACATGATAAACTATTATTAACTCGCCTTGTTCGAGTCACAAAATTCTACTTGAGTCGCATTTTTATCTTACGGTCAATGCAGTGTCTGTCTAGAATTTAGTGATTAACTCGACTTATTAATTCGAGCAATTTATTGAAATATTATGTAATATCACTAAACTGATTAAGTATAATTGTCATAAAGTTAGAGTGATATTATTTTATGAAGATTGTCTATACGCAAACCAAAAAATATATAATTTCGTATTAAGTTTAGTAATAATAATTATGTTGGATGGAGAACAAAATATAAAAGTAATTTGTAACAAACTGACACAGCTTTGTTCCGCCAATTCAAGTTGCATAACTCGAGTATTGTTCGACTCAAGTTAACTCGTATCGAGTTTCTCCCGAATTAGCACACCTCTACTACAATTTTTTCTTGATTCCGTTTAGATTTTCATACGATCTTTATGATAGTTACAATAATACATTGGAATCATTTTTTTGTATATAATACCATTGAATGTCGCGAAAATTTCTAGTGGGCCTAAAAACGATTGACTCCTTTACGCCGACCGCTTAGTATCTGAGATAGAACGACTCATTTACTCATCATATAGTATTCCATGAAATTAATTTTTATAGTCTTTGTGTGTATTTGACAATTAGCACCTATAAGACTACATAAGAAGTATAATAAAAAAATATTTTAAACATTAAACTTGTATAATAATACACATTCTTCAGTACAAATCTCCTTGGGATTGTGTGTGTGATGGATGTATTACAACAAAATGTACTTGGTTAAAGGGTTTACGTCCTAAAATTTTGTGTAAAGAGTACAATTAAGCTTATCAAATCGGACACCTACAATTCATTTATAAAACGGCAGTATGTAAAGCTTGATATTAATTTTATGCTTGTGTTTATAAGAGGAAATAATTCACAATTTTAAGCAAACTGACGTGACTCGGTTTAAAATATTACCTCCACATTTCGAATGCGCAACTCACCCAGAACAAGTCTACCAACGAGAGGATAAGGAACCGATTAATATAGTTGGTAATCGAATTCATGACTATACAACTGCTGCTCATTGACGAGCAATAGTAAAATAACGACGGTAGCATAAAGTTCTATTCGTTGGCAACATTCGAAAAAGATAAATGTTCTGCAACCGTTATTTACGATTGTTGTATTTCCTATTCTATTGATTTTAATTTTAGCAAAATCTTTACTCAACTAGCCTTGAAAAAGAGTTACGTTTTGAGATGAATGTGTGATCTTTTTACTTAACATAAAGAAGTGCTTAACCCAAGTGGTGGTATGTCGTGATGCAGCCTTTGATGGTAAATCGCACTATCTTAGCGTAACAAAAGCCTATTCACTCTTGCCTTGAAGAGGCTCAGATTGTATTAGGACGGAGAGATAAACGCCGGTAAATTAATCCACTCCTTTGCTGTACGCATTAAAAAGACGAAGGAAACTGTTTGTTTCTAATAAGTGGAATATCGACAACAAAGGGGCGAAGAACCACCGACCGCCTGGTTGTCCGATGGTGGAAAGATGAGGGAGGAATCACAGCGTGTAATTACTGCGCACACTCACCGAAATGCAATCTTGCTGCAATCTTGTCAGCTTCGAGCACAGGCGCAGAGTAGTCAGTCTCTCGGTATTCTATAGGATGCCTATAGAATACCGCAAGTTTTCTTGCGGCTGCTTTAGCTGGACTCAATGAACCGCCCATAGTTGAGGTTCGGAGAAAATTCAACCCCCAAAAGTAGTACATAGGGTCAGCGTGCTTTTTTTAGCAGTGAAAAGACACGCTTGTGTTTTGGAAGCGTTGGATCTCACGAGATTGGCATCGCCCAATTCGGAAAAATCCTGTAGTGTGAGTTTCACGCTCTCAACTATAGCCTCTCTTGTACATTATTTTTATTATAGAATAAGAGTGACAAACGAGTACACAGTCCACTTGATGATAAGTGAATACTGTGGCCCTTAGATATTCACATTTGTATCCTCGATTAAAACTCAAAATAGAGATGCGTTGTCACCCCTAAGTGTGACTAACATGTAATGCCTATTTTCCAATAAAAAAGATCTCCGGTTCTCTACACTCACCTTAAGAAACACAGCAGAATTAAACTGCTGTATTTTTTAAGAGCGTATTCCTTCTCCGGTCAAGTCAGCGCATTCGTGCTACAATCTTAATATAGCTGCTACATAGGTCTAACACGTGTAGAGTGAGTATGTATGTATGTTTCTATGTATGTTTGTATGCATGTAAGTATGTACGCAAATATTATAGCCTAAATCCATCCACTTCACCGGGGCGGTGTAAGAATATCAACTACCCTATATCGTCCATGGAGTACAAGGGACGGTATGGGGTAACTGGGAAAATGAAACTGGAGATGGGTAGTATATAAGGATCTTTCTAGCAACAACTACAAATAATAAAAACCACGGTTGGCAACCGCGTTTTTTTTCCAACTTCCAAGCTTGGTAATTATGACAAAAACCCTCCTATGAGGCAATCTATGTGGAAGGCCTATATTCAGCTGTGAACTTTATAGGCTGTAATAAATGGATGGAATGTCTAACTAAGTTACTAGGATAAGCGTATATTTAGTTGTATTCCTATTAACTTCTGAAGTGGCTACTTTTACAGTAATATTATCAACGCAAATAAAATACAGTGGTTTAATCACAGAGAGTAAGCTTAAAGTGCTTATGTTTAAAGTGATATACGACAGAAGACGCCTAGTGGATTCTAACTCATAAATGTATAAGTTTTCAGGTGCAGAACGTACCCTTAACTGTTAAACTGCTGACGTTTCATCATTATCATCATTATAGCCCTTCACAGGCCCACCGCTGAACATAGCTTTCTCCCAAGAAATGCCACAAAGCACGGTTCGGAGCCACTGCATCCATCGACTTCCTGCATATCTTACCAGGTCGCCACTCCATCTAATAGAGGGTCGTCATACACTTAGCCTGCTGTTATAAAGCTGCAACTCGAGAATCTTTTTTCCTCAACGGTTGTCGGTTTCGAGCTATATGGCCGACCATATGCCACTTCAGGTTACTAATCTGTTGGGTTATGTCGGTTACTCTGGTTCTACTTCGGATATCCTCATTACTATATTTATCACGCAGAGAAACCCCGAGCAAAGCTCTTCCCATAGCTCGTTTAGCGACCTTAAATTTTTTGATACGGCCAGCAGTGAGATCACATCAGGCAACACGCACTGGTTGTACAATCTCGTTTTGAGGTTTTGAGGTATACCTGACGAGAATATGTGTCGTAATTTCCCGAACGCTGCCCAGACTAGTTGAATCCGTCGATTGACCTCTCGGTCGAAGTTGGACTTACCTAGTCGGACTATTTGTCCCAGATAAACATACTCGTCAACAACTTCGAGCTTAGTGCTCCCCACAACTACCGGCATAGGTGTGAGATGTACATTAAACATGATCTTTGTTTTGTTCATGTTCATCTTAGGACATATCACATCATTGAGCATAGTGCTTAGGTCCTCCAGAATTTCTGCCATAAAGACTATATCGTCGACAAATCGAAGGTGAGTGACGTACTCGCCATTGATGTTAATACCGTATCCTTACTATTCCAGTAGCTTGAAAACGTCTTCCAATGCAGCGGTAAGCAATGAGTTTCGGGAATATAACATCACCCTGTCTTATACCACTCTGCAGTTGGATAGGTTTCGTACTCTGAACCTGGTGGTTCTGTACTCGGATAGCCATCGTAGCCCTACTGTACACATACTTCAGCACTTCGATGTACCGACAGTTAACTTGGCACAACTGAAGAGACCCAAATTTCGACGGAAACAAAGGCTTTCTTATAGTCCACATACGCAAGGCAAAGCGGCAGATTGTACTCTTCTGCCTTCTGTACAATTTGCCAAACGGTGTGTATGTGTTCTAACGGTGTCTATGTTACTAAAGCCTCTTTGGAAAACCGACTTGTTTGAGAAACTGGAAATCGTCGAGTCTACGCGCGAGACGCTTTGTAATGACTCTCGCAAACAGCACGTAGACGCAGCTCAGAGGATAAATCGGTCTGTAGTTCTTCAAGAGAACGTTGACGCCTTTCTTGAAGAACAAGACCACCGCACTTCTGCTCCACGCCTCCGTTATAGTGCCACCATGGAGGACGGAATTAAAAAGCTTCTGAAGGACTTCAAGTACTGGTCTTCCGTCTGCTTTCAGAAGCTCCGCTGTAATTTCTTCCTCACCCTGCGCCTTGCTGTTTTTAAGGTACTAGGAAGACAATCTTATCTCGCTTAAACTGACGTCCGGGATTTTATCGGAAAAGGCTTTGATAAGACTCGCTCTTGGATCGTTACTCACACTTGCGTGTGGCTCCAACGGTGAGGTGTACAGCTGCTCATGGAACCTGTCAATCTCACTCAAAATCACAGGTCTCCCAAAAACGATGCTGCTATACTTGGTCATCATCTATGACAGTCAGCTCTTTCTGGCAGACCGATCTCTGGCAAAGACTTTGGAGCATTAGTTTCACTCGAACGCTTCTTCAATACGTCAAATAGGTATGTTGTCAAATCTATTGAAGACTGCAGCTTCATTTCCCGTCTAACAGCCATGAGAGTAAGAATGCGATCGGAGAATTTTTGTGTTCTTCTACTGTGGGTCTTGTAGAATGTAGCTCTGGCTGCATGGACAGTTTCCACGAGCTTGGCATTCATAACTTCCACTGCATTGCAATTTTCTAGGTACTGAAAACGATTTTGTTACTTTAGCTGAAAGGTTTTGGGTTTTTGAATTAGAGCACGAGGGGGACGGAGCGTTGACTTTATTAGACAAGAACTCTATAACCTAACGTTTAGATTCAGTCTGCCTCTAACCACTGAGATAACTGAGATATTACTGAACAATTGTCGACTGGTCCTCATAATGAAGTCAATCTTTTATTTTTGGTCGAACATTCGGAGCTTCACCAGGTACACTTCCTGTGGGGCCGCTTCTGGAAAAAAGAGTTCATCATAAAGAGTCCCCCTTGGGTTCTGTTGTCCTGTTCTAAATTTTCCTACTTTCAGCTCACCGTTCTCTTTTGTGCCTAGTTTTTGAATGCTCCTATTAACACTGTATAGTGGGTTTTGGAGCAATGCATGGCTTTAGAGATATCCTCATATATTTCCTCCACCTCCTCATCAGGATATGCCGAGGTTGGTGTGTAAACCTATATGCAGCGAATACTGTTTAGTATTTTTGGGTATAAGGTTGGAAACCCTCGTCGGCACACTCTCAATTTTTACAACGTTGTTAACGAGAGACTTGTCGACGATAAATCCGACACCTCCTTGGAACGGATGGACACCCACCCTTTGATAGAACAACTTGCCGATTTCGAGGATTACCGTGTCCATCCCCCCTCTTCGGACCTCGAATAGTCCTATGATATTACATAGCAACTTGCATATCTCTTCTTATAGCTCCAGGCTCTCCTCGTCATTCCTCAGGGTGCGTGCGTTGTATGATGCCAGTTCGAGTCGTCATAGGTGGCTATCGAATCTCCACCGGAGATTCTTAGCACCCCCTGACCCGCCGTTACCATAGTCGCCACCGTAGCCAAGAAAAGCGGGACCGCCGGGGACTGGGGGCCGTCTTTTCGTAACTTTCATGGGGGTTTATTTTCCATAGATGCCAGGCTTGGCGAGCGGGTTGGCAACTGCAGTTTTTTATTGTAATACTGCTGTTATCAAGAAGATGCTGCTTCCCATCTCCTGCCTGTTTCCCTGTTTCTTACGATACCCATGGGAAAATATGGGGTAGTGGATATTCTTAACCGCCACTACACGGCACGGCACTACTGCTGCTAAAGGGTAATACATTAATTTAGTCGTTTCATTTATTTTCATAATAATTCACATCCTATTATATATCTAAGACCCTCTTTACTGGAAACGGGGCATTTCATCTTAATCCTCAGGGGTGGCAATGCATCTGCATTTTAATTCTTAATCGAGGGTAAATGTAGACGATAGACATCAATAGGTCACAACATCCACTTACCATTAGGTGTTATATATGTTTGTTGGTCACCTTCATTATTTAAAATCATCTCATGAAAACGTTTAAAATACCAGACCTTTATTAAATGAGATTGTGAGACCCAATTAAAACCGACTATTTTCCAATTTGTAGTTTTATTTTGATTCAATACACAGTATTGCCGTGGCTGAGAATCCAACACCATATTCACGTTTATTTCAAGGGTGTCTTTAGAGGCGACTATAGGAAACTCCATAAATTCAAATTCATTTAATTTCAGACAACAAAGATCCATGTGTTAGTATTACATTATCGCTTATAATCTAAGTGTTAGTACTTATAAAAAAATTAATTAAATTATATTATATTATATTAGAATTAAATTACATCAAATTAAAATCATATTATTTCAAATTAAATCAAATCAAATCAAAATAAAATTAGATTAAATTAAATTCTAATTTGCTTAAATTTAAAGATCTCATAAAATGCATGGTAGCATTAACCATCTTGTATATGTCGGATGTAAAATATCGAGAACGGCGACGAGAAATGCGAGACGTCTGTTACTACGCCCCAATTCCCTGTCAGTCTTATATTACAATTACATAATAATTATTTTAAGCTGACCATCTATAACAAATATATAACTTTATTAAATTTCACAATTATTGCTATTAAGCATAAATTAAATACATTTTGGAATATAATTAATAGAATCAGGCGTTACTTTGCGGAAATCCATTATATAAAAGCTTTTAGAAAAATTTACTTCGCAAATATCCGCGTTATAAAATAAAATGATGTGTCTTACCTAGTATGAAGAGCACCTCCCGCCCTCCCTTAATTGCGTGCACTATCCCCGTTACCACTTATCCCAGCACCGCTACTCCCAACACCATTACACTAGGCAAGACACACCACTGACGATAATACGACACGTGTTTCGCCTCTACACGAGGCATCCTCAGGTGATATAGACTCTACGGTGGCTAACCGCTAAGTGAGCGGCGAGCCAAAACAAATGCCTTTTATACAGACCGATGATGCAACCGCTCTCTACCTAAGGAGCGAGCGACTGCGTCATGCGATAAAACATGCGACCAATCACCGCTGGACTTACGCAGCCGTTTGTAAAATTAAAAACAAACCGCCGCGCAACGCCCACCCTCCAACCACGCAACCAATCGCCGATCACTGTGAGGGTGACAAACGACCATATTGTGAGGCTCTCTATTATTAGAGAGCAGCCTTGAAGATATTTAAGAGAGGTGAGTTAGTAACATTTGTTTGTTCATTCAGCAATGCAACGGTATTATTATTACTTTTTAATATTTCTAACAGTTCCAGCACACACAGCCGCAGCCCTTTATTACACGTATGTAAGACTTTGAAGGAGTGGTCGTTGGCTAGGTTGTGTCCAGTGTCCAAAAGATGTTTGGCAAAATGGGATTTATCGGGATTGCAATTCCTGTACGCGGCTAAATGCTCTTTATAACGTGTCTCGAAATTGCGACCAGTCCGGCCCACGTAAACGGCGTGGCATTCGTCACAAACAAGTTTGTAAACACCTGAATTTTGACGAATATCCAACTTATCTTTATTATTACAGATATTTCTAAGAGAATTGTTTGTTTTGAACGCCACATGAACGCCGTTTTGTCGAAGAGTATTAGGTACTTTTTCAGATATGGCGCCTAAGTAGGTCAAACTGCTCACATATCGATGAACACTTTTAGGTTGAACCGCGTACAGAGAGTTGCGAACAACATGCTTTCTCTTTATCTTCCACACTATCTAAGCTTCGTAAGCATCTCGAACTGCCATACGTTCCAACTCAAAAACGCAATAAGAGCAAAGTTTGCACAACACCTCCACACAGAACCACTTTTGCTTATCGGCATTATTTTGTTATAAGTTCCCATCTCTATAATATCGCAAATAAAGCTTTAAATATTTACCCCTTAACCCTAAAGCAGTGTAAAATTGTGACTCAGGATTGGTTACTGAATTTAGATTTCGACGAGATAGAAAATATTATTCGGATCAAAATCCGTAAATAAACATCTTAACACAAACTCTCTCTCACACACACACACAAACACACACACACACACACACGCGCACACGCACACGCACACATGCACGCGCACGCGCACGCGCACGCGCACGCGCACACGCACACGCACACGCACACGCACACGCACACGCACACGCACACGCACACGCGCACGCACACGCACACGCACACGCACACGCACACGCACACGCACACGCACACGCACACGCGCACGCGCACGCGCACGCGCACGCTCACGCACACGCACACGCACACGCACACGCACACGCACATGCACACGCACACGCACACGCACACGCACACGCACACGCACACGCACACGCACACACACACACACATCCAATTACTTATACACACCCGACAAACCTTACAAACTTAATACTCCCTCATGCATTCACGCTCCCCATATATAATTATACCATACACCAAACACACTTAGTGGTAATCTAGCTTAAATTCTATTTTGTTTTGTATCTACCGGCATGTTATAATTTTTATTTTAGCTTCAAAAGATTCTTAATATTATTTGTTAAGAAATATTGTAAAAGATCTTACCTATGTACTAAGTTATTATTTAATTCCCAGAGTGGAAGGCGCAGGCAGCCGTGGCACAGTTTATACTAGTACGGCTGCCGACGTTAACCTCTCAATGTAATTGATGGTAGTTTTTATTTAAATAGTGTAAGTCACGATGTAAAAAATTTGCTGTTTCTTTTTAATTAAATTGTTAATAAGATTTTTTGAAAAACCGTTAGAGACCGCTATTTGATAAATTATATTAAGTTCTTTTAAATAATTTTCTTTACTTAATGGGACAGTGAACAAACGGTTAATGTAACAATAAAAAGCGGCTACTTTATGTTGCCACGGATGACATGATGACGCGGGGATGACCGTGTCGGTGTGAGTTGGCTTTCTTGTTATTGTTAAGTCGAGAAAATTAAGGGAACAATCTTGTTCCAATTCAAGTTTAAATTTAATTTTGTCATGGACTCTATTTATTTTATTGAGGAAAACATCCAGTTGTCTCCTTGTGCCAGTCCAGCAAATAATTATGTCGTCTACATATCGATAGTTATATAAGATATTTTGATTGACAACTATATGTTGTTTTTCGAAATTATCCATGAAAATGTCCGCCATAAGGGGACTTAGAGGGGACCCCATAGCTAACCCTTATTTTTGTAGATAGAAACGGTTATTAAACCGGAAATCGTTTTGTTTCATACAGAGAGAGGTTAAGTTAAGAAGATGATTTGTTTCCCCGGGATGTAGACGACGTTTTTCAAAGAGATCAGCGAGTATACGCAAACAGTCAGGGGATGGGTCATTTGTGAAAAGACTATCAACGTCTAAAGATAACAATATTTATTTAGGAGGAATACGAATATCTTTAATTTTGGAAATGAGATCTAAGCCATTATTTAGGCTGTAAGTTGGGTTGAATCCAGATTTCTCTCGAAGGAGGAAGTTTAATTTTTTAGCAAGGAAATAAGCTGGTGCACCAATATATAATATACAAACTTGTTTGTGACGAATGCCACGCCGTTTACGTGGGTCGGACTGGTCGCAATTTCGAGACACGTTATAAAGAGCATTTAGCCGCGTACAGGAATTGCAATCCCGATAAATCCCATTTTGCCAAACATCTTTTGGACACTGGACACAACCTAGCCAACGAACACTCCTTCAAAGTCTTACATACGTGTAATAAAGGGCTGCGGCTGTGTGTGCTGGAACAGTTAGAAATATTAAAAAGTAATAATAATACCGTTGCATTGCTGAATGAACAAACAAATGTTACTAACTCACCTCTCTTAAATATCTTCAAGCCTGCTCTCTAATAATAGAGAGCCTCGCAATATGGTCGTTTGTCACCCTCACGGTGATCGGCGATTGGTTGCGTGGTTGAAGGGTGGGCGTTTGTTTTTAATTTTACAAACGGCTGCGTAAGTCCGGCGGTGATTGGTCGCATGTTTTATCGCATGACGCAGTCGCTCGCTCTTTAGGTAGAGAGCGGTTGCATCATCGGTCTATATAAAAGGCACTTGTTTTGGCTCGCCGCTCACTTAGCGGTTAGCCACCGTAGAGTCTATATCACCTGAGGATGCCTCGTGTAGAGGCGAAACACGTGTCGTATTATCGTTAGTGGTGTGTCTTGCCTAGTGTAGTGGTGTTGGGAGTAGCGGTGCTGGGATTAGTGGTGACGGGGATAGTGCACGCAATTGAGGGAGGGCGGGAGGTGCTCTTCATACTAGGTAAGACACATCATTTTATTTTATAACGCGGATATTTGCGAAGTAAATTTTTCTAAAAGCTTTTAAATACATTTTGGAATTTAAAAAAAATTCAAATGTGAGTAATGGGATATACGAGTAAAAAGGAGTTTTGCTGTTTTGATTATATCTAATATTTGGACTTTATATCGACAGAATATACTTTTAACTTTTAGGAAATTCAGATAAAACTGTAGAAATTATCATGGGTACCAACGTATCCATCCGTCCAAAAAGATTGTGAATGTTACTTTTATCTTTAAAAGCGGATTCTAAAAAGTACATTTTCTGTTAAAGAATCCTTCAAGTATCCCTTTGAGATATATATCCATTACTCGTATTGCAGAGTTTAGATAAAGTTTGCATGAAAAATTATAGAAATCTATTACTGTCGCAGAAATGCGTATGTCGGACTCGCTGGTTTTTATCATTTTCGTCGAAAGTGCTCCCGATAAATATTTTTTGGTAGGGAATATGTTATTTTATTATTTATTTTACGATACGCTCTTTTTTACAAGATGTCTCAATAATGAATTTTAATAGATTTGCCTGGCGCTAGTGGCTGTCCTGAGTGAAGGCGCATGGCATATGGCGGATTGCGGAGCAGATTTACACGTCGATATCTGTCCTTAGTGCACGCAGGAAAGTTGAAGCATGCGCACGTGTTTATTGTTGCGTTTATTTTACTTTGGTATTAAAAATGTCGATATTAAAACTCAAACGTTGACAATATTTAGAAAGAAGCAGTTTCTTTACCGATGATATATATATATATATATATTTTTTGTGAAAAAAAAAGGAAGCATAAAATTCTCTACAGAAAAAAGAAGCAGTGAATTCGTTAGACTATATGAAGTCCAGGGTGCCTGGACATCCAAATGAAAGACTTTTCACTACTGTGATAAAATCTTCAGCGAGGAAGTCTTCATTCAAACTAATTTAATATTTTACTTCACTATCCGCAAGTAAAAATCAAATTACGCGTATTGATGAGCGCATCCGCCAGTAGAGTGCGCCGTAAAATGTGCGTGCCCACTCACACTCCGGACAAGTTCAAACGTGTCGAACATTTGTTACATGAGCCGTTCATTCCGTCTGCGTGCTGCGCTGGCATTCAGGACATACACTTAGACTAGACACACATCCGGAATGCCTCGAAATGAATTCCGGCAAGCTGCCTCACACATATCATAAAAATTCAGATAAATCAGTAGTGTCGTGTTTCTCGGGTTAGGCACACGTCTTGAATATGAAGAAGAAAATTCATGACAAGCGCAATACCTCTGAGCTTCCACGGCTTCTGAACTGCCAATATTTTCAATACATTAGTAAAGCTTTTAGTTATAATAAAGATATTTAACATTTATATACACAAATTAATCGAACTTACTTTTGTATAAAAATATCGTAAAATAATACGCTAAATATTTTATTTAAGGCTGGAATAATAATGATTGGGGTGTAACTATCGTAACCGTAATAGTTAAGAAAAATAATCGAGGCCTGGAGGTATCGCAGCAAATATGTATTGTCGATTGTTTGCATAGCATTCAACACGATTTGTTCAATCAGATAACATGACTCCCTTGAGTGTTCTGAATCTTTAACATATCTTGCTCACTTCTTTTTTTCATATCTAAGTCTAACTGTGGAAAAAATGGGTGAATACAAGAAACCTTTCTTTATGTTTATACTTTACATACTCCAGGTTCGCTCCGCTAGCTAATGGATGAGGTTTGAGTGACTGCTGATTTTTGCGTTATTTGTGCGAGGATATTAGCTATTCATTTAACAAACTTTCTGCTTAGTTTAGAAAATTTAGAAAACGTTGGCAAAATATGCCAGCAAGATCCTGAAATGCCCCATATATAGAAAGGCTATAAAAGAAACTAAAAAAGAAGACTCAGGAAACGTGATTACATGATAATCCCTGAGATAATATCTATGTTCCGCAGTAGATTTACTCTTTAAAATATTTTATTCTCACGTTAGGATTTACGCTTCTTCCGCAATGAATTTTATATAAATTATAATCCGGACACAGAAAAATCATTTCAAAGCCATAACCCAACCTTTAGCCACTTGTTGATATTATTATAACTTTCTTAAGTTTATCTGGCCCGTGTAGTTGCGGGTAAGAATACCCACCACTCGATATATTCCCGTGGGTAACGTTAGATGCGAAATAAGGAAACAGAGACAAAAGATGGGCAGCAGCATCTTTATGATAACAGGAAATTACAATAAAAACTGCGGTTACCTACCAGCTCGCCAAGCGTGGCAAGTATGGCAAAATACTCCTCTAGAAAAAAGTTACAAAAGAAGCCCCCCAGTCCCAGGCGGCCCCGCTATTCCTGGATACGGTGGCAATAATTTTAATGGCGAGGCAGGGGTTGCTAAGATACTCCGGTGGAGGTTCGGTTGCCACCTAAGACAACTCTCTCTGACAACATACAACGCATGCACTCTAAGGACTGACGAGAAGATCCTGGAGCAGGAAGAAGAGATAGACAAGTAGACTTAGGGACATTTAAGAAAAGAAAAGAAGAAAAGTTTTCTCTTTTTTTAAAGGCCGTCAACACATGTGCAATTCGCCTGATGTTGCAGTTGTACATAGGCGGCGGTAGTCACTTAACATCACATTCGCATGCTCATTTGCCATTTCTTCTATAAACAATGATTGGCCACCTATTCCACCTGAAGGTTAGTTGTGATGAAGCCGAGGCCACTCTCTATTTCTCCATAATCAAAAGCAGTTTGTTGGGGAGCGTAGTATAGTATACACTCGTACCACCGGTACCGGTCCCATCACATGTGCACTCCAATGCTAGGCAATATATAAATTTATTTTTTTGAATAAATTGAATGCGTAATTTTTGGGCGATTATTTAGTTTCGTGTTTCCACATTTCATAGGTTCCCACAATATTTAACACTGCTGAACGCCTTCCCATAGATTGCCTATTTAATTGACAAGTGTTTCCCTACATAGAAAACGCTATTTATGGGTTAGCAATCGCAGTTTGTTATCAGGAAAATGCTGCTGCACATCCCTGCATTTAATTTCCCTCTGTCATCCCTCACGCCACCCACAGAAAGATATGGAATATTAAATTGTCTCAATTTATGTTGTGTCAAGTAATAGAACATATCATAAAATAATTTAGATACCATGTAAGCTGCGAAAGTGTAATTTATTAGGCCGGTTTGCACTTATTTCGCACAGTTATGGGTGAAAGTATTAAGAAAAACAGTAAGTCATATGTTATGACACTTTAATATGTTCTGCAAACATTTCTCACCAGGGAAACCGTGTAACTGAATACAAAGTTAACAATCATTATATTGTTATAAATTATGTTGTTTCTGTTAGAACTCCTTTTACGTACAAATAACTTACTCTATAATTCTTGATCAAAAGTTTCATACTACATAGTACTCGTACATTTATTTAACATGATTTCTTTTATAATCCCTTCTTTAAGTTCTGGAGACCTTTTTTACTAGAAACGGGACGTTCGATCTTAGTCCTCATGGTTCATCTGCATTTTGATTTTGAATCGAGGATAGATGTAGATGTATATATGGGCCACAGCAACCATTTACCATCAGGTGGACTGTGTGCTCGTTTGTCAGCCTTATTTCTATAAAAAAAGTTTCTTGTCTTTATGTCACCAACAGTACTAAAATATGTATGTATCCATAATGTACTGAACGAAGCCCAACTTATTATTTTTGGGTGTAATACTAGTTCACTTGAAAGAACTACAAAATGTTCAGCCCTTTTATAATCTGTAGGTTCGGCAATAAGCTCCATAATGCTCATAATTTATACCTTTATATCTACTACGAGTATCTTGCACATATAAAGTGTTCATGGATTTCAAGTTATGACCTATTTTTTCTTATATACATTACATACCAATTTCGCTTTTTTTTTAGTTATTTGTTAGTGTATGCCTATAATTTCTCTCTTTTACACGGGCGACCCCCAGAATAGCTTAGGACAATGGTGGTTTAGGGAAGGTTTGTTGCGGTCATGTATATGTTAGTGATGCACTGCCAGGAACTTATAGGTGGTTAAGGAACTAAAACCATTTTTTTACGGACTTTGCATGTGAATGATTTGATGTAGATTGTATTATTTTTAAAATCGATTTTTTTAATCTATTATGAATATAACTCCCTATGATTTGTTTGGAAAAATTGTCCTCTAGTTACCATCGTCCTATTTGGGCCCATTTTAGTCGCTATAGGCGTCAAAACGCGAAAACATTTAATAAATAAAAATGTCAATAAGGCCTCTTTTACTTTCAAGTATTGTGACAGGCAACTTCGGAACCCTACATTGTGCGTGGCCCAACAAGCACTTGGGCGGTTTGTTTTGGCTTCAATGATCTGATGTTTTGATTCTTTGTAAAAATCAAGGATTGCGCGACTGGTATTTGTAATACAGAATAGTTAAGTGATAAGCGCAGTAAGTAAGTTATTACCCTTTTTATTATTACCTTTAAAATATTTTACTTAAAAATATTTCAGTATTTCTGCCTAATGGTAAATTACGTTAATATTAGTAAGTGAATACTTAACTGGCTCTTGTAATAACTCAATTTAAACATTAATTATGTATTAGTATAGCTGTATGTTTTCCTTAAATAAAGAGAAAAAAGTGTTTTAAAATATACCAACGTCATATTTATTTACTTTCTTATTTTATTCAAAACGATGTATTTACATATAAAATGGAGTGATGAACTAGTAAGAAATGCAGGAAGTCGATGGATGTAGGTGGTTTAGGACCGTGCTTAGTAACATTCCTTAAGGAAGGGCTATGTTAAGCTATGGACTTGTGAAAGTCTGTAAATATAGCTAAATAACAATAGTTGTGAAAAAGATAAAACTATTCAAAAACCATGGCAAAAACATTCAATTTAAACTCGAAAACAAAGTTGGCATTACTCAGATTATTGCCTGTTAAATCTGGAAACTTACTTAACAAAAAATATTATTTACGCTTGATACATTTCTTTAAAGAGTAAGAACTTTGTTTTAGTAAACAAATTGAAAAATAATTTGAATTTAAAAGATAAGGCTTTGAATGTAGAGACTATTACCAAATAAAGGATTTTTTTAAAGGTTTATAAACATATTTACTGTAATAAATTATAATATTATAATATTATAACAGCTTATGGCATGGCATTGTGGCTTTTTTTATAGAATAGGGTGACAAACGAGCATACAGTCCACCTGATGGTAAGTGGTTACTGTGACCCATAGACATCTACATCTATCCTTAATAAAGCCTCAAGATGCAGATGCGTTGTCACCCGTGAGGACTAAGATGGAATGCCTCTTTTCCAGTAAAAAGGGTCTCCGGTTCTCTTCACTCACCTTACGAAACACAGCAGCGTTAAGCTGCTGTTTAACGCTGGTTTTCTGTGAGAGCGTGGTCCTCCCCCGGTCGAGGCGACCCATTCGTGCTACAACTATACTAGTAATATAGCTGCAGCATGGCTCTACCACGTAAAAATACTTGAATAACCACCACTTATTCAGCAGATCCAATTGTCAAGATTTCCAACCCAAAAAATAATGAAAAGACTGAACCTCTGCTAACGCCAAACTGCATACTGACCGTAGTAATTATTGGCTCTAATTTATTTTCATTTTTGTGAGACACGTGTGTTTTTGCTACAGGGAGAATTCGCCACAAGCAATACGCTGGGCAGACGAATTGACGATTGATTTGTTGCAGTACCAGGCAGTTTGATGCTGCTGATACTGCTTTGATCGGTCTGGGATATCTTTAACGAGTGACGCAAATGAGATGATACACCACCATCTACGCGGAGACGTGACATTTTTCTGGCATTTCGCCTCTCACGACACCAATGGGATGGAATTGGATAATTAATTCTCTACGCCGCTACGACGTGACATAAAAATCAGTTGATTTTATTATGCTTTATATTAGGTAAGTATCTATATATCTGACTGCCTCGTTGGTCTAATACTTATAAACGCGATTGCTGACCATAAGGCCAAAAATAATCTGGGTCTTACCATTGACAAATACTCAGTAGGCACCCGGAGTCAGGAATTTGGCAGTATCTCATCTCCGTGCATCGGAAAGCATGTAAAGCCGTTGGTCCTGCATCTGATCTCTCTCCGGTCGTGTCATTTTACCTTCCTAACGAACTATAAGAGTGAAGAAATAGAGAATGCACCTGCGGTTGCAGCATACACTTGAGTACTATAATCCTGTACTGCGTCGATGGCTAGTCTCCGTTGAGGCTGGCCGCTGTGCCCGAAATTCGGTCTGGAGGCCATTATTATAACTTTAGGTAAGAAACAAGTATTGCTATAAGCTCTGTTAACACTAAACAAGTTTGAACAATTTACCGCTATTTCACACATCATTCTTACGTACAGAGTACGTTGCGGTATAGGGCGTTAAAAGAAACATAATTTTAGTCATTGCTTTGTACAAAGTGAGTATGGAGCCGTCAGTCATTATTAAGACGCTTTCAAAGCTTGGTATCACCCATATGTTTGTGTAATACTTATCGACAGGTCCACAAACAATTTGTCAATCAAAGCCCATAGAAAATCGGGACAACACCATGCTGTTAGGATCAGATGGGCTGTGAACCTAAAACAGAAGATGGGCCTCTCTAACTTAACGTTTAGGTTCAGTGTGACTCTAAATATTCGGTGTTCACTACCAGTTTTCAACCTCGCGATCACTGAGTCATAACTGAACTGTTGTCGTCTGGTCGTCATAATGAAGTCAATCTTATTTTTTGTCGATTCGATGGGGCTCCACCAGGTCCACTTTCTGTGGCGCCGCATCTGGAAAAAAGAGTTCATGATTAAGAGTCTCTCTTTCTCCATAAAGTGGGCCAACTGCTGGACTCTTGGGTTAAGTTGCCCTATTCCGAATTTCCCTAGTTTCAGCTCAGCGTCCTCTGTTAAGCCTTGTTTTGCGTTGAAGTCTCCCATTAACACCGTATACTGGGTTTTGAAAGAATGAATGGCTCTAGAAATATCCCCATACATTTCTTCCACCTCCAAATCGAAATGTGCCATGGTTGGTGCGTTAACCTGTATGACCTTCTGCGAAAACCGTTTGGTGATTCTGAGGATAAAGTACGCAACCCTCTGCGACATACTCAATCTATCTTTTTTGTTGGTTTGAGAATAGAATAAACCATTGGCCCCACTCCGAGATAACGAACCCAAGAATAAAATATTTGTTTTTCTTACTTTAAGTAAACATTGTTTTACACTTATGATTGTCTATTTACACACAGCATTTTATTTTATAGAAGAAAAACGGCTAAAATAATGTCTTTTTCATGTGATTTATTATGTCAGTCTCATAGGATAGGGATCAAGCGGAGGCTAACACTGCAATAAATTACACACTTTTATTTCGTGACAATAATAAAGCAAAGAAATAAAATGTAATTTTATGTACCATCATCACTTTTTGATAAGCCATGCTGCAGCGTGTTATAGCTGCATACTGTTATATAATTTCGGGCTGTAGCAAGAATGGTTGGGTTTGGTTTTGGAAATATCTCAAAGAATACCAGTGTGAAATAGCAGAATAACACTTCTATTTTTCGCATGATGAATGATTAGAATCGAAGAACATTTTTATTGTAACAATGCATCTCATCTCAGTCTTCAGAAGTGATGAGAATATTTGAGCAGCAAGACAGGTTTTACAAATTCCGACTGTGTTCGAACGACCGGGCTAGATAACCATGAGAGACAACTGTAGTTAGAACTGATTATATCTGTCAAAAATGGACGAAATCATAATCTAGCATTCCTCTGTTTCTACCTCCAAAACTAACAGACTTTTTCAGGAATTATACAGCAACTACCGCATTTTGCAATAACCGGCCGAATTTGCATAGAATATTCAGAATAAGTAATACGAGTAAAGGCAAATGGTGAAGAAAAAATAAATAAAAAAAAAATCTCAAACGTTCTGTCTTTTTTATCTCTTAAATTCAAAATTCGTTCTAATGCATTATTTTAACTGATTTTATTGCGCACGCACACATTTGTGAACGTCGATCGGTAGACAAAAACGTTGTTGCCCATAAATTATATACAATTTGGGATAATTTCAAATTAAAGTAGAAGGCTTATTTACTCTTATCTTTTAAAAACTGCAGTAACGCTATATCTTTAGTTATATATTTAAACTTAAGTTTAAAATTTGGCTGCTCGTTGAAAAATAACCCTGTGCAAGCAGGTCTACGCTATTTTTGTATGTTTTTCTTATATTAACTATTTAATAGTAATAACAGTTAAAATTGCTGGATACCCTAGCGGTATCAGACATCCAGGAAACAAATTTTAACAAATTTTCTATTTGGATAATATTCGTAATTTTTGGAAGGTTACTTATTTTTAAAATAATTAATTTATAGAAAAAAAATAGGTACATGGCGGTTGTATATAGATTGCATCGTAAAAAAATATTTGCTCTTGTGTCATAACTCAGGGAGAAAACAAAGAAGTATGTTTATGTAGTGGCCTGGATAACCTCTTAATCTAAGATAGATATCGGTGTCTATGGGCCACATCATCCACTTCCAAACGGTCCACCCGTTCCACCTGTATAATTATGTAGCTCAATCCATGCTACGAACTTTCATTATATATGATTATCAAACTAATTCCACCTTATATATCTGTTTGTATTCACTTCGTCATCATCATCGTTGCAGCCTACCAAAGTACACTGCCGAAGATAGCCCTCACGACAGATGAACTCATCATATTTGGCATAGTTACCATGCTTTTTTTATAGGATAGGGTGACAAACGAGCACACAGTCCACCTGGTGGTAAGTGGTTGCTGTGGCCTATAGACATCTACATTTATCCTCGTTTGCGAATCAAAATGCAGATGCGTTGTCACCCGTGAGGACCAAGATAGAATGCCTCTTTTCCAGTAAAAGGGTCTCCGGTTCTCTACACTCACTATACGAAACACAGCAGCAAGCTTCTATTTGACGCTGGTATTCTGTGAAAGCGTGGTCCTTCCCCGGTCGAGCCGACCCATTCGTGCTACAACTGTACTACTAATATAGCTGCAGCATGGCTCTACCACGTAAAAAACTGCTTGGAAGACGGGCTGCCATTCTCAGTTTTTTTTATTATTTTCAGTTGTTATTAGGAAGATGCTGTTGCCCATCTTCACTAACTCATTCATTAACATTTTAATAATATAAAAGCTTTTAGAAAAATTTACTTACACCGCTACTCCCAACACCACTACACTAGGCAAGACACACCACTGACGATAATACGACACGTGTTTCGCCTCTACATGAGGCATCCTCAGGTGATATAGACTCTACGGTGGCTAACTGCTAAGCGGTCCAAATTAAGAGGAATTGCTACTTTGATAATTTTAGTAGCAAAATCCAACCATATGATGTAGTTATTTATTATTGGCGCAGGAAACATAAAATGTATAATATGGCAACATGAATATCGGTAAATATTAATTGCTTCCGTTTCCCTTTAATATCATTTATGTATTTCTATGACCTCACGACGATAGTCACAATCTTTTATACTGTAGTTGAAAATACTTTTACTATGCATTTAATATATAACTCTCTCAGCTTTTCATTTTCCCATCACTTGCTTATTCTGATCTACCTGTGCCCATGCCTGATGTAACGCTTATGAGCTTTAAAATCAGATACCGATTAGGACCTACTCTGTCAGAGACACACGTACATAATCATAATTATAGCCTATCAAAATACCATTGCTGAACATAGGCCTCCCCAAAAGAACGCTACAAACCACGGCACTGAGCCACCTGCACACATCGAGTTTCTGAATCTCTTACCAGGTCGTCACTTCATCTAGTAGGGCCTTACTCTCTTTCTAGTACGAGGCTGCTACTCAAGAACCTTTTTTCAACTTTTACTACACGGGCAAATTTATAATATAATTAGAATAAAAACCAGTAAAGAATTATCATCATTCATCATCATCATTACAGCCCTTCACAAGTCCACTGCTGAACATAGGCCTCCCCCAAAGAATGCCACAAAACACGGTCCTGAGCCACCTGCATCCATCGACTTCCTGCATGTCTTACCAGGTCGTCACTCCATCTCGTGGGGGGACGCCCTACACTTCGCCTACCGGTACGAGGCTGCCACTCGAGAACCTTTCTTCCCCATCGGTTGTCGGTTCTTCGAGCTATATGGCCGGCCCACTGCCACTTCAGCTTACTAATCCGTTGGGCTATGTCGGTCACTCTGGTTCTACTGCGGATATCCTCATTCCATAGCTCGCTGAGCGACCTTGAGCTTCCTCATACGGCCAGCAGTGAAGGACCACGTCTCAGTTCCGTAAGTCATCACTGGCAACACGCACTGGTTGTACAATTTCGTTTTAAGGTTTTGAGGTATGTCTGACGAGAAGATGTGTCGTAGCTTCCCGAACGCTGCCCAGCCGAGTTGAATCCGTCGATTGACCTCTCGGTCGAAGTTGGACTTACCCAGTCGGACTATTTGTCCCAGGTAAACATACTCGTCAACAACTTCGAGCTTAGTGTTCCCAACAACTATCGGCATAGGTGTGACATGGACATTAAACATGATCTTAGTTTTGTCCATGTTCATCTTAAGACCTATCCGTTGGGAAACACTATTGAGGTCATTGAGCATAGTGCTTAGGTCCTCCAGCGATTCTGCCATAAGGACTATATCGTCGGCAAATCGAAGGTGAGTGATGTACTCGCCATTGATGTTGATACCGTATCCTTTCCAGTCCAGAAGCTTGAAAACGTCTTCCAATGCAGCGGTGAAGAGTTTCGGGGATATGACGTCACCCTGTCTTACACCTCTCTGCAATTGGATAGGTTTCGTACTCTGGTTCTGTACTCGGATAGCCATCGTAGCCCTACTGTACAAGCACTTCAACACTTCGATATACCGACAGTCAACTTGGCACCGCTGAAGGGACTGCAGCACCGCCCAAATTTCGACGGAATCAAAGGCTTTCTCATAGTCCACATACGCCAGACATAGTGGCAAATTGTACTCTTCGGACTTCTGTACAACTTGCCGAAGGGTATGTATGTGGTCTATGGTGCTAAAGCCCTTTCGGAAACCGGCTTGTTCGGGAGGCTGGAAGTCGTCAAGTCTGCGCGCGAGACGATTCGTAATGACTCTCGAAAACAGCACGTAGACGCGGCTCAGAAGGGAAATCGGTCTGTAGTTCTTCAAGAGAGCGTTGTCACCTTTCTTGAAGAACAAGACCACCGCACTTCTGCTCCACACCTCCGGTGTAATGCCACCGTGGAGGACGGAATTAAAGAGCTTCTGAAGGACTTCAAGTACCGGTCTTCCACCCGCTTTCAGAAGCTCCGCTGTAATTCCATCCTCGCCTGGGGCCTTACCGTTTTTAAGGTGCTGGAGAGCCATCCTAATCTCGCTCAGACTGACATCCGGGATATCTTCGGAATAGTGTCGGATGAGACTCGCTCTTGGATCGTTACTCACACTTGCGTGTGGCTCCAACGATGATGTGTACAGCTGCCCATAGAACCTCTCAATCTCACTCAAAATCTCAGGTGTCCCGGAAACGATGCTGCCACATTCTGTCTTCAGCTTTGACAGTTGGCTCTTTCTGGCAGACAGATCTCTGGCAAAGACTTTGGAGCCTTGGTTCCGCTCGATCGCTTCTTCAATACGAGCTGTATTGAAGTTGCGTAAGTCCCGCCGCATGCATTTGGAGATCTGTCTGTTCAGATGCCTGTATGCTGTCAAGTCTGTTGAAGAATGTAGCTTCATCTCCCGTCTAACAGCCATGAGATTAAGAGTGTGATCGGAGAGTTTTTGTGTTCTTCTGCGGCGGGTCTTGCAGAACTTAGCTCCAACCGCATGGACAGTTTCCACGAGCTTGTCATTCATATCGTCCACTTCATTGCAGTCTTCTAGGCACTGAAAACGGTTTTGTAACTCGAGCTGAAAGGTTTCGAGACTTTGAAACAGAGCACGAGGGGGACGGAGCGTTGACTTCATTAGACGAGACCTCTCCAACTTAACGTTTAGGTTCAGTGTGCCTCTAACCATTCGGTGATCGCTACCAGTTTTCACCCTCGCGATCACGGAGACATCACTGAACAGTTGTCGTCTGTTCGTCATAATGAAGTCAATCTCATTTTTTGTGGAACCGTCGGGGCTCGACCAGGTCCACTTCCTGTGGGGCCGCTTCTGGAAGAAAGAGTTCATCATAAAGAGTCCCTCTTTCTCCATGAAGTCGGCCAGCTGCTGGCCCCTTGGGTTCCGTTGCCCTATTCCAAATTTCCCTACTTTCAGCTCACCGTTCTTTCTTGTGCCTAGTTTTGCATTGAAGTCTCCCATTAACACCGTATATTGGGTTTTGGAGGAATGCATGGCTCTAGAGATATCCTCATACATTTCCTCCACCTCCTCATCGGGGTGTGCCGAGGTTGGTGCGTAAACCTGTATGACCTTCAGCGAATACCGTTTGGTGATTCTGAGTATAAGGTACGCAACCCTCGTCGACACACTCCCGATTTTTACAACGTTGTTAACGAGAGACTTGTGGACGATAAATCCGACACCTCCTTGGGACAGATGGTCGCCCTCCCGGTGATAGAGCAAGTTGCCGGATTCGAGGATTACCGTGTCCTCCCCCTCTCTTCGGACTTCAGATAATCCTATAATATGCCAGCGCAACTTGTCTATCTCTTCTTCCAGCTCCACGATCTTCTCGTCAGTCCTCAGGGTGCGTGCGTTGTACGTTGCCAGGTCGAGTCGTCTAAGGTGGCAACCGAACCTCCACCGGAGATTCTTAGCACCCCCTGCCCCGCCGTTACCATGGTCGCCACCGTAGCCAGGAATAGCGGGGCCGCCGGGGACTGGGGGCCGTTTTTTTGTTGCTCTCATCATTGGGGGGTATTTGCCATAGTTGCCACGCTTGGCGAGCGGGTTGGCAACCGCAGTTTTTTTATTGTCATTTGGCTATTATCAGGAAGATGCTGCTGCCCATCTCCTGGCTGTTTCCCTTTGTCGCCTTTTACGACACCCACGGGAGGATATGGGGTAGTGGATATTCTTGACCGCCACTACACGGCAGAAAGTAAAGAATTATCGCGGGGAAGGAAAAGGGGAGAAAACCTGCGGATCTAGGGAAATTAAAAATATATTGTACAATTGTCAAGTCCACTTACAGGAGCAACGATACGGACTCTTTCTTGTACAGTGGAGTTTCAAGTACAACCGAGCCTTCGCCGTAGTTAATATTCCTTGCCGTTACCGTCACCTATTCAAGAATAAGTTCTAAACTACGCGAGTACGTGATACTAACGAAGCAAAAGTTACAGGAAAGTAAAAAAATAAATGTATGTCGAAGAATTCAACTGAGGATCCCGATTTTGATCTCGGAAATACATCAGGATAGCGTTAATTGTTAAAAATAATAAAAGTGTGAGAGCAGATGTTCAACTTACTCTTTTGCTTACGCAATCAATCATTATCAGTAATAAAACAAAGTAACGCACTTTACATGCAGCATAGTGACATTACAGTTCAACCACACCGTATTACGTCTCCGCCACAATCGCACACCAGTGTAACGTGAGGTACGTAATTACATTATAACACCAAAATATGTAAACCAACGGCAACACTGCTTATCTCAGTGTAACACAGGGCAGCCTCTCAGTAACACCAACCCTCCTTGCCTGCACAAGAAGAATTACAACAACGAACAGAAATTGGATAACAAGTGCGGAAAAACTTAAAAGAGGTAAGTCGAATAACAAACACAAAATTTGATAAACGAAATAGATTAAAAAATATAACATTGGCGACTAAGTAAAAATTTCAAGACCTAGTAGATCAGACGCCGATAATAAAGCTGTTATAAGTTCAGTTTGGCATATGAAGGGCATTATGTAATAGCAACCGTACCATTTGACAATGTATATGCCATAGCAATCTAAAGACAAATGAAATTAGAGGAAATTTCAATGCTATTCACTTAATAAAATATTTTAAATAATAATTCCATTTTGTATAAATTAGTGTATTTAAGTAAATACTGTAGCATAAAAGTGTCTTGTGAGTGGCGTTTGGAAATAAATATTAAGCTAATCGTCTAAAACTAATAAAGTTATGAGCAAGATATTTCTTAAATGATAAAACAACGTTATTAATAAAAAAACGAAAAATTGTAATCGTATAATATAGATCGTAAAAAATTTTGTAATAATTTTTATTAAATAAATATGGGGAGTTGGGTCAGGGTGAATGACATAATCACATTTATCCTGTATGGTAGCCATCTGATCTCAACAAATATTCAATTAGATTGTATGCACATAAAGGATAACATTATTGAAAAAATATTTCAAATATTTAAAGATAAGTTAATAAAACGAGAAGTCAACAATTGACTGAGAACTTTACTAACAACGTAATATAGAATAACTTGAACAAGGTAATAATCACATTGTGATGGATGTGGTTAAAGGGTGTTGGTGGTGGCCATTTCCTGTCGTAAGGTAACTTCCAAGAGATACCTAAAAGTACTAAGTTACTATACAAAGGCAACGTAAATAAGGGTCCTAATTGAGGAGATGACGCCATAAATTTATTAAACGGCTGTTTAAAACTTTAAAAAGATCAAAAAATGGTTAATATTCTAGCCACGTAAATTTGATATAATTTTATATATCTTATAGATATAGATTTTAAAGAAATAATTAAAGATAGAAGAGGGGGAGGGTTACACTCGGTTAAACATTTTACGTGGTAAAGCCACGCTACAGCTATATTATCGTTGAAGCACGAATGGGTTAACTCAATCGGGGAAAGACCATACACTCACACGTAATGCTGTAGCAGCATTACGTGTGAGTGTATGGAGTAGTGTAGCAGCTTAATGCTGCCGGGTGAGTATAGAGAATCCGAGACTCTTTTACTGAAAACGAGGTATTTCATCATAGTCCTCAGGGGTGACAACGCATTTGCATTTTGATTCTTTTCGATCTCGATCATCCATATTTATCTTCGATCTATCAAATGTAGATGTCAATGGGCCACAGCGTCCACTTACCATCAGGTGGACTGTGTGCACGTTTTACCCCCCATTCTATTTAAAAAATTGCAATAGACATATTTTATAAAATATTTTCGTTTTTTAGTTTTATATCATATTTTTTTCTTTCTAAAAATAATATTATTATTTTTTATTCTTTAAAAAATGTTATCTCCACACTAAAAAAAAGTTATCTCCACAATAAATTTCACAAAGATAAACATCCAGACCCGGAACAATTATTTGTAGGTTAAACACATACCTGTTCCGTGCGGGATTCGAACCCGCGGCCCTCAGCGCCGCAACTCATTGCTAAGCCACTGTGCCATGTATCCGTCCCATTCATTTTTATGAAGGTCTTTACCACTGCATCCATTGCTTCTCTTGATAAAGCCGGAAAGATATAACCACCATCGTAACACGCCACAGTAAATCCGAAAGGTATTTAAATCTCTTTGTTTGATTCTTATTAAGGTACCCGCAAGTACATTTGGTGTTCCTAACGTACCCAAATATGATAAAAAATGTCGAAAGAAATATTGAAAAGAGGTAAATGAGTTATAGTATGAATTCAGTGAAAACATGTTCGAGTCTTTTTTATAATTGATAGCTCATGTGAAGTATGACTTACGTAATATCAAATGATATGAAAATACACACACAAAATAATGTAGTCCATACGTTTTAAAGTTTGAAATGTTTAAGCGATGTATCAAACAAAAATGTTTAACTTTAACGTGCTATGAATTAAAAACACTAAGTAGTATTTTTGTGTTCTAATGTGTTGATAAGTTTTACATTTTACTCAGGAAATTATGTAGTCGATAAAATTAAGATTTATGTTGACGGCTTAGTGGAAGGCGTGATGCTGTGGCGCTCGCTCTTCAATGGAGGTATGCTGTCAACGTATGACGCCACGGACATATTAATTGCCGGTGCTATCGATCACCATTTGATACATGGGGAAAGTAAATTTATCCTAAACATTGTCTCAAAAATATTTTGAAGAATAGGTGTTTGACTTTTCGTGTGCGTGTGCGTGCGCATGTGTGTGTGCGAGTGCGTGTTCGTGTGCGTGTTCGTGTGCGTGCAGTGTACGTGTGCGTGTGCGTGTGCGTGTGCGTGTGCGTGTGCGTGTACGTGTGCGTGTGCGTGTGCGTGTGCGGGTGCGTGTGCGTGTGCGTGTGCATGTGCGTGTGCAAAGGCGTGGGCGTGTGCGTGTGCGTGTGCGAGTGCGTGTGCGTGTGCGTGTGCGTGAGCGTGTGCGTGTGCGTGAGCGTGCGCGTGTGCGTGTGCGTGTGTGTGTGTGCGTGTGCGCTTGCGTGTGTGTGTGCGGGTGCGGGTGCGTGTGCGTGTGCGTGTGCGTGTGCTGGTGCGTTAGTGTGTGCGTGTGCGTGTGCGTGTGCGTGTGCGTGTGCGTGGGTGTGTGCGTGTGCGTGTGCGTGTGCGTGTGCGTGTGCGTGTGCGTGTGCGTGTGCGTGTGCGTGTGCGTGTGCGTGTGCGTGTGCGTGTGCGTGAGCATGTGCGTGTGCGTGTGCGTATGCGTGTTCGTATGCGTGCACGCGCGCGTGCGCCTACGCGTGCGCGTGTGTTTTTGTGTGCGTATGCGTGTGCGTGCGTGTGTGTGTGTGTGTGTGTGTGTGTGTACTTACGTGCGCATGTAGTAAGTTATACTTCTTCAGCGTAACAAAACAAAAAAATTTTAGAGACCATTAACCACTGAAGTTGTCGATTTTATATGTCAGTGTGCGCGTGTGTTACGATAGGCGTAACAACTTTATGGTGTCATTTTTAGGAGTCGGTGTGCGCGCGTATCGTAAAAAATTCACTCTCATCATTTTTCCCGAACGTCCCAAAAGAAGTATACCTTCAAAATATCAAAACTCAAGAGCTAAATTATTAACAATAGTACAATCTACCAGAAATGTCATTCGGATTCACGATCTTACGTTTCGTTGGATTTCTAAGCCGTTGTTAGTTTTAAATTAATTTTTTGCTTCAGAATAATAGAAGATTCAGAAGAATAAGTATTATTCTCTTTTTTCATAGACAAAAGTAGTTTTTGCAAGGATTGACCAAGGATTTTTATAGCAGTGATTTTAATTTCACAGGAAAGCTTTTGTATTATTGTTTTTACATTCCAAGGCGTGCAGTGTACTTAATTTATATAATGCCATGAATAGACGAAGTTGACAATTAGAATATTTGTGCTAACGTCTTGATAAGCTGCATCTATTTGTGAAGATAAAGCTATTTTTCTTAAGTTTTCTATGCTCCGCTAAACTTTTCCTAGCATTTTGCTTAGGGTTTAAAATATCCTCAAATCTGAACTTCGAGCGATTCATTGAGTGCAAGGCCAAAGCAGCTGATAGGAAGCTGAGAGTCCTTGCAAAGGTGTGGCGATACTTCACGCCGGGACAGCTGCTTACTTTATATAAAGCGCAAGTCCGGTCGTGCATGAAGTATTGCTGCCATATATCGGCTGCTGCTGCCCAGCACCAGCCCACATATGGCAGCCACCTAGGAGCTTTGGATTCAATAGAAAGGCGTGATAAGATCTTATTGGTGACTCGAATTTAGTCAAAAGCAATCTTACCAGCCTCGAACATAGACACAAAGTAGCCAGCTTTTTGGTTTTCTACTGAATGCATTTCGGAGTATCCGCAGGAATTGCATAATTTAATTCCTCTCTCTCCATTCCACAATCAGACAACCAGACGTTTGACCAGTATTCATTCCCACTTTCGTTGTTGACTTACCACGCATTCAACCAAACGGTTCGCTACATCGTTTATCATGCGTCCAGCAAAGGAGTGCAATAAGATGCCAGCATCTGTCTTTCCATCCGATTACAGTGTGAGGATCTTCAAGGTGTAACGTACCCCTGTTTAAAATCTACGAGTATATCTATAAGATACTTAAAATATATCAAATTTACGTGAACAATATATTAACCATATTTTGATCTTTCTAAAGGTTTAAATGTAGTACGTTTAATAAAATTATGGCTTGATCGTCTTAGCTAGGACCCTTATTTACATTGTGTTTGTACAAATATAATATAAGTATAATCCCTTTCCACTTGGAAAAGGCTCAAAATATTTATATCAAATACCAGATACAAGGGCTTTGCTCTCCCACATTTAAAAAAAATGTGGGGGAGGCACACGGCTCCACACACACCGTGTGCGGTCAGCGCCAACCAATTAACGAGCTCTCCATGAAGGAAACGTTAAGTTGGAAAGTGAACCGTAGTCCACAGCAAAATAACTGGCAAACCAGTAAAAGAGGGCTTGGCCCCTTGGTAGTACGTAAGCACATCGATGTATGTGAAGTCGCGCATATCAATGCGTGTAAACACCATACAGAATACTATCAAATCCAGCTACAGTGAATGTAAGTCACACAGATTAGACAACAATAGGCACACTGGCCATAAGAAGCCCTCTGTGAGCGCCACTACCTGCCAGACCGCCGTTACTGCAGACGTGAAGTAAGAGTAAGGCATCACCACCAATTGCATGATCAGCATGGCCAATTGGCCGCAGAGCGTGTCATGTCAACTCACTACCAACGAATACAATGGCAAATATAGCCAATAGGCAGTTATAAGATAATAGTAATAATTCGCCATCAGTTGAGTATACGCTATTTCGATCATGTTTATCTCACCCACCAACAAGTTGCCTTGAATCATTCAAAAGTGGGAACTTTACTAAGATATATTATTATGTTGTTTATAAAACATTATGGAGGTCAGACAGTCTGCAGCCCCGTAATGAAGGGTTCGGCTTGGGTAAAGCTACTTAGGTTGTGAGTCAAACCAAGATGCAGAGAGCGCCATTGAGAATAGACTCACCAAACAATTATCGCAGAGACGCAATGCTACAAAACGCAACAAGCATCAATACGACTATCGTCGGTTTACATCATTACAAGTTCCCCCATAGAGTCCCAGCAGATACCACCACTCGCATACCTCCATCGACCAAAATCACAAGATGCGTCGAATCAGGTCCAGCACACCCACAGATCCGCATTTAGCAGTAAGCATCAATGCAACTATCATACGGATAGCGCCCCCTTACAACACACCCACATGATCCCTATCGACTTTGGTAGCAAAATTGATAATGTTGTTAACAAAAACTCCACGTATTAAGCGCTATTCCACTAAGATATGGAGTTGAGTATGCTTGCTGCACTTAAGTGTACTACCAAACACACTCACCCTAATCCGAGAGATCATAACGCTATGCGCTAAGACGCTGCCCACAAACAGTAGGGAAGTGCGGTGTCCACGGGCAAGTCACATTGCTACAGCATACTCGCTTACCACCGGCACTAAGATGATACGTCTAGGACACATCGGTTAGCGAGTCCAAGTTTACCTTGGTCTCGGACGCTATGAAGCAATCTATACGCCACTATAATATTCCTTTTCAAGTCCCATTTCTTTCAATATATGCTTTTACATATTTGAGACCTTTCACATATTTGCTTTATTTCATAGACCTTACTATTATGTGTCTTATACATATGGGACTTCAATCACAGACTAAATAATAGTACTACGTACAGAAGTTGCACTATTTTGATGCTTGCCGACGTTTTAATAACCTGCACAGTTATTATTAATCAGATAAATCGCGCACGCAAGCTAAATAAAACTTTATCGCTGCGCGCGAGTGTCCGTATTACTTTGCATCTTTTCTCCTTACTACGTCACAACAGACTTTCCGTGGTTGCTAAGGGCTGTTAATAAAGGGTAAAAAAATACATTGTGAAATGGTAAGTTACTTAGGTAAAGTACCTATGCTGACTATAGTCGACGATATTATCTACTATGTGAGTTCTATGATGCCCAGCGCATGCAACTTGCAAGGCCATTCGTTGGGTATTGAGATGCTTGGTTCGTATAGGTAGATAGCGTAAAAAACAAATAAACCCGAAATACGATTCCTAACAGAAATATGATCGTAATCTACTTAATTGAAAATCCTGTAAAGAAAGTTTTAATTTCAGTATTTTGTGCTATTATAATTTAAAATATTTTAATTACAAAGACGAGTATAGGTATGTAAGTAGGTACTTGGATAGTGAAGTAAATTTCAACTAAGTTTAGTAATGTATTACTTCTGTAGTTAAATTATTACTTAATTATTTTTACGCAAAAATTAAATAAATTTGCCTTTCATAGTTAAATTATTACTTAATTATTTTTTCGCTATAAGTACCTATCTAACAAAAAATTAAATATATTTACCTTTCATTATCCTTCGGTAACTCAAAAAATGATATATCTAAAAAATCTGAATACTTTTAATTGCTCATTAAGCATCCAACCTCGCAACAATTATAGTAGGAACGACGTTTTGCCATTATAATTTATCAAATAGATAGGTAATATACATATATATTATTCTTAAATTACATTAAAACGTTATCTACAATACTTATTTACTCATACTTTTATTCTACAATTAAATATACTAAACACTAAACAAAAACTAATTAGACAAGTATTTCAACAAGTAATTACAAAAAATTATTTACGTAAACAGCGTTAAAAAAAACTTTAACATACAATCGCCTAGAGCGCGCTAGCCCCGATTGCGATCTACCCCTGGGCACAGAGTTAAGGAGACCAGAGGGGAAGCTTTCTAAGAACGTCGAAAATCTATACCTATTCTGATAGGGTTATGCATGTGAAAATTTTAAGGAAAGAATAAAATTCATATTGTATAAAATAACATGTGTATTAATTGTAACTTAAGTTTATATAATAACATGTCTGTTATGCTTAAAATTGAAACTGCAAAAATTGTATATTTTGCTTATTTTCATGCTTAGTTTCACATTACATATACATATCTTTATTTCTATCAATATCATTTTCGTAAGACAACGTATTCATGAGTACAAAAAATCAAAAAATCAGAAATTAGAATGACTGTAATGATGGTAGTGGGCAGTGGCGGTGTTGATACACCACCACCACCAATGATACTACCAGCATCACCACAATCACTGACACAAACACCAGCACGTACAGCACCACCATCCACCGCTACCAACACCGCACGATCAGCACCACCGTCCACCATAACCATCACCAGCAGTACTACCACTAACACAAACTGCACCACTGTCTGGCTATTGTAGTATTTTCTCTCGAATTTTTCATACACAGTATGTCCAATTTAGGTATTTAGCTTATACGAACACTACTTATCTAATATAAATATATACTTATAAATCTATAATGTCTTATTTTATAGTACACGTTCTCTAAACTTAACTATAATTGTATAAAAAAAATAGATTTATTGATTATAGATCAATAAAACTTTTATTTTTTTGTCACGAAATATTATTCGTCTATTTATTTCAATGCGCGTGACCAGCCCTTTCATTCACACTCTGACTGAGCCGGCGCAAACCGGTTTGTACCCTGACGGAGCGTCGGTGAACCTGTCGGTGAGAGCTCACGCACACATCGCTGTGCTATGTGTGGGTGTACTCGTAGCGGAACGTTTGTATGAAGCTCCGCCTCTGGTCGGTTTCTTTATTCATGTGCCCTGGGACAGCTCGCGATTGTAGGTAATTATTTCACGCAGGTGGTAAGAGTGAGAGAAGCCTGCTTCAAGTCATAACTCTACTATCGTAATGCTTATACATCATAGAGACCTTCTATATGAATGCTTTAGTTTCATACACCTTACTATCATAAGTCCCTAATATATAGTCCTACAATGTACATCAGTACTAGTAGCATATATATATGGGGTGGTCGGTCATATATATATATATGTGCAACCTTGGGTATGTGTTTCTGGCAAAGCCTTTCATATAAGCAAACAAAACATGAACACCCTCATTATCTTAAAAAAATTCCGAGTAATAAAATAACGCCCTCATGAACTTTGAAATTTTTTTTAATAATACAAGATCAACTTCCTTAACTTGTTCATTTCAATAATTTTGACCCATTTTTATCAATTATATTACAAATGTTATTTATCTTTATTATTTATATATGAACAACTTGTACTTTGTTGTATTATTTATATTTAATACATTTTGAATATTTTAAACAGAATTTTAATAAATTTATAGTCTGAGAGCTGGCGACGAATTTTTAGAAGGTCATTTGGGCAAGTTGAAAGTGTGAAAAAATATAATTTCGTCAATTGGTCACACCAACATGTTCTAATTTGATAATAAAACCTATATAGCTTTAAAGCTATGTTTATGAAAATAAAAAAAGTTTTTGTTTCATCCAAATTGGTACAGAAATACGAAAGTTATAACGTTTTGAAGTTTCGCAGTTTTTTTTTAATTTTTACACACAATCCAACAGAGCGAACGCGCAGTAGGTACTTACTAAGTTCAGTACTAACCGCGCGCTCGGAAGTATACAGTTGCTTATCTACATATTATATCCAATGTCAGAGTTAATGTCCGGTTGACTGTATTAGATAATATAATACTTATAAGAAACCCAATAACTATATAATAATTTTGAACTAATAATTTATGAATGATGTATTCTAATATGAATTATCTAATCCAATGTATTCAATATTATTTAAGATGACTAACTTTATCTAATAATCTAATCTATTATTATGAATAATGTAATCAATGAACTATTAATAATATTAGACATTTGTATTCCCATGAGGCTGATCACATACTGAACTTTATTTGTGTTTAAATAAGACATTTTTGTAAACTGTGAATCACAAATGAACTATTTGATTTGATTTATAAACTAAAGTATTGAACATTTAGCTTTTATATGATTATATTTATATGTATAGTCACGGTGTGTAGTGTTGTATAAAAAGACAGTCAGATAATCTGTCAAAAGTGGATATTTTTATGGTTGTGCAGAATTTTTTAGAAAATTATGATTTTTTTATCATCAGATATGCATGGAATAAAGGTAAGATACTCGTAATAATAAAAAATTACGAAAAGTATACAGCTATTCCATTGATTAGTAATAAGGCAGTAATACATAGGTAGATATTAACTGACCGAACCATGAAGTTGCACATGATTTACAACGACATAAAATGAAAAAACTTACTTAAACTTACTAATGCTGTAAGTATTAATCAACTCGTACCGTTATTTAGTACCTAGCGATACGTGAAGAAATTTTGTTGGTTACGTAGTTGGTCAGTGGTTGCAGACATATGGTCCTAGTTTTACTTTGACTTACTTTTGAATAAACTGATTGCGGTATTACGTTGGTCCAATGAAGCGCTGGTTTTCAGGCACTCCTTCCTCCCTGAGATGTTATATGGGTATAATGAGAATTGCGGGTGTGCCAATCACCATATAGTGTTGAAACATAATATAGGTCACTATAGTTAAGGCGCAGAGTTGTGTATATAATAAAAATAATCATAGTAAGTAGTAATTAAATACTAGACACGTAATTGCCTATATAATAAATTATTATTGCGCACACCTCACCATTTATAATCAATTCATTATTAAAGAGCATCATGCAAAAATTTAGAAAACATTTAGTCAATTTCTAAGCCAGAATCACTATAAAACTGTCTTACATTGTTCACAATATTAAGAGTTCTTCTTCTTCTTTTAAATTATGGCTTCTGTTGATAGAATAGGTCACACCAACATGTTCTAATTTGAAAATAAAACCTATATAGCTTTAAAGCTATGTTTATGAAAATAACAATAGTTTTTGTTTCATCCAAATTGGTGTAGAAATACGAAAGTTATTGTTAAGGCGTGCAGCTGCCTATCCAAGAGTAGGATCTTCCCGGCCCATGAAGGAAGATCCCACAAGCAGATGCAGGTCGGGCCTCCTAAAGCCACAGTGGAAAATCTCTAATTACAATAAACAATAAGGGGGAGCGTTCTATCCTACTGCCATTCAACAGGCAGAATATTAAAACCGAGCTTACTTACCTATATTCAAGGCGACTGGTCCGTCAGGGTTCGGTCAGGTCGCATGTGGTTGCCGTCGGCAGCAGCTCGGACTTTAGCACCGCTCCAAATTGTGGTAATCTTCCGCGGAGTCGTCCACAGTCACTTTCTTCGTTCGTCACGAGGACAGCCCTTAACTTTATCGTACAATTAACTAACTTCCAGAAGCCACTAACTCTAATTTGTTATAAAGCGTAACACCCAACACAAATACAGAATGTCGGTTCATACGAAATCCCGTTACTATAAGCAAAAACGTAACACAGCGCACGAACACGAATGTCCGGATCAAAGTTCACTACCGTTTCGCGTGGCAACAATTATTTCTAGAATATCAAATGCCGCAGTAGTAACTAATATAGTCGAATACCCTTATACAGATTCTGAGTTAGACACAACAAGTCCCGGGAAAAGCTCTCAAACAAGGAATGCGCGATACGAATGCTAGACAATATATTTACTAGACGCACCTAAACTATTCCGCGTTCCCGCACAAAAAAATGACAGCGTGCTGTCCCAAGCACAGCTGGCAAACGACTCCTGCGCTCGTGTGCCCTCGCTACACCGCTCGACCGAACGTCAAAACCGGTATGGCGCTGAGCCGAGCGCCCCCTGGCGTCAGATTCCGAATCCAGCGTTCGGGCGTGAACAGTTATAACGTTTTGAAGTTTCGCAATTTTTTTAATTTTTACCCGCTCGTTCTCTGTGACATGACGTCACAATCCGACAGAGCGAATGCGCAGTAGGTACTTGCTAAGTTCAGTACTAACCACGAGCTCGGAAGTATACGGTCGTTTACCTACATAATATTATATCAAATGTCAAAGTTATTGTCTAGTTGACTGTATTAGATGATATTATACTTATAATAAACCCAACAACTATATAATAATTTTGAACTAATAATTTATGAATGATCTATTCTAATATGAATAATCTAATCTAATATTAATAATCTAATCCAATGTAATCAATATTATTTAAGATGAATAACTTTATCTTATAATCTAATCTATTATTATGAATAATGTAATCAATGAACTATTAATAATATTTTGGAAATAATAATTTATGAATAATCTAATCTAATATGAATAATCTAATCCGATGTAATCAATATTATTTAAGATGAATAACTTTATCTAATAATCTAATCTATTTGACACGCCCTGAGCTGCCCCAACCAAAGTAGACTGGATTAGGGCACATGAGTAGCCCAATCGACGGGCAGCAGAGGACGGGGCTCAAAATGGCTTATGGAGAGTTGACCTATACGATATAGATAAGCTAGGTAAATAAATAGTACGTACCTGTTCAGAGGCAAAGAAGGATCACAGGGCTCGTTTAGGCGTTAATTGTCGTGAATGTAAGTAGTGTGTGAGAAGTGTATATAGGTGTAACCTAAATTAGACCTTATTAATCAGCAGCAACCCTGACTCCAGCACCGCCACCCTATGTGGTATCACTCCAGCGGCGTCACTTGGTGTCACTCAAAGTCTAGCGTCCATTAGCACAAATCTATTATTTAATACGAACGCTGTTTCTCGCGGGTCACAAAGTTTAGCTGTTTTGACCGACGCAGGAAAATATCTCCGAGTTAAATCCAATGGCACAAGCCAACTCGTTAACGCGAATAAGTATTGTCAGAAGGCACTTATGCATGCAACCACTATACCACTTGACGTTCAAACTCAACTTAATCCCGTTAATTATAATCAAAAGCGTAACACCCGGCACTAATGAGGAGCGATGGGTCAAAGTTCACTTCCGTTCACTCAGTAACAAATTATTTCGAGAACCGAACGCAAATTATTTTGGCGTTTAACGCGACGGTACAATTAAACTTTAACTTCACAACAATTAGTTAACCCGGCGTCTAATATTCTAGACTACACAATTCCTCGTCGTTGCATAAATTTGCTAACAAAATTGACACGGACAGAGGTAACCACGCGGCTCGAGTAGACTCACAGCAATGCTTAGACAACGGAATCCGAGACGGTCTTCAAGAAACACAATTTAAGTAGCGAAGTAACGCGCACAAATACTGAAAATCTAGACCTGGTAAAACCAAAACTGGTCGCACGAAATCGCTGCCACGATCACCACAAATGCGTTACGTTACACCGGCGTCGCTGCACCCAAGCTACTGTCGTCAGCCCGCGCGTTGAGCGACTGCAAGCGCCATGCGACCGTCCCGCTCCCCTTCGGCGGCGTTTACCTCACCTCACACCATCGGGTGAGGCACTAAGTCGTACGTGGTTGGATGCTTCTTCAAATGCCTATATTTGGGCCTAAACAAACCCCCGTCCCGGACATAAGGACTTATGTCCGCGAGCAAACCAGCAAGCGAGACAGGGTCGCGACGGCACGTTGCAAGACCGAATCTACAACCGAACTAGACCACCTTAAGCGCCCATCAGATCTTGCAACCTTAATCACCGCCTCGAAATACAGCCCCAACGTGGGCAAGCCGGAGGGTCGAACTTCCACTGGATGCCCTTCCTGGATATCGCAGCACCTAAATAAGTTCTATTACTGGACAGAAGTCCGACGACCTCTTTCAAACACCTATCTGTGCCCCTATGATTCGTTCCGCAATCCGACCGGATCAGGTCTGCAAACAACGAAGCGATACGAAGCGGCCCAGCGTGGCCACCTAAGCTTCAGAGCAGAGAGTACTCACCAGTTCCACATGAACGGCGTCTGTGGAGAGCCAAACGAAACGCAAAGATAATCCTTAGTATGAATTTTCAAGCAAAAAGGCAAGATCAAGCCATCCACCATATAATCATTTACTCAATTGTGCGGCAATGATTTAATCTGATAATCTCCCAACTAGCTAGACAAGTAACCTTTTAGACAAGTAGTCCTATGCTCATATTTCAACCAAGTTTCAAAAGCATCAATGTTCAACTACGGAATTAATTCAAACAAATTAATTTACCGATGCGCATAGATCAAACAGACAAATTAAACAAAAAGATAAACGTAAGAGACAGCCCTATTTCTCTTTCCAAATTAATATCTTCGACAGTGCCAACAGAAATGTGAAAACAAAGAGAGGAATGATTCTTATTCCCGTCGGCACAAATAGGGTTATTCAATTTAAATTTTCTTTTCAACAAAGCAGTGACAACACAGTGACAAAATACATTTACAAAACATATGCACACTCATTCAAAGAGCACATCATTCAATTTTTTACTAACAACCGCTACAACTATGAAACATTTCGCGGAAAACCCAAAGCATTTTCATTTTAATTTAAAGCATTATTAATTAAGTGCTCGACCAAACCAAATCTAATAGTCCTTGACGGCGTAATTCAACGCTCCCGAGGAGCCCTAATCTTCCCACCAACCAAGTGGAGGCCACGCAGCATTGTGAACCCGAATCCAATAGAGTGCGAGCGGCTAACAGTCGCCACTCGGGTTGTACGCCTTTACTGAGGCTGTCGGCAACAGAACAGTTTGACAAGTGGACTGTTGACGGCTCAAAGGCTCAGTGGAGGCGGCTGTGGTGGGAGCTAGGGCAGCTAGCTAGGGCTGCCTCCATCAAAGGGGGGACGGCGGCACCCCAGCCGCGGCCACTCAGCTAACGGGGGTGAGAAGAGTCGAGCTGACCGCTGAGCGGCCGTGAAGCCCCTCTCCACACGCTGAGGGGGGGCGACGACACCCCCGCCCCTGGGGGAACAACCCCCCGACTGGTCTGGGAAGTGGAAGTGGCCCAAATACTGATCTTTTAAAACCAAAACAGGTCGAACAAAATCGCTGCCACGGTCACCACAAATGCGTTACTTTGCAACGGCGTCGCTGCACCCAAGCTACTGTCGTCAGCCCGCGCGTTGAGTGACTGCAAGCGGTACGTGACCACCCCCCTCCCTTTAGGCGGCGTTTACCTCACTCCACACCATCGGGCGAGACACCAAGTCGTACGTGATTGGATGCCTCTTCAAATGTCTATATTTGGGCCTAAACACTATTATTTTGAATAATGTAATCACTGAACTATTAATAATATTTGACATTTGTATGCCCATGAGGCTGATCACAGACTGAACTTTATTTGTGTTTAAATAAGACCTTTTTGTAAACTGTGAATCATAAATGAACTATTTGATTTGATTTATAAACTAAAGTATTGAACATTTAGCTTTTATATGATTATATTTATATGTATAATCACGGTGTGTAGTGCTATATAAAAAGAAAATGGAAGCGGGCTTTGAAAAAAGACAGTCAACTAATCTGCCAAAAGTGGATATTTTTATGGTTGCGCAGTCATCATCATCATTACAGCTCTTCACATGTCCACTGCTGAACATAGGCCTCCCCCAAGGAATGCCACAAAGCACGTTCCTGAGCCACCTGCATCCATCGACTTCCTGCATATCTAACTAGGTCGTCACTCCATCTAGTGCGGGTTGCGCAGTATTTTTTAGAAAATTATGATTTTTTATCATCAGAAATGCATGGAATAAAGCTCTGAAGGTAAGTTTAAAAGATTACGAAAAGTATACAGCTTTACCATTGATTAGTAATTAGGCAGTAATACATAGGTATGTGGCGGGTGGAAGGAAAAGGGGAGATCTCCCGCCGGGCAAGGTGTTCTGCCCGGGGAGCGGCCAACGCTCCTATTGGTAGTTCGGAGCTATTCTATATATGCTGCTTTAATTTCGGAACTTTGATAGCGCGATTTAGGCTTCGATGTGTTTCGCTTGTGGCGCGACGACAGCGCCGCCACATCACCCCCCTGCTCAGACCGGAGGTCGATAGTGCAGTCCGATTGCCGGTGCGTCCTTAATGCCGGTGGGGAATGCATGCTATGTGCGTAAGGGCAAGTGACGCCGGTGCGAATGATATGCCGGTGTGTAATGCATGCCGTACTACGATCTTGCAAGTGATGCCGGTGAGAACGATGAGCCGGAGCAAGTGCCAGGGATTGCCTTGTAGTCTGCGGTGAGAGTAGAAGAAGGCAAGTAATCTGCGAGAGTGCCGTGAAGCAGAGGCGAGCAGTAAGGCTCAGAGCCGTGCCGAACACTGAAGCGCAGAGAGTAGCTTAAAGGAACAGGAAGCATTATTATTCCAGTGCTGCGATGAACCTTTGTTAAGCTAGATGGCTTGCAGAATGTGAAGACTGCAGACAATGTCTGCTCGGGAGCGAATGAATGGGGTACTTAAGGATGATGAAGGTTTGAAGGTGTAATTTCCGAAGGTTATTGGTTGCGTGTTCAGATCACGTTGGGGTCACCACTGTAGCGGGTGGAAGGAAAAGGGGAGATCTCCCGCCGGGCAAGGTGTTCGCCCGGGGAGCGGCCAACGCTCCTATTGGTAGTTCGGAGCTATTCTATATATGCTGCTTTAATTTCGGAACTTTGATAGCGCGATTTAGGCTTCGATGTGTTTCGCTTGTGGCGCGACGACAGCGCCGTCACAGGTAGGTATTAACTATTAACTAAATTAAAGATACTAGACACATACTTTTGTTATGAATTACATAGAAAAGACTAAACGAAATCACACTCTCATCACCAAATAATGTAAAAAACTAAAACTAAAACTCATGCCTACGCATAAGACTATATTGTCGTATTGATTTGTAAACTTTATCCACGTCTGGGAATTGTTTCAAACCGCTAAATTTGTCTGGCGATATGCAAATATTATTAAAAACTTCGCAATAAATACGTGATTAAAATTTGAGATTGCCAAAAGTATATTTTTTGGGAATTAAAAAAAATATTTTTGGAGTGTCTGGTAATACTTTATAACCGACAAAAACGTCTAGGATTCTTTTTTTTTTTGGAAATATGTAAAAACTTAATTAAAAGATAAAAAAGAATTCAAGTTCCCAAAAAACATGTTTTGGATTTTTTTTTGCAAATGTTATATGCTGCGCACTAACGAAATAACTGCAAATGCTCTGCCAGACCTGCAGGACTGGATTAGCCAATTGACGAAATTATATTTTTTCACAATTTCAACTTGCCCAAAGGACGTTCCCAAAGTTCGTCGCCAGCTCTCAGACTATTAGATCTAAACTTAAAAACGAAATTATTACACTGCCATTCGTCGGAGATCACAAGAATTTACGGATACTTGATGAAACGGATTGTAAATTTTGTTTTTCTGTCATCATACGGCGGCTAAATAACTAACTCTATATTAACATTTTATGAAATTGGTTATAGAAACATTATGGTGGGTATAAACAGCCGATTTCACAATTCGCCACACAAATTCGAAGGTATCACATATAATTTAAAATGTAAAATATTGAACAACCGACTCCAATATATATTATTAAGGATAACTCAAAAACTATTTATAAATCAAACCTTGCGTTAGCTTTCAAGTAAAAACAGAATCATCAACAAAAAACATACAGTCGAATTAAGTACTTCCTCCTTTTTGAAGTCGGTAGAAAATTAGGTCACAGCAAACTTTTATTTGAATTTATAATAACAGTAGGACGGAAAGGTCGTAAATTGTTAATCTGGGTGATGGATGTCTTAGAGTCTATAAAGAGCCAGTCAACTGCGAGTCACCTTTGCTTTATTTATGTAGTATTAATTTCAGTTGGCCATATTATATTTGTGCTCCCTAAGTTTATTGCTAGATAAATTATAACGATTGTAATAAATATAAGAAATATCTACAGTTATCCAGTGCAAGTACTTTAGATCTTTACAAAATGATTTCTCAAAAAAATTAAACTATATTTTTTCAATAGAACAAGAAACGAGCACACAGTATACCTGGTGGTAAGTTATTGCTGTGGCCCATAGACATCTACATCTAACTTTGTTTGCGAATTAAAATACAGAGGCGTTGTCAGCCGTGAGGACTAAGATAGAATGCCTCTTTTCCAGTAAAAAGGGTCTCAGGTTCTCTACACTCACCATACGAAACACAGCAGCATTAAGCTGCTATTTTACGCTGGTATTCTGTGAGAACGTGGTATCTCCCCGGTCGAGCCGACCCATTCGTGCTACAACTATACTATTAATATAGCTGCAGCATGACTCTACTACATGCAAAATATTGATTTTCTTAAACCATTTTACGTGTATTTTATAATTTTTATTTTGTCATGTGTATTTTATCATGTTTATATTGATTTTCTTAAACCACTTTATGTGTATTTTATCATTTTTAATCCATAAAACATATGTGTAGAAAATTAGTGTTTTCTATTAAAGGAATATTTTATGGACGGATTTCCATGAAATGTTGTATGTAGGTAGTGTTTGATCCCGTATACGTACTTTTTATCTGTCTTTGGAAGTGCAAAAAGAGGATTGTATTATTTGTGTTTGTATTTATGATTAACTTGTTGGGAAAGTTACACTTACTTACATTACGGCTACTGCTGGTTCTATTAGTAATAAAGAGTTCTTAAAATGTATCAGGGTACAATTAGATTACCTGAATAGTTTAACAACGAGGGCCGCGCTCATGCCCAGTGTGCCTGAGTGCACGAGTGTATGGGAACCGTCACTCTTACCGCTGCGGGCGAAGAAATGAACGCGCAGGCACACTCCACCCGAGACTGATGCGTCGCTTTTCGAGAAGAGGCAGTGCATCGGATAACCCATAACATCATCATCATCTTCATTGTCCTCATTAAAATCGGAGGAAGAAGGAGTTCCAACAGTGGAAAAATTTAGGGGCCATAATTCACCATCCAAGTCCCCACCCGAAGAGAACCCCCCCCCCCCCCCACTACCACCTCAACCGACCGCAGGAGCAATATGGACGTTGCCGAGTTAGAGCAAGGAGGGAGGAGTCCTACGGATGGGACTCTACAACCTATGGGATCAGGCCATCAGGCCTACCTTAAAATGACGGTCAAAGGCCCTCCACCAGCTATGCCCAACTGGCAGCGATGCCAGCAGTACCAAGGCCTAAGGTGACTGACGTGTCAAAACCTTAACAGGAGAAAAAAAAGGCGCCGGCTACCTGGCTACCCGCCTATAATAGTAGAATGCCTCCCGGACTGGATGAAGAACTTTGAAATCCTAAATGGAAAGTTAGGGCACTCGCCCAGTGCCCTTCCGTTCAGGAAAGGAGTAAGGTTCACACCACGGAGCATAGAGGAATTCTGGATAACAGTGGTAGAGCCACACGGCAGCTTTTGCTGTTGCACGGATGGGCCGGCTCAAACCGGGGTGGTACCACGACCTCACAATACCAGCGTGAAGTAAAGGTTTACCTTTGCGTTTCGCTTGGTGAGTGCAGGTGACCGGAGGCCCTCTTTACTGGAAATGAGGCATTCCATCTTAGTCCTCACGGGTGGCAACGCATCTGCATTTTGATTCGCAAACGAGGATAGTTGTAGATGTCAATGGGCCGCAGCAACCACTTACCATCAGGTGGACTGTGTGCTCGTTTGTCACCCTCTATCCTATAAAAAAAAACCCAGTGATACCTGGTTGAAATTTTAGAAAAGGCATTGTCCTGGTACTACTACACACGGATACCGTCCAAATAAAAGAGGCTATCAGGGCCAAGGAATTCCCCAAAAAATTTGTGAGAGAAATTTCTCCCCGTAGAGGTAGACCTGGGTGCCTCTACTATGCGCAGCTAGACCACCTGAGCCTAGAACGGCTCAATCAACTCTACTAGATCGACGAACTCCTCTATATGGGAGCGGTCGTCATAGAAGCCTGGCAAGGACGAGTAGACCCGGTCCAATGCCACCTCTGCCAGGTTTTTGGCCACGCATCCGCCAACTGCCACAGACAAGTGAAGTGTGTCTGCTGCGGCGGGGAACATATCGCAAGCCAATGCCCTCGGGGTAGAGAGGAGGAACCCACATGCGCAAACTACGCCAAGAACCATAACGCAAACCCAGTCCTGAAGGGGATTGCTAGGAAGCAGGGGATCACTCTGCCGGGACTACTTCCGGAAGATCCGAAGTAGGTCCCCACGATTCGCCCAAGAACGGTAGAAATTCACGAAGACGAATTCCCCCTCTCTCTCACCCGTACATACAATACATATGGATATTTTTACCCGCCATTTCACGGGCTGTAGTGGCGTACACATACTACAAGCGCAAATAAAGTGTCAAATGAATGCCATTCATAACCTATGTTTCGTGTCACCACTTTAACAACTTCTTAATTTTAATTTATTACTCTGTGCTTAATTTTTTAATCTTCTTCGAAGAATAAAGATTGTTCTTCATTATCTCTTAGTAGCTCCACTTCCTCGCCGGTCTGAATTTTTACGTCTGATGTAATCTTTTATAATAGAATATCGTAAGCGACCGAAGACCAAACACGTTTCATATTATAATAGAATCTTGAAATAGTATTTTTTGAATTTTAGTTTTAGTCATAATTAGAATAAGAATTGAAATAAGAAATGCTTAGAAAGTTATTACCAAATGCAATAAACAACTATAAAGATAGATATATACCAATTTTTTCTTCTTTGTTTTTTCATCTTCATCATTATTAATCCATGAAGTAAAATACACTGAAATGCCTGAGCAACCAAAATACGACGAAGAATATTTTATCAGCATGACTCTGTCGTCATAAATTGAATTCATACTGATATTCATTGGACTTATTGCTTGCATATTCACGGCATATAAATATAGCAGCCACTGCATTAGTTAATTGAGACATATATAAAAATAAATACTTTTTGAAAACTAAAATCATGTTCCGCTCATGTAATAATTTAATCTTTGAAACTCAACTCATTACTCTTTATCATAAGCTTCCCCTCATAGGGGCATTCATTCAATACACACATAATAATATATACCAGGAACAATATTCTCTTTAGGACTCTCGTACTTATAAGAATTTTTCACTTTATTTAATAAAACAATTGTGTATTGAATCACCACAAATATTTATATTCATAGAAGGAATGTTATACTAACCTAAACTTCATTAATATGCTAGACCCACAATATCCGCTATAATAGTTAATATATACTGTTATTGTCAATAATATTACCGGTGCCAACGGTTGATGTTTGTGCACCTGGTGACTTATATTACTGAAACATGACAAAGATAAAACGAATCTGATCATTTGTATTTTCATATTATTTTAAAATAATTTGAACTTACTTTTGATAAAATTAAACTTCATTAAAAATCAAAAACCTAAAAGAATGCAATAGCCAGTGAAGTATGTATTAGGACAAAATGCATCGAAGAAATAAAGCCTGCCCTGCCTTCAGAAGTAAAATTTGATTTAATGTTAAAAACATTTAATGTTAAAATTGCCTTTAACTCACTGGAGGATGTGTCTAAAAGGATTGGTTCATGACATGTAGATCAGAGCGTTTTTATTGGATTAGCGTTAGTTACAACTTTTTACTAGCCTGATTTAAGATCCTAGCTTCCTCGAATGTCCTTTTCGGTTGATATTTTGACACACGTAGAAATGACATTATGATCCAGACATCTCTTCAAGAAATTTACGGCTGTTAGATATCTTGCGCGCTTGGTCATGAGAACTTCTAATCGGCGAATTTAATTTGCAATTAGCAGTCCGTACTGGTTTAAATAATGACTTCTTATATATACGCGAACACTACACGTTTAAATAAAACTACGGATTTTATCGCGTAAATTAACTTATTTTATACTCCCGACGTTTTGAGCACTTTACAGCACCCTTGGTCACGAGGACTGAGGTGTTTGACGTCCCAATGTCATAGTTAACCACGGCTGCTTCCAGATCAAAATTTTAATTTTTCAAATCTACGCAGTATGACCTTACAGTATCTTGAAGTATTGTAGTTGTTTGCTTGGGTTGGGGTTTAATTTTATTAATTACAGAATTCCAAACAGATAGTAGCACCCAGCTCTCTTCTGTATTGAAATTAGGATGTGTTTTTTTGTTGCAATAGCCCCACAAAACATCATTGAAAGGAATCGGTGCCATTTAGCGGGGATTTCTGGTTTATCAAATCTAATGTCGTGACGGGGTCGATTCTGTAGGTATTCATAGACTTACTTCAGAGAAAGCCCGAAAAGAGTCCGCCTACCAGGCCTTGGTTCGAGCTCACAATCTCAAAGAACAGTGGCAGACTTTCATACATAAAATTAGTTGAGAAGAAATGGTAGCATCAATATACCAAAAATATCTTAAAATGTTAAGCCTTAGTCCTTTAATAACTCTGTCAAAGAATTTAGTACTGAGAAGGCGTCAAAAAAAAGATATTTACATTTGAACTTATTAGGTTATGTTCTATGTCGCTTGGAAAAAGTCATTTTAACAGTGGTAGAGCCACGCGGCAACTTTTGCTGTCGCACGGATGGGCCGGCTCGAACCGGGGTGGTACCACGACCTCACAGAATACCAGCGTGAAGTAGAGGTTTACCTTTGTGTTTCGCTTGGTGAGTGCAGGTGGCCGGAGGCCCTTTTTACTGGAAATGAGGCATTCCATCTTAGTCCTCACGGGTGGCAACGCATATGCATTTTGATTCGCAAACGAGGATAGATGTAGATGTCTATGGGCCGCAGCAACCACTTACCATCAGGTGGACTGTGTGCTCGTTTGTCACCCTTATCTTATAAAAAAAAAATGCTTCCTGTGGTTGTTTGATGTTAGCTTAATACATAATTGAGAGTTTTTAGATTATTGTATTTCTATTATATATTTGCATAATATAAATGTATATTTCTGGCATGGCTCCAGGTCTTTTGTATCATAGTGACATTCTCAGAAGGGCTAGAACCCAGAGCCGTAAAGCCAGTAAAAAAACAGTGACATTTTATTTTAGCTAGTATTGGCATAACATTAAATGTATTATTGTAGAAAATTCTTTGTAAGAGACTTATTATCAGCCATATCACTTTTATTTTCATTATTACTGATAGTACAGCTATTACTAATAATAACTTAATATAAAAATATTTTGTGCGTTGTGTTGGTAGTCTTACAAAGTGTATACGAAAATAGTATAAATATACTAAATGGCAACATTTGAATAGAGTAAAATGATTTAGGTCATTTGATATTCCCAAAAATGTATGTTTTTTTCTGTGGCTTTAATTAAAATACATGTTTATTTGAAAAATCATAGAAAAATAATAAAACTCATTTCATGTATAACTTATTTCTAGACGCTAAAATTTTGTCAACTATTTTTCTGCCATTGCTCTTTAGGGCTCGGAGGGTTCATGCAAAGAAGAGAGCTTTTAATTCCGTTGCCAAGTTCTGCAAGGTTCTTCACAGGGCACGATTCGACATTCTCAGCCGTATAGGAGTCAGACTTGCTTCCTACCCTCTCCCGGAAGAAAACAATTTTAGTCCCTGGCGAAGGTCGAATTTAACTTCTGCTGTCCCTCTATGCTACCCATGTAGAAATCTGATAGAACACTGACTCACTCCGTGACTGAGAAAGCAAACTTACTTGCATCTCTGTTTGCAAGCAATTCTCGTCCAGATGCTGGCTCTAAACAACCGCCAACCCTACCTTGCTGTGATTTTTCGATGCCGAAGGTCACTATCCATACGAAAGAGGTATGTAGACCTTTGCAAAACCTAGACATGAACAAGGCCAGTGGACCTGATGGTATTCCTGCAAGGGTACTAAAACATTGTGCGCCTAAGTTGTCTCTTGTTCTGACACCCCTGTACCGCCTCTCTCTTAAAAATCGAATGGTGCCAAAACCTTGCAAACTTGCAAATGTGCAACCAGTACCTAAGAAGAGGTAGTGAACATTAAGCTGCTGACATAACTTGAAACAAATGACCTCCTCAGTGACCATTATCATGGCTTCCGCCGGTGACGGTCCACTGGAGATCTTTTTATGGATGTCACGCACTTCTGGGGCGAGGCCGTGGAGAAGAACGGTGAAGCTCTAGCAGTTTCACTCGATATCTCACAGGGTTTTGAGAGGGTTTGGCACGCAAATCTACGGAGTAAGCTTCCTGCCTACGACATCCCCGTCGAATTTTGCAAAGTCTAAGAAATGCAGACATTTTTTCACCAAAGAATTTGAATTAGAAATCCAGGTAATAAAAAATATTAAATGGTTTCAACCATTATACCTTAACTGTAAAGCAAGCAATTATTACTAGTTTCGAAATTGAAGGGATCCGTCTTAATGGATCCATCCCTACGGTATCATTTTGAAGTGGATGATTTGCTTGGTTGAATTAAGTTCTTCGCGAGTTGCGATGCTAAGCGTAGGAAATCTATCAATTTTTCGAACAAATATGCATCCTCCGTTGACGCAGGGGTATTTATAGGAGCCGTTAGATTTGTATCGTTCTTTAGCGTCACAAAATAACAAACGTGTAAATTGCGTGAGGCGCTCGTTTAAGAATATTTTACGAGCTGGCCCATCGATGACTATATCTGTCACGTTAAGGGCTTTTCGAGTTTTAATTGCGGTCAGAAAGCAGTCTTGGTGAGCCTTATAGGGTGAGTAAACGACAGTCGGTCTATGATTGAGTTTAACTGTGCTTTGTTCGCCCGAGTCTTGTATACCATAACGTAATACGTAGGTAGGAAGGTAAATTGGGTACCCCCTCAAATTCAGTTTCTTATAAATCTACTCCAACTTTTTTGCAATAAATGTATACCGACAATTTCCAAATCATTTATAAGTAAAGTTTGTTGTTGCAATTTTGCTTCCGACTTAAGATCAAGTATGGTTGATTGTAGTTTGAGTTATCTGTCTCTCTTCGATGTCTCTTTGAGTTTCAAGATCTTTTGATTTCATTTCGGTCAACTCAATTCTATTTTATCTTAACGTTCATTGTAGCTATTCAAGGGTATGTGGACTTCCGCGACACTATCTGTAAGCTTAAAAACTTAATGTCGTAGTCATTTTTTCTAACGTCCACTCTTAATTTTGGTTTTCTTATCGTTATATTAGCAGAATTCAGGACACTGCGTACAGGTGTGCCGCTGTTATTGCCTCCCCTCTTGTTAACGCTATGACACTCCTGACATGCCCAAGTATCAATGTTTGTCTATTGAGTTTGCATGACTCGTAGTAGTACAAGGTGACAATATTTATTGTAACCTTGTACGACACATTTAAGAAAGGGTCCGTTATCAGCTATCGCCTTATTACAAGCCAAGCAATTCATCTTTCGAGAATTATAAAATCGTTGAGGATTTAATTTTTATATTTGTAGATGTCATAGTGTAGCAAATACTCGATATGCTCCGTTACACTATGACGTTGTCACATACGTAGAATCGTGGCACTAGTCTCATAATATAACCGGTTGGAGTCAGACTTTAATCGTGGGCAATCGCTTGCTTAATCACTGTTGCATTACCTCCCAGTATGCAATAAATAAATACGAGTCAGTTGTCTTGATATGTTCACACTTGTATTTCTAAACCACTACGTTTTTTTGGATTTTGGTTTTACTAGCTCATTATAGGCGCAAACGAGATTCAAAAGGGTAGAAGTTATCAGTACGTACGTATACTATAATAACATTTAAATTTTTTTATAACGGAGCAAAATACAAAAGCCCACTGCCGTTACCGAATACGCCCTCAAGCGTCTATATCCGTATGTCCCTATATCTGCCGCTTTGTTTATTTAGTTCTGATCAAACTAAAATAAAATATAACTAATTATTAATATTTTAATATTTCAAACAAAATATCCTCCCCCGCTATGAATTCTGGCAAATATTGAATAAGTTGTGAATTGTATTGTATTATGAAAGGCCACATTAAGACAAATCAACAACGAGAGAGGCCCATGTCTAGCAGTGGACTTTTATAAAAGTAAGTAAAATTTGTACATAAAAAAATTTTTACTACTCAATAATGTGCCCAATTAATTCATATCTCCGTACGTGTTTGCTTTCATCCTCTTAGTATGTTAATTTTATTCACGAAGTTGATTTATGTTTGTTTCTTTAACACTAGCAAGAGTAGTATAAATTTTTTTGTCATTGGTGACATTTTCATGGTTTTCGAGTGTGTTGAAACCGATAGGGTTGTCGAAATGTAAATCCAACATGGCGGCCGCAATAGGTATCAATTTTTTCATCATGGGTGTCATTTACATGGTTTTCGAGGGTGTTGAAGCCGATAGTGCTGTCGAAATGTAAATCCAAAATGGCGGCTGAAGTAGGTACTAATTTTTTCATCATGGGTGTCACTTTCATGGTTTTCCAGGGTGTTGAAGCCGATAGTGCCGTTGAAATGTAAATCCAAGATGGCGGCTGCAATAGATATCAATTTTTTATATTGGGTGTCATTTTCATGGTTTTCGAGGGTGATGAAGCTGATAGTGCTGTCGAAATAAAATCCAAGATGACGGCTGCAATAAATATCATTCTTTTTATCATGGGTGTCATTTTCATGGTTTTCGAGGGTGTTGAAGCCGATAGTGGTGTCGAAATGTAAATCCAAGATGGCGGCTGAAGTAGCTACCAATTATTTCATCATGGGTGTCATTTTCATGGTTTTTGAGAGAGTTTAAAGCCGATAGGGTTGTCAAAATGTAAATCCAAGATGGCGGCTGTAATAGGTATCAATTGTTTCATCATGGGTGTCATTCTCATGGTTTTCGCGCTTGTTGAAGCCGATAGTGCTGTCGACGTATAAATCCAAGATGGCGGCTGCAATAGGTATAAATTTTTTCATCATGGGTGTCATTTTCATGGTTTTCGAGGGTGTTGAAGCCGATAGTGCTGTCGAAATGTAAATTCAAGATGGCGGCTGCAATAGATATCAATTTTTTCATCATGGGTGTCATTCTCATGTTTTTTGCGGGTGTTGAAACCGATAGTGCTGTCGAAATGTAAATCTAAGGTGGCGGCTGCAATAGGTATAAATTTTTTCATCATGGGTGTCATTTTTATGGGTTTCGAGGGTGTTGAAGCCGATAGTGCTGTCGAAATGTAAATCCAAGATGGCGGCTGAAGTAGGTACCAATTTTTTCATCATGAGTGTCATTTTCATGGTTTTCGAGGGTGTTGAAGCCGATAGTGCTGTCGAAATGTATTAAAATAAATTTAAAAAATTCCGTAAAATTATGTTGTACGTACTTTTTTTAATGCGCTTATGGCATACCCAATTGGATTTACCAATTTTTTTATACATTAGAATATAATTTACACTTTAAACTAACTGTCAATCAGTAAGCACATCAGTAGCACTGGCTTCATTAGCTTATTGACAGCATTCACAATAATTGTGGATTATTTTAACAATTTTTAACCATCATCATCATCATCATCATCATTACTTCCCTTCACAAGTCCACTGATTGACATATGCCTCCTCCAGAGAACGCCACAAAGCACGGTCCTGAGCTACTAGCATCCATCGACTTGTCTTACCATCTCGTCACTCCAACTAGTAGGGGCCACCCCATTATTCAACTACCGGTACGAGGCTGCCACTCGATAACCTTTCTTCCCCATCGGTTATCGGTTCTTCGAGCTATATGACCAACCCATTGTTACTTTAGCTTATTAATCCGTTGCGCTATGTCAGTTACTCTAGTTCTACTGCGGATGTCCTCACTTGTTAGTAAACAGAGTACCACCACAGAGTGACCTTGAGCTTCCTGATATGGCTAGCAGTGAAGGACCATGTCTCAGGTACATAAGTCATTACTAGCAATAAACACTGGTTGTATAATTCTGTTTTCAAGTTTTGAGGTATACCTGACGAGAAGATGTGTCGTAATCTACCGACTGCTGCCCAGTTGAGTAGAATGCGTAGATTGACATCTCGATCGAAGTTGGACTTTCCTAGTCGGTTAATTTGTCCCCAGTAAACATACTTGTCAAAAACTTCGAGCTTAGTGCTCCCAACAACTACCGACAAAGATGTGACATGGATGTTACTCATGACTTTTGTTTTGTCCTTTTTCATCTTAAGACCTATCCGTTGGGAGGCACTATTGAGGTAATTGAACGTAGTGCTTAGGTCCTCAAGCTATTCTGCCATAAGAACTATACCGTTGGCAAATCGAAGGCGAGTGATGTATTCGCCATTGATATTGATACCTTATCCTTTCCAGTCCAGTAGCTTGAAAACGGCATCCAATGCAGCGTCGAAGAGTTTTGAGGATATAACGTCAGAATGTCTTACAACTCTCTGCAGTTGGAAAGGATTCATACTTTAGTTTCATTGTATTTCATAGTAGCCCTACTCTACAAACATTTCAGCACTGCGGTATACTGATAGTCAACTTGGCGCCGCTGAAGGTAATGCAGCACCGCCCGAATTTCGATTGAAAAATAATATTGTACTTTAATCAAGGAAGAAAACAAAACAATAAAATACAAATATATTGGCAATAGCTATAATTACAAGAAACCATACAAAGGGTAGCTTTACCAGGCAATATAACGATATGCTGCCCGTATGAAAAGCGATAGGTATATAAGCCTATATTTTCAATACACGTGTTTGCAAGACTAAGGTAGCATCAAAAATAAATGTAGGCCATTTTATTGTGTCACCCATCCATTAATCATTCGAATTAGTCTAATAATGGATATATCAAACGATTATCTATCAATAATAGCATTTCCTTAACAATTTTCAGTGTCGTAGATAGCTGCTTATTTCTTTATTTATATATACGGTCTCTTAAGGCCTTTGCAAAAATTTTAATCCATCCAAGAAATCTCTCAATTAATTCATTCATACAAGATACAAACTATTGTTTCGTATATTAGTCTTTTGTAATCATGTTGGCGGGAAAGATCAGATAATTTCGAATCCTACGAAAAACAAGGGAATAAATGGGGATAAAACGGGTAATAATGGTTGTTGTTATGTCTGTAAAAAGCATAGTGTTCTAATTGTATTTCAGTGGCACGTAACAGTACAGTGGCGGTTGAAGAATATCCACTACGTCATATCGTTCCGAGAGTGTCGTAAAAGGTGACTGGGTTAAACTCAAACAGGATATGTGCAGCAGTATATTTCTTATAAAAACTCAAAATAACAAAATACTGCGCTTGTTAATCTGCCTGCCAAACATGGCAACTATGGAAAAATTTAAAGGTTTTTATACGTGGTAGAGCCATGCTGCAGCTATATTAGTAGTATAGTTGTAGCACGAATAGGTCGGCTCGACCGGGGAACGACCACGCTCTCACAGAATACCAGCGTAAAATAGTAGTTTAACACTGCTGTGTTTCGTATGGTGAGTGTAGAGAACCGGAGACCGTTTTTACTGGATAAGAGGCATTCCATCTTAGTCCTCACGAGTGACAACGCATCTGCATTTTGATTCGCAAACGAGGATAGATGTAGATGTCTATGGGCCACAGCAACCACTTACCATCAGGTGGAGTGTGTGCTCGTTTGTCACTCGATCCTATAAAAAAAGCATGCACTGCATAGTTACATTTAAATACTTAAGGCACCATTAATTAAACATCCCACTTTAACGCATGCTACCTATAAATAATTTCCTCTTCTTTTTGTTGATACTGTAACCATATACCAGTAATTGGAATATAATAACATTAATCTTACTTTCATTTTAACAACTTTCATCATCACCATCAGCTCATAGAACTTGTCTACTGAATACGAGCCCCTTCCTTGTAAATAAGATTTGCTACAGTTAGCTTGGCAGGCAGATTGGCGATTACTGTAAGTGACGCCCCACATTACACTTTGACGCTGCTCCCTGTCACTCGTCTCGGTATTTATATTTGGCGTAAACAGGATAGTTATACTGGCATCCGTCGAAAGCGAGATTCTCTTACGACACCCACTGGATGAAATTGGGCGATGAATTATTTTACTTCGCCACCATTTGGCAATATTATATTAAAAATTGTATTGACTTATCTTTCGTAATGTGTACAGCAAGGAAATGGAATAATTTACCGGCGTGTCTTGTCATCCTATCACTATTTGAGTATCTTTAAGGCAAGGTGAATAGGCTTTGTAACGCCCAGACAGTACCTAAGTTTTACTACATAAGATTCATCACCACTTATCAACAGGTGGGATTGTAGCACTCGCTTATAATTAAAAAAAGACAACTAAAAAAAATTGGTATTGATATCCGGTAACCGCAATACGTTCTGATTCATTGTCCAGTAAACGATGATTCTGAATAGTACACGTATATATACGTTTCCGCTTCAGAGCTTTTATTGAAAGGCTCTTTCAGAACTATTTATAGAGCGGTACGGATACTTGATGAACAAACCAAAAAACATCCATTTTGTTTAATTATTACTATATTTGCTCGGCAGCCACGGTGGAGTGGTGGTATAGGTGTTTTGGTATAGCGCTATTGCGCCATTTATCCTGCCCTCTCCAGCCGAAACAAGGGTCAGGGGCGGAATAATCTCTAGGGCCAGGAAGGCTGGCGTAATCGCACGCTCGTTTTCCTTGCCCCATGGCCTCTGTGTGGCAGATTTGAGGAACGACCGTTGCAAAGATGGAAATAGGTATGGCATACGATGGCGCAACATTAACTCTCGCGCGCCTTGCTATGTGTTTTAAGGAGAGGAATTTTCCTCTTCCAAGGAGGTGCTGTGTGCGAGGTTTTACAAATAGTTCTGTCTATATGTGGTGAAGGTAGAACACCACGAAGTTTTGATTAAATAAACAAGACAAATTCGATAAAATGCGACTCAATCCCCGTGAAATGGGTATGCGTTCTACTTCCCCATAAAAACATGGTATACGAGTACCTATATACAATCTCGGGCCTTCGAGTTACTACTCCTCTTATTATTTATTCCCGGTTAGGGGTGCCTGCATCCCAAATCTCATTTCAGCAAATGGCTTCAGTAATTAAAGTGATACAGCGCCGATTTTTAATTAGAATATAATATACTAAAACAGAATAGATTAAGAATAGAATAGTTTTTATTCAATGTACGTGGAATACTCAATGAAAGTCATTTATGAATACCGGTCACGGCGCCCAGTTTCAACGGAGAATAGCCATCTGCGCAGGGCAGGATGATAGCGCCCGAGTGTAGGTAGCGCTAACACAGGTGCACCCTTTATTCCCTTACTATAGCTCGATAGGACGACAAGCCGACACGATCGGAGAGATATCAGGTGAAGGACCAACGGCTTTACGTGCTTTCCGAAGCACGGGGGTGAAAGACCATCAACTTCCTGACCCCGGATTCCTTGATAGAAAAACTCAATAGTTGATTTTGGTCCGACCCGGGACTCGAACCCGAGAACTCATGACCGGCAATCGCGTTTACGGCCACTGCACCAATGAGGCAATCAGTCAAAGTTATAAAACAAAAACGATGATCGGGCTTTTATATTGCGGAAATATTTTCCCTGTCTAATCGAAATGATAAAAGAAAATTAATAAATAGGCCTGTAACCAGTGTACAGTGTGTGCTGAAGGGAAATGAAGGTTAATTTTTTACTATTTTTGATGTATATTGTAACAGTAGGTAAATTGCCATTTGACAGCAGAAATTAGAAGAGTGGTACTAATACAGGCTGACTTCAGGACAGAAATGTGTCTCTATCACATCTTAAACCATCCTCATAGGTATACTGTAATCCACCAGTTGCATGTGGCTGGAGACTGTTCTTTTCTTGTAGAGCAATTAAATTATTTTGTGTTAACTTGCTGCATACTATAATGATGCCGATGACGAGAATGACTATGATTCGATATGGTTTTAGTTTTGAAAATGTCCGAATAATACGAGAAGCAATTATAGACTAAAATAAGAAAAACCAGATAAATTATAAATCTTTTAGCATAGAGAGAACAAATACTCGAAGATCGATATTTTATTCCTTGATAAATAAACAAACTAAAACGAATGCTCGAATCTAATAAGAATTTATTTACATAAACCTTTGTGTTGGATAGACTTAAATGTTTTCGAATTGCTTCCTCGTCAACTTTGTGATGCGCAATTCTAGTAAAAAACGTAATAGTAGATCGCGTAAAGATTTTCAAACTAATTTGTTTTTTTTATCGGAGAAAAACAAACAGCCAGTATTACCGTACAACATCCTATAGCAAAGATAATGTTATGATCATTTGTGTATTTTATACATGTGAAAATAATCTTATCATTTCCTCCTTTTCATGTTATTATACTTAAATAATTCCCAGATTAGATTAAACTAATAATTATATATATTATTATATAAAAATATATAATATTTGGTTTACATCTGTGAATATAAGTAAATTTCATACAAAAATTCCTACTAATACAATAAACCAGTAGGTATTATTATTATTTGTGGGTAGAAAACTTGCAGCGCCTACATTTTATTTCCTTTTTTAAATCTTAGCAATTTATATAATATAATACAGTTGTATATCGCTTTCGTAATAAAATACACAATGCACTTATTTCTTGATATCTTTAATCATTTCTATTACTAAATAAAAATAATATTAGACCCAAAGTTTGCAGAGGCTTGAAAAAAATTTAATCGACTTTTAAATTTGTTACAGACTTAACTTCAGTAGTAAATCTTACAGACGTCTCAATCAGACTTCATTTTATCCAAGATCGGCGTTGATTGAATATTTTTCAAAATTACCTTGGGTCTATCAAATTAAAACTATAAAATTAATTTGGCATACGACGATCACAACATATCAACACGCCCTTCACGAAAAGGCTTAATCTTCATCCTTTTAAAACTTTATCTGTATATTCTTTCTGTTTACAATTATTTTCTAGTCTAACACTACCTAGTACCTTTATTTTTGTTAGATCTGGCACGGTGGCGTAAAAGAGTCCACTACACAATATCATCCCATGGGTATCATAAGAGGCGACAGAGGGAAACTGAAATAGGAAAAGGGCACCTTTTTTGAAATTTAGTGACTGTGGGAAATATCCACCTATGAGGCAATCTATGGAGGAGGCCTTTGTATAGTAGTAGACTTCTGATAGAATTAGATAATGAATAAATGAACCTCGCCATTCAATGGGTTAAATTTAAAACCCTACATTCTAACATTGTTTTGTCTTTAATTCATCATCATCATTACAGCCTTTCATAAGTCCACTGCTGAACATGGGCCTCCCCAAGGAATGCCACAAAGCACGGTACTGAGCCACCTGCATCCATCGACTTCCTGCATGTCTTACCAGGTCGTCACTCCATCTCGTGGGGGGGTCACCCTACACTTTGCTTACCGGTACGAGGCTGCCCCTCAAGAATCTTTCTTCCCCATCGGTTTTCGGTTCTTCGAACTATATGGCCGGCCCACTGTCACTTCAGTTTACTAATCTGTTGGGCTATGTCGGTTACTCTGGTTCTACTGCGGATATCCTCATTCCTAAGTTTATCACGCAGAGAAACTCCGAGCATAGCCCTCTCCATAGCTCGCTGAGCAACCTTGAGCTTCCTCATACGGCCAGCAGTGAAGGACCACGTCTCAGTTCTGTAAGTGATTGTACAATTTCGTTTTAAGGTTTTGAAGTATGTCTGACGAGAAGATGTGTCGTAGCTTCCCGAACGCTGCCCAGCCGAGTTGAATCCGTCGATTGACCTCTCGGTCGAAGTTGGACTTACCTAGTCGGACTATTTGTCCCAGGTAAACATACTCGTCAACAACTTCGATTATTCCTCCAGCGATTCTACCATAAGGACTATATCGTCGGCAAATCGAAGGTGAGTGATGTACTCGCCATTGATGTTAATACCGTATCCTTTCCAGTCCAGAAGCTTGAAAACATCTTCCAATGCAGCGGTGAAGATTTTCGGGGGTATAAAATCACCCTGTCTTACACCTCTCTGCAATTGAACAGGTTTCGTACTCTGGTTCTGTACTCGGATAGCATTCGTAGCTCTACTGTACAAACACTTCAGCACTTCGATATACCGACAGTCTACTTGGCACCCCTGAATGGACTGCAGCACCGCCCAAATTTCGATGGAATCAAAGGCTTGCTCATAGGCCACATACCCCAGACATAGTGGCAAATTGTACTCTTCGGACTTCTGTACAATTTGCCGAAGGGTATGTATGTGGTCTATGGTGCTAAAGCCCTTTCGGAAACCGGCTTGTTCGGGAGGCTGGAAGTCGTCAAGTCTGCGTGCGAGACGATTGGTAATGACTCTCGAAAACAGCATGTAGACGCGGCTCAGAAGGGAAATCGGTCTGTAGTTCTTCAAAAGAGCGTTTTCACCTTTCTTGAAGAAAAAGACCACTGCACTTCTGCTCCATGACTCCGGTGTAATGCCATCATGGAGGACGGAATTAAAGAGCTTCTGAAGGACTTCAAGCACCGGTCTTCCACCCGCTTTCAGAAGCTCCGCTGTAATTCCATCCTCGCCCGGAGACTTGCCCTTTCAAGGTGCTGGAGAGCCATTCTAATCTCGCTCAGACTGACGTTCGGGATATCTTCGGATTAGTGTCGGATAAGACTCGCTCTTGGATCGTTACTCACATTTGCGTGTTGCTCCAACGATGATGTGTACAGCTGCCCATAGAACCTCTCAATATCACTCAAAATCTCAAGAGTCCCGGAAACGATGCTGCCACACTCGGTCTTCAGCTTTGACAGTTGCCTCTTCTGGCAGAGAGATCTCTGGCAAAGACTTTGGAGCCTTGGCTACACTTGATCGTAAGTATGTCCCGCCGCATGCATTTGGATTATTAATAGTAATGGATATATATTACAAATCTCCCGTGTAGTGGCGGTCAAGAATATCCACTACCCTATATCCTCCCGTGGGTGTCGTAAAAGGCGACCAAGGGAAACAGGCAGGAGATGGGCAGCAGCATCTTCCTGATAATAGCTAAAATTACAATAAAAAAAACTACGGTTGTTAACCTGCTCGCCAAGCGTGGCAACTATAGCAAATACGCCCCAAGACCAATTTCCCTTCTGAGCCGCGTCTATGTGCTGCTTTCGAAAGTCATTACGAATCGTCTCGCACGCAGTCTTGACGACTTCCAGCCTACTGAATAAGCCGGTTTCCGAAAAGGCTTTAGTACCATAGACCACATACATACCCTGCGCCAGATTGTACAGAAGACAGAGGAGTATAACTTGCCACTTTACCTTGTGTATGTGAACTATAAGAAAACCTTTGAAAGACTGTAATGATGATATGATGACTATTAATAATGGTGAACAAAATTATAAATTAAATTAAACTGCATTTCAAAGTTAATTTAACAATATGTATGAGAAGAGAAAAACTGATGTTAGTAAAGAGATAAAAAATAAAGAATCCTTCCTTACCATTTCTTACCATCTCTATTGGCTCAGAGCGAACATGAAGAAGGGTTTATTTAAAACGATCATTCAATAATCTTACATCAACAGTTCTCGTCTCATATACTCAGACTAGAAAGATAGGATTTTCTTCATTTTTTCTCAAAGTGTTGAATTTTATAAGAAGAATATCTACATTTCAAATTTTCACTTTTCGTAACTTTACAAAATGTTTTATGAACATCAAACATTTATTTATAATTTAATTTATGTATATCAGTTAACTTTAAAATGGTCAATATTTCAATAGAATTCACAATGTCATGTACTTATAAATGCCAGCCTTTCCTGGCTCTTCACTAATTCGTCTGCGTAAATTTGTGTTTTGCTCTATTAGATAGAGGTCTTTCCTATTATTTTTACGGATTTGCTATTATTTCTAATATATACGCGAATAAAACAATGTTTACGGATTTTATCGTATTTCATTTTACTTATTTTAATTCCCGACGTTTCGGGTGCTTTACAGCAACCGGGGGGGGGGGGGGGGGGACTAAGATTTTGACGTCCCTATGTCATAGTTAGCCAGGCTACTATCAGTTTTTGAATATAAATTCGATCTACGCAGAATGAGCCTACAGTATCTTGAAGTCTTCCAGTGGTATGCTTGGGTTTGGATTTAATTTTGTTAATTATAAGATCCTACGCAGATATCATCCATCCATCTTCTCTATTGAAATTAGGATCTTTTTTTATTTAAATAGCCTCGCGTATCATCCTTTGTAGACATCGGTGTTCTTTTGCGAGGATTTGTTCTGAAATCTTATGTAATGACAGGGACAATCTTGTACATGTTTGCAGACTGCAGATTTCCCAGAGCGTCGATGCCTCACGTCACCTATATTTTCTTTCACGCGGATTTTATATATCTCTTTGTTTATCCTATATAATAGAGACGACATTCGCAAACAAGCTTGTACATTCCTGCATCTTGTAGAGGAATGGTATGGATACATGGATGGTAAAAATTGACTAATATTCTTCGACGGCTTGTTGTATGTTTTAATGGAAGCTCGCTTCAATATTTAGTCAATCTTGTCTGTAATTCCTCTGACATAGGGTGGTACAGCAGAACAGGCACACGCTCGACTGTTGCCGGCTTCACTCGTTCACTGTGACGTAGGCGCGGGACCCGAAGCTTGTTGAGCTCGGCGGCCATATGTTTTCTGTCACAGATCCCTTGTGCTCTCTGAAATGAAGATTTTCCCACGGTAGCTAACTGTGATGGATGATGGTGCAATTTACCATTTAAATATCGGTTGGTATGGGTATTTTTCCTATACACAGTGTGACCAATATTGTTATCAGGATTTCAAGTGTTTCAGTGTTTTAATTGTTTCCCGTTGTTTTATTTATTTATATTGCTCGACCACTGCTTTCTTTCTACGAACTACTGATCTTAGTTAACTTGTACGACCCTTGCTAACATACCGAACACCGCTAATCTTGTTTACTCGCTTGACTTTGGCTTGTTATTGTGGATTTTACGGCCTGGATTTTATCTATTAGATATTGAATCAATGGATCACTGTGTAAATTGTGGCATAGCGACCAGTTGCTGTAATACACTAGGCCCACGATCCTTCCAAAATAGTAATTGCACTTCAAAAATCAGCTAAAAATCAACTGTTTAGCTGATTTTTGAAGTGCGTGTGTTAGGTTTTTGCCAACTTGTTGCATAATCTCACTTTTACTAAATATCTTTTAATTCTGCTCTCAGATTGCCAAAGTCCGCAGAATTTTCAATGATGTTTTGATAATATGTAAGCTATTAATTGACACCACTTTCATCTTTTGCAATCTGGGCCCAAGAATGTATGAAAGCGTATCCTTTCATGAGCAAAGTTCGACGGTTTTTTTGTAATCGAAAGCAAGCAATATTATTTTATTTTATTTCAGATATTTTTACAAATAAGATATTTGCACCTGCCATAATATTTCACAACGTCCAAGGCTAGCAAAAAAAGAATACCAAAAGGTCTCTCTTTGTAGTGTTTTTTTGTTATTTCAGTTGATAACAATAAGGCCTAAACAAATAAATATTTTAGAATAAGTAAAAGTGTGATTATCTATTACCTACACTGTCACAGGTGATTTTTCACGGTTACTACATTGTAACAGGCTATTTTTCACTATAATTACTTAAAAATATAAAAGCAGGATCAGTATAAAATCACTAAAAAAGCTGTGGTTAATAATGAAACAATATAGTGAAACGATTAACGAAAGTTAAAACTACAACAATTAAGTGAAGTGAATATTAGGGATATCGATCTAAGATCGATTACTTGAATTCATTTGTTGTAACAGTTACTTGTTGGAATTTTGATATTTTGTATTTTTTATTATTATTTTGTAGATATGTACGTAATTTTTCTTATCTCCTTATTTAACACAGAAAAATAATCGAAAATAGATATTAAAATGCTTAATTTAATCGAGGATCGATTATATTGCGCTCGTTTCAAATCGATCGAAAATCTGTATTTTTCTTTTAAGTAAATAGTTTGAAGTTTGAACTATCAGGTTTCAAAATGAGAAGTCCTCTATTGGAAGATAACGTTTAGAAAAGAAAATTTCACTAGTGTATTCTTTATGGTAATAGATTTATATAATACACTACAATCGATTTTTTAACTTATTTTTTATTTTATTGTTTTTTCGAAATCTAGATTGAAAAAAGAGCTACTTTTTTGTATTTTACTTAAGAAAATTATGGCTAATTTTTTAAAGTATAAACCAATTAGTTAACTTCAGGCCGAAAAATCCCATTCTCCTTTAGTATTTATTTCCTTTTTTTCTTCATCTTTAGCCCGTAAAAGTTCATAGCTGGACTTGGATCCCTCTCGTTGTTCAATAAAAATACATTCTCTTAATTATATAAAATGAAAGGGCGAGTTATTTAATATAAATAGAATCAACTGTATTAAATATAGGAAACTTCGGCAAGTGATGCAATTGTTACTGACTCTTCATTAATTAAATCATGCGAATCTTCGTGTCCATTAAAGTAAAAGGGTTAATTTAATTTAGTGAAGGATTTGCTTGAAATGATTGTTTTGCGAATGTTTGTGTTAAATAATATCAATAATTACTTTAAGTTCACAGCTGAGCATAACTACCTTATAGAAAAGTAGTAAATTTACAGCCTCTGTACGTCCCACAATGTGTGCAAGTCACTTCTTACTTTTCTAAGGTTACCTTATGATGTTTTTTTCAACGCCAAATACCAATGAAATTGTTATTTATCAAAAACCAACGTCAAAGAAATTAGGACGTCAATGAAATCATAAATATTTTGACTACATGTGTGAAGTCCATCAACGAGCATTGGGGCAGTGTGATGGACTATTCCATACTCCGAAACCTCTCACCCTAGTAAAGAGCAGAAGCCCATCAGTGCGACTTATATACATAATATTCATACGTTTTTCTAAAAGGTAGCAATGACAAAATAACAAAGGGGTCCTCAATTGATATTAAACCTTCACATATTTTAGAAGAAAAAAAAACATTTTCATTGTTTTTCTGTTTGGAGCTATGAAATAAGCTGCGAAATAATGAGAAAAAATAAAGTTTTGCAATAATTTACTGTTGAGATTTGTGAGAGTTGACAACATGCCAAAGTATAGAGAGCAATGAAGGTCAGTTTAATCTACTAAAATTCCTGCAATACCCCTTCTGCCTGAAGCAACGCGATGTTAGCCGGATAAAATATATATGCCTCTAGTTATTTTAGTAATAATATGTTTAATGTCTTAGTTAATACGTATCACGGTATCAATCTTTCAGTGTAATGGAAGTACAATATTTTGTTATTCTATAGAACATTTTACATTTTCAGATATTTATTGCTATTTTAATATATGCAGTAATAAATACATAATGTAGAAAATAATTATTGTAATTGACATTTGAAGTAGGCTGTAGAGTAATATATGCTATATAAATGTAATGCTGCTAGAGAAAGGTCTTTTTCCCTTGTTGAGAAGGTGAATGAATCGAAAAGTGTCCTTCGCCCTACTTAAGTGTATATAGGCGTGATTCATATGGTCTCTAAATATGTGTAACTCGTAAGGCACTACTGGACCTTTTTTAGAATCGATTTAGTATATTTTAATGGGTTGGATACTTGAGAAAACAAATTTAAATGAGGATAAGATGTTTTCAACAGGGTTAAGAAATATATAATATAGCAAATTAAATCGTCACAGATCTCCTTTTAAATAACGTTTAATTATTATGGTGTTGACATGAACGTAAAGCAAAAACTTTTTTATCCGTGTTAATTTTAAGACCTATCCGTTGTTAGACACTATTGAATTTATTGCGCATAGTGCTAGAAGTACAAAAATACTTTAAATTAGAAGTCACGGCTACGCGGTGAGCACGACTGAGTTGATTATCAACATTAAATGTTCGTACCGGTAGGCGATGTGTAGGGCGATGACGAGATGGAGTACCGACCTGGTAAGACATGCAGGAAGTCGATGGATGCAGGTGGCTCAGGACCGTGCTTTGTGGCATTCCTTGGGGGAGGCCTATGTTCAGCAATGGACTTATGAAAGGCTGTAATGATGATAATTAAATGTTTATTGATGACAAACCTAATTTGGTCATCAATATTATTGTTGTTCTCAAAATAAAATTTAAATCAAATGAAAAATAACTAAACCTTAATAATGAACGAACGTAAGAATATGGTCTTACCACGAGTAGTATCTAAACTTGTAATAACCTATAATTTAGAAATCTTACGCTCCTGAAACATTACACAAATTATGTTGCTGCAATAATTAATGTTATACTGAGTGTTAGCTCAAACATTTAATTACAAATTTCTAGCGGATTGCTTTTCACTATTATCATCATTATTGTAGCTAGAGCTACCTCACTAGTTATATCCATTGCTTGCAGGTAATCTTGACCCGGTTGGCACTCCATTAAGTGGACCCTTTTTATATATTATATTTTATTTATGTAGCAATGCCTTAGCATACACGTATACTCGCAACGGGGAAGGACGGGTTAAATTGGATTGAGACCGACTAAAACACCTTGAAGTTACATAATCTTTGCATATAGTCATCATCATGTGAACATTTTCGGACACAACTTCAGTCCCATTAGCGCCGCATACCTCTCCTCAGAAGAGGGCCACTCCATTTTCTTCCTCTTTAGGCAAAGCGTGCTAAACCAGTGGGCGCTCTCTTCCCCATGGCCTCCATTTACATCTTTACCATCGACCTCCGTAAGTACTTTAGGTAGAGGTCATGGGGCCAGAAAAAACGATTACCAGTAAGCAACAGCCTTCCCAAAACGGAGAATCTGGCCTAAGGCTCCAGCACCACCAACTCATCAGTGGTGCAGCCTCGCCAGAGAACTGGAGAACAGGGTGAGTGGCCCCTTGCCCCACTCCTTTTTCCGCGAATATACTTTGGTAAAGAGGGCAAGGTGAGAGTACAAACCTTCCGTTGCAGTCCACCAACATGTATTCACACGTATCCGGAGTATTGATTTGGCCGCACATTCACCTTGGACGAGCTATGTGCGTTCCGTTCATGTGTGTTTGTACGATAGACTAAGAATTAATGAATATGATAAATTCATGCGACTTGCTGGTTTTCCTAAACGAGAACATCTTGGGAAGTCCAGCACAACGAAGGATATCACAAAGCTATCACAGCAAGAAGGGTAATTCGACCAAAAAATCGTTATCTTTATAAATAAACAAGTTCAACCGTCGTGAAGTATTTTCAATCGCTTGTCGTGACTTTAAAGACGTTAATTCCTATGCGAAATATTGTTCATGTACTAATTTAATTAAATGTAAAATCGCATTTCTCCGTTCAATAACCGTGAGACTGCCTATAATTCGCTTTTTATTATCTCGACAATTATGACAAATCCGTAATAAATATGCTGTAACATTTATTAATTTATTGAAGGAACTATAAAGCTCTAATACCAACTCCGATATTCCGATATTGATTACCTTGCTCTTTATTACCAGTAAAAATTCAACAAGAAAATCAGGACCCACAGATGGTGCGCAAATAAATATGGAGATTTTTCCTAAAGCATAGGGCCCATTTGTACCTAAATACGTTATAGACTCATTAAAATATTTGACCTAAAATGTCACACCCAAAATAATATCAAATTCGACGTATTATGTGAACCATTATACGAAAATTTTAATTTATTATGAGAGACATTTAATCTCTGAAATAAATAACGCGTAGGTTTTATCAAACCAACCGACGTTACCGGTAACAAAGTTATATCAGAATTTTCAGGTCGAAAATTAACTAACTAATACCACATACTGAGCCTTATCCGTCCGAACGCCACCAATGCCCACTAATGATGTTAGTGAGTAATGCCACTTCAACCCCATGTCCGCCACAAAATCGTTTCGAGTAATAGAAACTTGGCAGCCGAGATCTAACAAGGCCTGCGCCCTTACAAATTCATTCCGCGCCGATTTAACTTCAATTATAATACTTGGTAAAACAAAATAGTCCGTCAACTTAGGAACCGAAGCAACAAAACTTGATTTTAATTTCTATTGCAATGTATTATGTGACTTACGCCCACCGTTATAAGATCCAATAGAACTAGTCGAAAGCCTATTATTGTCCAAACGGCCAATATGTAAATTATGCCTCCTGTTAGAAACGCGCTCAATCAGGGGACCGCTACAGACCCTGCCGAGCCGCGGTGAACTACGATGATGCGTCCAAAAGCCTTATTCCTTCCGAGCACTAGTAGGTGCATAATGTGCATGTGAAGTACGAAGTTCATTGCTTGCTCGCAATGCTGATTCTAAATGTGCGTTATAGAAGTACATATTAACGTGTTGTGGTCGAGATGGTTACATTTTCCACAACCATCCTTATTTTAACAAAATTATGCATTATGATTACCGAAACAACGAAAACATAGACCTTGATTTTTAACCCAATTTTTACGGTCATTAAACGACTAATTTTTAGATTTATAACATTTATTTATCACATGTTCCATATATCGAAAATAAACACATTGTTTATTTGTAGAATCGCATTCCTTCGAATTATTAATTTCGAGTTCGAGTATCATTTTGTAAGAAATCAAATAAATGTTGGTAGAACACCACCATTACAGCCGCAACGCTGTTCAAAACGCGTTTTAATATCCATGGGTCATTTTATTAAACTAATATGCGACAAAATGTAACTCCACTACTCCATGGGCATGCCCAAGTTAGACAATGCCCTAGTCGATTCTAGTAGTGGGTTTAATATTTTTGACCGACGTCCCACAACTTTGTTTTGAACCAGTAAATGTAAGATTCTCGCGATATGGGAGTCTGACAACAAACGTTTGTTTTCATTTCGACTTTTTAATATTTCTAGCGCTGTATCTAATGACTCGTCAACCATTGGAAAATACTTTATGAGTGATTGAGATTCATTTTATATACGTAAAAAGAGGTAATAGAATTTTTCCGTTTTTGTTATATCCTTCCGAGCAAGCGCGAGTGAAGTAAACGCGCTTTCCGTAGGAATATGAGTCCATAAATTTACAATCAAAAATTGTAAGTGTCCTATGTAGCACCGAGCTCACAGGCTCATATGCTCCACAGAGATCCGAATATTTGTCCTCTAATTTTCGAATTCTAGCTGCGATAACCGACGATTTCTGAAATTTATCTTTAATAATGTTATTTGTATTTCCAAACCAATTGTAAGTAATTTTAAACTTAGTTTCCTAACTTTTTGCCGCTATTTTCTTTACTACTACCCGCTGAACTATAAGGCATTCTACAGAGGTTGCCAATGTTCAGCAGTGGAATTTTATAGTCTGCAATGAAATGGTAATGTATTTAAAAATAGAAATCTTTTACAATTTAATTTACACATAACGTCTTTAAGTAAGTAAATAGAAATCTTTTACATTTTAATTTACACTTAAAGATGTTATGTGTAAATTAAAATGTAGAAGATTTCTATTTTTAAATAGAAATCTTTTACATATTATTGACTCACCGAACCTACACGTATCTAGTAGGTTCGGTGTGTCAGTCTTTTTTCTCTTTTTGAATTATCGAATTATTCTTTAACATATCTCATTTTTGTGAAGTATAAATGTTGTTTAAAATAATATTATTCAAAATTATCTTAACATATACGGCTGAAGTGAAGCAAAAATATAATATTACAAAATACATTGGCGAGATTGTGTTGGTTTTCATTAGTTCCAGTCTGGAGCCTAAAGGAATCCTTCGATTTTTTAGTGAGGCATCGCAGGATTACAAAGTTTGATGTACGTAAAATATAAGTATTTCTTTTTATACGACCACCTTGACGTAATATTTTGGCTTTCTGGGAAATTTAACAGAGAAAAGGTGTTTTGTAACAACGCTTATAGGTATAGATGATATTCATTAATATGATATAGTACCATACGTATAAATGTAGATACAAAATTTATTTTATTTTTAAAACCAACAATTCTAGTTATAATAATGTCCGAAAATAAGCAAAAATTGCCTACCATTAGAAAGTTGAGGCTCGAAGCGACAAACGCTTGTCATATAGATAAATCAAGAAAATGACTTAATTATTCGATCCACAGGGTTGTAATAATCATAGTGAGCCGATTTAGAGCGTATATTAAACAAAAGAGGTTAAAGTTACATTATCCAATGATAATTATCAGGCAGAAATTCGATGGTATGTTTATATAGTATGTTAACCGTGTAATAGCGGTGTAATAATATTCATTAACTCATATCGCCCAGTAGGTGTTGTAGGAGGCAACAGGGGAAAATGAAACAGGAGATATACAGTAGAATCTCCTTGATAACAACATAAAATATAAAAAACTGCGGTTGCAAACCCACTTCTCAAGTGAGGCAACTTTTTTTCTACAAATGATAAGCCAGGTATTTACTACAATCTCAAGTAGTGGTAAGTGGTGATGAAGCCCTAGATGGTAAAACACACTGTCATAGCGTAACAAAAGCCTATTCACTCTTGCCTTGAAGACGACTAGATTGTTATTGGATGGAAAGACAGACGCCAGCATATTATTTCACCCCTTTGCTGTACACATTACGAAAGAAGAAGCTACCCGCTAGATTCGAATGCGTGGAATATCGTTAAAAAAGAGGTGAAGAAAAATAGAGCTAATATCTATTAGGCAACCTATGATAAGTGATGCTGTGATGTATTTTTGATTTTAATCTATGTTAAAATCATAAAATTTATGAAAGTTTACTTGTACCTAAAACGAATATATAATATTATGTTCTAGGTTTTATTTTATTTGAAATACATTTCAAAAAAATATTTATTTTTACCCTGTTTGGCGTATATCAAAATTGATTAACACAATAAGTTTTATTTAACGCTACAAAAATATTCACGCAGAATGTTTGCTATTCATCTTATTAAACAATAAATATTTGTCTTCTAATTTTGCTCTGAAAAATATACAAGCTTACGCAGATAATAAAATGAAACTACATACAGAGATATTATTATTACTCCTATATTTAGTCTTTTCACTGCCTCGCTGGTATAGTGGTTGTAAAACTCGGCTGCTTAACATGTGGTACCAATATCTTCTCAGTAGCAGATTCAGTAAGTTGGCAGTATTTTAACCCCCGTCCTGCTTCTGATTTCTCTCCACTCTTGTCGGATTACTATCCCAACGGTATATAGTGATAGTGAGGGAATAGAAAATGCATCTATGCTTGTGCACTCACTCGAGCACTATATTTCTGACCTGTGCTGATGACTAGTCTCCGTAGAGACTGGCGGCCGTGTTACCTGTAACCCTATGTTCTGTTTGGAGGACATTATTATAATATTAAAAGTTTCATTTCACCTTTCAGTATTTAACGTTTCGTAGAATTAACAAGTTAAATTAGCTTATTAATTAGCTAACTCGTTAAAAGTAAAAGTTTAACAGATTTACTTTTTCCAAAATATTTATTAAGAAAACGTTTCGAACACACCAAAACTCAGAAAACTGCTTCTGACTAAAGGCAACAAGCCAGCCAGAGGATTCTGAGCAGATGGTAGCACCCAGCCTTCTTCCCTATTGTAGCCTCACTAATCATTCTTGCTATGAATCTGTGTGCTTTGCGATGATTTGTGGTAAAGGTTGGGACGATTCTGAACATTTTGACATACTGCAGACTTGCCGGATCGTCGGTACGTCACATCCGTGATATTTTCTTTTCCGCGGGTATTTATGGATCATTTCGTTTTTCTTATATGAAAAAGAGAGAGAGACCACATTCACGATCAAGATTTACACTCGTGCATCTTGTAGAGGGATATTACATTTGACGGATCGTACGAACTCACTAATCTCCTTCGGTGACTAGTGGAATAGTATGTTTTTATGGAAGCTCGCGTCGTCAGTCCTCACTCGGAATATGGAGTGACGACTTTTTAAGACATGCAGGAAGTCGACGTATGCAGGTGGCTAGACACCGTGCATTGTGGCATTGAAGTGAGAATCGGGGGACAAAAGAACACCGATCCAACCAAGGATAATTCGCGAGGCTATTAAAATTTTAAAAAATATCCTAATTTCAATAGAGAACATGGCTGTGTGCTAACATCTGCTTGAGATCCCATTATTAATTAAATTAAATCGAAACCTAAGCATACTACTGCAGAACTAGGGGGACGAGGCTGCTCACGTCCGTAAGAAATACTTGAAATCTGACACACTACACTACACGTGTCCCCTGGGTAGTGCTAAACGAGTAGCACCAATTTAGGTGGTAGGTTTTGGCCGCTGGCTTTTCGGTTACCACCCATCAATACAAATTCTTGTCGCCAAATGACGTTGTCGTGTTTCGGCATAATGCTTGGTGAATCCATATGGAGAATGGGTCTGAACAGTAGCGTTGTGTATGTAAGCCGGGTACGAAGCGTCAGTTGTTGCTGTGTCGGGTGCTTGGTCGTAGAGGGTAGCGGGATCCGAAGCACGGTGTTCCGCTGGCCGACCGCAGGTAGCTGGGGGCCCAATTAGTAAATTAGCTGCTCATGAAAGGCTGCCCCGCCAACTAGCGAAAAATCCCATTGTGTCTCCATCGTGCCAGTTAGCAACCGAGCGAGAGGACCCGATGGCGATCTCTGGGGGGGTTCGGGCATCCCCACAGTCTCCAGATCAAGGTCCCGTGGACACAGTAACTCTTATAGTATCGTTTGGTTGCTAATGCAACGCCTCGTTCAACTACCATTCTTCATCCTTATTCACTTTCAACACTTAATATGTTAATTAAGAAGAAAAGTAGTGTTAAACTTAGTGACTCGCAATATGGGTTTCGCCGAAATCGGTCAGCTGGGGACCTTTTAGTGTATGCCACACACGTATAGGCCGATGCACTCGAGAACAGTGGGGAAGCGCTTGCTGTTTCCCTTGATGTCTCGAAGACGTTTGACAGAGTTTGGCACTCTAGCTTTTTTGGGTAAGCTTTCAGCGTACGGCTTATCCCCTAGTCTGATTGAATGGATAAAGAACTTTCTGAGTGAACGGTCTCTCCGGGTCGTCGTCGATGGTTGCTCATCCGATCCTATGGCGACTAACACCAGTGTTCTTTCTGTTCTGTTCTCTCCGCAACTCTCTTCCTGCTGCATATTAATGATCTGCTTATGCCCGGTATCTATGGGTATGCAGAGGATAGCACAGTTGTGGAGAGATATCAACCAAGTCCTCGGGCCAGTCGGGATCAAATCCAGTCCGAAAGAGGAGCTATGGTAGAGCGTGTGAATCTCACACTACAGGCAGTCTCCGAATGGGGCGATACCAATGTTGTGAAATTCAACGCCTTCAAAACACAAGAGCGCCTCTTCACTGTAAAAAGGAGCCAGCTCACCTTGGCTCCTTCTTTCCGAAACGTTTCACTGGAATATACCAACCGTCTTCAATTGTTAGGGTTTGAGATATCCTCAAATCTGAACTTCGGGCGGTTCATTGACTTCAAGGCCAAATCAGCTCCAAGGAAGCTGGGAGTTCTTGCAAATGTGCGGTAATACTTCACGCCGGGACAGCTACTTACTTTATATAAAGCGCAAGTCCGGTCGTCCATGGAGTATTGCTGCCATATATAGGCTGGTGCTGCAAAATGACTCATAGCAGCTTTGGACTCGATAGAAAGGCGTGCTATGAGGCTTATTGGTGACCCGACATTGGTTAAAACCAATCTTACCACCCTCCAACACAGACGCAAAGTAGCCAGCCTTTCGGTTTTCTACAGGATGCGTTCCGGAGAACGTGCGCAGGAATTGTACAATTTAATTCCTCCCTCTCCCTTCCACCATCAGACAACCAGATATTCGGCCAGTCTCCACCTTTTCGTTGTTAACGCAGTCGAACCAAACGGTTCGCTAAGTCTTTCATAATGCGTACAGCAAAGGAGTGGAATAAGTTGCCGGCATCTGTCTTTTCATCTGATTGCAGTGTGGGTGTCTTCAAGACATGAGTGATTAGGCTTTTGTTAAGTCAGTGCGCCTCACCATCTTAGGCTACATCACCACTTACCACCAGGTGGGATCTTAGACAAGCGTCGGCTTAGTAGAATATTTTAAAAGACTTCAAGATATTGTAAACTCGTTCTGCCTAGTTTGGACCAAAAATTAATAAAAAAAGTTGGAGGTAGTCTTCGTTACCTACTTATAACATCAGGACATCAAATATCTCAGTAACCCCGTGACCATGTTGTTGTAAAGTGTCCAAAAATTAGGAAATTAAATATTTTTATATTAAGCACGATAAAATCCGTAAAATTAATTTTATGAATTCAAAGTGATAAATAAACTCTAATTCCAGTACCTGATGGTAATGGGCTACTACAGCCAATGACTACAACCAACAAACGAGATAAATTTTTACAATTTAGGACGCTACAATCAACGAAGTCTACAAGGACTATGATGAAATACTTCCTAGCCTATAATTATTCAAGCTCACTATATCCTTCAAAAAGGAACACACCAGTGCAGACACTGCTGCTTGGCGGAAAAAGTTGGTAAGATGGTGGTTCCTCTTCAAACATAATCCTAGGCAGAAAAGAAGTCAACTAGCAAAAGATAAATGGTATTGACTCAATTATAGGACAATGAAATAAGCGGCTATGCGTCGTACATTTGTCACTTATATTTAAAATGAAAACTTCTTTAGCATCGTTGTTATTTTAATCTCAATGAAACGAAAAAGCAACACTAAAAAGAGACAAATATAAAAATCTATACGATAGGCCTACAAAAAAATATGATAAAATATATTACTACATAATTTAATAAAGCGGAGGAGGTTCTTTTGTCTGTTTAAACACGCCAATCTCTGGATCTACCAGCCCAATTTGATAAATTACTTTTGTATATGATAGCGAGATTAATTTCTCAATAGTATAAGCTATATAACATTAGGTTTACCTCTCAGCTAGCATTATATATTGATTTTTGTTAATCAAGTCGGAAGAAAAAGCGCCCCTTCGATCTGCTTTATCCACCTGAGCTGGCGTAATGCTTAGTATACGTATATTCAATGTTTTAAAAAAATATAAGTTATACCTACATCTTAAAAAAAATCCGCGATACCGTAGGCCTCCCAAGCAGCACACAAGCATTATGAAGATCATTATACCTAACCTATTCAACCGATATTTAGTTACCGTATTTAATTTTTTGTCCTTACATTATTTTGTTATTTTGCTTCCGCGGCGATTATTTGATAGAAAGCATAATATACAAGTTTACCGTAAATCTTATTTTGCACTTTCAATTTACCAATTATCACCATTAAAACTCAACTTCAATCTGAATATAATATTAATATGTTAAATATTTGTTAAGAGATTAAATGTCGCCATCATTCAATGAACGTGCTTTCTGTTTTGCTCTCAGATGGCCAAAATCCGCAGACTTCAGTGATGTTTAGTAGTATATAAGCTATTAACTGACACCACTTTTATCTTTTTACAATCTGGGCCCAAGACTGTATGAAAGCGTATCAGTCCCATTTATTATCAAATAATTAAAATTAATTATATTGAATAAATTTATCATATCCAAACCAAAAAAAGTAATATTTTATATCTTAGCGATTTGTATTAAATCATTCGTGCTTAAGTAATCTAGTGTCTATTTAACTAATCACCTTGAGAGTCGATTAACTTTTATTCCATTGATTTTACTTATAAGATGAAATAGATGTCGCTATTACAAAGCAATTTTAGTCGAAAGAAAATATTCTTAATACTTCAACTTAATATACTAAAATTTAAGTTCTACATGTTTTAGGCACATAGAATAAGGATTGTAACATTTATTAGCTGTAAAATTAAACTTTTATATCATAATTTATGCCGCACTTGTGGTTGAAAATTTTCAAATTAAATAAATCTTTTGCTGTGAAATATTTTTGTTTTATATTTCATATTTCATTTCATTTGAGAGTTTCACTTCTACTTTATGTGAACTGTACATATGTATTTTTTTATAATATAAGTTAAAGTTGACAAAGGAGAGCACCATCCAGTAGGTATTACCTAATAAGTAGATGCTAAGATCCATAGACATAAAGGACGACACGACACTGCAGAAAAGGAATCCTAACACCTACACTAGGACTTTATCCTATATCGCAAAACCTAACGCTAAATATTGCTCATAGACAAACATAAAATCCTGGAAAAATCATTAAATACAGTAGGTCGTATTATAAACAAGTTAGATTCGAACCGGCGACTTGCAGGCTCGCAGATGTACGCATAGCCACTGTGCTACCGTGCCAACAATGAACACTGCCGTTTAAGGGCGTCGTCCATTTCAATTTTTTTTTCAAGATTCTGGCTCGATCGTATCACTGCTAAAGTGTAATATTATGTATTTTTCATCACGGCTACTATCATTAAAATTATTTCCATTTTGGAGGCAAAGTTCCCATTGAATGGAATACACAAAATTTTCATAAATACATGGATAAGCGAAACATCCATCTATTATAAATATTAAATTGGCAGCGTTAAAATGGCAGCCTAATTAACGTTTCAAACTGTTTCATGCACTTGAACAGAGATGTGATGTTCCGTTCGTGACATATTCGCGTTTCACAATGTGGAAAATCAGGAAATGTGATAATCAACTCGAGGCTTCAATTTCAATGTGCGCCACTTGCAGTGAGAATACTTAGTTATTTACTCTCTCAGATGAGTTTTAAATTTATATTTAAAATAAATAGAAAATAGATTTAAAATAAACTAACAAAATCTTAATAATTTGTTTGATTCAAATATTTAAGGTATTTACAAGTATGTAACTACCAAGTTTAATAAAACACTTGAAGCAAATAACCTAAGTTCATGAAATATCAAAATTCAAGTACTCTTACAGAAACTAAAACTTTCAAGCTTTTGAGTAAAATTATAAATAAAAACTGTCTGCACTTAGTATTAAGGTTAAGAAAATATTAAAGGTAAAAAGTACGTTGAAAGTTGAATGGTCAAAATAATGATTTAAGTCATTATTAATTCAAGTTTGATTTAATTTAATTTTTGAAGTTATACTTCTTTTGGCGCGTTTGGGAAAAACTATGACAGTGAATTTTTAAGATGCGCGCGCACACCGACACCTAAAAACGACACTATGTTGTTACGATGTGCGCGCACACCGAAACATAAAAGCGACAAATTCAGTTGGTAATTGTCTCTCAAGTTTTCGTGAGAACTGATAACTGCATTAAGAAATTATTCAAATATATATGATCTACAATACGTGTTTTATTTATATTATTGTAGAGTATGTAAGCCGATACTAAAGCTTAGTCAAGTCTCCTGTAATTTTTGAACTTGTTTACGGGCATGAAATAGTCTGTTGAGCTGCCCCAATCCACACAAGATCTCAAAATATTTTATATAGGATATGCAAGTTTTGGAATGATTATCTTAAACATTGACGAGGCAATTAAAGCCATTCCCTGAGCAGTTGGCTGATTTTTATTTTAATAAAAAATCATAATTTTAAACCAAAAGGCGATGAAAGACAACAGAATTATGAGCACGATTATTTTATGGTAAAGTGCGTGTTGATAGAAACGTTTGTATTCAAAAACTATATAGTACTGAAGAAGAATATGAAAAGAACTATAAAATTATTATATAACTTAGCTTGTTATGTTTTGTCACGTAGAAATTGTACGTAAGGGAAGTATGATCGAGCTATAAGTTATGATTGTAATGAAGATCAAGGAAATACAAAAAATTATATTGTGAAAATATAACTTGCTTATGAAGCGTAAAACCTTGTTTTATACAGTGAGAAAGTATCTTGAAGATGTATACAAATATCGACTCGTAAAATTTTATTTTAGTACTAAGCAAAATTTAAGTTTTGAGATAAACATATATTTTTTTTAATTTGATATCTAGCTTGATTTCGTAATATTTATTAGTAAATTAATTATTATCAGTTCTCGTGTTATGTTCAAAATAGAAATAAAATAGCCCTCGAAGTTTTTAAAAATCCTACAGACGTTTTGAAAATCCAGGCATAAGACAAGGTAACAAGAAAAAAGTACTGAGCTACCTGAATCCATCAACTCGAACTCACAATAATTACATTTGTATTCATTGGGTGCCTTACGGGGGCAATGTTTAGCAAGGTCTTCTGTACTCCAGCAAAGTTGATATGATAATGATCTTGTTGAAGATGATTATATTTATTAGAAATATTCTCAATATATAGTAGTGTTATATCGAATTGCTTATTATATTTTTTGTTTTGAATACCATAGAATTCGCAATTCTATCCTGCGCAGAAAAAAGTCTGCCTTGGTCTGCCATCTGACTGGTCGCCTATCTGGTGGTTTATTAAGAGTTGGTGAAGTCTCATGGTAATTTTTACTATCCTGGTTTATATTCGATGATATATGGATCATAGACAGGTTCCCTCACTGCTGGCCGTAGGAGAAAGCTCAAGGTCGCTAAGCAAGCTATGGAAAGAGCTGCGCTCGGAGTTTCTTTGCGTCATAGAATTGTAAATGAGGATATCGACAGTGTAACCGTAGTAACCGTTAAAGTAAAACAAATCAATAAGCTTATTATTTTGTCCACACAATTCTTATTGTATGCAATAAGATATTAAGAACATCATTTTATTGTTATGAATGTAATACAAAATTTACGAATTATATATTTTGAAACCCCCATTTTCAGCTGAATAGGTTATAGGTTTCATTATTTTTTCCCCTTTTTTTCAGAGAGGAATGTGAGATGATTTGAACTATATACGATTTAAACAGCCTATATTATAAAAATCGTATAAAATACCTTTTACTAAATCGCTGTCATCCACCTCCAAATAATTATTGTGATATAACCACTCTTACAAACACATTTTAAAAGTCCTTTTTTATTACACTTTCGACATAAATAATTCGCATATCGACATTTATCTTTAGTATGGTTTTTAAACCAAACAAAATATGTTTTTTTCTGTAATTTGACGAATACAATTTTCTTGCGCTTATAAAGCGAAAACGGGTTGCGCTGTCGCTGATGATATGGCTAGTCCCTCATCTTACAATAGCCTTTGAATTGCAACTCGAGCACATTACATTGCTTTATTGAATGTCAAGCTATCGATGTTTTTACTAAAAAACTTTACTTTTTCTTCGGCACTTACCAATTTTAGTTCCAATCCAAGATTTGCCAATCCAGTTAAGTCTTCGCATGGTCTTTGTTCCGTTTTATTAAAATCATATTTCCTCAAACATATTAAGAGGCTTATAAGCTAATTCTTCTAGTGATAATGGAAAAAACTAAATCGCCTACTAGGCGATATGTATCTTCCACTAATGATGTGAGCAAAAAAGCTCTTCTCATAACTCCTGCTTGTCAGTGTAGTCGTGATAATCATTTGCATCAATAAGGTCCTTATCGTCAAATATTTTATATGTGAATTTATTGTTGCTATATTTTATAATATAATATATTTAACTTATTATAATATAGCCTTATTCTATATTATTTAATGTTTATTTCTGTAGTATTGCTCAAATGACCTAATTTACGTTTATTAGGGTTCCGTCCCCAAAGAGTATCAACGGGACCCAAGTCTCCACTATCGTTCCGTCTGTCAGCAGGCTGTATCTTATGAACCGTAATATGTAGATACTTGAAATTTTCACAGAATGTGTATTTATATTGCTGTTATAACAACATAATATAAAATAAAATAAAATATTAAAGGACCCTAAAAAGTTTTTTGTTTACAGGCTGTAGCGAAACCTGGATTAACACGCAATAAAATGATTTTGTGTGTATGGTGGGATTGAAAGGGTATTTATTGTTTATTATGAGCTTTTACTGCCGGGTTAAATCATTGATTCGGATCTCTACTACCAACAAATAATGCGACACGCATGAAATAGAAAAAGAAAACGGTCGGAATTGATAATCAGAAAAGGAGTGGTCTTTCATCATGATAACGCCAGATCACAAGATTAGCTATCCATTTGAGACTATCAATACACACTAACATTCCTAAAAATCCAGTATAAGCTGGAGTACTTAAAACTGGTTTAAAACTTTCAACCATTATTTTCTTTTGTTGCTTGTGTTCTTTAAAAGAAAGCTTTCTGGAGGTTTTAATATTTAAGTTTATAATATATTGTTTCGCGTGGTCTAAATAATTAAGAATATAATTTTTTCCATTATAAATTGGATGTCTAAATCCATGTTCCTTCAAATCTCTGGTATTGATTATATCAAACATAATTACTTGTCGCATTTTCTTTAAATCAAAAATCCCAAAATTTCTACAGCTACGCGATTATGTCACTACCTACAAGATGGCAACAAGTTGTCGAACAGAATGGACCCATATATATTATAAAACATAAAAAAAACATAAACAATCACGCCTGTCACCCAGAGGGGTACGCAGAAACTACGGACTTCCATTTGGCGCGATCCTGACACACCTCTCTCGCCTCTTTTACATCCATATATCTACGCATACACGCTCGTCGGTTAAGGGTACTCCTAATCTGGCCCATTTTTAATGTATCGCCGATTTGGTCGATAAACCTTCGTCTAGGGCGTCCCTTCCCGACCCTGCCGTTCACTTCTGCAACATAAATTTGCTTTGTCACTCTTTCCTCGTTCATTCCTTGTCACAACGTCATCTTGCAAACCACACTTTTCTCTTATCACACTATTTCTCTCAGTTCCCAACATAAATTAAACAAGGTGTACAGTAGGCCTGCAACCACACCCTCACCAGCCCTTAGCATTTCGAGTGATACTCTATCATATCCGGCTGCCTTACCTGCTTTCATGCTTTTCATTGCTTTCATTATTTCATCTACACTTATCTCCCTACCTCTCTCCACTTCTTCCGGAATTTCTATTTCACTTATTTTAGACGACTCTTCACTCTTAAACACGCTTTCAAAGTATTCTTTCCATCTCTTTAAATTTGAAACATCATCATTTAGCATGCAGCCATTCTCGTCTCGTATAGCATTCATTCTAGGCTGTTTTGAATTTCCCCTGGCAGTTCTTACGAGCTTCCAGAACATTTTAATATTTTGCTGGAAGTTATCAGATATCCTTCTATCATTTTTATCTATAATTTCTTGCTTTTTCCTTTCAGCAACTTCTTTTACTCTCTTATTTATACGTCTAAAGTCTGCCTTTTTTCTTTCAATCTCATCAATTATACCGCCAGAATTACCAGCTTTAGTTGCTAGTAAATCTAGCCATGCTCTCTTCTTTGCTTCAACTTCCATCCGTACCTCATCATCCTACCACAACGTATTACTTTTCCTTTCATTAGTTCTCTTACTTACATCACATACTTCGGTGGCTGCATCCACCAAAACTTTCTTAATATTATTCCATACATTCTTCAATTCTAAATCATTCATACATAATTCATTCAACCCACTTATATTTTCCCTCAGTCTGCATTCATACTTCTCTGTTACACCTTCATCTTGTAACCTTTCTTTTCTTATACGCTGTAAGGCAGTGGTAGACACAGATGTCCGATGCCGCCAACGTCTGAATAGACCATTAATTCGGCATAAGACCAAGTAATGATCCGTCCCTACGCTGGATCCCCGGTAAACCCTTTTATGTACCACTGCGCTCCTCATTCTTTCATCCACAATTATAAAATCTATCGTGCTTCTATCATCCCCTCTTTCCCATGTATACATGTGAATCCTTTTATGGCGAAAGAAAGTGTTCGCCACAAAAAGATTCTTTTCCACACATACGGTGAGGAGGTCTTCACCATTCTCATTTATTCTTTCATCGCCCCACGTTCCTAATATCCTTTCATAACCAGACCTCTTCACCCCAACCCTTCCATTAAAATCTCCTAACATAATATGTTATAATTAAATGTAATAAAACTTTAAAATAAAAACGTCTTGAATTTGTATAAAAAATACGAAGGAACTTTCTCCCCGATTTAATATACTAAGTAAAGGTGTAACAAAATAGTACTCGATAACTTAGAGAATGATTCTGCCTGTCAACATGAACAATGTTTATTATGGGATTATCTTCGAAATTTATACTGCAGCTATATTACTGGTATAGTTGTAGCATGAATGGGTCACCTCGAACGGGGAAGAACCACGCTCTTACAGAATAGCAGTGTCAAATAGCAACTTAACGCTTAACGCCGTTTTTTTAGAAACGAGGTATTTCATCTTAGTCCTCAGGGGCTGCAACGCATTTGCATTTTGATTCTTATTAGATAGATGTAAATGTCTATCGACCACAGCAACCACTAACCATCAGGTGGAATGTGTGCTCGTTTGTCACCCTGATCCTATAAAGAAAATCTCAAAGTCAGTTAATCCATACAAAATGCCGTACAAACTTATTCAAAATGTAGAAAAAGAAAAAGCAGGTCTTCCAGACCTGCTTTTTCTTACGATTACGAAAATAGATCTATAAAAAAAAGTTGTTCATATTGACACGTAGAATAGAAATAGAAAGCGCTATTTTGATTACACCATATATATAACAATTTTTTTAAGTAATTTGTGAATATTAGTTAGACATGTAAATAAAAAAATTAAACTGATAAAAATGACGCCATTTATATGTCATTTATTCCTAAGAAAAACCTTAACTACTCAGCCATAGCATAAAATAAATTTTCCCGTTAATCGGTTAATAGTTAAACTGCTGGTATATGCAATTTTTCACGCACACTAGCATCCTTGCAAATTGTCTTATACACGCTACAATATTGAGTTGCCGCATTCAAGGAGCGGTTACTTTCAGGTAGAGCGTTATCTAGTCAGAGCACGCTATGATTTATCAATAATCTAAGTGCCAGATCATAGTTTTTTCATAAGCCTACAAAATGGCTTACATACTCTTATTTATTTATTTATTTATAATTAATTACAACGGCTTGCGCCAATTACAGTAATTAATAAGTAAAACTAAACATATAACATAATTAAGATAATTCAAAAACAAATAACAAGTCAGAGATTAAATATACTTAACAATAACTAGAGGAAATAAAATAATATAAAACAGAATAAAGTGATAACAACATACAACTTATTTACTTAACAAACATGGCTTTCACATAACATGATGATCACCTTGAGTGTGTAATTAAAGATGTCATATTCTGGGTCTGTCTCCATTAAGGAGTTTATAGCACCATGCATGCGACACAGCGGGGATTGCGCGCGCGACACAGTGCGGCAATGGGACGTGGCGAACAGCCGGTGTCGTCGAGTAGGCCTATGACGTAGGTAGTTGTTAGGCACATAAAGTGTACACAAAGTATTGTGCAGCTCTGGGGAATCGACCATGCTCCTTAAAATTTTTTGGCTATTAGGATCTGATCTATGGCTAGTACAAGTCTACAAGTCTCGATTTGATTTCTCATTCTTCTTACGCTTCACCTTCCGCCTTGTGGTCTTTATCGATTCAAATAATAAGCTCTTTGCACATTTGATTTCGTCTGTGGAGAATTACGTAGAATAAATACGCAAAATAATCTCTTCGTCCATGACGTCATCTTATTTTGTATGAATGCCAGGAGTTCACAAATAACTATATTACAAATACTGCACTTCACTTTATTTGACATTATTGCAACGTCCTAATTTTTCTTTTTGTTCAAAATCAGTTTAATAATATCTAAAATTTCGATAAATACACTAAAAATACAAATTATAAAATTTTATTTCTGCATTTCATGACAGTGACATTTTTTGCTACGATAAATGTTGTTAAAACAAATATATAAATCAAATACATAAACAGAAACAGAAACTTTTTTATTCAATATAGATTTTAAATTATTCTTATTGAAAGTCACTCTTTTGTTTTATTACCACTGGTTCTAAAAAAACCCTCTTCCCTGGGATGAACCAGCAAGAATCCCAGCGGAACTTTTTTTTAATAACAGCTTGCAATCATACATGTTACACAATTAACCACACAAAACAAATTAGAAATAGCTTGGTAGCGATCACCTCATTCGCAGGGGTTATTATCATCCATAAATTCCTTAAAATTATACTAATCCTTTTGATACAAACTTTTTTAATAACGTTTTTGAACATTGAGTAGGTCAAATTTTTTGTGATTTTCTTGTAAAGCATGTACATCGCCCTAAGAATGAATTACTAACTCGGTGGGGTCAAGTAACTGGTACTACTAGCTAGTGTCTATTTCTAGTATTTACATAATTAATATCACTTATTTTTGTATAACTACTTTTATTTTTGTGTAAGTACATTAAATTTTCATAAATGTATTGAGAAGTCAAAGTTAATATATTCATTTCCTTTAATTTTTGTCGGAGTGACTGTTTAGCTTTTCTACCAACATCAAGAAGGAGACGGTATTCAATTCGACTTTATATTTTTTTTTTATGTGTGTGTTACTTCATAACTTTTTACAGGGTTAACTGATTTCAATGATTTTTTTTATTTGAAAGCTGGTTATTTACATGTGGTCACCTATAAATTTGATTAAGGTTTGACCAATATTTCTTAAGTAATTTTTTTTTTAATTTTTAATTATAAATCATAGATTGATCTTAAGACCCTTCTTCTGTAAAACAAATATAATTTCAGAGTGAGTGGCGTGCCCCCATAGCAAAATACCATACAAAATTATGCTTTTGGAAATAGCGAAAGCAAACTAGTCTAGCTGTTTCAATACTGGTAAGATTTCTAATCTTTTTACAGCATGTGCTGCAGAACTAAGTTTTCTTGCTAGTTTTGATGTATGGGGGCTCCATTGAAACTTTGCGTATAGTGTTGTTTCAAGAAAAATGAGTCAGTTCCTGTCCATTTAATATTAAATTTTAATTTAAATATTTGACATTTGGTGTCACGAAAATCATACCTTTCGTTTTAGGGCAATTTAAATGCAAGTTATTAACATTAAACGAATTTAGTAATTTAGGTAATATATCACTATTTACTACGTAATATTTTAATAATTGTTGTTGTAATTTAAAAATAATAAAGTGTCAGAAAATAATACTATATTATGGTTATCACCTACTATGTAAGTCATTAATATATGTAAAGACCCAAGGAAAGGCGTCAATCAAACACAGGACTGCGCGGCTGACTGGTTTATTCTCCGAACGTGTTATTACAGTTTCCACAATTACCCACTATTTCTATAATAAAACCTTACATTTTCCCCCTTCAAATCTTTGCATTTCTCTTATTACGGTTAAAAGCACGCAAAGCTCGCGAAGACGCGTCGGGTCCGGGCGGCGTCAGTGTCGGGGACTGTATAGGTTCAGAGAAGGGCGCTGACGCGCGTGTCCTCGATGCTGTCGGCCCACCCGACGCGTCCTCGAAACAAGCCCCCTCGTCATCACTACAGACCACATCAGTTTTATTACCATTTCTATCTTCACCCTGGGATTCCTCCTCCCTTGATGTCTGACTTGTGCGCGTTAAGGAATATCTATTTTTATTTTTTATTGGAATTACTTGATCCAGATGCCTACGTAATTCAATTCCCTTTCCAATGTTCACCTTACATGAGACTGGGCCCGTTTTACACACGACTTTACCCTCGGCCCACTTTTCTCCCCTCGCGGTATAGTCACGAGTCAGCACGGGATCACCGGGTTGTAGGTCGTGGTCGCGGTGAGTGCCGCCGGCCGCGGCCGCCTGGCGCTGCTGCGCGGCGCGCGCGACGCTCGCAACGTCCGGGCGCATCGCGTCCAAGCGCCCGCGCAGCCGCCGCCCGAGCAAGGCGACCGCGGGAGGCACTCCTGTACTCGCGTGTTCGCAATTCCGATACTTAAATAAAAATATGTTGATAGCCTGTGTCACATTTTTACCTTTGTGAACCGCCCTTTTAATAACTTTTTTAATTGTTTTGCCCGCATTTTCCGCGGCGCCATTACCTTGTGGTCTGTAGGGTGCCGTGGTAACATGTTTGATACAATTCATATTACAGTAATTTTTGAAATCGTGCGATAAAAAAGGTGGACCGTTGTCCGTGACGAGTTGCGAAGGAAGCCCGAATCTGGAAAAGATGGCTCTGAAAGCTGCGATTGTCGATTGTGCATTTGTACTATTCATAGTGGACACTTCAATCCATTTAGAATGAGCGTCCACTATGACCAGATATTTTTTTCCAGCATATTCCGCGAAATCCGCATGTATACGATGCCAGGGCTGAAGTGGAAACTCCCACGGGTGAATCGAAGCGTGCGGTGGCGCGTCGCGGACCACCCGGCATGGCTCGCAATTTCGACATACCTCCTCTAGATCCTTATCGAGACTAGGCCAGTAAACGTAGTTTCTCGACAAATTTTTCATTTTATTAACACCTAAGTGGCCATCGTGAATCTCCTCCAAAACTCGTGTACGTAGTTTTGGAGGTATAATAAGTCTATACTTGAATAGTAAGCAACCGAGATCCGTAGTGATCTCGCTCTTACGCGCAAAATACGGTTTTTCTTCTTCGCATCTCGCCTCGGGCGGCCAACCGAACATTACATATCCTAAAATTTTACATAACAGATTATCTTTTTTTGTTTCATAACTAATTTCCTTAAAATCTACGGGCATACACTCCTCTACGATATTTAAATAACTCACTGACGTAGTAAGGCCCCGCTCGTGAGGCAACGGCAGGCGAGATAAGGCATTTGCCGGCCCGTTATTCTTTGAAGGCACGAATTCTACGGAAAAATCATAGGCTGCAAGACGGGCTGCCCAGCGCTGTAAGCGGCTCGCAGCAGTTTGTGGTATACCTCCTCGCACCCCAAATATATAGCTCAGCGGCTGGTGATCCGTACGCAAAACGAACCTCCTGCCGTATAAATACTGGTGGTGTTTAGTAACCCCATAAAATATAGCTAGCGCTTCTTTATCTAATTGACTATAATTACGTTCAGCTGTGTTCAGAGTTCGTGAAACACAGCTGACAGGCCTTTCACTGCCATCTGGGTAGCGATGCACGAGCACCGCACCCAAACCGTACGCGCTGCTGTCCACTGCCAGCACGAGCGGACGCCCCTCCTCATAATGAGCCAGCACCCGGTCACTCGTTAACACTCGCTTAGCCTCTGCAAAGGCCCGCTCACACTTTGAGTCCCATTTCCAACTCACTTCCTTTTTTAATAATTCATATAGAGGATGTAACAGAACGCTTAAATTTTGAATAAATTTTCCGTAGTAATTTAATAATCCAAGGAAACTTTTTAACTGAGTTATATTACTAGGAGTCGGTGAGTTGCAGATGGCCTCTAATTTTTCCGGATCCGGGTGCAACCCATTTTTGTCTATTATAAAACCTAGGTACTTAACCCTGGGTTGTAAAAAACTACATTTATTCATTTTAACTGTTAAGCCCATATTACGCAACCGTTCAATTACCGTTTTTAGATTTTTAAAATGTAATTCTTCATTCGGGCCTGTAACACAAATGTCATCCAAAAATACTACTGTCCCGGGTATACCCCGCAGCGTTTCTTCCATAAGTTTTTGAAACTTTTCGGGAATACAGGATAAACCGAAGGGAGTGCGGCGATATACGAATGTTCCTATATGTGTAGTTATTGCAGTGTATGGTTGGGAATCTTTGCTCAGTAACACTTGTTGATATGAATGTCTCAAGTCAATTTTCGAAAATTTCACTCCACCACTTAGGGAAGCAAATAATTCCTCAATCCTGGGCAGAGGATAATAGTCCCGTTTTAGTTTAGGGTTAATAGTTATTTTGTAATCCCCACATATCCGTATATCCCCACACTCCTTGACAACTGGTACTATCGGCGTACCATATTCGGAATGATCGACGCGATAAATAGTGCCCTCTCGCTCGAGACGTATGAGCTCTTGCTCAACCCTCGCGCGCAACGCGAGAGGTACGGGCCTCGCGCGAACATACACGGGTTCCTTATCCGTCAGCTCTAATTGAATAGTTTTTTTACAAGTACCCAGTTTATCAGAAAACACCTCCGGAAACTCAGTCAATAATTGACTCGTGAATGCATCATCAACAATTTCATTAAAGTTAATTTGCCTTATATTTAGAGCGTGCATCCATGCTCGACCTAACAAAGGACGGCCTCCGTTTTTAATAACATACAGTTGTAAATTTTTAGCTCGAGTCTCACCCAGTTGTACATCGACATAAATGTAACCTAGCGATTCGATACGGGAGCCCGAGTAGCAACGTAATATTAGGTTATCGACATTTAATGATTTATTTGAAAAGTACCGTTTATAAAAATCTGCACTGATAGCCGAAATACGGCTGCCCGTATCGACCTCACACTCTAGACGATGACCGTCTACATTAATTATAATGAAATATGGTTTGGTACCTTTAGCCGACAACTTAATGTTATAGCAGTCCTCATCTTCTTCCGTATCCACCTGGTTCACCAAATTTGGTCGACCACACGATCGAGCTCCGGTACGTAGCCCACTGCGCACTTCACTGAACACCTTTTTACACATTACTTTAAGGTGGCCCCGTTGGCCGCACTGATCACAATTATATTGCGCAAACCGACACCGATCTGACCGGTGCTGCTTGCCGCAGCGCCAGCAGGCCGCCGCGCCGCCGCCGCTGCCGCCGCGTGCGCCTGCTCGTTGCGCGCTCGCCCGGTGCAAGCCCTCGCTCACCTCGCCGCCCAAGCCAGAGGCCGAGGTAGACGCCATCGCTGTTGTGGCGGCGCTCACCTCCGCGTGCTTTTCTGCAGCCTCAAGTGCCAGAGCCAGCTCGACCGCCTCTTTGTATTTGATATTTTTCTCGGCAAATATCCGCGATCGCATCGCTTCACTCGATAGGCCGGACACGAATTGATCTCGTAGATTCTCCTCCAGCGCCTTCCCGAAGTTACAGGTGGTTGCGAGATGTTTTAAATTATGCAGGTACTCCGTAAGTGACTCGCTTGGTCGTTGTCTGCGCAACCGAAATACGTGTCGTTCGGCGATTTCCGACCGCTGAGGTTCAAAATGTTCGGTCAACAATTGCACCAAATCCTCGAAAGTCTTTGATTCGGGATGTACCGGCGAGCACAAATCACACATTAGAGAATACGTTGCCTCACCAACCACAGTTATTAAGAGAGGTACTTGCAGTTCATCTTTAATTTCGTTCAGTATAATACACTGTTTTACCCGTCGTATGTACTCCGGCCACTGTGTAGCATGAATGTTGAACGGCTCAAGTTTTCCGATCGGCATAGTACCTATTTACATATAATTTACTCGTCACGTATATAGTTTACACGCCCCAAATAATATTCGTGGTACCCACTCGTCGCCAGTGTAAAGACCCAAGGAAAGGCGTCAATCAAACACAGGACTGCGCGGCTGACTGGTTTATTCTCCGAACGTGTTATTACAGTTTCCACAATTACCCACTATTTCTATAATAAAACCTTACAATATACACAAAAAATCAAATGGGGCCGATAATTAAGCCTTGAGGCACGCTATTATTAATAACAAGCTTTTGCGGTCTGTTGTAGAAATATAAAATAATTAATTTAAGAGCATTATTCTTACACCGTAGTATTGTTGTTTCCTGACTAATGTATCATGGTGAACATAATCGAAGGCTTTGGATAGGTCATAGAATATACTCAAAGCATTCTGTGAATTCTCCCATGCATTGAAGATATATTTAATCAGCTAAGCACCAGAATCAGGTGTCAAGTGACCCCTCGTAAAACGAAATCAATTTTTATGAAGTTAATTATTTACATTACATTTGATCATGAATAGTTTTTTCAAAAGAATTACTAAGTGTTGGCAGTAAAGAAATTGATCTAAGATTGGCTTGGACTAATGTACTACCAGATTTAAATAAAGGTATTACTTTACTTAAAGGCCGGCAACGCATCTGCAATTCCCTCCCTGGTGTTGCAGTTGTTCACGGGCGGCGGTAGTCACTTACCATTAGGTGAGCCGCATGCTCGTTTGCCCCCCCTCATATAAAAAAAAACATTTCATTAAATCAAGGAACACACCATTCGATACTAGTATTAAAATAATAGCTAGTTGAGACGCGAGTATATCTATTATAGACCCAATAATTTTAACGAAAATCCCCCCCAGATCTGCAGTTTTCTTAACCGGTTCACGCCAGGCGTGCCATCGATTATTTTTGTGTGGCGTATGATACGCGAGTTTTGTCTTTTTAACAATTGTTATAACTCGCTCAAATTACGTTTTTGGAAGATTTATCCAGAACAAAATATTCATTCTTTTGCAAGTAGTTCATGCCTACAGCGTATTTTCTGGATATTTTGAAAATTTGAAATTTTTAGGGGTTGACAACCTTTTTTTTAACTTTTACATGGTACTCTTTTTACTTTGTGGGTTTTAAATCATGTTGTGGAAAAATAGTCTAATAAGTAACAAATAATAGCACTCATTGCGATCGCTCACAATTTCAAGTTGTAATAAATTTCTGGAAAACAAATCTCCCGTTAAAAAAAACAATGCGTTTGCCTTCTTGTTTAATTTTGCTTAAAATGGTTAAAAATTGTTTTATTACTATCACATGGCCGAATAGACCTACGAAGTACCATGTGCTCTTGTGATATGGTATAAGGTTTATTTTTGTTTGAAACAGTTCGAAACCGTTCATGCATAAAAAAAGTTCGCTAAAAAATAGTATTTTGTCAATAAGCCGCCGTACAGCGCCGTCGTTTTTTTTTTTCTTTTTTGCTATTCTTACTAATTAGACATTTTCAGATCGATTTTACTTTTACATTTATATAATATTAAATAATATTTAACATTTGTAAATATCAATGAATCATAAACCTTATTTTTTTCCAAATTAAGGTTCTTGATTGTTTGATATTTACAAGTTTTGTTATTAGGTGAAATTTTTTTAATAAAAACCAAGGTTTTCCAGGGTGATTTAGCTGTACCTACCTATATAAATGATTTTTTTTATAAAACAAAAAATAGTACAAAAGATTTGTAATCTCTGTATAAAAAAGGTTTTTATTCTGCATAATCTTTACTTACTCTCAATTTCAAAGAAAACACGGAGAAAAACACGTAGCTACCCACTAAAAACAGGTTTCTTCCGTTTATAACTGATGTTTGATGTCAATTAAACTTAATTAGGTCTAAACAAATGAAAAAAGCATAAAAAAGAAAATTATTTTTACACATGGCTAATGGCACAATAGGCGTGTCATCAACTTCTGTGGTGATGTTAAAATATTTTACATTATCTTTTCATGATATTTTATAAAATTTAAAATTCTTTGTACACGAATTTACATTTTATTTAAGTAATGATTCAGCGACAGCAAGATAAGATTTTGTAGTTCAACACGAGTTGTAGATTCATATATATTTGAATAACTACCTTAAATATAGTTATCAGTTGCCACGAAAACTTGAAAGACAATTACCCACTGAAGTTGTCGCTTTTATGTGTCAGTTCTTATACTATAATTTATTCTTTGGTGTTAGTAACAACTTCATGGTGTCATTTTTAGGTGTCGGTGTGCGAGAGCATCGTAAAAATTCACTCTTATCATTTTTCCCAAACCCCCCAAAAGAATTATAACTTCAAAAATAATTTTGTAAGATGCAATAAACAAGTCGCTACGTGCTATTTTAAAAAAAGAGATAAAAAGGCATTATTAATACACATCGAATTCAGATTCCATTAAAATGCTAATAGTGTTAAAAATGACAATTTAATTGATTATGAAATATCAGTTTCTCGACAAATCCGTAGTTTTCATTGGACACACTTTTCTTGCTTAAAATTACGATATAAGTCTGTATTTTTGCTAAATTCCTACCCTATTTTTTTTTCTTTTATTTTACATGTTGTAATGCCTACATATACGGCATAAGCACCGACAAACATTGCCTCATTACGGACAATCTCGGATGATACATCCTGTGAGTCATCACAACAGTGCAGACTTTTTTTATCAAGGGCGTTAATTTTGGTCTGAGGCAATCTGAGTACGCCAAAGGTAAACATGTGAACGGGCATTACTTAACCTAATAAGTCTAAGCCCTAACCTAATAAGTTCACGTTAGTGAACTTACCCTCTTCCAAATTGAGAACTCCACGCTTATCCGTCTCCAGTTCCATCCTAATAGCTAAAATCACAAGTGATGTTTAGTGAATTTCGTATCATGGGTGCAATTTCAGACGAATAACTACAGATGATTATTATAGAAAAAGTGCATCAACTTTATCTCTCTTTTTCAAAGCTGAAATTATTTTCCAGAGCCATCCATTAATATACTAAAAGAGCTCAGAGAGAGGCAGAATCAAGGCGGGCTCAAACAAGCTCCCTAGGATATACCCCTTTATATTCTTATTGGGTTTTCTGCATCCGTCATCATCTCGCCTAGATGACAAGTGATCAGACACCATTAGTCCGTACACTACTCGAGTCTCTTACCGTACTTTTCATTATTTAGCTTGAAGACCTTCTTTAGTCATATATGTTGCACTAAATCGAATGCCTTTCTATCTATCCAGTCGTCGGAGTAGTAAAAATGACTTCAATTAAATGCGATAAAATTCGTAAAATAAATTTCATTAAGTGTTTTGCATTAGAGTTAATATAACAAATCATTGTACTCGTAATATAGATTATTTTAATTGGTTTTGTGTATATTGCTTGAAGCTATTCGAAGAAAATCTTGATAAGCGTGAAGGAAATCTTTTCCGTGAAGAAGAAATTCCACACCAAATGCAAGTAGAAAATTCCAAATACTCGTCTTACTTAAATCGTGACTTTGCAAGTTAAGTAAGAATTTATTGAACATCTGCCTAAATACAGTATGCTACGTATATCTCTTCAAAATTAAATTAGTATTGAAAAAACATCTTCACTGTAACGTAATAAATTAAGATAATATATAATTAGATAAACGTGTTCATTGATTCATTATCAACAATTGGAAATCAGAAAAACTTTATTAAAGTAGCTAACTTTAAATAAAAGCGGCCAAGTGCGAGTCGGACTCGCCCATGAAGGGTTCCGTAGCAGCAAGTAACATATCATCATTCTCTAAACCATTTCCCATTATCTGGGGTCGGCGCAGTAAATCTTTTTGTTCCATTCCTCTCTATCAGTCGTCATTTCCATACTTACTCCTTTTATTCTCATATCACTCTTCACACAATCGATCCATCTTTTATTCGGCCTTCCTCTGCCCGTGTGTCCCTCCACATTCATATTCAACACTCGTTTTGTGACATGACTTTCATTCCTCCGAATCACATGCCCAAACCATGCCAATCTGCTTCGTCTCACCTTTTCTACCACTGGCGCTACTTTCAGGCTTCCTCTTATATACTCATTCCTTATCTTATCCATCCTTGTCACACCACACATCCATCGTAACATTCTCATTTCATTCGCATGCAGTCTATTTTCATCCTTCTTCTTGACGGCCCAGCATTCACTTCCATACATGACGACAGGTCGGATGATCGATTTGTAAATTTTCCCCTTCAGCCTTATTGGCATTCGGGGATCGCACGTTGTGGCTGTGACCTGTCGCCATTTCATCCACCCTGCGTTAATCCTATGCTGCACAGCTCTATCTATTCCGCCGTCGCCTTGAATGAATGAGCAGCAAGTAACATAATTTACGATTTATGACGTTTTAAAAAAACTACTTACTAGATCTCATTCAAACCAATTTTCGGTAGAAGTTTACATGGTAATGTTCATCATATATTTTTTTGTTTTATCATTCTCTTATTTTAGACGTTACATCGGGGGGGGGGAGGGGCACACATTTAACCACTTTGGAAGTGTCTCTCGCGCAAAATATTCAGTTTAGACAAAATGATGTAAGAAACATCAATATCATTTTGGAGACCTATCCATAGATACCTCACATGGGTTTGATGAAAAAAAATTTTTGAGTTTCAGTTCTAAGTATGGGGAACCCCTAAAATTTATTGTTTTTTTTTTTTCTATTTTTGTGTGAAAATCTTAAAGCGGTTTACAGAATACTACCAAGTTTCAACAGTATAGTTCTTATAGTTTCGGAAAAAATGGCTGTGACATACGGACGGACAGACAGACAGACATGATGAATCCATAAGGGTTCCGTTTTTTGCAATTTGGCTACGGAACCCTGACAAGGGAAGATAACAAAGTATCAAAAGCTTTAGCTTTACCCGCGTTGAGCAATTTTTGGTAGTGGAAGCACTTATGGGTTCGCATGCCGATCGCCATGACCATGACGTGCCGTGATGCTTGCGCGCAATACGTCACGAACATGTGTCGTCGCTGAGCGATGTGTAGTATAGCGGCCTGTTTATATGTATGTGTAGCATCCTCCTTATGGCTGCCTCTGTTTTTTTTATTTATTTATGGTGTGTATGCGTCGTGGAAGTATGCATGGCTCTAGAGATATTCTCATGTTATATTTCCACTACCTCCTCATTAGAATGTGCCGAGGTCGGTGCATAAACCTGTATGACCTTCAACGAATACCGTTTGGATATTCGGAGTATAAAGTACGCAACCTCCATCGATATACTCACAATCTTTATAATGTTGTTAACGAGAGATTTATGGAAGTCGAGTCATCTTAGGTGGCAACCGAAACTCCACCGGAGATTCTTAGCACCCCTGTCCCACCGTTACCATGGTCGCCACAGTAACCAGGAATAGCGGGGCTGCCGGGAACTGGGCGCCGTTTATTATTGTCATTGCTCATGGGAGGTATATTTCCATAGTTGCCTCGCTTGGCGAGCGGGTTGGCAACCACAGTTTTTTTATTGCTTTTGCATCAGAAAGATGTTGCTGCCCACCTTCTGTCTCAGTTTCCCCCTGTCGACTTTTACGAAACACACGCGAAGATACATTTAATAGAATAGACATTCCTGGCTACGGTAGCCAGGAATAGTGGGGCCGCCGTGAGCCGTTTTTTTGTGTCGCTGCTCAAAGGGGAATATTTGCTATAGTTGTCACGCTTGGCCAGCGGGTTTTTATTGTAATTTTGCTATTATTAGAAACATTTTATACGTGGTAGAGCCATGCTGCAGCTTAACACTGCTGTGTTTCGTATGGTGTGTGTAGATACCCGGACACCTTTTACTGGAAAAGAGTTATTCCAAATTTGCCCTCACGGGCGACAACGCATTTGCATTTCAATTATTTATTGAGGATAGATGTAGATGTTTTTGGATCACAACAACTCGTTTGTCATCCAAACTTTAAAAAAACCTATGATGCTGTCCATCTCGTGCCTCAGTTTTCCTTTGTCGGCACTTACGACACCCACGGGAAGACTTGGGGTAGTGAATATTCTTACACTGCCACTACATAGTACTCGCGATATCTTTATCAATTGTTCATTCACGAGATTTCTATTTTTAAATATTTTACCTCCGGGGTGATCCTATATAAATTTGGTGAAAAAATTAGAAATTGAGATTGTGAAATTCATTAGTCCCCGCCAAAAGTTAAAAACAACTATTCAACTTTTCAATGAGGATTAAGTTCACAGTATAATATCTTACAGTATTTTATTGCTTGTACCCCCCAAACATTTGTTCCCATCTTGTGGTGTTAATGAGGGGGGACGGTTTATTAATTGAGAAGGGTGTCCTCTCCCCCTACCGCCGCAGCCGAGGTAGAGTCACGGTTGAAGATGAGTGCGGGTATGGCGATGCACCACCATAGTGGGGCTGCGGGGGGAGAGGAGTGACGGTATTGTGATTCAGTAAACAATATGGCAGCTAATCGATTCATAACAATATGCATTTAAATATTTACATTTACATTATTGTATTACAGTACTACATGATAGTGTTTATAAATAAAGAATATTATAAATATTATTATAAATAAAGATGAAAAAAAAAAGATATTATAAATAAAGAAAATAATTTACATTCTAGTTCATGGTATAATAGCTAGTGATGAATAACGTAAAAGTGTCGTAAAATAGATTTTTGGATAATAGTTTCATATACCAGAAAAACAGAACATTACTCTAACTTGACTTAAATTTTGTGCGTCTTTAATATTTTATATTAATCAAAACTGGTATCGCGTCTGGTCGAAATTCGACCAACTCGTAGGTTAAATGGTCGAAAATCATGTGCGTATGTTCAATTAATCTTACCTCCGTAACGGCAGCACAACATGCTTTTTTTTCTGCAAATCTCTGGCACAGAACCTTTTGAATTATACAATTTTCATTTCCTATATTAAATTTAAAAAAAAAAACGAATGACAATTTTTTATAATCACGTAGTTTTGATAATCATATAATGATTATAAAATGATTAATTTTATGTTAAAAGAATAAATACGATAATTATAAGACGAATAAAAACCCAACAAACAAAAGTCAGAACACAATAAAAAAAATTGCACGAATTTATTTTTGCTATATTTTTGAGCACGCAGAAATAAAATTACTCATCAGTACGAACATTTCATCAAATTTATCAGTCATCAATTCATCAATACACTGAAGAAGTATGAAATAAGACTTGGGGGAATAATGTATTATAATTTTTTGAAGGAGGGTGATAAGACTTAAATGAGAAAATACTATGGCAAAAATTCTCATTTAAATAATTAAAATTATAATTCATAGTTATACATAAACTTCTATTAACCCATTCAAACAAAGCAGTCTACTAATGGTCTTCAAGCAATCAGTTCAATTTGAAAACATTTCATTCAAACCAGAGAAAGAATTCAACATCAATTACATACAGTTCATAATATTTTCTTTGATGCAAAGTAGATGTTGATACAATCCAGTTTATAAGGCTCAGTAAAGAACTCTTTATAACCTGAAAAAAGAATACATACAAAAACTTTAAAAGTAATATTGTGTTGTTGTTAAGAGCCCTTCAAAGCGTGGTGGGAGTACGAGTACCAATGCCTACTGTCACTAACACAAAGAAGATTGTAATGGAAATCCTTCTTAACAATTCTAATATAATTATTGGTAGTTTCACGTATATATTAATACCAGACGTATTTAACGTATTCAGTACTTAAAGATTTCCATTTGTATTGATAGCATATGTTCACGTAAATTATTATCTTAATCGGCGTTATAAAGTTTAATTGTTTAACTCTACATTAATCGGGTTTTGTCTGAGCTATTTACTTAGGCTAAACTTAACTGCAAGGCTATCGTATGCTTTAATTTAAACGTGTTGTTATGTATTTCTACTTGTATCTTCTTCATTAATCTTATAGTAGTGGAGCACAAGAAGGAATTTTTGGGATTTAGTCAAGTGAGTCAGATTAAGATAATGTGGGTTAGTTACGAGCTAAAGAGAGAGAATTTAGAAATTCTGATGATTTGATCGTAACAAAAGGGAGTGAGAGGGTTACAAAGTTGCAAAAAAACGTTGTCTTGACATTCTCAAGCGTGGTTGAGTATTTTTATTTTGAAGAAAAAAATGCAAAAAATAACAAGAAAAACATAATCTGCCGATATTCACAAGCCGTAATACCAAAAATTGACTATGAAGATAAGAATGTGCAGCTGGAGTAAAGCATTTATACCCTATCTCTGATTTTCTCTTGCCATCCCCAGACATTCACAGTCACATTTTATGGTTATTGAGAAATAAAAGATCATAAAAAAATATTTTTAGCAGTCAGATTATTAAAATCCCACAAAATAATCGTCAGATCTTAAGCTACCACAACTGGGACCTCAAGTTGAACCTACTGTAATTATCTGACACGCTCGAGTATTTCAATACGGCCATTTTTTTTTCGCATTTTCCAGCTACGAGCTTGCGTCACATCCGAATCGTCTGTCTCTTGAATCACAGCATTTTAGGGTTAACTTAACATCCCCATTGAATCTCTGATGCGCTGGAATAGATTTTTGAACATCTGTGGTAGTTTGTAGAAGTTTTTACATTTTTGAACATCTAGTGTAGACGCTTCCCCCACTGCTGGAAGGGGAAAACATTAAATAAATCTTCAGGACCCAATAACATGATAACACCAAAGTATGTAAAGGAACAGAATCACTACCCATCTCAATATGACACAGGGCAGTCTCTCAGTAATACTATCGTGCTTGCCTACACTAGTAGAATAGACCAAAGGACATAGGAACGACAGTGAGACACGTAAAATTACCAATTGATCTCAGTTTGTCGCTTGCGCGTTACTTTATACTGCTAGAACAGGTGGGAGATAAACGTTCTACCTTCAATTGTTTGTATTTCGTTTTATTGTTTTACCCTCATTCCCAACACGACCTTTCCTGACAAGAGACCGTGCTCGGGCTCCCTTTAGCTTTAAACATCCATCTCCATCACCGTTCGCATTACTTTACACAAGTGGTAAAATTAAAAAATATTGTACAATCGACTTCAACATAAGTAAAATGAAAATTAAAAGTCAGTTAGTAATAAATACGCATTATTAAGAATATTTCAAAATTTATATGAGACTACATGATAAACATTAGCTTTCAAACAAAATATAATCATCAAAATCGGCTTACCTAAAAAAAATTTCAGAAGTAACACAAATAAAGAACAGTCTTATTGAGAACCTTCTCCTTTTTTGAAGTCTGTTAGAAAAAACTGATCAAGGCATAGGCAATACGGTAGCATAACAACTTAGGCTAGACGTGTCAGAGGCACGGCGTTAGCTTTATGTTACAAAATAATAACTGATTAAGTAATTTGTATAAAGTTAGCATAGCTCAAAATAATAACCAATTAAGTCACAGGCACGACGTTAGCATAACTTAAACTAGAAGCGACAGAGGCATGACGTGAGCTAGTCCGTGTTCTACTTTTGGGAAAGAGGCATAACAAGATAGCCGTACTTCTGCTCCACGCCTCTGTTGTAGTGCCACCATTGAGGACTGAATTAAAGACTTTCTAAAGAACTTCAAGTACCGGTTTTCACCCGCTTTTAAAAGATCCGCTGTAATTCCATCTTTACCTGAGGCCTTGCCGTTTTTATGGAGCTGGAGAGCTATTCTAATCTCTATCAGACTGATGTACGGATTTTCATCGTAATAGTGTCATATAAGACTTGCTCTTGGATCGCAACTCACTCTTGCGTATGGCTTAAACGATGCTGTGTACAACTGCCCATAGAACCTCTTAATCTCAATCCAAATTTTAGGTGTCCCGGAAATGGCACTGCTAAAATCAGTCTTCAACTTCGACAGTTGGCTCTTTCTGGCAGAGCGATCTCTAGTAAACGCTTTGGAGCCATGGGTCCGCTCGATCGCTTCTTCGATACCAGCTGTATTTAAGTTGCAGAAGTCCTGCCGCATGCATTTGGAGATTTGTCTGTTCAGTTGCCTGTACGCTGTCAAATCTACTGAATACTGCAAATTCATTTCCTGTCTATCAGCCATGAGACTAAGAAAGTCATCGGAGAGTTTTTGTGTTCTTCTGCGGTGTGTCTTGTTGAACTTAGCTCCGACCGCATGGACAGTATTCACGAGCTTGTCATTCATATCGTCCACTGCATTGCAATCTTCTAGGCACTGAAAAAGGCTTAGTAACTCTTAAGAATAGCTGAAAGATTTCGGGACTTTGGATTAGAGCACGAGGGGGACGGAGCGTTGACTTCATTATATGACACCTCTTCAACTTAACGTTTAGGTTCAGTGTGCCTCTAACCATTCGGTGATTGCTACCAGTTTTCACTCCTGTGTTCATTGTGATATCTCGGAACAGTTGTCGTCTGGTCGTCATAATGAAGTAAATCTCATTTTTTGTCGAACCGTCGGACCTCGACCAGGTCCACTTCCTGTGGGTCCGTTTCTGGAAAAAAAAGTTCATCATAAAGATTCCCTCTTTTTCCATGAAGTCGGCCAGCTGCTGGCCCCTTGGGTTCCGTTACCTATACCAAATCTCCCTTCCTTTCTCACCTCCTCTCACCGTTCTCTCCCGTGCATCAAGTCAAGTCAAAGTCTCAATTCTCTCATTAACACCTTATAGTAGGTTTCGGAGGAATGCATGGCTCTAGATATATCCTCATACATTTCCTTCACCTCCTCATTGGGATGTGCCGAGGTTGGTGCGTAAACCTGTATGACCGGCAGCGAATGCCGTTTGATGATTCTGAGTATAATGTACGCAACCCTCGTCGACACATTCTCAATCTTTACAATGTTGTTAAAGAGATACTTGTGGACACCTCCTTGGGACAGATGGTCATCCTCCCGTTGATAAAGGAAGGTGCCGGACTCGAGGATTACCATGTACTTCCCCTCCCTTCGGACTTCAGATAATCCTATAATATTCCAGCGCAACTTATATATCATATTTTTTTTATATTAAAACTTATATAGGTTAGAAACAAATTGTTGCACTGATTCCTAAACTAGGATTAATCCTGTATCTTAGGATATCAGTACCTTCCCATACAATTTTACAATATTAAATTTTAACGCAGACTTTTATAAAACAATTTTTTTAAATAAAATAATAATATATATTATGATATGTCGACGCCGAGAATTCCGATACTGGCTGAGGCAATAAGGGGAGTGCCTTGAAACTAATAAAATACGACAAAGGGGTTCTTTTTAGCGGTAGACGCGCAAACTTGTGTCGTCTGAGGATTAAACTGGACTAGATTTAGTCGCACCCAATCCGAGACTTTGTTGAACAAAGTCTCGTCTTTAGACACAAGTTTTTTCCGGTACTCGGCGACGTTTTCCCGAGAAATACTGGCACGGCCGGTGTATAGAGCATAACCAGTGCTATCATCTGCATAGCAATGTATGTTACTGGTTTGCAACATATCATTGATATGCAGAAATAACAGCGTTGGTGATAGCACGCAGCCTTGTGTACTTGTAAACTAGCGTTAATAGGCTTGTTATCGGAGCATGTACCGCCTACTACGACCTTGATGCTCCGATCAGCCAGAAAACTGGTGATCCAATTGCACTATTTCTCGTGAAGCTCATAGAAAGGATGCTTCGAAAGAAGCGCTTTGTGCCAAACTCGATCGAAGGCCTTTGACTCTACTGCCTCGCCCAGAAAGCGAACTAGTTTCTCGCCAATTCTGCCTATGTGCTCTGACTTTGCCTTGGCCATAACTCTTATGAAGGACCTGGAGGCAAAGCTATACTTCTTTTTAAGCTTGCTGGTATTTACATCCTAAATCGCTGAAGCCTCAGCCCAGTCCCGATAACACTCCTGCTTACTGCGTAATGCAGTCTTACAGGAGCGACCAAACCAAGGCCGAGATCTGCCGCAGATGGGTACCACAGATGATTGAATAAATAGTTCCATTCCCTGTTGCACCACATCGGTGACAGAGTCAGCAACAGCGCTGGGATCATCCGGCGAGAATCAAACCCGTCCCCATAGGTAGGATGCGAAGAAAGTCCGCATTCCGTCCCAATCCGCCAAACTATAATGCCAACCACGGCGGCAACCTGCAGAACGCAACCGCGAGGGGAGCGTGAGTGGCACCACACTCCGGATCAGACAATGGTCCGAAGAGCCGAGAGGGGCGTCGACGGAAACCTGATATCCGTTTGGATGAGAGGTCAGCAGAAGGTTCAACAAGAAAGGTGTATGATCCTCCATATCTGGAATCCACGTGGGCAAAGTAACCAGTTGTGTCAGACCATATGACAAGGCAAAGTCATAAATGGATGTCCCCGCTGGATCGGTTAAACGTGAACCGAGCCAGCGTGGTGGGCGTTAAAATCGCCAAGTCTGTTTCGGCTTTACCGCGATGGGACCTATACAAGCACTCGTAGACGCGGGGATGGTCGTCGCTGTCTACGCGCAGCCATAGGATGGACAGGTCCGTACCTTCAAGACTGCCGAGGCGTCGAGAACAGATATCCTCTCTGACGTATACGCAAACTCCACCCTGGGGCACAAAGAAGTGTTTTTATTTGAACCCCGGGTACGACAAGTACGAAGTATTAGCCGGAGATTTCCTTTCATTAAATTGACTAAAGTATTTTGTATACAAAAAAGAATATATTTTTGTTTACTTTATATTACCTGCTTTGGAGAGAGTAACATACACATTAGTTTCTTCGTAGTGCATATGCACATAATCTTTTTATAAAAAGTTTCCACCAAATTAAGGTTTCCTACTGTGTCGTGTTAGAATTTTACAAATATAAGCTATTGCACATCGGCATGCATCCAGATACAGAACATTTATTTGCAGGCCATACTCAATTTCCTGTGGGATTTGAACCCGCGGCCCCGTTTAACTATGCATATCAGTCAAAAGTAAAACTTCAACACAATCTTCTATATTCAAATACTACTGTCACGACTTGTAGGTACTCTGAAGTATAAAGAGCATTTTTCCAAGGTCAGCCATGTGGAAAATTAGAAAATGTCAAGTTGAATTTTTTGTTTGGTGTTGTATTTTAAGTGTTTTTTAAAGTCTGGTAGCTATCGAATTGAAATAACGTCAAAGGTCGTAACTGAATAAGTTGTGTCCTTGAGTAATTTTGACTTGATTTGTTTTATGACTTCCTCATAATTATTACTTGTAATTTATAAAATATTTTCTATAATATCTTAGTAATTCCGAAGTAAATGGATAATAAATCCAAAAATAAAACATTTTCATCCTCAAAACTAATTATTAATATTTGAGTGATTTTCATTATTATTATATTGCTTTAGCTGTTAACGTTACACAAAACTTAAGCACATATCTTTCATTTTTATGACAATAATACTATGTCAAATTTTTTGCAAAAAATATGTACCAAGTGCAACCACTTTAGAAATTATTGTTACATTAAATATATTTTTACGAAAATTACTCGAAAGCTTCAGTGATAATTTGAAAAAAGAAACATAAATACGTAAGAATAATGACATTATAATTTTATTATAGTCATAGCAGTAGCATGTAAGTACGAAAATGTATATATGCGGACCCGCAAAACTATATCCGTATCATCTATTTCTATGCGCACTGCGATGCGGCTAACCGCAAACTGCTCCGGTCGCTCGGAGGGCTGCGGGCCGAATGACGGCCAGCCGGATGATTGATATTCGCACGGGTGCAGCTCAGTTTGCGACTGCCCCCCATTGATTGAGATTGTGTGTACGATGTACGAGTTATGATGGATACCGAAAAATTTATCAGTAAAATCCAGAGACGGCCAGCAATTTGGAACACCGAATTGCCAGAATATTCCCATAAAATTTTAAAACAAAGAGCACTCTTCCCAGATTTGTTGCATATTTATCATGGTACGGAAATGAATCTATATGACCGCAAATCGCAACGGTTCTTCAACCGTATCCTGCTCTGCGTTCAGCGGGACACGGTTGCGCGCGTAGTGTGTATGAGCCGTAATACGTTTGGTTGCTGCTGATACGACAGGCAACGATACGAACATAACAATGTTCTTTTATTTGCTCAGCTTACCGTTTGCTCCATTGTTTATTTATTGGTTTTCTCTTACAGCCCCATAAAACGAAGAAAAAAAGCGTTGCACACTTTTCAAGTAACGCAAAAACCAAGGCAATATCATTCTTAGCTTATTGAAGAGTACGCACTCATGTACACATAATATGCATCCAAAATAATTCGCAATAAAAAATAAGATAGAAACTTACTGAAACGCACTCGCGCACACTGCGCGTTTCAAGAAGGTGATCATGTTTTTGGCGTCACTTGAAATGTACGTAGCCCTTTGTCTGTTATTCTTTTTTAGTCTGAGTCAACAAAATGACAACAGATTTCAAAGCATGATCTTCCCTGAAAATAAAAATTAATATACGTTCCTTTGTTTATTTTTCCTTCGAGACATTTAATATCGTTAAGTTAGTTTATTATATTATTATAATATAATAATATAATAAACTAACTTGAAACGGTATAAATAAGGGAATCGATTCTTATGAAAAAGTTGGATCTTTTGTACCCCTAAAAATTAATCTCGCTATAAAGTAAGTGTTTAAAAGTATTAAATGCACGACTTCAGAAGGTATTATGTGGAAATGTCTTATTCTTTCTAACTTTGAAGTCAGTTTTTACTTTTTCATAAAAGTCTAATATTTTACCTTTTTAATGTACTAAGAAATATTACAAGTTCGAATATTGCCTTTATTACATTACATTAGGAACTTCTTCCCCTATTTATCAACCCTTAGAGGTGAAATTATCGTCTACTACTCGTACCAACGAGTAGTAGACGATAATTTCACATGTATACCAATACATGTGATACATCACGCACAGGTCGTTTTTCGTTTTAGTTTTAACAAACGAACCTAAAAAAAATAACGTTTGATATTAATAAACCCAATTGTTTACAAACCCGCGTCTACAGAACATTATAAGAAAGCACCTTGAAATGGTTATTCGGTAATTTGTGAAATATTTAAATCATAAACGAAAATGTACCTCCTAGATTTTAAAATGTTTTAATCATTAGTTACACTCATATATTATGTGAAAGAGTTGATATTATGTATAAAGAAAGCAGAGTGCAATATTTGGCTTTTGTGCAGTAAAAATTCAAAGGCGTCATCCATATACCGGAAAAGAAATTCCAATATTTCCAAGAAGATATTTTTATGGGCGGAAACAACTTTTGTATATTTCTTTCATTATGTATTTACTACATGAACATGCTTCACAAACTGCTATAATCTTTTTTATACAAACATTTATCGTCCTTACCGAATTTAATCTTTAATATTTTTAAATGATACGAGCCTCTCTCATTTCAGGGATGTGATGTAATCGAGTTTTTACGTGTTAGAGCCACGTTCGAGCTATTTTATGGTTGAAATACGAATGAATCACTAAAACGGGGAAGAACCACGCTCTCACAGCTACCAGCGTAAAACAGCGGCTTAATGTCGCTGTGTTTTGTTCCCTTTTTACTAGAACTAATCCGCATTTGATTCTTAATCGAAGATGGATATAAATGTCAAAGAGCCACAGAATCGACTTACCATTAGGTGGACAGTGTCCTTATCCTATTAAAAAATCGAGAGAATAATAATTGTCGTTTTCTGAATTAAATAGTGTATCTCGCATTTTTGAAGCAGTCCTTTGTTACTTGGTGTTTTATATCTTAGATAATGATAAAGCCTGCCTATACTGTGTAAAATGAAGGTACTTTAATCAAGCTCTATTAACATCATCAATAATCGAAATTCGAGTAAATGTTGGACGGGACCTTTTTCTGCAATGAGTTTGTCTGGGTAGGTACCACCCTCTTCCCTTTTTTGCCGCCAAACAGCAGTGTGGGCTTGTTGAAATTCCTAATAATAACATGAAAATAAAAAACAAAACATGCGTGAGTGTCGTGGAACACTCGGTTGAACCGAACTTCCTTTCGTAGTATTATTATTGAGTAGTAATATTATTGATAAATGTATGATATTATTGATTAACACGAATACATGAATTATTAGCGTCTATTAAAATGAAGCATCATTTAAAATAAAATAATATTACTTTCATGCAAAAATAAAACAAAATGCAAGGAAAATGGATATTATTCCATCTGGCTTACTTATAGCCGCCAAGGCTGTCTATACTACGTCGGAAGAGGCCATGCGAGACGGAAAAATCATCTACTTTTTCTCGCCTAGGCCCATCCGCCAAATTCATAACGTCCCATAAAGAACTTCGTTCCAAAAATTATCTGCAATTGTAAACCCATTTACCAAGCGGGGCAACTATGCTAAATATTACCCTTACGGGGAAATCTAAGGGGAGGTACATCACTACTTTAGGTTTGATAATATACAAGTTTGATCGCCGGTGCCGCTTTCAATGAAATGATTTAATGAAATTGTTTACTGCATTATTATTAATTGCGAAAGCAATAATTTGGATTAATTAATCACACAAAAAATGTTCGTTCAATAGCAAAGCCTAATTTCCCTGAGGATTTGCAACGGATCCTAACTTGGTACAATATTTATAAGTTTTTAATTCTTCAATTAAATTACTTACCTGTCACCTTGTACCTAGTAGTGGCATGTACATAGCTTAGTCGTAATTTAATAGATTTATTTTTTTATTAAGCTATAATATCCACTTAACATATCACAACTTCTACTTTGAAGAATAAGAAATATGTAAAATTATTATTTGAGGTTATGATTTGTCACAGGTTATTTTTAAAATTTGAATTGTTATTAAGAAGATGTTTCTGCTCGTTTTGTGTTTAATTTTTTCTTACAACACCTACAGGATGATATGGGGTATTGGGTTCTCTTACGCTATCACTACACAGCAAATATTCCTCCTATGAGTTAATCTATAGGGGAGGATGAGTGTAAAAAGGGTTCGTTGTCCGTCGTACCTATTTAAAATATATTATCTCGCTCTTGAAATATGCCAAGCTACCCCAACACGAGTTGATGGACTTCGCACATCTTCATTTTTTTATTTTTCAGTCATGAACATTTTTCTTCACCGTCGAGCACGTGGTAAATCAACACTTATAATTGCAATTAAAATTTCATTAGTAATGCGAAATTTATGACGAAGGCTATGCCCCTGAGCTTCCTCGGCTTCTGAGTTACCAAGGCTCTAATTGTATTAGTAAAGCTTTTAGTTATAATAAAGACATTAATCATTTATATACACAAATGAATTAAACTTACTTTTGTATCTTATACAATATTATATTATAGCTGTATTTAATAAAAAATCCGTAGATGTGTACGCTATAGATTGATTTAAGGCTAATAAAAATTAAACCACACTGGTTGCTCACTTAGTTCTAGGCGGCTAAACATACGAGTAGCTTTTACATTTTAATTAAAAATGCAAGCAACCAGATAAATAATTAAAAATATATTCATATGTAAGCCATTTTATTAGATCCTGTCCAAAAACTATTTACAAATTGTTTAGCTTTAGAAAAATATATTGCAACTGCTAGTTGAATAGATTACAACGTAGTTAATATCTTTAAAATTTTGTCACTAATGTCGCGTAGTGTCGTAAGAGAATCCATTATACCCGTTTTATCATATGGGTATTGTAATGCCTCTGGGAAAGCGCAAGGAAGATCTCAATACACGGCAATATCCAACACGTATAATATGCGAGATAAAAAATATTATAAGCGTGATGATAGCGACAAAGGATCCCTATTATTTATTTTTGATTTATATGCCTTAAATATTTATGCTTTTATAATGTAGAACTGAAATTTATTTAGTTTACTTCTTAAATTACCAAAAAATATATAAATTATTAAATCTCATAGTTATAGTTTTATGTCTTGCCAATAACATAAAAGTGTCGGTTACGATTTTTAGATTTTTTTTTAAATATAACATTTAAGAACGGTGTGCCGTTCGTAACCGATATTGGTAAGAATAATCGAAGCCTGGGAGCATCGAAGCAAATATGTATTTTCGATTGTTTGCATAACATTCAACACAATTTGTTCAATCAGATATAATGGCTCTCCTGATTGCTCTAAATATTTAACATATTTTGCTCACTTTATTTTTTCTTATCGAAGTACCCCTGTGGATAAAAATGCGGACCTAATCTATGGTTATGAATGAATTAAAGTTTTACTAAGCGAGCTAAGTAAATTTGATCCCCGCCGTTACCAACGAAGTTTTTAAATACGACTTTATGTTGATTCCAAGTGCTAAGCAGTGAAAATGAATATCGTGAAATCTTCGATTAATTAAAAAATATTTCGAGGGCACTTAATTTTCAACAACGCCGTGGATTCTATCTTTGTATTTCTATTATATTTGTTTAATCGAATTTAATTTAACTTATTTTATCATTCCCGACGTTTTGAGCGCTATGAAACATCCATAGTCACAGGAGAGCTGAGGAGTTCAACGTCCTGATGTCTAAATTAATCCAGGATACTTTTGGTATTTTAATATTAATTAATACGTTAACTCACGCAGAATTAACTAACAAAATTTTAAAGCCTTAGTTGTTGGTACTAGCGTCGTATAAATGTGTTTTGATTTAATCTTATTAATTATGGGATCGCAAGTAGATGACAGCATCTAGTCACCCTTTCCATTGAAATTAGTACGAGTATGTTTAAAACCAAAATAGATATCAAGGGAAGTCCATGTATGTATATTTGACGTGGATGGAGTTTGTAACGAAATTACTTGATGATAATATTATGCATTCAGCAAAGCTCGTTATTGCTTCGTTCTCAATTTTGCATTCATCTTCCTTTTCTTGGACTCATATTGCAACTTTTATTATGTCAGCAATAAATATAAATATACAAATGTTCCATTAACGTTGATACCATATCTTCAATGGCCAGTACATCACTCACCTTCAATTTACCAATGGTAAAGTCCTTATGGCAGAATCGCTGGAGAACCTAAGCACTATGTTCAATGACATATGAAAGTTATGATAACATTCATATCACACCTATGCCGGTAGTAGTTTGGAGTATACGTGTAATAGAGGGCTGCGACTGTATGTGCTGGAACAGTTAGAGATATTAAAAACTAATAAGAGTAACGTTGCACTAATGAATGAACAAATAAATGCTTATAACTCACTTCTCTTAAATATCTTTAAGCCTGCTCTCTTATAACAGACAGCCTCACAATATGGTCTCGTTTGTCACCCCCACAATGATTGGCGATTAGTTGCTTGGTTGGAGGGTAGGCAGCTATTACGCGGCAGTTTGTTTTTAATTTTACAAACGGCTGCGTACGTCAGGTGGTGATTGGTCTCATGTTTTATCGCATGACGCGGTAGCTCGCTACTTAAGTAGTAAGTGGTTGCGTCAGCGGGCTGTATAAATAGCAATTGTTTTGGCTCGCCGCTCACTTAGCGGTTAGCCACCGCAGAGTCTACATTACCTGAAAATGTCTCGTGTAGAGGCGAAACATGTGTCGTATTGTCTTCAGTGGTGGGTCTTTCCTAGTGCAGTGGAGATTGCAATTGAGGAAGCTGCTCTTCAAACTAGGTAAGACACATCATTTTATTTTATCGAGCTTACGTACGTGAGGTAATTTATAGCAACTTTAATATAATGGATTATATAGACAATATAACGTCTGATTTTATTTTTTATCTAATATAAACTTATAATAATAATAATAATATTGATTCATATGTGTCTTAAATTTTGCATAATTATATGAGAGGTCACGTAGTAAGGTTATTTTACAAGCTTTCTATTTATTTATTACCTCTTTTTGTCGTAGGTTTTTCAATTCAAAATGAATAAGTAATATTTTTAGGATTTGCTGACTGCTGAGGCTTTAACGAGCCTGAATGACCTTGACGTAACGGCGATCGTAGAGATTTTAACCGACGTCAACACCGTCTTGCAACTAAGTTCTGTATTACTTATAAAAGTGCAAAGATTAATAGACTGCAGAGATGACAATTATATAAGTGGCATACTGCCTGTTATGCTTGCGCATCACTGAGATTTATTTCGCGGTTATGCATCCTCAATTACATTGTGATGGAGCTTTGTCCGGTAGGCGTCACGAGCTATCAAGTGTTAAAGTTTCAAGTACCTAAGAGTTTTTTATTATATATGTTAAATCGTATTAATTTGTGTCGTATTAGAAGATCTGGGTCAAAGCGTTCACTGTAAATTTTTCTCGGGTTTGATCCCCGACAGCACGAATAAAATTTGTAATTGCAACTTTCGTCAACGTGCATTGAGGCAGCGCGGCGGGCATTTCCTTGCCCTAAAACCCTCTCAGAAATAAAAAAAGAGTCCTGTGCCCAGTAGAGGGACTTGCATAGCCTATTACTTTACTTTGTGGCAATATTTATATTCGTTTCAGATACAGAAGGGTACCTTATGCTGACAAATATATCATGTAGAGGCGACGAAAACGTAAAACATCTTTGTACCTAGATAAAACGTTCGAGAGATTGTCAGTCAATTTTCTATAGAGCGAGAACATTGTAGATAGGGCAAAATAAAAAATGATACAAAATATAATGGGAACTATTTATTAATAATATATACATTTATAGGTATTTATAATAAAAATAATGAACAAGCTGCAAGGTTCAACTAATAATGTTTCTTGTAAACACAATTGTAAAATTCCTGTTTTAATTTTTACCAATGGTTAATTGATGAAACGTAGTCAAGATCACTTTGCATAAAATATATTTAATTGAAATTGACACATGACCTATATGGCCTTTTACTTACAACTCGGCGGAAATTTGAAAAGAAAATTTTGTCTTTTCACACAAGTATTGTTTACAATTGGCGTGGTTTCGAAAAGCGTGATTAAGTGTCAGCGGTATATAATCAATTAAATACTGAACTTTTTTGAAATTAATTTTTTTGTTTATTTTTGTTATATCTTCTTAAAAACTGACGCCATCTCACTATTTTATTATTTGTTTTTTTTTTGTAACGCATAGAATAAGTTAGACTAAGTTAGATTAACTTGGATAAGTTTGTAATTTTTTAATTTTATCACAAAATATCCGCAATAAATTATTACCTTTTCTACAGTGATTCTCTGCTCTTAGTTTCGGCGTGGCCGTAGGATGTAATATCGAGTCACCGTCAGTTACTAAGCGGCCATAAATCATTATATGTATGTATAGACATACATATATACATTTTTTTTTATTTTAATATTTATGTTTTTTTGAATTTTGATTGATTTTTTGAAACATGGTAAAAATTTTTTCCATACCAATTGTAGGGCCTGAGTATAATGCCAGTTATGCTCTTTGGCTGAAGTTATTTTTTTATTTTATGCTCAATTGCAGACACACAATATTGATTGCGCATTTCTAAAACAAAATATTAACTCTTCTCCTACTAATAATAGCTCCTGCACATAATACGGCGGAATAGTTATTATTATCTATAAGACCATTTGCAGAAACTGTTTTTGTTAACAGTTATGAGTGTAACATTTTTATCAGCTGCTTTGTTTATAGTGCCTTGGGCAACACTTTGCCGGTTTCTGTACAGAAAATGATGCTGGCTTTGCAAATATGGATGGCCGCTACCATTGAATATAATACCCGCTATGTTTAACTTATTTACATAGAATCTTTAATAATAGCTAAAATTTTAAATAGCACTTTTTACACAAGAAAGTAAACTTTTAGATCAGTCCATCTTATTTTCACTAATTAAGTGAAAAGTAAAACAAACCAATAGGTCCGTGATTTAAAATTTCTTGCAACTTTTTATAGAAAAGCATGACCTTTTCATAATATAATAGTCAATCATTTAGCCATGGGATAAAACTTTGAAGTGTGCCAGTCAAACATTAATGATGATATTCGGGTCATTATACTGGAAATAGTCTTTTAAATATTTTGTAGTACAATTGATAATCTTCAGTATGATTGACCGTGTATATGACTTTTATAAGTCTATGTTATTTTTGATGAAAATTATTATAGCAGATAAAAGCCCTTTCACATTTATTTTAGTCTCGAATTAAATTAATCAAAATAAAAATAAGAACTTTGGCTCTTTATAACTGATCTTTAAATGTAAAACACTGACTTGAAATTATATAATTATTGACATTTTTTAATTCATTGAAATTTTTTAAGATTTTGTTGAAACTCTACTGGTAAAAAAAACATATATATTATAGTTCTTGATGAAAATAAAGTATGCGCATTACATCGTATTCTATCAAGAATTTCTAATGTAATTCTTGATGTAAAGCTAAGACGTGATAATAACTGTATCTAAACAATAGAATAACAAAATAATGAAAACATTTTAAAATACTTGCTTTATAACCTAATAAATATTATTTGACCGTAATAAAATAAATTAAGGTAAATTTCGGCATGAAAGTAAAAATAAATATTTTCGATTATTTTTGCAATATCTAACACCCGGATCAGCGCGCGATTCTGATCCATTTAAAGATGCTAAATTACAGCAAGCACTGTCAAATTCAATAGGAGTGACAGAAAAAAACGGTTCTTGATATAGAAGGGTAAATAAATTATTTAACCTATAAAGTAAAATCACTTTATTAAAAATCAAAATAGCCCAATAGCTTTATTAACATGAGACACATAATTGTACGAGTGCTTACAATACTTAACATTATTTTACTGAAATCTCAGAAAGTATTTTTTTAATAGAATAAGGGTGACAAACGAGCACACAGTCCACCTGATGGTAAGTGGTTACAACGGCCATCTATTCTCGATTACGTATCAAAATGTAGATGCGTTGTCACCCGTGAGGACTAAGATGTAATGACTCGTTTCCACTAAAAAGGTTCTCCGATTCTCTACACTCACCATACTAAACACAGCAGGATTAAACTGCTATTTTACATGGTATTCTGTGAGAGCGTGGCCCTTCCCCGGTCGAGCCGACCCATTCGTGCTACAACTATACCTACTACTAATATTTTTTTTATAGGATAAGGGTGACAAACGAGCACACAGTCCACTTGATGGTAAGTGGTTGCTGCGGCCCATAGACATCTACATCTATCCTCTATTAAAAATCAAAATGCACATGCGTTGTCACCCGTGAGGACTAAGATGGAATGCCTCATTTCCAGTAAAAAGGGCCTCCGGCCACCTGCACTTACCAAGCGAAACGCAGAGGTAAACCTCGACTTCACTCTGGTATTCTGTGAGGTCGTGGTACCACCCCGCTTCGAGCCGGTCCATCCGTGCTACAGCAAAAGCTGCCGCGTGGCTCTACCACTGTTGAAAAAATATAGCTGAAGCATGGCTCTACCACGTAAAAACTTGCTATTATATTTTAATTGCTATTTCGATATATTAGGTGACTTACGCCCACCATTATAAGATCCATTAAACCTAGTCAAAGGCCTATTACGCAGCTTCGGTAGCGGTTCCCGAGCTAAACGCGTTGTAGGCCTTGCTGTTAAGAACAGAATGGATTAGATAATGTAGACAATTATTTTTTACAAACTACAATTACAACTACACAGCTATTATTTTGATCATATGTACTTATTTCTATTATAAACACCATATATATGTCACAGTAAGACCATAATTTATTTCAAAGAGAGCTCCGCTATGAACCCATCCAGAGTACAACGAAATAGATCAATGTCTTCTGCTATACGGTTGAGGATATGAAGTGTGCGCGTAAACGGCGCCTCATTCACCAACTTAGTGCGGCCGCGTGGCACAGCTAGCAGCCGCGGCCGCCGCCGCCGCCACACGTATCTGTCCGAAAAACACATGCGCACTTGTCGCAATACGTCTAGATTGTAAATTTTTCCCCTCATTACCTTAAAGGTATATAAGACTAGCGCTAAATTCCTTCTAGCTTTTAGCTCATAGTATCCTACCATACCTTAGGTGAATAATTATATAGGATACTTATTTGGGTAAACTGGGTATACTCCATACATTTTTTTATATAAATATCCAATAAAAATATTCTCCACTCTCTCCAACATGATACTGTAATATTTAGTTTCATGTGGAGACCAGATGACTGCGTTGAACTCTAATTGGCTCCTCACTAAAGAGTTATACAATGCAGTAATTGCCTTAATATTAGTGAAGTCCCTAGCTACCTAGATTTTGGTTATGTACTTTCGAAATTCTAGTTTAGAGGAGAAATTTACCCCTAAATCTCTGACTTCTGACACTTTCGATATTGGTACTCCGTTAATTTGGTACTGGTATGTAACTCAAGATAGTGCACAGCTGAAAGTCTTAGTTATGAAATGCGAGACGTTGAATTGTAAATTATTATGTTTGCTCCAGGTTACCACCATATTTATGTCTTGTTGTAACTTTTGGCAATCCACTCTGTTCTTAACAGCAAGGCCTATAACGCGCTTAGCTCGGGAACCGCTACCGACGCTGCGTAATAGGCCTATGACTAATAGGTCTTAATAAGTCTAATGGATCTTATAACGGTGGGCGTAGGTCACCTAATATATCGCAATAGCAATTAAAATATAATAGCATTTTTTTACGTGGTAGAGCCATGCTGCAGCTATATTACTACTATAGTTGTGGCACGAATGGGTCGGCTCGACCGGGGAGGGACCACGCTCTCACAGAGAACCAGAGTAAAATAGCAGCTTAACGCTGCTGTGTTTCGTTTGGTAGTGTAGAGAACCGGAGACCCTTTTTACTGGCAAAGAGGCATTCCATCTTAGTCTTTACGGGTGACAACGCATCTGCATCTTGAGTCTTTATTGAGAATAGATGTAGATGTCTATGGGTCACAGTAACCACTTACCATAAGGACTGTGTGTTCGTTTGTCACCCTATCCTATAAAAAAATCAATTTTTTTACTTCGATTCCTAAGTATAGTGGAATATATTTGTACGAGCGCGGGCCCTGTTACATTTTGGCTCAGAAGTTTCTATTATTCAAATCGATTTTATTACAGACTTGGGGTTGAAGCGTCATTAGTCATTACCACCATTAGCAGGTATTGGTGGCGTTCGGACGGACAGGAGTCAGTATATAGTGTAAGTTAATTTATGACCTGAAAATTATGATAAAACATTGTTATCAGTTAAGGCAGTTAGTTTGAAAAAACCTACGAGTTATTTAATTCAGAGATTAAATACCACTTATGATAACTTAAAATTTTCGGACAACGGTTCGAATAAATTGAATGCGAAATTTCTATCCGCTTATTTTTTCCGTATTGCCACATTTTATAGGTTACCTCAAAGACGTGATAAGAACTGTATTAAAGTAAAAAAAGTGGAATTTAACTTTGGGAGAGGTCTCATATTAAGCATCTATTCATTCATTACAGACTTACAGTCAATCAAAGTCATACACTGCTGAACATAGGCTTTCCCATAGATTGGCTTTTAGGGGAACAGTTATCATAGATGACAAGTGGGGGACACTTGTCATCTATGATAACTGTTCCTATTTATTATTTCCTATTTCTAAGGCTATTTATAGGTTAGCAATCGCAGTTTGTTATTATTTTGATTTGTTATCAGGAAAATGCTGCTGCCCATCCCTGTGTTTAATTTCCCTCTGTAACCTCTCACGACACCCACAGAATGATATGGGGTAGTGAATTCCCCCAATTTATGTTATGTGTTAAGTAATAGTACATATCATAAAATATATCTTCAATTTAAATACCATGTAAGCTGAAAAAGTGTTATTTATTAGGCTGGTTTGCTCTTACTTCGCACAGTTATGGCTGAAAGTAATAAGAAATACAGTAAGTCATATGTTATGACACTTTAATATGTTCTGCAAACATTTCTCACTTAGGAAACCCTGTAACTGAATACAAATTTAGCAATCAATATAACAATGTTATATTGATTGTTAAATCTGTTAGAACTCTTTTTACGTACAAATAACGTACTCTATAAATCTTGATAAAAAGTTTTATACTACATACGTAGTACCTACACGTTTTCAACGTGATTTCTTTTCTAATCCCTTCTCTATATTCCCAGCCTCTAATTTCTATTTATAAATATTACAAAATATTAGGTACTTATTTAAAATAAGTAAATAATTATCATCATTATTATAGCACTACTCACATCCACAACTGAACATAGGCTTCCCCCAAGGATTGCCAAAAACAAATTATGAGATTTTTAACATATTACAATGAGTACACCAAAACAAATTCTAGGTTTAAAAATATGTATGAAAAAGTCTTACATTTGAATGGATTAAATCTTTCAAACCATTAATAGCATATTGTTTGAAGCAACTCTAGTAGAATCTGTATCTGTATCTGTAATAGCATAAAAAAGTGATAAGCGCAAGAAGTGTTTTAAAATATACCAACAGCATATATCTTTACTATATTATTTTCTTCCAAACGATGTATTTATATATTAAAAATGGAGTGACACACTGGTAAGAGATACAGGAAGTTGATAGATGTAAGTTGGTGGTTTATGAGCGTGATTAGTGACATTCCTTAGGGGAGGGCTATGTTCAGCTGTAGACTTGTCTGTAAATATAGCTAAATAAGAATAGTTTCGAAAAAGATGAAAGCTTTCAAAAACCATTGAGTTGTAAAAAGGGACAAAAAGGTCTAGCATTCAATTTAAACACGAAAACAAAGTTGGCATTGCTCAGTTTATAGCATGTTAAATCTGGAATCTTACGTAACAGAAAAATATATATTTATTTACGCTTGATACATTTCTTTAATGAGCAAGAACTTTTGTTTCAGTCAATAAATGCAAAAGGAATTTGAAATTAAAAGATAAGGCTTTGAACGTAAAAACTATTTTGAACTTAAGTGTTCTATAAAAGGTTTATAGACATATTTACTGTAATATAGTAGTATCATAACGGCTTATGTAGCATAGCAGTGCGGCTACTAATGAATACTTGAAAAACCATCACACATTCAGCAGATCTAATTGTCAAAATGCTAACTTACGAAAATTTTTACAATCCTTGAAATAACAGCCTTTGACGATTGATTATATTAACACTTTCACTGTTTGATTTTCATACACAATAGATATAAACTATATGTAGTACACGGGATAGAAAATGGGTTAACTCTAATTAACGACAGAGTAATACTCGTAGATGTTTTCCAGGAGAAACTGGGGCGGATCGCTAGTAATAAATAAAATTTAAGTATCTGTCTGTAATATTGAAATAAATGTATTATTTTAAGTTGAGGAGAACTCTCTGTCTGTCTGTCTGTCCGGTCTAATCTTTGGAATGGCTGAACCAATTGTAATGAAACTTCAACAGATAAAGAGCAATGACAGAAGTGATCTATTTTTACGATATATTTTTGATGTTATATTTTTTCCGGAAAATTCAAACATTTAAGAAGTAACGAAAATTGCTACAATATAAATGGTCTTTAAATATCTTAAATTTAAATGATATCACATGAATAGATCCTACCTAAGCGAAGCCGGCGGTTCACTAGTATGGAATAAATCCAAGTATTATCAAAATATTTGTTAGCGTACAAAATGCTTACATTAAAATCAAAAATATCTATGTTTCAGTTAAACATGCGGATTGTAGTACATTCTACATGAATTAGAAGACATATAATACAAGTAAAACTTTTGAATGCTCTAGAGAACTGTTTATATTTTTAGTGAATATCGTCGCTCCTGCACCTTCCCTGGACCAGGCTCTCACAAAATACCAGCGTAAAATAGCAGCTTAACACTGCTGTGTTTCGTATGGTGAGTGTAGAGAACCGGAAACCTTTTTTACTGGAAAAGAGACATTCCATTTTAGTCCTCACGGGAGACAACGCATCTGTATTTTGTTTCGTAATCGAGGATCGATTTAGATGTCTATACGCCACAGCAACCACTTACCATCAGGTGGACTGTGTGCTCATTTGTCACCCTTAACCTATAAGAAAAAATACAATATATTCGGATCAAAGGAGAATGCCAGATCGTGCCTCGCCTTTTAGAAAAAAGGTATAAATATAAAAATAATCTTATAAATTTTGAAGTTTTTGTGATAAATCATTATTTTGTACAACTTGCGGTAAAATATTATTTAAAAAAAGGAACTCAACGATTTATATTTATATTTCCAGTCTTTTCTAATAACATCTGCGTTTCTTTGTACAAATAAGTACATACGTATGCATAAATTATTAAACAATACATATTTCTATAAAATATGTTATAAGTCTTTGTCATATAGGATGTCCCAGAACTCAACGTCAAGACGAAACTGGGTGACAGGATTAATTGTAACCATCATGATAAAATCAGAAAAAAAATGTATTCCATCCAGTTTGGAAATTATGGGCATTTAAGAAAAACCTATAAATTTGGTCAAACTGTAACAATTTTTCTGTTATTGTGGTTATTTTTTATTACTTTTGTTCATTTAAAATTTGGAACCGTAACCCTAAATAATAGTGCAAGAAACACAGTTAAAAATAATGACACAACTGCCCCAAGTTTTATAGAATTAAGACTATTTGTTAAACTATGAATCTAAAATTTTCTAAATTTGTCGACTTTTAAAGGCCCTCCTTTAAAAAAAGTGTACTAAAGTGCCTTGGCAAGTGCCATTTGAAGTTCGCGCATTTAATCAGGATTGTAAAATGATACAATACTTGTTAGTTTCATACTAAAAAAAAAAATTAGTAAAAAAATAAAAACCTCGAGTAACCCGATTTTTGCTAATCCATTTTACTCAGATCAAATGTTTTTTATTCGCACAAGCTCTTGGTAGGTTATTAATTTTACGGCAAAATGATGAGAGAGATGGATAGTGGAAATGTTTGCCATGAGCGACCGAGACAGATAGTGACGCCACGCACTACGCCACTACACGGCATTAGTGTTGATATAATAAATATTTTTGATAAATATTTTCTTTTGTAATTTTTATAACATGTACATAAAACAATATTCGTGGCTTCGGTGCGATGGCGACCATAGTAACAGCGAGGCAGGAGTGCTAAGGATCTCCTTTGGAGAATGATTTCTTATATTTACGCGAACACTACACATTTTTAAATAAAACTAATTTTACAGATTTTATCGCGTATATTAATCTATTTTTATATTCCCGACGTTTCGGGTGCTTTCCAGCACCCGTGGTCACAGGGGACTGAGGTGTTTGACGTCCTGCTGTCATAGTTAGCCCGGCTACCTTCAGTTTTTTAATATTAATTTTTGGTCCGATTTACGCAGAATGAGCTTACAGTATCTTGAAGTCTAGCAGTGGTATACTTGGGTTTGGATTTGATTTTATTAATTATGGGATCCCAAGCAGATGGCAGCACCCATCCATCTTCTCTATTGAAATTAGGATGTTTTTTAATTTCAATAGCCCCGCGAATCATCCTTGGGAGGAATCGGTGTTCTTTTGCGAGGATTTGTGGTCTATCAAATCTAATGTAATGGCGGGGACGATCTTGAACATGTTCACAAACTGCAGATTTCCCGATACGTCGGTGTTCCACGTCAGCTATATGTTCTTTAACGCGGGTTTTAATAGATCTTTTTGTTTGTCCTATGTACGAGAGACTTCGGATGACATCGTTCAAAGAACCGTGCAATGAAAACCTACCAGCACTATTCTTACATGAAAGTCCGTGGAGCCCAAACTTGTCGATTAATTTATTATTTATTATTAATTTAATATCTCAATTCTTTATGCATTTATGATAGTTTGTAGTTTCAGTTTTTCATTATCGTATTGTACCATATTACATAACATAATTGATATATAATATCCACAAACCTAATATATTTCCGGGGCTGTTGTAAGTGGCGACAGAGGGAACCAAATCAGGAGATGGGCATCAGCTTCTTCTTAATTATGACTAAAAATAAAAATAAACTGCGGTAGCTAACCTGCTTGCCAAGCGTGGCAGATAGAGAAAGAAATTAATAAGAAAATAAAGTTTGTTTAAGATAGTTGAAAGACATTGAGTACGCTCGTAAAACTTATTTTTTTCTAAAACTGATAAAACGCAATTTAAAGAATACACAATACATTGTGACTTTTTTCGAATCCCTTTGAAAGAAACATCCATTACCCGTATTGCAGATCTTAGATAAAGTTTGCATAAGAAACGATAGCAATCTGTAAATGTCACCCAGCCCTACTAGTTTTTGTTATTGCCATCTAAAAACCAACCAAAGACATTCCTTAACAAGGAAAACCACTCGTTTTATATTTTATTTAAAAGGCACTTCTTGTAAACCTAATTGTGGTACAATGATAAATAAAATAAGTGAATTACTAACGTATCATATTCTTCTCTTTTATTTTGTAATCATAAAATTTAAATATATTTTAGAAATACAATTTGGTTTTTGAGCTTTGTTATCGTTGTTCTGTGACACTGCATCTTAGTCTAATTGCAATCTTATCAGATAAGCATCACTTCCAAAAAAGGGTATCTAAAAGGCACTTCTTGTAAATGTAGCAATTCACTTTTGTAAGATAATAAGGTTTTTTATAAGTACACTTTAGATAATGTGTTAAAATTAATAATTTTAAACTGTAGGTAGCCGTGGTTAACTATGACATTGGGAGGTCGAAATCGTCAATCTTCCTGTGACTATGGATACTGTTAAGTACTCGAAACGTCGGGAATTTAAAATAAGTTAATATACGTGATAAAATCTGTAAATAAATAGTTTAACTGAAATGTGTAGTGTTCGGGTAAACATAAGAAATCATAAACATTTTGCCGTTTTGTAACACTGCATTCCGGCCTCATTACGAACTAAAAGCATATAAATTACTTCGTAAAACGTATAGCTTAGGAAATCCTACTGTCATTTCATTAATATTTCGTGCATATTCTATGCGTAACGCAGATATCGCGCATTTTGGTAATTACTTGCGCAAAAGGTGACGGCTGAATATCTTAGCAATGAAGTACAGCGCTAGAGAAGCCGAGGGTTCGAATCCGGCACGGTACAAGAAATATTTGAATGGCAAACAAATAATTGTTCCAGGTCTGGATGTTTATTCTTGTGCAATTTTGTATTTTGTGTTTAAGGACTGTATGTTATGCAAATAAATATATATTATTATTAAAAAAATATGTTTGTAAACTCCAGCCTCCACGATACAGAAAAAAATCCTAATGTGGGGTTAACGTTTTTTTTTTTTAAAAAGGGAAAAAAGGAAAAGGATCACGCGTATCGATACTATATGTACCATCACAGCCTATCAAATGTTCACTGCCACATTGCCTCATTGTAGGGAGAGGGGGATATTTGCTTTATCTGCCACACATGGCAACACTACACGGATAGGATAGCTAATAAATTCATTTATTAACGATTGTGTCTCTGAATATCTTTTTCATATAATAATCCTTTAATTTCCTTTTCGTAGCCAGATGGTAATATAATGTATTTATTCATCAATTTTTCCCTGTAAAAATGATGAAATAGCCTCCATTTTGTGGATTTTAAGGTTGTGTTTTACAGCTAATATCGAACATAACTATATCCTACAACTGGTGCATATATTTCATGGAAGTCAGTGCCCTTTATTTTTTTAAATCCCTTTATTACAACTCTAGCTTTATAGTGTACTATTGATCCATTCTCATGATTTTTTTGTTTTAAAGACCCATTTGCAAGGAATCACTGCTTTTCCTTCTGGTAAGTGTATCTGTGTCCATGTATTATTTTTTAATAATTATTGATATTTCTCATGCATAGCCTTTTGCCATTCATCTGCCTTTTCACCGTTAAAAGCTTCCTCAAAGCTTTGTGGGTCACTATTTAATAAACTCATTGTAGATTCAATATTCATATATATATATATATATATATATATATATATATAAGCTGACAAAATATCTGGACCTGGCTCATGAGGTGACCGACATGTGGGGTGGATTGTCGGCCGAAGTTATACCTGTAGTCGTCTCTGCGAATGGGTTAATTCCAGTCAGCCTCTCGGGTCATCTGAGACGACTGGGACTCCGTAACGGACCGCTCCAAGCTCAAATGCAGAAGGCGGTGCTCCTCAATAACGCCCGCATCGTCCGCCGGTTTCTTTCCCTTTCCTCCTAACCCTCGGCCGTTTGGTTTCCCCTGCCGAGGGCTTCCATCTGGTTGGGTTTTTATATATTTATGTATTTTTATGTATTTATTTTATTTTTTTTATTTATGTATGTTTACCATGTTTATTTACAATTATATATTTATATTGCCCAAGCAGATGAGAAATGTTTATAGATACCACATAATAATTACAATTTTATTTCAGATACAAGCTCCATACTTTGTTAGTAATAAATAACATAAATTTAAAATTAATGTTAGTAAATATACAACTAAAAACAACAATACTTATTTTATATTAAACATAACAGCTCTGGACCCCATATGCACAGTGTTCCAGTGCCGCACAACCGGAGCCAAGCGTCAAGCCAAAAGTCAAGCCTTCCTAATACAGTACATAGGAGTCCGTTGGCACTGGCTCGTACGCGTTGCATCAGGGAGGTAACTCTTTTCCGCACTATTGTATCAAAGCTGTCCGTGTTAACCTCAACAAACATACCTGATGCGCTGCAATATCGAGACAGCCCCATCAGCATCCTAAAACCATTATTGTACTGAACACGTAGAGCATTTACTAATCGGCGAGTATACTTCACCCACAGGCTGCAGGTGTAAAACGTTTGGCAGTATGCCTTAAAAAGGGTTATCTTGACAGCTTTTGTACACCTTGCAAACCTGCGAGCCAGCATGTTGCACCTCACTGCCAATGCTCTACGTTCTCGTTCAATATCCATGTCATCAGAGAGGTCATCTGTAACCCAGTGCCCTAGGTATTTAAATTTGGTGACTCTATTTAAAGGAACTCCTCCAAGCCTGACCAGTGGGATAGCCTCGGGTTCTTTGTAGTTGTACAGCAACATTCATTGTGCATAAAATATAATCGGCAATGTCCTGGGTTGAAGTCTCTTTATCAACATTGTTTATAAACAATGGTATTTTTATATTTGCTGCCTTAAATTTACTTGTAGGATCCTTCGTCTGCCCCTGTAATCCAATAAATCTGTTCCTAAGTATTTTCCTCTGCACCATAATACATTCCTCATCTCTTTTATTCAGAAATTCGCCCCCTTCCCACGCTACTTGTGAGAATGTACTTCGTTCGTTAAGCTTACTCATTGGCGCAGTACCGCTCGCTCGATTTTAATCGCAAAACAATCGCCATTCTCAAACTTGAATTCAAATTATATATTTATTAGGATTAGTAATATGTTTATATTTTTGAGCAACTCTATGTTCTCTGGCTACACCACTGAAATGAATAAATGAATGTTAATTTCAATTTTAAGTGCTAATTTATCATGCGTTACAAAATATTGTGAGGGAATCTGCGTGTCTAGGGAATAAAAATATTTTAAAGAGATGTAGTCTTCCAATACGCAACTTGCCCAACTCATAGTTTCACACCCCTCAGAGAAATGAGACAGAGTGTGTGCCTAGCAGCAGAATGTGTTCAGACTACAAAATATGATAAGGCTGTGTTACATTTAACTCTTTATATTATTCATTTTAACAGTGGTAGAGCCGCGCGGCAGCTTTTGCTGTCGCACGGATAAGCCGGGCTCGAACAGGGGTAGTACCACGACCTCACAGAAAACCAGCGTGAAGTAGAGGTTTACCTCTGCGTTTCACTTGGTGAGTGCAGGTGGCCGGAGGCCCTTTTTACTGGAAATGGCATTCCATCTTAGTCCTCACGGGTGACAACGCATCTACATTTTGATTTGTAACAGAGGATAGATGTAGATGTCTATGGGCCGCAGCAACCACTTACCATCAGGTGGACTGTGTGCTCGTTTGTCACCCTTATCCTATAAAAAAAATCATTTTTATATTCGTACTTTATAGGTAAAGATTTGTGTCCGAGTTTTTAGTAAAACTATGGCATCAGATTTATCACATAATGCTGAATTCTGTAAGTTTAATTTTAAATAATGTACACAATCCTATTTATAATTACATCTATCCTGCCAACCATTCGTATCAAAACATTGCTACAGTATACTTAATATCTTAGGTGTCAATGATAATTATGTTCAACATTTATTGAAAATTTCTGTATAAATGTGAAAGCTTGTTATATAGCAATATATACGATGTTTCAGTTATATACGTTTTATAACATGTTATTTTATATAATGTGTACGCACCGTTAGATTTATGTGAAAGTTCCATTAAAATAAAATTAGCGCCCATATTAAGATTTAATTTCTTGTTATTTATATATTTAAATATTATTTTTTCTATCTCACATTGGATATTGAATGTATTGAAGAGAAAATTTCCACTGAAAATAATGAAGTGCAAGCAGCAAGAGAGCGATTAAATGTTTACTATACAGAATATACTACGGATGGGATTCTGAAAGGCACGGACATCATTAGAGTCGAAATGCATACATTGCAACCAATGCAAAGAAAAGCATTAAACAACTTTAAAAAGTTAAAGAATAAGTCACAATGCATTTTATTTGTACTAATTCTCCTTCTTCATAATAAAGTAATAATAAAGAAATAGTAATTAAATGAAAAATGCATATATATGTATACTATATATATATATATCGCATGAAAACACACTGTATCTAACAAGTAATACATATTATATTAAATTAGATTGTTTATTGCGATTGCCAAGTCAATCTATGTATTTAAAACATAAAAAAATTTTAATATTGATATGGTCACTATAAGATGTTGTTAGGTTAGCTAATTACGTAATAACTTGATCTCACTAATTTTTACGGTAGAAGAACTGAGTTGCGAGACTTGGTTTTTTACAAGTTATGTTTTTGATAGCATCTCATTTCTTTTTGTAGATAGTCCTACTTTTTTTCCTATATATTTATATATGATTACAAATTTATTTATGCTTTTGGTGTATCTAGAAAACTGGACCGAATTTACACAATATTATAGTTATTCCTTGATTTTTGCACTGATCACTATTTGTATTCTAAATTTGAAGCTTCTACGTCTGCTTGAAGTGCCTTAGAGTTTTGATGATCGGTCAGTCAGTGAGTGACAAAATTAACAAACTTTGACTAGTTATAATTCTTGAACTACTGGTTTAAATGAATGAAATTTTAAATATACCGTGTTTATACAATGTATGCTTAGTTATTGAAAAATTAGGCTTCTAGTTTTTTGCTCGACTTGGCGGGGGCACTGCCGTGCCCCCAGATCGATAACAATTCTATACCCAGGCGTTACAGATAGGCTACTAGGAAGTCCATTCTATTTATGTTATATTTTAATATATTGCCACACAATAAATAAACGTATCAATTAACACCTAGACCTTAGACGCAAGCTTTGTACCTTATATAAAATGGAGATTGACGCTGCGTTAGTCTATCTACGTTTTAATTTGATTTTGTTTCGGGTTTCGAATGAGGAAAAGCCTACCCATACCCGCTTCGCGGGGGCAAGAACGGACTATGCCGGACTCGCACCTACTAAAACTCCATGGTGTTATACCAACGAGGACTCCGCCTTTCTTGAGGACTTCTCCTTCCCCTTTTTCTTCTCATATAAAGCGCACCAGGAACACAAGGCCCACTGCCCTCCGCGACCTCTGGACAAGTCGACTCAGAGTAGCCACCTTGGGCCAGCCCTTTACTTCGGGACAGCCATGTGAGTCGCCCTACGTTTACCATGGGTTACCAAGCCACGGCTATTAACCCCTCCTCCATCCCCCTGCCACGACAAGGCGGGAATCCGTTCAGGGAGGAGTTATTTCTCACCTAAACTCACGCAAACTCACTAATAACATTTATAATTTTGAAGTTTCAATATAAATTTAGTCCCTTGATACAATAAATTGGTCATAATAATTATACAGATTTAACAAACTAACTTACTTTTAACAAACTTCTTGTAAACACAAAGTCATCATCAGGCGACCTTTATACACTTGGCTATGGTCCTTGAGTCTGGGGGAAAATAAGGAGAGATGAGATTAAAAAAAAAACATTCGAAATAATAATCTAATAATTTTATACTTACTGGTAATGGTACTACCAGAAAATATTGTGGGTATACTGCACTTTTTAAAAGTGGTGTGTTTCTCTTGACCAATAAAACAGTCGTCTGTGAAGTGTTTAGAATTAAGATAATAATTTTGTTTAGCAAGCCAATTCACAATTTTTGTGCTTTTTAGCCATAATTTTAGTCTACTCTAGGTAGGTTTGTTGTGAACAGATATGGGTAGAAAAAATATCGATAAGTATTATAGACAAGGAACTCAACAACCCTACTGAATTTTATTGTTTATCAAAACTCAGTAATATAAAGACAAACATTTTGGTAATTACAATATTAATATTAGTAAGCAATTTTTAAGTTCCCACATTATCAAATAGTTTTAATTTTCTTAATATTAGTTGCAAATTTACTTACTTGTGGAATGTTATCCCATTTTCCTTTTGGTAACGAGTTTTACATTTTACGCACACTATCATTATTACTAAAAATAATTCTTATTATGTAACTAAAATCAAATATAATCTTATCACATAAAATACTTTCATTTTAAGTTTAAAAGTTCAAAATACAGAGATAAGATTTAAATAACACAACAGACCTTATCACATTATGTCAATTTTAGATCCCGGTACGAATAATGAGGGCGCTTCAAATAGGCGTAAGCATTTTGTATGGTATAGCCAGTCCAACGTACTTGAATAAATAGAGGTCAGTGTTTCTGAAGAAGCTTTTTTTTATATACCATAGAATACACAGAACATAGAGTAATATATACATAGAGTAGTACACTTGTTCCAAAATAATCTAATGCATTGCTTAATTCGTGCAGGCGTCGTAGCGTGAAGGAAAAACGTTATTTTGGAACGTAGTTACTTTTTACAAAAACTCACGATAACTTTTTCACCGTGACGTTATTTATCACTTACGAATATGTCTATTCGTTACTTAATTAAACTTTTATAAATTAAGAGAATTTACTTCAAATTACGAGCTTCCGCCATTATGGGTCGCGTTTACTCAGTCTATTTCCTTCGGCGCGAGAATGCAAGATGCCACTGCAATTTCAATAAAATTAAGTGTACCCTTCAAAAGAAAGTTTGCTATTGGTTTTTTTTTTATATAAGGGGTAAGTAATTATACTTTTTAAATTTATTTGCTTATATTTCGTCTCGTAATTATTTTTATTCAATTTATAAAATTATCTTTTCAAATACTGCATTTTGTTAACATTGTTATTTTACGTACAAAATTTCTTCGCACGTTACCTGCGTTAAAGTTTGTACTCCTTAAACGAGCAGAAATTACGATGTTTATCTTTAATTATATTTATCTCCATTTTTTTGGTCGTTATTAGTCTTCCCAGCCAATGTAGAGGTAATAAACATACATATAATTTGCAAATTTAATCAGATTTTTTATGATTGAGTTGTGTGAAGTTAAGTTAATCTCTTTATATTTCAATAATGATTCTGATAACTCACTTATGGGAACCACGGTGTTTTTGTTATATTAAATGTTGTACATAATTGTTAACGTATCTATTAGTGATCGTTTAACTTCTAAATGACTTGACGGATTGATGTCATATTAACACTATATATTTGTTTTGCCAACACTATTTAGCCCATCGTAGCTATGCTAGGTTACGATAGGTTGGGCCATCGTCCAAGATTAACACATTGTATAATGATAGACCTAACTGACTCATATTTATCGCGCCAGTTACCGAAAAGAACAGAATTTACTACAAGAAAAAAACGCCTTGAAAATTATATCTGAATGATATTAAGACTAAAACAATTGACTATTATACTATTGACATTGATATTGACTAAACATTGTTTTATTTTGAGAACAAATGCACTAAATTTCACTAATGTCTTAAACCACTCCTAACAAAAGAATTTTACTGTACAGATTACAGTACTGCTTAACGGGATTATGAGTTATGTTAATAGCGTTTTTAATTTTATAATTAATTTGCGTGTTCTTTTTAAGTGAAAAACTATGAGAAAAGTGACAAAACAACTTACAGTCCATCTGATGGTAAGTGTCCTCAAACCCCACAGACACCTGCAGTCATCAAACAAAGAAGGCTTCAGATACGTTATTACCTCTGAGGACTAAAATGGAATACCTATACGGACTCTCTTTGTGCTTCGGACCGGATCACAGCATTGCAAGTGTAGTTTTGGCGGCATAAATGGTAAGAGGGTGGTCCAGATGGACTTCTAGATAGAAAAGGAGTCCTACCATCTAGTATTTTATAAAATGTGTGGTGTATAAGGAGATCATTTATTAAAGAGAGAACTGTATATGGTTATCTTAAGTATTAACTTTAAATAATAAGAAAACCCTGACTTCAAACAAATGAGGCAACAACAAATAATTTACCGGCTGTACATATAAATAAGAAAAATATATATACGGTGTATAGAATAAACTTAAGAATCTTAAATTATTTTATTCTTTGTGGTTATTTAAAGTAGAGCGCTTTTACTTTGATTTTGAGGCGCTGAAATAGGCTGGATTGTTTGTTATGGTAAATAACAAACAGATGAGCTCTAACTTTTCATTTTTTTTTATTAAAGACATAATTAATGTGTTATTTTACCTTTAAAATAACAAAAAATGTAATATTGCTGTTTGTTTTCCGGTCGGAAGAATCTAATTTTGTAAAGGTAAGTGGTTTATTTAATTTTCTTCGGCTTATGTCATTAATAAAATTAAAAAGTTGCTACAACAAATGCCATGGGAGTTGACAACACAGTCAATGTACCAATGGTTACATCTAAGAAACAGAGACCTATTGCGCATAATTTTTTCATTTTTAATATAGGAAAAGAGAAGAGGACAGTTCATCAAGCTACTTGAATATGATTAGCGAAAGTTTATGCCTTTGAATAATAAAAAATAAAATTTACTAAAGCTACAAAAATACAGATGTTAACAAGCGATCCATAGTGTTGCAAAAATGGTTCTGAGACCATCAATCTAGAAAAACTTTGAATTTAATATCGTGATATTGTCATTTTTAGTTGAATATGATTTTTAAGAGTTAAATCGATATTACTCCAAGTAGATATTATACTCTTTCTTTTTCACAGCTTTCTTTAATTCATTACTGGACAAAGGCCTTTACAATTGCGCATTAAATGAAATTTATAACTTTAAATATTCCTTTATGCGCAACACAATAGATAGGCAGATTGATGACTTTTTTTGATTTTCTTAACAAGGTATTTCGGCTTAATAGTATCATTTATAATGGACAAATATACGGAAAGGTGGAGAGCTAAAAACCTAAGGACGATTGTCGACCATCATAGACTACTTTTAAGTACAAAAAGAACGAAATTAATCCAAGTACTATATATAAATGATTGTGCCGTGTGGTCGCCACGTAGGAGAATCCATCACAAAAGATCGTTGCATACCTACTTACCCAAATTTATGAAAATCTATCTAATAACAAAAAATACAGAAAGACAGACGAACAGACATTTTAAACTTATTTCAAGCTATTATTTGACTACGATCATATCTGGTGCTAAGTGGCGATGAAGCTCTATATCTGGTATATCGTACTGTCTAAACGTAACAAAAGCCTATTTCCTATTGCTTTGAAGACGCCAAATATTGTAATTAGGAAGTAAAGACAGATGCTGGCAGATTGTTCAATACCTCTACTTGCATTAAAATGCATGAAATATCGACAACAAAGCGATGAAGACCGTCAATCTCTGGTTGTATTTAGAATACCGAAAGGCTGGCTAATCTGCGCTTGTGTTTGCGACTGACAAGATTCATTCAGTCAAATCAGGTTTACCAATTAGCTTCTTAGTGTCTCTTATCTGAGTCCAACGTTAATAGGTGGTGTTGGGACTTCATGATGGGAATTCCGCTTTATGTATGGTCAGACGCTGTCTCGGCGTGAAGTACCGCTGCACCTTTTCAAGGACACCTGTTTATTAACCACCTAAAGTTAAGGTTCAGAGAAATTACAACCCCTAACAAATGAAGGTGGTCAGTGTACTCCAAATATACATCCCTGAAAGTAGGAGCCAGGTTGAGGAGTTAGGGGTGACTGGAACTTTAGGGATAGTCGTTATAGAGAACTCTGGCATAGACTTTGGAGCTTTCAATACAAGCTGTATTGAAGTTGCGTAAGTCCCGCCGCATGCATGTGACTCTATAACGGCTATAACTCCACCTCTTTTGGAGGTTCTTACACAGTCTTTATTATTAATATGGAACAACAAAATCCTGTAGACAAAATAGTTTTTGCACATATGTATATATACGTTTTATTAAAAAAATACATATTTTGCAATACGAATACAGCAATAAATTAATGTGTGAGGATTAACGTTCCACATGCTTCGCGCACAAAGGTAACATTTTGGTAGAATTTGCTAGCTTTGTGAATGTTAATTGAATTGTATACATAATGGAATACATGTATCTTTTATTACATGGTAGAAACATGCTGATGGCATTGGCAGATTTACACGTTTGCCGCCAGTAGGCTATTCAAATTATGGTGCCCCTACCGATCTTCTACAATTCGATGCCCTAGTTCACAATTATTATAATAATTACAATTTTTTTGCTAATGAAATTGTAACTTTATGATTTGTCGTAATTAGTATAATTTTTAAAACCCAACATTTTATTTGAGATTGCATAAGAAATAGTTTTTGGCTATATTTCTGAGCAAATAAAGCTCAATTATGTACTTCTAATACGACGGGTAAGGTAAGCCTTAATACTACTTACACAATAATGTACATTTGGTAAACGTTATTAAATAATTTTTATTGTGCTTACTTACAGTTTAAAAACAATATAACTACTATACCTAGTAACAATTCTATTATTTAATTTCTATTCTGATGATATCCAATTTATTATGTTATGAAAGTTTTACAATACCTTTTTGCATAATTTTCTATTCGAAAAATCACCATCAATCGTCGGATAAAATTTTGTTCATTAGTTTTGAGTTCCGACTCCATGCACAAAGGAGCCAAGGCGTTTAGTTTTTCTTGAAATTGCGTAGATTTCACTTGTTTTAAGTAAGAAAATCTTCTCTTACCTGAAAAAATTGTCGCTGATGTACATAGATCCACGTGAACTACTATATCCAACTTTGGATAAACATTTTGGAAATTTTGGTTTCGTAGGAATGAAGATAAAATTTACAATGATCCGGAATCTGGTTTCACCAAAATTCTTTCATAAGCCCTGAAAATATCACTCGAAGACATTCTCATTTCTTCATTAGGTGTTTCATCATATTTTTTTCCTTTACGTTTGTATTCTCCCAACGTCTTTTGTATACTGCTTCAACACGTTTGATTTCATCGCCTTTTCATTGAAAACAAAATTTGTTTTCATTGAAGACAAATGTGTCTGCAAAAGGCTCTTGGGGATATTCTTACACCGTCACTACACGATCACTTTTATAAGTATTAGGATCAAACCATAACCAAACCAAAATATTACGATTGTTCATTTTATTACAATTTTTTAAGTAGTCCTTACAATTGTTTGTGTACATTGTTGAATTTAGCCCTCCCGCAAAGAATGCCACAAAATAGGGCACTTTGTTCTATAGATGTAATTAATAAACGTATACTCGTATTATTAAAAAAATATAAATATTTTTAATAATAATAAAAAAATATATGTTGTGTGTTTTAACTGTGTTCCGTTGAATAAAACTACTTTTACGGATTTTATCGCGTTTAATTAAGTGATTTTATATTCCCGACGTATCGGTTGCTTTCCAGTAACCGTGGTCACGGGGGACTGAGGTGATTGACGTCCCGATGTCAAAGTTAACCTTCAGCTTTTTAATTATTAATTTTGGTCCGATCTACGCAGAATGAACTAACTGTGTCTTGATGTCTTGCAGTGGTATGCTTAGGTTTAGTTTTAATTTTATGAATTACAGGATCCTAAGCAGGTGGTAGTACCCAGCCTTCCTCTCTATTGAAATTAGGATGTTTTTTTAATTTCAATAGCCTCACGTATCATCCTTGGCAGGAATCAATGTTCTTTCGCGAGAACTTGTGGTTTATCAAATCTAATGTAATGGCGGGGGCCGTCTAGGATATGATCACAAACTGAAGACTTACCGGAACGTTGGTGCTTCACGTCAGCTATGTGTTCTTTTACGCGGGTTTTTATTGACCGTTTTGTTTGCCCTATATATGAGAGACCACACTCACAATCAAGCTTGTATATTCCTGCATCTTGTAGAGGAATATTGCACTTGACGGATGGTAAGAACTGACTAATCTTCTTCGGCGGCTTGAAGAATGTTCTAATAGAAGCTCGCTTCAAGATGTAGCCAATCTTGTCTGTGACACCTCTGAAATATGGTAGTACAGCAGGCACACGCTCGACTGTGGCCGGCTTCACTCGGTCACTGTGACGTAGGCGCGGAACCCGAAGCTTGTTGTCGTGCAGAACCTGCTTGACGTGCTGAAGCTCGGCGGCCAGGTGTTTGCTGTCACAGATCCCTCGTGCTCTCTGCAACAAAGATTTGCCCACGGTAGCTAACTGTGAAGGGTGATGGTGGGATTCACCGTTTAAGTATCGGTTTGTATGGGTCTTTTTTCTATACACAGTGAGACCTACGGTGTTATTAGGATTTCGGATGACTAACACATCTAGGAAAGCTAAAGAATTATTTGCCTCTAACTCCATAGTAAATTGAATTTTAGAGCTTATGGAATTAAGATGTTCTAAAAATGCAGTTACTTTGTCTGATGGTAAAATTGTGAAAGTATCGTCTACGTACCGCTTGTAGAAACTTGGAGTTACTGGTGCAGTAAGCAGGGCTTTCTCCTCAAAGTCCTCCATGAAAATATCGGCGACAATGGGAGATACCGGTGAGCCCATCGTAGCACCATCTACTTGCTTGTAAAACTGTTCCTTCCACAATAGATAGCCAGATGTAAGGCAATGTCTGAGTAATACTGCATATTCTGCTGGCATGTTGTTTTCCTCTAGTTTTCTAGTTACAATTAAGATGCAGTCTTCAACAGGTAGGCATGTAAATAGAGACTGAACATCAAAACTGACCATAGTTTCTAGGGCAATCAAAACGATCAATAAAAACCCGCGTAAAAGAACACATAGCTGACGTGAAGCACCAACGTTCCGGGAAGTCTGAAGTTTGTGATCATATCCTAGACGGCCCCCGCCATTACATTAGATTTGATAAACTACAAGTTCTCGCGAAAGAACATCGATTCCTGCCAAGGATGATACGTGAGGCTATTGAAATTCAAAAAACATCCTAATTTCAATAGAAAGGGAGGCTGGGCACTACCACCTGCTTCGGATTCTGTAATTCATAAAATTAAAACTAAAACCAAGCATACCAGTGCAAGACTTCAAGACACAGTTAGTTCATTCTGCGTAGATCGGACCAAAATTAATATTTAAAAAGCTGAAGGTAATCCGGGTTAACTTTGACATCGGGACGTCAATCACCTCAGTCCTCCGTGACCACGGTTGCTGGAAAGCAACCGAAATGTCGGGAATATAAAATCACTTAATTAAACGCGATAAAATCCGTAAAATTAGTTTTATTCAATGTGTAGTGTTCGCGTAAATATAAGAAATCATTATGTGTTCCGTTTACGCGTTTCATTCCATTCATTCTTAGTGTCATTCACAATATATATTCACAAATGGTGTACAAAACTTCGAAACGCACGTACTCGAACATGTGCTCGTAATGTGCTGCATATTGTACCTGGTTACGCAGGCGTGGCTAAAGAACTCTTACAGCCAATTTTATCTTTTTTTAGAGAAGGAAATGATCGATGTTATTGTAAAATATTTTTTTCAATTCATATTCATTGTCTTTATAGTTATTTTCTTATAAATTTTCGAGTGGCAACAATTACTAAATTAAGATTTATTGAATTATTGGTCTGATAACAATTCTTTTTACGCTAGAAGCAGCGCTTGCGCTCGCTGAATAGCCGACCAGTGAGACACTTGCGCGCCGTACGCCGAGCAAGTTCAAAGTTCAAAGTAAAAGTTCATTACGTTTCGTAACGAACTTTTCTCTTTCGACAAATTGTGTGTGTCCTTTTTATTTCACCATAAGTACTAAACAATACTCGAAGATACTGTGCCAGTGACCTATGGACTATTCTATTCGGAGACGCAGAGTTATATCCCTTCGAATCACCTATTCAGCCAGCCAGCTCGCCGAGCCCCAGCAGCGTGAGGCAGTGGAAGGCGGAAAGCGGTGAGTTACCAGACCCTTAGCTCTTTCCTGAACATAATTTTTTGATCATTCGGGCCAAATTTTTCTTTATTGTTCGGGTTTGTTACCACTCGTTAATTACATTATTTTCCTATATCATTTCGTTACCCAAAATGTGAAGACTGCAGACAATATCTGCTCGGGAGCGAATGAATGGGGTACTTGAGGAAGTTTTGGAGGAAGGTTTTGAAGTTGTAGTTTCCGAAGGTTGTTTGTTGCGTGTTCATATTACGTCGGGGTCACCACTGTGACTGGTGGAAGGAAAAGGGGAGATCTCCTGCCGGGCAAGATGTCCTGCCCGGGGAGCGGCCAACGCTCCGATTGGTAGTTCGGAGCTATTCTATATATGCTGCTTTAACTTCGGAACTTTGTTAGTGTGATTTAGGCTTCGATATGTTTCGCTTGTGGCGCGACGACAGCGCCGCCACAGGCATGTGGCATCGCAGACTTTTTTAGATGGAGCAAAGACCAATATTTTTGTAGAACATTTTATTTATGTAATACTAAATGTTACGCTAGCGCACGTGGATACAGCAGTTAGAGAGCGCCTTTTATTCCGACTTGCTTAACAAAAATCAATATATAGCTGATAGTTATATGCTAGATAGCCTATACTATTCCTTATGAATCTGGCTATTATATGCAAAAATTTTAAATTTGAACTGGTAGATCCAGAGATTTAGCGTTTTAAAACAAACAAAAAAAAAACAAACAAAATAACTCTTCCGCTTTAGTTTATTTTATTAGTATAGATTAAATGATTTTGTTTTCTTGTTTCTGTTTCCGATTCTGTTTTTAAATATTAAAGGTAATAATTATATAAAAATTAAGCAGCCATTATATACTTCCTGTCTTCGTTTTTTATTTTACCAGCAAAACATTTTATTAAATATAAATAGGTTATGTTGAAAAAGAAATAAATTCCGTGGAAATTGTAAATGGCATTAAATATTTTTCTCCAGAGGTCAAAAATATAACTTTCCGATCTGATTGTTGGAGAAAATTGTTTCATTTTATCGGTAAACTTACCTCGACTCTTCAGATATTATTGCAATTTTGTACATTTTGAATTAAAGTCCAACAAAAGGCAAGTGGTGCCGGTGAAAGAATTTCCACTTCCCAATATCGTCCCATGTGTATTATAAAAGGTCTTTTAAGTAAAATATACATCACTAGCTAACTCACACAATAATAAATCAAAATTGGTCACGCGTTTTCGGGCTGTCAAGTCGTATATACGCCAGTATATCCTATGTCTATGGTTAAATGACATTGAAGGATCTTTAATGTCTTATCTCTTATTATTGAAAATGTCTTTTTAATTCCTAACAGTATCATAAAATGACATGTTTGTTTGGCATAATAGTATTTGAAATGCAATTCATATATAAACATAGTCTCCACAAGCTACATAGAATGAAATAAATATAGAAAAAATAATATATTGATAAGAATTAATATTTAGTATAGGCACTCTTTACTATAATTAACTTTTTCAGGTCAATCGCTGAGAACATATATGTATGCTTTGTAGGCTAAAATATTGCAGAGCTGCCCGTAGGCATATACAAAAAAGAGTATGGATATTGAAAAAAACAGTCTTCTATCATATCATTGAAAATGTTCTTCGAATTCCTGACAATATCATAAATGGACATGTTATCATCAAGTTATTCAGAAAAAATATTTTGAAATGATTTACAATAACAAATACAATTAAATTATGCATGTGTTTTATTATCCTTCCATAAAGAATTTAAAACATCTTACTTCCTCACTATTTATCAGTGTGTAATTACAGATAAAAATGTTTGAGGTATCTAACCTAACCTAATCAGTTAATATATTTTCAAACAAAGTTTTGACACCGTGCCTGTGTATTTGTTCTACTGTTAATAGATAGCGTGTGTAGGTAATATTATAAATGTACATATTATCCATGACTCATCTTGGCTTTAATCATATTACTTAAACGGTATTTGGGATGTATACTCACAAACAATACATGTAAAAAATAGTATCCATACCATATTCATGCACAGACATGCACTATATTATTTTGCCGGAACTACTAAAAAGATTTTCCATCAATTTAAAAGTACCTATAAATTCTGAATGTAACTACAACTTTGTTTTATACTATTATTTATTGAACAGTGCACTATTTTAACTTATAATACCGGTGAAAACTAATATAAAATAGCTTTTAGTTTGTTTTTAGGTTATAGTAAGATACATATTTTATTTGCTAATTACTCAGTATTCCCATTAGATACGGTAAAACTAATATTACTATTGAAATCTATAGATTATAATAAATAAATCGACATGCATTTCATTAAGGTTCTCTAAAACAAAAAAAATAACAATGATGTATGCAAATTTGTAGTCATAGTACCTAAAAATTGTATAACGTGTCAGTCTTTAAATTATTTAAAAAAAGGTATTATAACTTAAAAAACAGTTAAGTAAAAGCGCTTAAAAAAAGAGTAGGATTTTTTTTATTTTCCCTGAGTAGTCATCAATTTTTCCACTCCCTAGTACACGCTTGACGTTGAATTTTGGGACAAGTTGCATAAAAGGTAATGTCATCTTTTTGTAAATTTGACGTGGCAGATCACTTTTTGCAGCATAAAACAGAACAATTCGGTATTTTTGTAGGACGTTTATTCAGTCACGCAACTACATTTAGTCAATTGAGCAGTGCGGCTGCAACTAGTTTTATTGTACGCGTGGGCTTATGTTTTGACAGAGGCGATGCTTGCGTATGGCTACTCCTCTCCGATCCGCCGGTAGCCCGTGTTGCTTTATGTTAAAACATTACTTAGTTTTGATAGCTGCTTTTTTCTTTTGTGTTTATTTCAGAAATAACACAATTACCTATTTACCAAAAGTCAAAAAAAAGGTATGCATTACTTAATATTTTGTATAGCAAATAAACTCAACAAATCTAATTAGCCAAAACGATTCTGTCTCATAAGTTTAATAACAACAGAATTATATCACATACACAATTTGAAATTATTCATCCATTAAAGCCTATAAAAACCCACTGCTGAACGTAGGCCTTCCTCATAGATTGTCTCAGGGGATGTATTGTTCCATAGTTGCCACACTTGGCAAGCTGGTTGGCAACCGCAGTTTCTTTTTAAAATTTTGATGCTGCTGCCCATTTTCTGTTTCATTTTCCATCTGTCGCCTTTTACGTTACCCTCGGGACGATATGGCGTAATGAATATTCATACTTACATCGCCACTACAAGTTGTAATAAAACAACCTTAGTATGAACTCGTGGTAAATAATTTCAAAGCCACCACAAAATTGCAAGATGTTTAATACTTCGGCTATAAATCCAATTGCCAAGCGTGGTTTTATACATAAATCCTCTAAAACATAGGAAAAACGCATGTCTAATAGAGGGAAACTGTAAACAAATTTACGCACACGAGGTGGAGAAGAAACGGAGAGGACTCGTATTTTTATACACACGACATTGTAAATTCACATTAATTGTATTTTAAATAATGATTTTTGATGTTACGAAAATTGTAATTTTTAATATAGTTAACCTTCTTATATATCTTATATACTTTGAGAAAGAATGAAAAACAATCCTATTTTTAAACACTGAGGATATGAGGCGTGAACTGTTGATGTAAGATTAATGAATGTCGTTTTATGGAAACCCTTATTATTGTTGAATCAGAGCCAAGAGTGATGACAACAAAGAGTTGGATCGGGAGGTTTTTTTCTTTTTTATCTCTTCTTTTAATTGCCTATCTGTCTTACTTTTAATTGCCGTATTCACCAAGTTTCGCAGATGGAGGGCAACCGCAGATTTTTATTGTTATAAATTTGTTACTAAGAAGTGGTAGTATTAACGTGGTAGAGCACTGCAGCTGTATTACTGGTATAGTTGTAGCACGAATGGGTCGGCTCGACCGGGTAAGGGCCACGCTCTCACAGAATACCTGCCTAAAATAGCAGTTTAACGCTGCTGTGTTTCGTATGGTGAGTGTAGAGAACCGGATATCCTTTTTACTGTAAACGAATCATTATAGATAGCATACCATCTAATAACTTTTTTTATTCATTCGTTAGGAAAAATGATATTTAGAGAAATTTTCAAAATAATAGAGATCAAGCCTTATCGTGAAAATATGTTGAACTGTTTGAGCTTCGCGTGTGTTGGGTATAATTAGTACTCGTAACGTTAAATTTGCCACCTAATACATATATGTACCAGTGATCGCACAGGCTCTCATTTTTGAATGAATATTATGGAGTTATTCGTCCCCAGTGCGTGTAGAATGATTTCACAAGTCCTCGAAATATTTTATTCACCGCCGATGAGATGGCTTAATATTGCAAATTCATTAATGCTGGCGGGAATCGAACCCGGGTGACTCACATACAATCAAATTTATGACGAGTGCTTAGCCACTAAAGTAGCGCGGACTATAATACGTATTAATTAAAAATATACATTTAATTATATTGATAAACAAAAGATCTTCGCTCTTGAGCCTGGTTGGACGTATGGTATTGCGATCACTAATTTAACAGTCTTAAGTATTGACTATAGTAAATCCAACTCAAAACGGGAAAGTAAAAAAAAAAGGGGAGTTTAACTTAAAAGAATTTAATAAAACTGTTTTTACGAACTTCATCTCGTTTTGTTTAATCTAATTTTTTTTTCATTTAATAGCTACTAATAATTGAGAGTCACTTCACCATTTACGTTTAAGTGCCTACTCAAGTTTCAATAAATATACAAGCTAACACTTAAAATTCAAATAAGTGTGAAATCAGTATTGTAATAATCAATAATTTAAAATTAAAAATTTGTACAGCCGACTTCAATATAAGTTATTTAAGAACAACTCAAAAACTATTGGTCTGACCTTGATCAAATTCATATGAGACCACACGAGATCTATTAGCTTTCATATAAAAAAAGAATCATCGAAATCAAGAAAATCGAATTCACCCAGTAAAAAGTAATGCGGTAACATACATAAAATAAACATACAGTCGAATTGAGTACCGTCTCCTTTTTGGAAGTCGGCAGAAAAAGAACATAACGAAGCTGTTTAAATGAAATTCACGTCTTAAATCAATTTTTAAACAATTTGACTAGCTCCACACACTCATAGCTGGAATTAAAGAATCAATTAAAATTCAATAAACCTGAAATACACCCGTAAATATATGCTAGGCTTCTCCCTTGGAAAAAAACGCCGCAAACGACACCTATTGACATCTGTCATGTCATTTTACTCTGTTATGTTCTACTCTTTTCTGTTCCATTCTACTCGTTTCTACTTTGTTATACTCTATTCTACCCTATACTGCTCTATTCTACTTTTTATATTCTTTTCTATTTAACACTAATTCTAGTCTATTCTAATCGATTCTATTCTATTGTACTATTTTCTACTTTATTCTATTCTATGACGCTAATGAGTGTTATCACAACCTATTTTTTCTACTAATTACATCATGGATCAATCATTCAGATTCAGACAGATAGTGCTTTATTATAGTAGAGTATCATAACGATCAGCAGTCACACACTGTGGCTGCAGTGGAATTCGTAGTTAGCTTTATTTGTTAGTTGATAAACGAGTATCGTAAGTATTTTACAAAAATTATAATCATAATAAAAATTTCCTAACGTAGTTCCCGAATGAATGCCACCTGAAAACAATTCCCCTGAAATTAAATGAAACTAATTTTACGGATTTTATCGTGTATGATTTTGACTTTTGAATCCCCAAGGTTTCAAGTGCTTTACAGCACCCATGATCACGGGGGGACTGAGGTGTTTGACATAGAGATAGTTAGTCCGACCATCATCAGTTTCAGAATATTATTTTCTCTTGATCGTAAAACTAGTTTCATTTAATGCGTAGTGTTCGCGTAAGTATAAGTCATAATTCCCCTTGATATTACACAATCAGACTGCTGATGCATATTGTATTAAATATAGAGTTTATTTTAAAACAGAATCATACGTACATAACACATATAATGCTTTTCTATACAAAAAAATGTTACCATCTTAATACGACTACGTGGCTCGAGCCTAAACAGAAAGTTGCGGCGCAGAGAGCCGCGGGTTCAAATCCTGCACGTAACTTCTAAATGTCCTTGTGCAATTTATCTTTGTAAACTGCCAAGACGATACAAGAGAGAATCCTACTTTTGTAAAAATAAATATAGATACTATTGTAAGCTATACAAAAATGTCTAAACAAAATTTTCCTACCACACGGTGGAGGTGTAAGAATATCTAACGCTCTTGTCCCACGGATGTGATAAAAATAGACATATTATGGCGTGATACCTAATTTCATATTTTCCAGCTCGAAAACATCCAGATTTGTGACTGCGAGTAGAGTTATGCTATGGTGTATGACACTCTAAACACAATCTTAAAATATATTTCAGACTTTTGGTCCATAAATGTGTTAGTACAAAATTTAAACTCACAACAGTAACTATTAAACAGAATGAAACTACACTATGACATTAATTTAAATATTTTTGGGCCAGTTTGTGGCACTTGGTACACACGAATGTGTGTATGTATACCCAGTGCCTAATAACTGGACAGTCTGGCTTATCACTGATGACTTTCCAAATAGTGATAGAGCTTTCGCGTATTCTGCGCATAAGAGACGCGATTTGTTGGCGTATTACAGCGTGAAAGCCGTCAGTATGCGCTTGTGCTGAAGGCATTATTACATTGAACTCGGAGAACATTGATAGCCCGCTGCGTATAGTTAACACACAGATGACACTTGTACATAGTTCGGCAGAAGTCTTTCAACAGCGTAATTTTAATTTGTACGTTACACTGAACAAATCTGCGGGCCAACATGTTGCAGCGGACGGCTATCGTTCTCCTTTCTCTTTAAATATTGATGCCAGTTTTCAAGTCCAAGCTCTAGTCATAGCACATTCCCCTTATGTTAGGTCTGTAATTGTAAACGATACAACGTAACTGTAACGTAAACTGTAATGTAAATGTAACTGTATTTAAAAATAAATTCAAATCTTACCTATTACATGAACAGTCAAACACTTTCAGAAGTGAATATAATGGCAAAATATTTACGCTTTTAAATCTAATCTACAATTTTTCTAACTTTTGTTTGGCAAGAATCAAATATTCAACAATAAATTGTTCGAATTTTAAGTAGCACATTTTGCAAAAAAATAACTTATCACGGATTTTTGCAAAACGTTTTAAAGGATTAAAAGGAGTTTTTTAGGATAAACCTAAAGTAATTTTAGTAAATATTCAAATAACGCCGATCTTGGATAAAATGAAGACTGATTGAAATGTCTGTAAAATTTACAACTGCGAGTAAGTCTCTAAGAAATTAAAAGACAATTAAAAATCTTGTTACGCCTCTGCAAAACTTGTAACAAAAAACATTTGTATTTAATTAAAATGATTAAAGATACCTAAAACAAGTACATTACGTACTTTATAATACGGTAGATACAGTTATAAATTGATAAGATTTAAAAAAAAAGTAGTGTAGGACCTGTCAGTTTTCACCCAATAAATAACTTACTAGTTTACGGTATTAGTAAGAATGTTTTTTTTTTTTATAGGAGAGGGGGCAAACGAGCATGCGGCACACCTGATGGTAAGTGACTACCGCTGCCCATGAACAGCTGCAACACCAGGGAGGGAATCGCAGATGCGTTGCCGGCCATTTAAAAAGGAGTACGCTCTTTTCTTGAAGGTCCCTAAGTCGTATCGTTCCGGAAAAATCGCTGATGGTAATCGATTCCACAAGGAAAGCGTGCGAGAAAGAAAACATATTCTAAATCGCACTGTAGTGGACCGCCAATCATCCAGATGGTGTGGATGGTATCGAGAGTTCTGCCGCGATGTGCGTTCGTGAAATTTGGCGGCTGGGATTAATCCGAACAATTCTTTAGAGCACTCCCCGTGGTAGATGCGAAAGAAAATGCAAAGGGATGCAACATCTCTTCACAGTGCCAATGAATCGAGCCGATCGGAAAGGACTCGGTCCTCGACGATTCGAGCCGCACTGTGCTGGATGCAGTCAAATGGAAGGAGCTGGCACTGGGGAGCCCCTGCCCAGAGATGGGAACAGTATTCCATGTGAGGTCGAACCTGCGCCTTGTAAAGTTGCAGGCGGTGTGACGGCATGAAATACCGTCCCGCTCTGTTGAGCACGCCAAGCATTTTAGAGGCCAATTTGGCCTCCTCTTCCAAGTGACAACGAAACTGCACGTCACTCGATATGTCGACTCCGAGGATTCCGATACTGGCTGAGTCAAGAAGGGGATTGCCTTGAAACTGAGGAGATACGACAAAGGGGTTCTTTTTAGCCATAAACGCTCAAATTTGTGTCTTCTGAGGATTAAACTGGACTAGATTTAGTCGCCCCCGATCCGAGACTTTGTTCAGCAAAGACTCGACTTCAGACACAAGTTTGTTCCTGTACTCGGCGACGTTCTCCCGAGAAATATTGGCACGGCCGGTGTATAGAGCATCACCAGTGCTGTCATCCGCATAGCAATGAATGTTACCAGTTAGCAACATATCATTGATATGCAGAAGAAACAGCGTTTGTGATAGCACACAGCCTTGTGAAACACCAGCGTTAATAGGCTTGTAGTCGGATTATGCACCGCCTACAACGACGTTGATGCTCCGATCTGCAAGGAAGCTGGTGATCCAATCGCACAATTTCTCGGGAAGCCCATAGGAAGGTAGCTTCGAAAGAAGCGCTTTGTAAACCCAAACCCGATCAAAGGCCTTCGCAATGTCCAGACTAACGGCCAACGCCTCTTCCTTGGACTCTACTGCCTCTGCCCATCTATGTGTTAGGTAGACCAGAAGATCACCAGCTGATCGACCCGATCGCGATAGGCCTATAGTTGGACGGGTTGGAGCGATCGCCTTTTTTAGGGATCGGGTGGACAAAAGCTGTCTTCCATGAATTCGGGACTACGCCTTGAAAGTAGGAGTACCGGAAAAGACGCATTAGGACCGTTGCCAACTCCGGAGCACACGATCTCAGCACAATTGGGGGATTCCGTCAAGCCCACTCGACTTCTGGATGTCCAGGGAGAGGAGTGATTTGCGAACCGAGCTCTGTGAGAACAGCACATCCGGCATGGAGCACTCACATCGCGGGATGGTCGGCGGTGTTTTCTCCCCGTCATCAAGCGTCGAGTTGGATGCAAAAAGGAAGCCTAAAAGGTCGGCTTTGTCTTTTACGTCTTGGGCCAGTGAGTCGTCCTCCCTGTGCAGAGATGGTAGTGATGGTTTATAGAAATTCCCTTGGACAGCCTTGGCAAGAGACCAGAATGCACGGGTTACCGAAGGAAGGCAAACTAGTTTCTCGCCAATTCTGCCTATTTGCTCTGACTTTGCCTTGGCAATAACTCTTTTGAAGGACCTGGATGTGAAGTTATACTTCTTTTTAAGTGTGCTGGTGTTTACATCCCGAGTCGCCGAAGCCGCAGCCCAGGCTTGATAACACTCCTGCTTACTACGTAATGTAGTCTTACAGGAGCGACCAAACCAAGGCTGAGATCTGCCTTCGATGGGTACCACAGATGATGAATAAATAGTTCCATTCCCTGTAGAACCACATCAGTGACAGAGTCAGCAACAGCGCTGGGATCATCCGGCGAGAAGCAAACCCGCCTCCATGGGTAGGATGCAAAGAAAGACCGCATTCCGTCCCAAGCCGCCGACCTGTAATGCCAAACACGGCGGCAACCTGCAGAACGCAACCGCGAGGGGAGCGTGAGTGGCACCACACTCCGTATCAGACAATGGTCCGAAGAGCCGAGAGGGGCATCGACGGAAACCTGATATCCGTCCGAATGAGAGGTCAGCAGAAGGTCCAATAGGGAAGGTGTATGATCCTCCACATCTGGAATCCGCGTAGGCGAAGTAACCAGTTGTGTCAGACCATATGCCAAGGCAAAGTCATAAACAGATCTCCCCGCATGATCGGTTAAACCTGAACCGAGCCATTCGGCGTAGTGGGCGTTAAAATCGCCAAGGATCACGATCTCTGCGGATGGGACCTGTAGCCATTTGGACGTGGTCGATGAGTCGGTCTGTTTCGGCATTACCGCTATGGGACCTATAGAGGCACCCGTAGACGCGCGGATGGTCGTCGCTGTCTACGCGTAGCCAAAGGATGGACAGGTCCGAACCTTCAAGACTGCCGAGGCGTCGAGAACAGATGTCCTCTCTGACATACACGCAAACTCCAGCCCGAAGCACAAAGGAGTGCTGTAATTTGTACCCCGGGTAGGAGAGATACGAAATATCAGCCGGAGAGGAAACCTTCGTCTTGGTCAGAAAGAGCAAGGCCGGCTTCGCCGTCTCGAGATGGTAGTGGACGGCGTTTAGCTTCGAGTGAAGTCCCCTGATGTTGCAGAAATTCACGGATAGCGTGGCAGGGGTCGCCTTGGTCTTGTTGCTCAGTTTGCCCCGAGCAGTTATTGTTTTGAGCGGAAATTTGCCAAAGAATACGCAGGGCAGTCAGAGCACCCACGCTCAGTACTGGAGTAGCTTGGTCGTGGATGCTCAGCGTGGGATTCTCCAGGGGTGCTAGTACCTGGGATAGTCTTTTATTTAATTCCGCTACATTTTGATGGGGGAGGGGGGGAATTGAGCCTCTGGCCACCTGCACTTGCCAGACAAAACGCAGAAGCAGAGCATCTGCTTCACTTTGGTATTCTGTGAGGTCGTGGTACCAAACCGGCTCGAGCCGGCCCATACGTGCAACAGCAAAAACTGCTGCGTGGCTCTACCACCGTTATATGTTGTTCACCGTTTGTATGAAATTCAGTTATATTTATAGATGTAAACCAAACATTATTATATTATTATTACCCTGTTTTAATTTGGGGATTATATACCTCGTGAATCATGAAATATAAATGATCATAAAAATTTGTATAAGAATTTGTTTTGTTTTATACGGTAACACTGGCTGTTTGTTTGTCTCAGATAACAAAAAAGAAATGAATGTGAAAATCTATACCACGTCTACTGTTGCGTTTTTTGCTATGGTTGCGAATTACATATCCGAAAAGGAAGCAATTCGAAACATTTTAGTATATCGAACACAAATGCTTATGTAAATACATTTTTATAAGATTCGAGCATTCGTTTTAGTTTGTTTATCAAGGAATAAATTATCAATCTTTTTATTTTTTCTACGCCTAGGATATTTATAATTTATCACGATTTTTTTATTTATTTTAGTCTATTGCTTCCAGTATTATTCGGAAATTTTGTATAAATATCGAGTTACAGTCATTATTATCATCGTTATCTTTATAGCATGTGGCTTCACACAAAATAAGTTAACTGTTCTACCTGGAAAGTACTTGGAGACTACCACTAAGCACAATCTTGAGTCACATGCACCTGATAATTTACAGTGCAGGCAAGAATATTTCCTGATTTTTCCAAAAATCTATAATAGATTGCGCTATAACACTTTCTCAGTCGTGGCACGTGCGATCGGCAACGCCATTACAACTCAACCAAAACAATACCCATTTCAAAATGTTGAGGAGGGCGGAAAAGATATTTCCGTTCTTTTGTTATGACATATGTAGGTGGTTTAAGAGGATTAGTACCACCCTCTTCATTTTACCTACTGTTGGAAAACATATAAAATATTGTGAGGAATTTACTCTCACTTCCCTACAGTACACACACATACTAAAGTGACCATACAGGACTACAGTAGTCACGTTTACGCAGATTAACTGATAACTCATTTGTCACTAAAATATTATAAAACACATCTGCAAACTTTGGAATCAGTCTACTTAAGTATCGCCCTTAACTGTATTTGATGGTTACAGCCCGGTTTGCTAAATTTCCTTTATCATTTTCGATTTTAATATATGTATGACATTCCTGCAATATAAAAGGATATTTGTAAAAGCAAGTATTTGCAAATGAAATATCTCATAGCCTCTGATCTAAAATACCCGAACCACCTAATGGGAGGCGCGAGACATTTCTGTTATTGCGATCGCCATCTCACACGCCAAGTGTAAAAATTACTACAGATCCTTCATACAATGGAGGCTACAAATGTAAAAGACACTCTTACACGCTAATTAAATAATAGAAACAAATTCAAAGTCCCCAACAACGCGGTGCGTAACGTTAAGTATTTAATCAAATTCACTATTTAATTTATCTAATTATGCCAGAGAATCTCAGATGGCGTATCCCAAATTATCATTTATCTGGGACTTTTTACCAATAAAATTTGTATTAATTTTTACTACGTATTTTACTTATTAAAGGGAAGAAATATATTCCGTAAAAACGTGTTCAAGTAATCGAAATAGAAGCGAGAGGGTAAACATAACTTTTCACCGAAATCTTTCTAGGATAATTTATTACGGCATTAGCTTTACGGGTTAGTAATTTTTTTCTTCGATGCAAATTCTTAATTCAATACATTTATTACAAATTAGCCTGCGGAAATACGAGTACAATCTTGTCAATTTTTAGTAATTTATGTTTTGAATCATGAAAAACATATAATAAATCAAGCTCATAGGCAGATTATTAATTTAGAAACTAGAAGAAGCGGTTATAAGAGAATTAATTTAAACTTTAGTTCTCATATGAGGCATCGACTTTGGAATTACATCTATATATCATATGTATATATCTATATCCATATAATGTGTATGTATGCGTATGTATCCAAGTTAAATTATAAACGTATTGATGAATAATTAATCAAAGTACCTTGCCTGTAAGTGTCCTTCGATCAAAATTATATGAAGTTGACACCTCCTCTGTGTTTGTATACTATGTAGTCATGGATTGACGGACCAAATCACACGGACTTTAATATTCTGAGGGAAAATAAGATATTTACTAGTATCCCAACCTAAAAATCCTCTCCTCTAGGATTAGGAAAAAAAATTAAAATGCATGCAAGCACTAAGAGTGGGTAATAATATATGTAAATCAGGGTGGGGTTTTCTTAACTACCCTCTAACTTCATATAATTTTGATCGAACGACACTAAGCGAGGAATTCACTAGACGGACATGCCCACGGGCATGTCTGTAGACATGCCTGCCGGACTTCGCTACTATAGGTCTGTGCACAGTTTGATAGTGTAGGATCGTCACAGTCGGTCTGCAAGATTTGCCTATTGAACGTCCGCGTGATCTCATTTTGTCTGCGCAGGCACATACATACATGTCCGAAAGTTAATGTTAACTGTGGGATGTCTGTTCACAGACACAAGAGCAACAGCAACCATTGCAGACGGCCTCTTATTATTGTTTAACGAACTTGGGAGATTTTTTTAAATTTGCTATGAGTTTTAATGGTAATAAAATATTCTGGAAAGAGAATAAAATATTATGAGAAGCGAGAATCCATCAGTTGTAATAATTTTCAAATGACTCTACATATATGCACAAGAAATTGTACAGGTCTCCTGGTTCATAGTTTTCTAATTCTTTAAATAATTTGATATGGCTAAACTAAGTTCTATTTTATACCATTCTTTGCACCAAATTCATTTTTTTTCTTATCATCGGACAGTATTAACGGAGCATCAGCTACTATTGCATTTGTTTTCACAAACAATGTTGGCAACATTGACGAATTACAATAGTGCTGTAAATGTCTACACTCGAATAATTTTATCGATATAACCTTTATCGATATTTTTACATAATAAAAGTTAGATCTACATACTGAATTATTTATGAGAAATAATTTTTTTAACGTGGGAACTGAGTAAAAATGCCGATGAGGATGAGAAATCAATGTATTTTACACACAGCAATTTGTAATCACATCGCTTCAATTATTAGGTACAAAAATATATATAAAGAAAATATAAAATAAAAAGCACTATTATACTAGTAATTAAGTAACAAATAAATGACAACTCCGTAGCGCAGTGGCTAAGCGTTTATCTGCGGCATTGCAGGACGGAGTGTTCGTTCCCGCGCCGAACAAGTGTTGCTATGCTGTAAAATAAACAGTCTGCGTCTGGATGCTTGTTTCCAACGTTAGTTTTTTAAAGGGTAAAAATATTTGATTTTTAACACTGATTGGATTAAATTGCTTTTAAGTGTAACAAATACTATGTACAAATCGCTAGGTTTCTTCACAGAGGTACCTATGTACATACTACTCGCAGAGATCGTTTACTAATTGTCGCTTTCAAAATGAGTGCATTATAGCTAATGTTTGTAGATGAATCTATAAAAAATTTTACTTGTAACCAGGTAGTTACAAATAACTTTGAGTTTAGTTATATAATCGAATTTATACCAAAATGTGACTTTAGAGTTATATTATCTTTTGCTACATGTAAATGAAACCTAATTAACATACACATAATTGTGGAAATTTAAATTAAGTCCACTGATGAAATAGCAGTTCGTTTTAGTTGAGTTCAAATGCAATGTTTGCCACAAATATGTTTTAACATATGAATCTTTTCAATGAGTGCATGCACCAGCTGTTTCACCAATAAAATCACATTTTTATTGAACAAATGGAATGCTAGCAGTCACAATTAATAATGTAGTTTTTAAGTACCTATAGTTCGTTTCGGAATGCCATCCCATCGAACTATCAGATTTAGAAAATCGTACGTTTGTATTTATGCACATAATTGTACACTATAAAAGCCTGTCCTACGTAGATGGTTAGTCCAAAAATGTACTCGCGTTAAATAACATTACACTTAAAGTTGAAATCACCACATACATTTCACCATCTAAGCGAAATATTGCTAAGAATAGCCTTTTCTTGTTATTATTATTTTCGCTTCTTGCAAGATTTAATTTGCAAGTTTTATAATGCATATTTAATTTTTTAACAATTCTGTAAATGAACAACGGCTCCTATAGAAAAACTAAATAAAATATATACAAATGTAATTGTATTGATTTGACATTTGAATTGATTAGACAATGTCGTTAATAGACATATACGAAAAGCAGAAAGAAGAGATAACCGTCATTAAAAGAGCAATGGCAGACTTTCATACATAAAATTAGTTGAGAAGAAATGGTAGCGTCTATATACCAAAAATATCTTAAAATGTTAAGCGTCAGTCCCTTAATAACTTTGTCAAAGAATTTTGTACTGAGAAGGCGTCAAAAAAAAGATATTTGCATTTGAACCTTTTTAGGTTATGTCCTATGTCGCTTGGAAAAAGTCATGCTTCCTGTGGTTGTTTGATGTTAGCTTAATACATAATACATAAATGAAAGTTTTTAGATTATTGTATCTCTATTATATATTTGGATACTATAAATGTATATTTCTGGCATGGCTCCAGGGCTTTTGTACCATAGTGACATTCTCAGAAGGGCTAGAACCCAGAGCCGTAAATCCAGTAAAAAAAACAGTGACATTTTATTTTAGCTAGTGTTGGCATAACATTAAATGGAATTGCTCTTTGACCCCTGAAGTACATATAGTTTTTACTATCGAAGTTGCACCAGTGGTGACAGACATGTCCGGACAAATAGCCCGTGGGCATATAAATCTAGTGAATTTCCCGCTTTACAGGTAAATTACCTTAATGAATTAGTTATATTCGTTGACGTCTTCTCTGTGTTTGTATACTAAGTTAAAGTTTGTTTCGTTCGTTCATTACGTTTGACGTTGCTGTACAGTAATCGCCAATCTGTCTGCCAAGAGAATTATAGAAAATGTTACTTATACAGAAGAAGCACGTATCCAACAGTTAAATTCTACGAACTGTGGTGAAAATAAAAGTTAGAACAATTAAAATAAATTTATTGGTAGTTAATTCCAGGTACTGGTATATACTCGTAGTTACAGTACCAACAAAAGGAGAGGATTTTTCATACAGAGTTGGCAAGTCATGTTAAATTAATGGTGCCTGATGGATTTAGGTGTAACTATGCAAATGCCCCGTGTTGTAGCGGGTAAGAATACCCAATACCCCATATCTTACCGTGGGTGTCGTAATGGGCTACATAAGGAATTTGAGGCAGAAGATGGACAGCAGCATCTTTCTGATAACAGCAAATCATTGAATGAAACTAATTTTTAAGGATTCTATCTCATTTAATTTATGTTTTTAATTCCCGACGTTTCAGGTGCTTTACAGCACCTACGCTCACGGGGAATTGACGTGTTTGACGTCCCGATGTCATAGTTAAGCCGGCTACCTTCAGTTTTTGAATATAAAGTTTTGGTCCAATCTACACAAAATGAGCTTACAGTATCTTGCAGTCTCGCACGAAACATCGAAATATAAGAATGTTAAAATAATCAAATAGAAAAATACCAAAAATTAACAATGAAATCAAATGACAAACATCAATATCAACTTAGAAACGAAACGCAACCGTTGATCACAGGCGCAAACAATAAAACACGCACGTTCTATACTCTGTCAAAACAAACACTGGACGAAATTACATTGTGTCGTAATAGGCGACACAGGGAATTGGGGCAGAAGATGGTCAGAAGCATCTTTCTAATAACAGCAAAATATTGAATGAAACTAATTTTTACGGATTCTATATCGTTTAATTTACCTTTTTAATTCTAGACGTTTCGGATGCTTTACAGCACCCACGGTCACGGGGGATTGACGTGTTTGATGTCCCGATGTCATAGTTAGGCCGCCTACCTTCAGTTTTTGAATATATATTTTTGGTCCGATCTACACAGAATGAGCTTACAGTCTTGAATTCTTACGCGAAACATCGAAATATAATGAATGCAATAAACTATATGTGTTATTATATACATATATAATAAACAAATAGAAAAATACCAAAAATTAACAATGAAATCAAATGACACACATCAATATCAACTTAGAAACGAAACGCAACCGTTGATCATAGGCGCCAAAAATAACCAACGCACGGTCTATAATCTGTCAAAACAAACACTAGACCAAATTACAATAAAAATATTATCAAAGGGCTTGAATTGTTCAATAACACCGCGAAGAATCTCGTACGAATAAATTATCTGTAGTGTTGAGGATTGTATGTTTAAGAATAATATCGGTAAGGAGGATTTAGAAGTAATTTCGTCCGTGTTAAGACGAGGCTAAAGTGTTGTACAAATTACGCAACATACCAGAGCTCACGATTCTCCGCGCGGATAAAGGAAATGCTACGGTAATATTGGACACGTCAGAGTATAATTTCAAAGTACAACAACTTTTGTCGGACGTAACTACATACAAAAAGGTCAAAATCGACACTACAACTAACACTTAAAGCAACTACCGACTTAATAAAGAAATACTTTAAAAAAGTTAAATCTCGACGTGAATTCGACAAAACCATTATGTGCCAAACCACCGCGGTTGTATGGGTTACCGAAAATACACAAACAAAACGCTCGACGACGTCCTATAGTAAGCCAGATCGATTCACCAACTTATAAGTTGGCTCAACACTTGACAAAAATATTATCACCACTGAGAGGACACACCAGAGTACACACAAAGGATTCCTACTATTTTGTAAGTGAGATAAAAGACCTATATCTCGCTGACAAAGAAACTATGGTCAGTTTTGATGTTCAGTCACTATTCACATGCTTACCTATTGAAGACTGTATCTCAATTGTAACTAGAAAGCTAGAAGATAACAACATGCGTACAGAATATGCAGTATTACTCAAACACTGTCTCTCATCTGCCTACCTAATGTGGAAGAAAGAGTTCTACAGGCAAGTAAATGGTGTGACGATGAGCTCGCCTGTATCTCTCCTAGTCGCCGACATATTTATGGAGGACTTTGAGGAGAAAGCCCTTCTTACTGCTCCTATAAATCCAAGATTCTACAAGTGGTACGTAGACGATACTTTCATAATTTTACCGTCTGTCAAAGTAACTGCATTCTTAGACCACCTTAATTCCATTAAATCTAAAATAAAATTTATAATTTTCGTCATCCGAAATCCTGATAACTCTATTGGTCACACTGTTTATAGTAAAAAAACCCATACCAACAGATTTCTACGTGGTAGAGCAATGCTGCAGCTATATTATGGTTGTAGCACGAATGGGTTGGCTCGACCGGGGAAGGACCACGCTCTCACAGAAAACCAGCGTAAAATAGCAGCTTAATGCTGCTGTGTTTCGTATGGTGAGTGTAGAGAACCGGAGACCCTTTTTATTGGCAAAGAGGCATTTCATCTTAGTTCTCACGGGTGACAACGCATCTGCATCTTGAGTCTTTATTGAGGATAGATGTAGATGTCTATGGGTCAAAGTAACCATTTACCATCAGGTGGACTGTGTGCTCGTTTGTCACCCGATCCTATAAAAAAAAATGTTTAAATAGTGAATCTCGCCACCCTCCATTACAGTTAGCTACCGTGGGAAAATCTTTATTTCAGAAAGCACCAGGGATTTGTGACAAAAAAAAACATCTGGCCGCTGAGCTTCAGCACGTCGAGCAAGTATTGCAAGACAACAAGCTACGAGTCCCGCGCCTACGTCCCAGTAACCGAACGAAGCCGGCGATAGTCGAGCGTGTGCCTGCTGTACTACCCTATGTCAGGGAGCCACAGATAATTTTGGTTACATTTTGAAGCGAGCTTCCATTAAAACATACTTCAATCCGCCGAAGAACATTACTCAATTTTTACTATTCTTCAAGTGTCATATCCTTCTACAAGATGCAGGAGTGTACAAGCAGGATTGTGAATGTCATTTATCTTACATGGGACGAACAAAAAGATCCATAACAACCCGCATAAAAGAATATATAACTGACTTGAAGCACCAACTTTACGGGAAATCTGCAGTCTTTTAATATGTTTAAGATCGTTCCCGCCATTAGATTAGATTTGATAGACCACAAATCTTCGCAAAAGAACACCTATTCCTATCAAGAATGATTCGCGAGGCTATTGAAATTAAAAAACATCCTGATTTCAATAGAGAAGATGGATGGGTGCTGCCACCTGCTTGAGATCCTATAGTTAATTAAATTAACTCCAAGCCCAGGCATAACACTGCAATACTTCAAGATACTATAAGCTCATTCTGCGTATATCGGACCAAAAATTAATATTCAATAACTGAAGGTAGTCGGGCTAACTATGACATCGGGACGTCAATTATCTTAGTCCCCCGTGACCATCGGACCGTCGGATCTAAGTTCTGCAAAACCCGTCTCAGAAGAACACAAAAACTCTCCGATCACACTCTTAATCTCATGGCTGTTAGACGGGAAATGAAGTATTCATTAGATTTGACAGCATACAGGCAACTGAACAGACAGATCTCCAAATGTATGCGGCGAGACTTACACAATTTCAGTACAGCTCGTTTTGAAGAAGCGATCGAGCGCAACCAGGGTTCCAAAGTCTTTGCCAGAGATCTGTCTGCCAGAAAGAGCCAACTGTTGAAGCTATAGACTGAGTGTGGCAGCATCGTTTTCGGCACATCTGAGATTTTAAGTGAGAGAGGTTCTATGGGCAGCTGTAAATATTATCGTTGGAGTCACACGCAAGTATAAGTAATGAGCAAGTCTTATCCGATACTATTCCGATGATATTCCGAACGTCAGTCTGAGCGTGATTAGAATGGCTCTCCTGCACCTTAAAAGCGGAAAGTTCCCGGGCGAGGATGGAATTTTAGCGGAGCTTCTAAAGCGTGTGGAAAACCGGTACTTGAAGTCCTTCAGATACTTTTTAATTCCGTCGTCAATGGTGGCACTACACCGGATGCGTGGAGCAGAAGTGCGGTGGTCTTTTTCATTAGAAAAGGCAACAATGTTCTCTTGAAGAACTACAGACCGATTTCCCTTCTGAGCGGCATTTACGTTCTGGTTTGTAAAGTCATAACGAATCATCTCGCACGCAGACTCGATGACTTCCAGCCTACCGAACAAGCCAGTTTTCGAAAAGGCTTTAGTACCATAGACCACATACACACCCTTTGGCAAATTGTACAGAAAGCCTTTGATTCCGTCGAAATTTGGGCGGTGTTGCAGTCCCTTTAGCGTTGCTAAGCTAGCGGGCTACGATGGCTATCCGAGTTCAGGACAAGAGTATGAAACCTATCCAATTGCTTTGTGGCATTCCTTGGGGGAGGCCTATATTCATTAGTGGAAATGTGAAGGGCTGTAATGACGATGCAAATACCTACTACGAATAAGTAACCCCAGATTTTATAATTTTGATTTTTATAGGAAGACGCTGTTGCACATCTTATGTTTGAGTTTATCTCTGTCGCCTCTTACAACACCCACGGGACGATATGAAATAGTGGATATTCTTAAAACGCCACTGAACTGTTATGTGCCACTAAAATACATGAAAATCATTGGAAAATAATAATATTTTAATATTACATACAACCACACGACAAATTTGGTGTTTTACTTTTTTTTTTTTGAAGAATAATAATTTAAAAGTGGTCTAAATTCATATAAAAAAAGAAACACATGATTTTCCCCTTGTAAAAGAGGTATACAAAAAGCAGAACAGAACCAACAGCAACAATAATCATTACATATTAAGCAAAACCGAACCACAGCACAACGGTACTAGATTTTTCAAACAAATAAACGATATTGCTACAATGTCATTTTATACAAAACAGATCCACACATACTTGATACCATTATACATTACACGTATTTCTATTATTAACAATTATTTTAATAAACCAAATGGAACCAAGTTTCTGTGGTATCTTTATGCGTAAAATAAATTCATAATTTAATCCCTTTTTTTTGTAAAATGGAACTAGAAGCGTTCTCCGCGAAGAAGGTTCTATTGTTTTAGTTAATTTCTTTAGAATTTAAATAATTAGAAGAAGTGAGCGCGAGACGTAGAATGTCTCACGTTTGATCTCCAAAAAACATTGCCAATGCCTAAGATCCTTACAGGAATTATTTACTATAAACGACAACTTTGGCAGTACAATATGGGAATTTATACTGCAAAGACTAACTTGAGTGAGCGCTATGTTAGTCTTTGCAGTATAAATATACTATATATAATCCATAGATTGAAAGAATGGCTAGTAAAGGTGTCCAGAAAGTCAGTTCTTGTCTGATAAAATACTTAGATGAGCATATTTCTGAAGATGTCTAGGAATTAATTTTATTGAGCGATTCATGTGGAGGACAGAATCGTAACATAAAGACAGTATTGACGTTTAAAGCATTTTTGCATTCTCATCCCACCTTGAAAGAATAACTCAAAAAATTTTGATATCCGGACATAATTACCCACCCTATGACAATTTTTTCCTACATTGAAAGGGCAATAAATAAATATCCGAGACTATACACTCTCGATGATTATGTGCAGGTTAAGAAAGATTGCAAGAAAAAGAACCCGCTTACAGTTACGGTTATATGAAAATCTGATTTTCTGGGAACTTCCAAGGTTGAAAAAATTATTATTAACAAAAATCGTAGTGTTAATAAAGAATTTATTAATTGGCTACAAACTCGGGAAATATACCTAAAAAGAGACTCATCGAATTAAATTAATTTTAAAACACTTTTCCTTGGTAGTTCTGTGGAAGTAAATATAGGAAGAGCACCTGTTCGTGGCAGACCAGCTGTAATCTTGACGGAACATTTAGTTCCTCTGTGGCCGTCAGCGAAGTCTATATCACCAGCGAAGAAACTAGCCGATATTCAGTCCATATTACATCTCATTCAACAAGATGCACAGAGTTTTTACAATGGTCTTATTTGTGATGATGCAATAGAAAACAACATAGATGGACTAGACACGGTGGATTTCGAAATTAAGTTTGATGATAACATCGAATAAACGCTCTCTATATGTATTTTTTTGTGAATTGAAGCTTTATTATGATAACATGAATACATAGTTTCATTTATATCGGTAAATTCCTGAGTTGTGGTTCTTTTTTGTATATAAGAAAACCTATCAATTAGTAAATGTTAAAAGGAACCACATCCACGTTTTCTTAACTATTTAGAAAGTTTTAGAGTATTCGCAGCAAATTTATATACACATACTTAAATAAGTAATTTATCAACAAATTCGAATTAAACAAATAGAAATTTTACTTCATCTAACAGAGCTGCACACGTTTTTGTAAATCCTTTGATATCTCAAAAGTGCGTGTTTGCTGGGTGGTTCCTTTTTGCATAAATACGGACATATAATAGTATATCATCGCCTGAAATTTGGGACATTATTTTTTTTTATTATTATCCGTTTTATTCCCATTTATTATCTTTGTTTTTTGTAGGATACTAAATTCTCTGATCTTTCCCGACAACATGACTTCAAAACACGTATATATGGAGCAAAATTTGCCTAAGTTTTTTCTAATAAAGAACTTACATTTTTGCCACAGCTTTAGGAAAGCAGATAGATAGAAAGAAGTTATTGAAAGCAACTATCTTTAAGAATAAAAATTGTCTAGGTAATGTTATGTTTGATAAATAATAGTTACTCTGGTGACCAAAATATAATACGAAATAGTATAATTATGCTGCTAGCTGAATCTTTCAAATACGTGTGTTGGAAATAATAGGCTTATTTATCGCTTTTCATACGAGTAGCAGATCGTTATATTGCTTGACAAACGATTGAAGCTACCCTTCGTATGGTTTTTTCTAAACACAGCTACCATATTGCCAATTTACGTTTGTATTTTATTATATTCTTTTTCCCTTTAATAAAATTGCAATAATTGTAATAATTATTAATAATTGCTATAATTTACAATTTTATTGAATGCTGTAAATAAGCTAATGATGCCAGTGTTACTTATGTGCTTACTGATTTACAGTGTTATAAAAAGTTCCCATTAAAAATTGGTTACATCATAATTAGTAACAATTTTTTATAGCAATTGTTTTGAGTCAGATTTAGGCATGAGAAAAACGGCACGGAATAATACAGAAATGTATATGTATTTATCATGTATTAATGTATAAATATACATACTATATCTATGTGCTTGTGTATGTATATATGTGTGTTTGTTTGTATGTATGTATGTATGTGTATATGAAGTTTGAGTTTATAAATTCTCTGAATAATTTTTGTAGGCCTTACAATTGTTTGAATCAGCAGCCCCGAGTCGACCACTGAACCATTACTCTATTGTGGCATCATCCATATTAAATACATTTTCAAAACAACGGCAAGACAGAACAAAAATATAATATTTTCAAAGCTTATAAATAAAATATTAGGTTCCTGAAAGATTTATGTCGACTGGAAAGCTTTTTTAATGAATTATTTTGTCTTGTGTAATTTACTTCGCGAAATAAATACATACAAATAATTTCTATTGTATAATTTTGAATCCATTTTTTTCATTTCTTTATTTCATCATAATAACAGCCTTTCACAAGTCCAGTGCTGGGCATAGAATTTTCTCGAGGTATGTTACTAACCTCGGTCCTGAGCCTCCTGCATCCAACAACTTCCTGCATCATTTACCAGATCATCACTCCATCAAGTGGGGGCCGCCCTACACTTCGCTTAATATTACAAGGTTGCCACTCGAGAACGTTTCTTCCCTATCGGTGGTCGGTTATTTAAACCAAACCAGTTTAAATTTTATACACAATGATAGAGATAATTTACTTCTATTATCTGTTGTTTAATAAATATTTGCAGTTTGAGAGCATGAATTGAATAATAACGCAATTTGAAAGTTATCTTACCGTACCGTATATGCTAATAACAAAACCTAAAAATATCTGCTATCTTGCTATTATATACATACATTTCTATTTTTACATTAATACGAGGTAAACAAAAACATTTTATCTCATTCAAAAACGAATGATAAGAAAGCAGGTATGTTAAGTAGATTTTATGCATTTATACGTTGCATTTACTTACACTTAGGCTTTAGAACAACAACTGTACCTATCTAGGTGGAACTACAAATAACTAAATATTTAAGGATATTTAATAAAACTATTTTCATCTATTCTATCGCGTTTAATTAACTTATTTAAAACACCCGAAACGTCGGGGTTTAATTTACTATGGAGTTAGAGGCAAATAATTCTTTAGCATTCCTAGATGTGTTAGTCATCCGAATTCCTAATAACACCATAGGTCACACTGTGTATAGAAAAAAGACCTATATGAACCAATATTTAAACGGTGAATCCCACAATGATCCTCCACAGTTAGCTACCGTGGACAAACCTTTATTACAAAGAGCACGAGAAATCGGTGACAGTAAATACCTGGCCGCCGAGCGTCAGCACGTGAAGCAAGTTCTGAACGACTACAAACTTCGGGGACCGCGCCTACGTTACAGTGACCGAGTGAAGTCGGCCACCGTCGAGCATGTGCCTGCTGTACTACCATATGTCAGAGGTGTCACAGACAAGATTGGCTACATCTTGAAGCGAGCTTCTATTAGAACATTCTTCGAGCCGCAGAAGAAGATTGGTCAGTTCTTACCATCCGTCAAGTTTAATGTTTATTGTGAATATGGTCTCAAGGGCAAACAAAACGATGTATCAAAACCCGCGTTAAAGAACACATAGCTGACGTGAAACACCAACGTTTCCGGAAGTCTGCAGTTTGTGATCATATCTTAGGCGGCCCCCGCCATTACATTAGATTTGATAAATCACAAATTCTCGCGAAAGAACATCGATTCCTGTCAAGGATGATACATGAGGGTATTTAAATTAAAAAAAAAACCTAATTTCAATAGAGAGGGAGGTTGAGTACTACCACCTGCTGGAGATCCTGTAATTAATAAAATTAAAACTAAACCCAAGCATACCACTGCAAGACTTCAAGACATAGTAAGTTCACTCTACGTAGATTGGACCAAAACTAATAATTAAAAAAGCTGCAGGTACTCCGGGTTAATTCTAAAATCGGGAGGTCAATCATCTCAGTACCCCGTGACCACGGGTGCTGTAAAGCACCCGAAACGTCGGGAATTTAATAAAAATAAGTTAATGAAAAGCAATAGAATCCGTGAAAGTATAATTTTCTGATGCTCGTGGCTCCATGGCGATTAATGTATTATGGGTGTCTGTCCTTCCGACCTATACAATTTTCAGTCTTGATTACGATCGTCAAACGTTTGGCTACACAAAACAAGAAGGTAATTGGAGCCACCACACCTTTTTGACCTTTAATCCTTTTTAACTAGAATGAGGGTGCCAAAAGAACACGCAGTCCACCAGAGGGTAAGTGGATGCCGTGGCCCATATAAAGCTACATCTGTCCTTGATTAAGAATCTTATCGCAGATGCGTGACTCTGTAGACTAAAATCGATTGCCTCGTTTCTAGTAAGAGTGTTCGCTGGCTCTGTACTGACAATACCAAACACAGTAGCATTAAGCTGCTTTTTACGCTGATATTCTGTATGAACGTGGTCCTTTCCCTATTGAGTCCAACGATTTGTGCTACAGCCACCAATATTGCTATTACTTTAATATGTATCCCTGCCAAGGGAAACCAAAATGAATATTGTTGTTTTGTTCAGATATGTTGTCTGGGGTTGTATTAGCACAACATAATTATATATTTAAATCTATTTCAAATATGAGTCTTCTTTTCTGCGTCCAATTTTAAGAATGAAAATTATGCGCAGATTATAATAAAGAAAATAATTATGAAATGAGAAAGTTGCAAGAATGTGTGCAAATTTTTTTTTCCTTATTTTCAAGGGTTTTAAGCTCACTTACTTCATACACCTAACTAACCTAAAGCCTAAAATTTTTAAGAAGTTTTTTTTTTTTTTTTTTTTTATAGGATAGGGTGACAAACGAGCACACAGTCCACCTGATGGTAAGTGGTTGCTGTGACCCATAGACATCTACATTTATCCTCGTTTGCGAATGAAAATGCAAATGCGTTGTCACCCGTGAGGACTAAGATGGAATGCCTCTTTTCCAGTAAAAAGGGTCTCCGGTTCTCTACACTCACCATACGAAACACAGCAGTGTTAAGCTGCTATTTGACGCTGGTATTCTGTGAGAGCGTGGTCCTTCCCCGGTCGAGCCGACCCATTCGTGCTACAACTATACTACTAATATAGTTACAGCATGGCTCTACCACGTAAAAAAGTATATAATCAAATATGAAAAGAAATCTAAAACCATACTTTATTATTACACGTATACATAAATGACATCCTCCAAACTGGTTGCACTTTCAGCCCAACTCAAAAGTTCAGTCAAAGTCAATAGTACTATACAAAACCACAAGTTACCTGTATTTGGATCTGAGTGTATTGTGACTTGTGTACATGGGCATGCAATTTAGAACATTATTTTACGAACAAAATGATACGTTCTATGTGCTTTCATCTACATTCCGAAGTGCTAGGTTAGACTTATTTTAATCTCACTAGAGGACACACTTATACATTAAGTCTATGCATAAGCAATAATAAAATTAATATTTATTGAAAATTATTCTAATTTCTCGTGCGTTGCATGTGTTTTCTTTTATAATTATTAATTTTTCTTACATAATAACTAATAATTCTGCGGCCATGTTTTGGTTTTGTTTAAAAATGTCGCGAAAGCAATGTGTTTTTAAATGTAACCAATTTGGTAAGAATTTTAGTGTGCAGGGGGTTTCGGGAGCGGTAAATCGATTATTTTAGAAAATGCAGTTTTATCTGTGTTTTTAGGTAATGAAAAACTGCTAAAATATCATTAGAATATGAAGGTAAATTTCGACACTATTACAAGGTTATAATAGCTCAGGTGGGAAATCGGACGGTTCCGAAATCAAAATACCCCGGTTCGAGCCCAGATGTGATGTGATTTTTTCATTTTTTTTTCAAGTTCCTTCTTTTGTAAGAATTAAGCGCCATCTGTTAGGCAAAGCACTGCGCAATAACGAAAATGAAATTTGAGTTGCGCATCTATCTATAGTATATAAACAGTAATCTATGCTTGTGTATGTCACTTCTTCGTTTGGGCCTTATATTTGGCTCAAGCACTGGCCGTTATTATTACCTTAAATACACATAATACAACTCCCTAGTTAAACAAACTATGGTCAAATGACTAACTATAATTTTAACTAATTTAAATTTAGGTCCACTTGAAGGTGGTTAAAAATCTGTTTGAAAATGTAAAGATTTTAAAATTACTATTTACTCGTAATTATAAAAGGAAAACATTCAAAAAGGAAATATGAAACACAGACTAAATAGGATCTTCTGACAGACTTAAATCGTTAATTAACGAAGGTTTTATTAACTGCTGTCATTAAGGTATTAAATACTTTTTTAATCTTTAAACTTTTTGGTTGGCCATAATATAAGCAGTGGTGTATTACAAAATGGTAATTACATAAGATATAAAAAGGCTGTCGCAGGGGGGTCATAACCAACAAAGACATTATGCCCTCGAGTGAGAACTGAAACACTTAATACCCAACAAAAATTACATTTCTTTCACCACTCTTCATGAACTGAATAATTTATGAATACGAATTGGGATTTTTGAAGTTATGAGTACTTTCATATTTTATAATATTCTAAAAGTTGGATTTAAAAATGCAGGCTCATTAGGTACAAAACATGACGAGTTTTTAGCCGTCATGAGTCGATATGAAGTTGATATATAGTGGCAATAAACCAGACGCGGCTCCGGGAGAATGAAGAAAGCCGAGCCCCGCGCATGCTCGGCTGCATACTATGTTACATAACGCTCTCCGTGCGTGCTGGCCGCGGAGGTGGTGTAGGCTTTTATATCGAGCGAGGGATTAATGTAAAAACACTAACCAAACCACATCAGGACTCTTTTAAATGAAATGTCTCTGAACTTATGAATTAATTCAAAAAATATCATTATTGGTACGGCCTATTGGCCTACATGGCTTAATGTTAATATATTTCTCGACGCTATAACTGACAATCTTGCAGTTTTTCATATGACTACTTAATACGGTGGACAATAAGACTAAACCTTCTTTTGGATTTATAGACATGTCCGTATCAGAGGTCAGCAGAAGGTCCAACAGGGAAGGTGCATGATCCTCTACATCTAGAATCACCGTAGGCTTAGTAACCGGTTCTGTCAGACCATATGCCAAGGCAAAATCATGAACATATCTCCCCGCATGATCGGTTATACGTGAACAGAGCCATTCGGTGTGGCGGGTGTTAAAATCGCCAAGGATAACGATCTCGTCGGATGGGACCTGTTGTCGGTCTGTTTCGGCATTACCGCTATGGGACCTATAGAGGCAGGTACCCGTAGACGCGCGGATGGACATCGCTTTCTACGCGTTGCCAAAGAATGGACAGGTCCGGACCTTCAAGACTGCTGAGGCGTCGAGAACAGATGTCCTCTCTGACGTATACGCAAAGTCCAGCCCGAGGCACAAAGGAGTATTCCAATTTATACCCTGGGTAGGAGAGATACAAAGTATCAGCAGGAGAGGACACCTGCATCCCGGTCAGAAAGTACAAGACCGGCTTCGCCATCTCGAGATGGTAGTGGAAGGGGTTAAGGTTCGAGTGACGTCCCCTGATGTTGCAGAAATTTACGGATAGCGTGGCAGGGGTTGCCTTAGTCTTGTTGCTCAGTTTTCCCCGAGCGGAAGTTTGCCAAAGTATACGCGGGGCAGCCTGAGCACCCACGCTCAGTACTGGAGTAGCTTGGTCGTGGATGCTCAGCGTGGGATTCTCCAGGGGTGCTGGTACCTGGGATAGTCTTTTATTTAATTCCGCTACATTTTGATGGGGGAGGGGGGGAATTGGGCCTCCGGCCACCTGCACTTGCCAGACAAAACGCAGAAGCAGAGCATCTGCTTCACGCCGGTATTCTGTGAGGTCGTGGTACCAAACCGGCTCGAGCCGGCCCATACGTACAACAGCAATAAAAAAAATTAAGGCCCATAAGCTTATTACCAGGCTTATCAAAAATTCTTGAGAAAGTGGTATATCAAAAAGTAACAGCTTGTCTTGGAAACAATTACATTCTACCTGATCTTCAATCAGGTTTTAAAAAGGGACGAAGCACTGCAACTGCGCTTTCTTATCTATTGGGCAATATATTGGAGGCTCAAGATGTAGGTCAGGGAACTGTTCTTGTGCTATCTGACTATTCCAGGGCATTTGATGGAATAAATACGACATTATTTTTATCTAAAATGGCATATTATGGTTTTGATCCCACGACAATAAAATGGTTCAGCGGTTATCTCAGTGGGCGGTCACAACAAATACATAATACTAAAAATAACAAAATAGCCAAAACTACATATCATCTCCTCAGCAGATTACAACAGGTGTTCCCCGAGGATGGATTCTGAGCCCTGTGCTGTGTTCTTTGTATACTTCGGATATTACCGTTAACTTTAAAAATTGTAAATACCATATATATTCAAATGATACTCAAGTTTATACCTCTTTCAAGCCCATGAGTACTGGGAAAACTATACAGGGGCTCAATACAGATCGCGATAGAGTAATGAAGTAGTCAGAATAAAAATATCTAATGTTGAATGCATCAAAGACTAAGTTTATAATATGTGGTACTAAACAACAAATATAAAACATAAATTATTTCAACCAAAAAGTACATAATATAAAAGAAGTAATTTTAGAAACAGTCGAAACTTTCCATAATCCAAGAGATATAATTAGCCCTGACCTCAGATTTGAAGAATACATTCCTGGTGCTATATCTGTTAAAAAATGTATATAGTATATGTGAATATCTGAGTATCAAACTGCGTAAGAGTTTATCTGACGCACTTGTATTATCAAAACTTAATTATGCTGACACTGTTTACAGGCCATGTCTGTTAGCGCGCACCGCACACCTTATTCAATGGGTCCAAAATGCTTGTGCAAGGTTCTGTTTTGATGTGCCACCTAAAAACAATATTATTGAACTAATCTATAGACCGTGTAGTGGCGGTGTAAGAATATCAACTACCCCATATCATCCCATGTGTGTCGTAAGAGGCGAAAGAGGGAAACAAATTGAGGATATGGGCAGCAGCGTCTTCCTAATAACGAGAAAAAATTTAAAAAAGAACTGCGGTTGCTGAGTCGCTTGCCTAGCGTGGCATTTATGTCATATATCCCATCTATGAGACAATCTGTGGGGGAGGCCTATGTTCGGCAGTGGATTTTAAAAGGCTGTAACGGTAACGTTAATCTATAATGTCGCATGGGAATACAAAATATTTTTTTCTGTAACAAATTTACAGGTGACAAGTGATCCAACAGTCCACCTGATAGTAACTGGCTACTAAAGCATACTGACAACTGCAACTAACTTTAAACAAAGAAGTCTACAAACACGTTGTAACCACTGAGGACTAAAATGAAATGCCTTACAGCCTGCAATTGTACTAGTTTTTCTTACCCATCAGACCGGAACACAGCTGTACAGAAAAGACGTACAAAAGTTCATCTGAGTAAGTAGAGGGAAGTTCGATATTAAGTGGTTTCAGACCCACGATTCCTTTTACTGTCCGCACTCTTCACCATATACCTTTCATTCATATTATCAATAAGATTTGTGATATCCGTTTATTTAATTTTATTCCAAAGAATTTAATCACATAATTACTATTACTACTCAGTTTAAAAACGTTTATCGAAATAATATCCTTTGTAAATCGAAAGACAACAAAATGTGGTTAGAAGCTAAGAGTTTTGCTTTGAAGGGTACATTATTAACTAAGTTTTAATCCGACTTCCCATTACAAAAACTATATTTGCTAGTATTGGTTCAAACGAAAACAGAACACAACACAAACTAAACTTATTAGATTTTAACAAATTTATTTTGAGAGTAACTGAAACAGAGCATCTTCCTGAACTGAAATTAATAAAACATGCAGTTGCCAATCCGCCTGCCAGGCATGGTTACTTTGTCAAAAATCCCCCATAAGGCATATCTATCGGGGAGGTCTATGTTTAGCAGTGGAATTTTATTGGACGTTATGGGTGGTTCGATGGATGGAATGTTGATTGAAAATATTTTACCCTACGTTAAACTCGTAACAATTTGATTCCTAAACTATCCCCTAACTATTGCGATCCCATGACTAAACATTTTTGCGACCACATTTAAGCGCGCAATTTAGAACTGTTACGATGTAGAAAGCTGTCATTTTGTAATTCAATTATAAAGCTGAAAATGATTCACACCTTGGAACAGGCGTCTGGCATTTTTTCATTGATTTTCGGATTTTTGAATTTGATCAGGGAAGTGTTGGTCACACTGCCTGTTTGTGTTTGCTGACTTCTCAAACACGCAAACAGGATTATTTTCTCGTGATTTTTTCCATCTCCGCAAGATACGGGTTAAATATAAACTTAAAATTATTATAAGATTTTAGTGGTTCCAATCAATCATCAAATTTTGGTTGCTTGCGTTTAATGAAATTTAAGATAAGCGTCCAGACTAACGGTAACAAATTTTACAACTTGTTAACTAATATGGTAGGATAAACCTATTGTAAAAGGACCTAATAAATACATAATAAGTAATTTTCATAATAATCTTTAGCACAGTTGCTATTCGGTAAATTTTGTTACAGACTATCCGACAAATAGTTTTAAAATTGTGATTAAAATTTTTGCTACTTTCAATCAGGCATTGAATTTGTTTCGCTTGCGTTATGTGAAATTTAAAACAAGCGTCCAGCTCAGCAGTAAGAAATCTTACAACTTGTCAATAATATAAGGAACCAATAACAATATCGTAAGTAATTATTTCTATATAAAAGACCTCACGTAATAACTGCCATCTAGGTAATCTATAGCATATGAACAGTGGTAGTGCGGTAAGTTTTTGGTGAAAGGAGATACAACAAGTAGTTGTGTAAGGCAGACAAATGCTAGAACAACGTACAGTAGTGATCCATCACATATCCAGATAAACCATCTGATAAAGACGTATGGAAGTGTAATCATTGTTACAACAAGCTTTAGTGAGTATCAATACGACTGATGACCGGAATCAATCCGTGTAAATCTAGTACTATAGTGGAAAAAGTATATTTATTTAAATATTATCATTGCACCATGTATATTTTTCTCCCGCCTGCCAAGCATGGCAACTATGGCAAAATCTCGTTGGCAAAAATATGAGACAGTAGAAAGAAGCACTGTCTAGATATAAATCTTTTTGAATTTCAGACAAAATTGAAAATTATTGCATGTTAAAAACAAAGGTTCTTTCAAGGAAAATGGCACGATTGAACCTTTAACGTTTTTGGGATGATAAGATTTTAACGAATTTATGTCCAGTCCGTTTGTATCCCAAATATTTGCATTTTATTACCCGCGACGGCACGGAGATGGTGTATGCGATTAGGGTGAGAGGTTGTTTGTTTGTTTGTGTGTGCAAACGAATGTTCCCATTTATCTCCTAAACGGTTTGACCAATTTAAATAAGGTTTATGTAAAGAATTTGTGATTCATCGACGTATGTGGTAGTGGTAGTATGTGTTATGGTGTTAACTCGCCAGGGGGCGCCGCAATAAATATATTTGTGCAAACGAATGTTCCCATTTATCTGCAAAACGGTTTGACTGATTTAAATACAGTTTACAGTAAAATAATTGTGATTCATTGGCGGTGGTTCCTAGGTAGGTTATAGTTAACTAATATATTTGTATAAACGAATGTTGCATATCCTAAACAGTTCAATCGATTTAGATATCTTTTTCTTTATAAGGTTTTGATTAATTGGCGATGGTTCATAGATAGATGGTTTGAAACTACATCACCAGGGGGTGCTACAATAAACATATTTGGGCAAATTAATTTTTTCGTTTAACCGATTTAGAGACGATTTTCTGTAAAGGATTTCTGATAATCGGCAAAGGTTCTCAAATTTTATGATGTTAATTTACCAGGGGGCACAGCAGTAATCATATTTGTGCAATAAAAATTATCAATTTGTCTCTAAAACGGTTTGACCGATTTAGATAAGGTTTTCTGTAAAGGGTTTGTGATTCATCGGCGATATTTCTAAGTGTAGTGATATGGTGTTAACTCGCCAGTGGGCACTATAATAAAGATTTTTAACTCACCTAAATCATTTATAGTGACATAATAACATACCCAATTTTATGTGTGATACTAAGCCTCCTGCGTTATTTTGGTCCCTGCGTTATTTGGTAATAGCAGCAGGTCGAGATTTCTGTCAATAGTTGTTGGGTTCCACATACTCATTTCATTCTTAATTTCGTTAACATAGTCAGATTATATGCGTCGACGAAGTGTAAGTTGGGATATATCCGAACAACTTCCCCATCGGCAAAGTTTCATGCTCAGTTCTCCCACTCGTAAATATTGAATAGAACCAATTTCCCAGAAGTAAATTAAATTGTGATTTAAATTTTCAGTAATGCCAGTGCGGGGTCAAATTCAGATTGCTCCCCTACTATATCACTAAAGGAGAAAATTTAAGAATATGATTATAATACGGGAAGTTTTTACAAATAAGGCTTCATTATAAACGATAATTTTAGTATAAAGATTATAAACTTATAAAGTAGAGGTTCTTATTGATAGCAGCGCAAAAGCTATCAACAGCTCGGAATTTAATGAGAGTGAGATATTGAAAATAAAAAAGATAATCCGTTTGTATTAAGCCGACCACGACAAACTATAAAGAAACTAAAGAACTAAAAGTTATAACTTTAAGTTTCAGTAATAGTTAAATGGGGAGCCAATTTTTATCCGCCACTAAGCGCGACATTTATGGCAATCAAGAAACTATCAAAGTGTGAGTACTAAAGCGATTAAAAGCTGTTTAAAGCATCAAAAACCACTCCATTCCTAGGAAATATTTTTTTGGCTATCATTGCAAGCATTACTGGAACGTTCTTTTTAGGCCAAAAAAGGAAAATATTAATTCGAGGCGCTATGGTGAGATGCTTCGCAACTTTTTGAAGCCAGCACATGTCAAAATATCAGGTAATTTTAAACAATTCAGCGACCTCAGGGGATATTCTATGAATAAACCTAGTGCTCTGAAAGAGAACATGGACAGACAATGGGATCAGTCTCATGGCAGACTTTAGGACTTATTCAATAATGGCGAGCAAGGGTAGCTGATAAAGGACATCACATCGATATAATTTTAAATCGTTTCTTTTTTTATATAATTAAATTATATTAATGTCAAAATTATGCTTAAATTTTTAATAAAGCATCTTTCTATATGCCATTCTAAAGTAATGTAAAAGAAGCTGAGTATATCGGCTAGCGGAACTGGCAATGAGTCAGTCGTTAAAAGATAAAATTCTATTATTTCAGCTCTATACTGGTAAGCACACTGCATTAAAATGCTGCACTGGATGAAATGATAGTCGAATGACGTCTTTTAGGAAGGCAGGAAAGGTATGTTAAATATCTCAGTATCATGCTTTAAGTCACTCTTTTATGAAAACAAACTTTCAAAATGCCAACTTGTGGTACATAACATGAAATATGATATCACAAGAGTAGCATTAAAACTAATTTAAACGACATTAGTCAAAAGTCGTATATTTCAATTCGCCGTTCGGTTACTGTCGTAAATTGGTAAATACAAGCATTCGAAGCTACTTGAGGTAGTTAAAAATAACTAGTTACGTAAATTTCGTTATTATACTCTGTGCAACATAGCTTGATCTTTTTGATTTTGTTTTATTTATTTATTTCCTTATTTTAATAATTATAAAAATTGTTAAAAAAGTTAAAAATAGACACACAATACAAAAGTATTAAAGATTCAAGCGTTTTCCAAAAATCTTAGTGGTTTTTATTGCTTCAAAGTAAGATTTAAATAGAAAAACTGAAATCAATCGACGCTAGTGCAATGTTACATCGATCGATCTGATGGAACACAAATAACAGGCAGTAAATGTTACAAATATCGATTAGAAAGAAGCCTTAATTAAAATGATTTTTATCGATTTAGCAACAATGACTCCGATGATGAAAATTTATTATAAAAAATTAATTGTAGTGTTATGCTACTTACATATATCATTTTACATTATTTTAAATTCATTTTTCCATTCTGTTTCGATTTTCTGCATTCACCTCAAAACTGGATATTTTACATCACCTTTATTTCCATAGGATCCTGTAACGATTTTAAACCATAAGAACACAATAACAAATCATTTCTACTTCGTATTTTCACATTATCAGCACTTTTAAATTGGTGTCAATGGAGTCTACCTTTTTTCGATCTTTTAGCTAGTTTTCCGTAATTCTACAATCTCGAGCTTTGTGTGGGCAGCTGCGCTACCTTTTTTCCTATATCAATAATATCTCATTTTCCACTTAAATCTTATAGTTTTCTTATTATAAACCTAAAACCAAAATTTGACATGTTTTGCTTTGTTATTTATATCGTTTCCATGGGAATTATATTCAAATTTGCTACCGATCTGTTATTCCTATTTCGATAATTCCACATAAATCCTCTTTTCTCTTGACCATTTACAAAAAATTTGTGTATAATTTAAATAATTTTTCCGTTCTCTCTAGAAAGGTATAAAAGCCGAACAATCGGTGAAGAAAGGCAGTCTCGCTTCAGTTCGCGAATTAGAAGTATCTCCTAAAGGCCTTATCCCGGGGCCGCACTGCCCCGGGATCCTGCAAGCCTCCATTTACACGTGAAGTCTTCGGCGAAGCCTTCTTCAAACTCGGGCCGCGCCACTCCGGAATCCTACAAGCCTCCATCTACCTCGGAAGTCGCTTCGAGTCTACTACAAGCGCGGGGGTCACACTACTCCAGGCACTACTACTACTTACTCCAGGCGCCGAGTGCACCTACCGCCGGCGCTACCTTTGGGCGCTGCAACTGCTAGCTCTAAGCGTTGCGCGCCCCTTCTCCAGGCGCTACGTGCGCCGGCTCCGGACGCTACGTGTACTGGCTCCAGGCGCTGCGCGCCGTCGATGCTAAGAAACCTACTTCTACAAGCGCAAACGGCGTGTGCTGGCTTCAGGCGCTGCGTGCCGTCGCTGCTAAGAAACCTACTTCTACAAACGCAACGTGTGTCGCTTCGACTTTTAGGCCCCACTTCAACGCTATATTCCCCTATTCTCTCACCTTTATTTTTTTTTATAATCTAATTGTATTCTCACTTCATTCATCATCATCCTCACATCATTTTTTTTATAAAATTGTAAATACCTTTTATAAATTTAAATATATTGTTTTCTGGCTCTACCTTTGTTGTTTTGTTGTACTTAGGTTAGGTTCTATTTTTTTTTAATTGTCGCTTCACGACATAATATAACCCAAAAAGGTTGAAAAATAAAATAAAAATTTTATTTAATTTTCAACCTTGATTTTAGCTCAATATTACATGAATAATATAACCCATCGTTGCTTACCTACCCAATGTTTTCATATGTCTAGTGCAATTAAGTTAATTGATGAATGAATTAATTTATTTTTAAATAGTTTAAAACACAGTACACCAGTCACACCATCTCATCACAGTTATAAAAACGTTATTTTTTGCAATACTAGACATTTTCTGTTTCCCATCACTAGACCCATCTGTTAAAAATATCAAGCTATGTTGTACAGGGTATAGTATTTTTAAAAATATGTCGAGAAATTTTGTTAAAGATTTATCTTTTATCATTCCTCTTATAAAATGAGAGGATCTATTTGAGTCATTAGAACGCATAGAATAAAATAAAAGTTATTGTGAGAAAGTTTGAAATTGGAAATATCTTTTGGTTAATAACATTAATAGCTTAAACGTTTTGAATCATAAATTTAGTAGTCAATAAAACATCTCAGTATAAAGGAATAAATTGGGATTAATTTAATCAACAAACTTTACTTTGTAAGGGAGTTAGCTTCATTTATAAACTCAAAGACTTCAATTTAATTTGTCTACATAATGAATTGCATTTCAATAACCAAATGCAAAGTCTAATATTGGAATTTTATTACTTGTGTAAACACTTTCAAATCTAAAGATATGTCGTTTCAAAATAAACAATTTATAATATTAAAAATATATTATATGAAATTTATAATAAAAGAAAAATATGAAAAATGTGCCCAATACAATATCATGACCATTATTATAAATACTTAACTTTTACGTTCTTTCATAGTACACTTTTAAAACAACTTACGCTAAAGGAAGATAAAATTAACTTAAATAATAGACAAGATACTGCTTTATATAATAATCTGTCGTCATATTAGTGCCATAAAGTTTTTTAACGGATATACAGGTTAAATAAATGCGACGAGAGGGATGTACACTCTCCTTGCTTTCTAGGGCGGCAAAGCGCTATAACCATATTCTCCACTTCTCTGGCGGAGTCGCACCACTAATGCGGTAGTGGCCGTGGTGGAGCAATAGATTAGATTCACAGCTTCGGGAATGGCTGGTGTTGTATACGTGTAATCGTTTTCCTGGCCCATGACCTCTACTTAAGGGACTTGCGGAGGTCCGTAGTGCAGATGGAAATGGAGGCCTTGGGGAAAAGTGAGCCTAATGTAAATAATAGTAAGACATGTTGGCTATTTAAGTAGGTACAGAACAAAAGTAAGAAATCTATTCAACTGTAAAAAGGACAAGGTAACATTACCTTGAAACTCTTTATCGATTCATCGGACACGGTATCAACATAAATGGCGAGGAGATCACGCACTTCCGATTTTCTGGCGATATAGCCATTAGGGCAATATCAGTGGAGAACCTCAGAACTATACTCAATGACCTCAATAGTTTCTAACAATGGATAGGTCTTAAAGAAAAGGTCAAACAAAGATCATGTGTAACGTCCACGTCACACCTTTACCGGTAGTTGGTGTGAATACTACGCTCAAAGTTGTTGACGATTCATTACGTCTTGTCTCGTTACTCTAAACTTATAAAGAAGAGTGTACAACGCGTGCATGCCATATGGATCTAAAACGTGATACTTCAATGCTGACTATATGAGGATGCTTAAAGTCGCTCAGCGAACAATGGCTATGCTCGGAGCTTCTTTGCGTGATAGAATCTTTAAAGAACATACGAAATTAACCGTCATAGCCAAACAACCGTTTAGCTCGAAGTGAATTGTAGGCCGTTTCCTTCCAGATGCAGTAACGACCTGGTAAGAAATGCAGAAACGATGCATGCAGATGTCTAATTATCGTCTTTTGTAGCATTCCTTTTATGAGGCCTGTTGCTAGGGTTCCGTATCCAAAACCAACGGGTCTCTATTACAAAGCCTCCGCTGTCGGACCGTCTACCAGTCAACGGGCTGTATCTCATGATCCGTAATAGGTAGACAGTTGAAATTTTCACAGTCTGCGTATTTCTGTGGCTATAACAATAAATAATAAAAATTTAATAAAAATTAAAAATTAAAAGGGGCTCCACTTACTAGAAACGTGTGTGATGGTACGGAATTAGCGAGTCGGACTCGCATTTATCCGGTTTTTAATACTAGTAACGTTATTAACATAACCATATCAACAACATTTCCGTAAACCACTACAAGTAAACTAAAAATGTTTGCTGTTTAGGCCAAAAATGGGCATCCGATTACGTTTGAAATTCGCATCCAATTACGTTTGACTCGGCGCGTCACCCGATGGTATGTAGGTGACGTAAACGCCGCCGGGGAGGGGGGGGGGGGCGGTGTGCTGCTTCTCGGAATTCGGCCGCGTGCGCCAGCAACAGTAACTTGAACGCCGCGGCTTTGTCGACTAGTATGAAATGAGGTCGTTAAACGACGGTCGGCGCGTGCCTCCTAGGTCATTATCTTAATTTATTTTTTTCGTGATAACGAAGCGGGTCTTAAAGTATGGAAAAGATTTTGTTGCGCGTCGGCCGGTTAATTGCTTTGGAAGTTAATATTGAATTGTAAGGTCGCGTTGAGTGCCTTTTTTAAAGTTGTCTAATATCGTGCATTTTTGCGTGACGTAATTTACTCAAATTCTAGACCGTCAAAAAATCTACACCGGCCGCACGCAACAACCCAACAGTCGCAAACAATACTCAAAACAGTTACAACAAATTATATATCACGGTCTGAGCACGGGGCTGATGTGGCGGCGCTGCCGTCGTGCCGCCACATCACCCCCCTGCTCAGACCGGAGGTCGATAGTGCAGTCTAGATGTCGACAAATTTGCAAGTACCAGGGATTGACTTGTAGTCGAAGGTGAGTCGAGAAGAAGGCAAGTGATCTGCGAGAGTGCCGTGAAGCAGAGGCGAGCAGTAAGGCTCGAACACTGTAGCGCAGAGAGTAGCTCGAAGGAACAGGAAGCATTATTATTCCAGTGCTGCGATGAACCTTTGTAAAGCTAGATGGCTTGCAGAATGTGAAGACTGCAGACAATATCTGCTTGGGAGCGAATGAATGGGGTACTTGAGGATGATAAACGTTTGAAGATGTAGTTTCCGAAGGTTTGTTGGTTACGTGTTCATATCACGTCGGGGTCACCAATTTAGTGGGTGGAAGGAAAAGGGGAGATCTCCCGCCGGGCAAGGTGTTCTGCCCGGGGAGCGGCCAACGCTCCAAGTGGTAGTTCGGAGCTGTTCTATATATATTGCTTTACTTTCGGAACTTTGTTAGCGCGATTTAGGCTTGGATGTGTTTTGCTTGTGGCGCAACGGCAGCGCCGCCACAAATATTTTGGTGTCGGGTTTGTATGTTTCGTGACGGGAGGCTTGTATTTGGTTTGAATTATTAACTTAACTATGATTGACATTAATTTGATTCGACGAGTTGCTTCGTGGCATTTTGATATCGTGCGAGGAAATCTGCCTTGTTGAGTGGAACGCTGAACTTTGTGACTCAAGAAGAGACCGCGTTCGTTCCCGTGTTTGTAATTCTGTGCTAAGTGAACCCGGAACATTGAATATTGAACTTTGACCTACTCTTCTTTACTTGTGTCGAGTGTCACTTGTTTTAATTTCAATGAACGTTGATTTGGTTGACTTTGAAGTTAATTAAATGTATAATAAGTTGATAAACTAATACAGTGAAATAGAAGCAGAAGTTTTCAATTGGTGATCGCCCCCCTTAAGAGATCTCACCTTTGGAGAGAAGCAGCGCTAGTGGATATGCGGTCAGACTTCAACGGTCAAGTCGGTTGGTTGCTCGTCGAGGGGACCACTCATGGGCCCTGGTCCAGTCGACCTTTGCTGGGGCAACTAGAGGCGTGTACATTTGCGTTAGGAGTGATTGACCAAAGTTAGTCGAATGGCAAATTTGAACCCACGATTTTCCGAGCTGCTAGTATTTTTTTATAGGATATGGGTGACAAACGAGCACACAGTCCACCTGATGGTAAGTGGTTGCTGCGGCCCATAGACATCTACATCTATCCTCTATTACAAATCAAAATGTAGATGCGTTGTCACCCGTGAGGACTAAGATGGAATGCCTCATTTCCAGTAAAAAGGGCCTCCGGCCACCTGCACTCACCAAGCGAAACGCAGAGGTAAACCTCTACTTCACGCTGGTTTTCTGTGAGGTCGTGGTACCACCCCGGTTCGAGCCGGCCCATCCGTGTGACAGCAAAAGCTGCCGCGTGGCTCTACCACTGTTAAGGACTAGTAGTCCGTATCGTTAACCAAGAGATTCCTGTCACTTCAAAATGTTGAGCAATGGACTTGTGAAGGGCTATCGCTTATAGGTTTTATAAATTTTGCTGATTGCGAAAAAATGCAATAATAGGCTATATTTACCTATACAGTTTGCAAAGGCTGCTACTATTTGCAATTGGAAGGCAGGAATTAAATTAATTTAATTTTGTCTTTTTGTCTAAAAATCTATAAATAACGTTTTTTTTTTAATTTACGCAAACACTATACATTAAATGAAACTACAAGTTGAAACAAATTCAAAGGGTAAAATGTGTGTCGTTTAATTATTATCTTATTCTATTATATGTTTAAGTATTATCTTATTCTAAAATTGTGAAAATGTAATTTGTTAATATTTCATAAGCTTGGCGAAATCGTTTCATTCAGGTTTTGAATTTGTGTTCTCAAGTATTATCCAAACCAATAACATAAACCAAATCGGTTCGAGAAAAGGACCAGCGGCGCCTTACGGCTACACATATATTAAAAAACATATGAAGTCATATACACGTTTAAGTAGGGCAAAGTACATTTCTTGAACAATTTGCCTTCTCAACAAGGGAAAAAGACCTTTATCTGGAGATAAATGCTATATAAATGTACTGCTGCTGGCAGCAGTACATTTATATAGCATTACTCAGTATTACTCTACAGCGTACTTCAAATGTAAATTACAACAACTATTTTCATATATAATGTTTACATTACTTTTATATGTAATGTTTATTACTGTCTATTTTAAAATAACTATAAATACCTAAAATATGAAATGTACAATAGAATAATAAAATAAAACTTCCATTACACTGGACGAGTGATACTGCGACTACCAACTTATGCATTTTATTTTAGCCAGCTAACGAATTTTAACGAATAAACTAACTTTCATTGCTCTCCACACTTTGGCATGTCGTCAACCCTCACAAACCTCAACAGCAATATGTTCTAAAGTTTCTTTTTTCTCATTAGGTCGCAGTTCATTTCTTCCCTCCAAACAGAAAAGGCTCTACCCTTTGTTATTTTGTCGCTACTATATCTGAGAACCACGTATAAATATTATAGATATACATCACACTGCTGGATAAAGTTCGTAAAAACTTCTTCTCATTAACTAGAAATATTTTTGATTTCTACGAGATCCTAATTTCCTTACGATATTTTCCTGCAACCTCGAGCACGTGCTAAGTCAGCAATTTAATTAATTTATTTATTGATTCACAAACAAGTTTATTGCTAAACATAGGCCTCCCTATTAGACTGCCTCATAAGGCAATCTATGAAGAAGGCCATAGGCAAAACTAGCCATAGTTGCCACGCTTGGCACGAAGGTTAGCACACGAAACGAAGTTAGTTACAATAAAATCTTCATAATCTATTTTCAAATTTATATACAACTACTACAGGAATATATAGCTTCATTTATAAAAAAGGATTCATTAATATTTGTTGATTTGATTTACATAAAAATAAGCATATGCGTCGAATATAAAACATCCTCGTTTTTTTTTAAAACGGTTTAAAAATGGAAGTTTCAACATAAACACATTTATTTTTCCTTTATTTTTTAAGCTGCAACGTTGTCAACGTATAAGTCGTGAAATATCATCACGGATACAGCAATTTATTGTTATAAATATGCTCAAATATAAGAAAATTACTGGTTGTAAATAAATACTACGTAAAAGCACTCGCGAGATCTACAGGTAACCCGTCAATGTAAAATAGATACCTTACCGTTGCAAAAACACGATGTACATTCACCCGACGAAAACCTCCACGGTACACTGGGAATACCCAGAACAGAAACAGAAACAGAAACTTTTTTATTCAATATAGATTATAAATAATACTTATTGAAAGTCACTCTTTTGTATAATTATCACTGGATCGAAAAAAACCTCTGCCCTGGGAAGAACCAGCAAGAAACCCATCGGAACTTTTTTTTTTAAAATAACAGCTTACAATCATGTATGTTACACAAATTAATAACACAACAAATTAGAAATAGCTTGGTAGCGATCACCTCATTTCCAAGGGTTATTATCTATAAATTCTTTAATATTATAATAACCCTGTTTATACAAACTTAGCTTAACTCGCAAAATAACTTACCCAAATTGGCAAGTCTGTAGTTAGCCACAAAACGAAATATAACCAAAAAATGTATCGTGGGGTCTACTTAGACCCCGGCCTTGTGGTTAACGGTTAACATAAAAATATGCAAAACAATCATTTCTCGATTATTCAATTGATGAAAACTGTTATACCTACATAAATTATTCTATTGTTAAATTGGATAACCCTTCACTAAATTAAACTTACCCTTTTACTTCACTGAATATGAAGATTCGCTTGATATAATTAATGGCGAGTCAGTTACAATTGCAACACGTGCTAAAGTTTCTTGTTCATAATACAGTGATTCTATTTTAATAATATAACTCGCCCTTTCATTTTAATTGATTAGGAAAATTTGCATGCTCTATTGTCATTTGTGTTCTGTATTGAACAACGAGAAGGGCCCAAGTACAGCTATGGACTTTTATGGGCTAAAGAAGAATAAAGAAAAGAAATTATTACCTGCATTATTTATTATTTATTTGTTTACGCCTTAGTATTATCATCTTAACCCTTTCGCTGTCCCGTGCACTACATATAAGACATTCCTATTGTCTTACTATTGTGTCTGAAAACCGGACAGTGAAAGTGTTAAATTTACAAATAAATACCTTTTGGTATTCTTTGCTTATTAACGCTGGGCGTGGTGAAATATTATGGCAAGTGTAAATATGTAATTTTTAAAACATAAGAAATTAAACAAAAACCGCAAGAATAGTACAAATTATTATAATATAATAATATTTCATTTACATAAAAAAAATATTTATTTGATAATAATATAATTTTGTTGTTCAATGATGTAAAAGAAAAAGTTTTAATCAACCATTGAAGTATATCGTTGTTCTTACATAGTACCTATATCTTTATGTAGTCAAACTCACTGCTACGTTTTTAATCGATTTCGCACACGTCCAAAATGTAATACTGCTTATATTTTTACAAGCTTTTTTTTTAAGAACTTCCAGACGTTTTTAAAATAAAGTAAACCAATTTGTAGCCCTTACAAATACAAGGGGCATGACAAAATGCTAGACATTCCTTACACATTTCCTGATACTGGCAATTTATTAAACATCACTGTAAATGATGTATATTTTCTGATAAATTTAAAAATAGAACAACGCTATTTTAAATATTTTTATTTATGAAATTATTTTATGCGATAATCTGACGACTATTCACATTTCACAATGAAGCTCATGAGTGGATTTTTGTCTTAGTTATTCTACATATACATGCTTGGCAGACAGGTTCGCAACCGCATTTTTATCATTAACTAGTTACTACGTTATATCAGGTGCTTAAAGTTTTTATTTTAATTTTTTATTTTATATGCGAAAATTTAAAGTAAATAAACATATCAAAGTTCAATATGACTTCTTATTTCTCAGAGGGTAATTAATGTATAATATGTAGACAGGTATCCAAATATTATGTATAGGTATCTCTCACGTATTCGGAGAGCGGAAAGAAAGCATTCTTTTGCCGCGGAGGATGTGATAAATAAACACCTAAAATTCCATACAAATTACCTTTGGGCTGACTGATCACAATAATATAAAAATAAAAAATTACGATGAAAATTAATTACGTGTTACAATTAAACACTTTTTTATATTGTTAATATGTTTAAAGTGTACGATTTTATAAAAATATTAAAGACATTTTCTACTTCTTCAAGAAAATCAAGTCTTTTCCTTTGCAGAATTTTCTCCGAATTCCGGAAAGTAGTAGTAGTTGATTGTAAAAGTTACTGGGAAGTAAGATGAATAAAGAATGCCTTTCAGTAATAGTTCTTGTAGTTGATGGTTTTGTAAGTACATAGATAATAATATATATTATTTGACATAGTTTCGCATTATTTTGAAAGAACACTGGCAAAAATCTTTTTGTAAAACGGATTTTTCTGCGAGCTTCACATTAATAATAAAAATAGTCATTTGCATTTTGATTGTTAATCAAGCAGGTCTAATACAGACGCATGAAATTATAACTTTATATTAATGTTGAGTTTGAGCCGTGGTAGCTCAGGGACTAAGCGCTCGCTGTAAATTTCACAGAACGCCCGGGTTCGATCGCCGTCGGTACCAAAGAAATTGTAAATTGCAATTTAAGTGCTAATTTACTACGTGCTCTGTGGTCAAGGAAATTATCGTGAGGAAACCTGCATGTCTGAGAAATAAGAAAAAACAAATATTTCGAAGACGTCTGAAGTTAGTCAACAAGCTTTGGGTCAGCGCGGCGGACATTTCCTGGGCCTAAAACCCGCTCAAGAATGAGAGGAGTTCAGTGCCCAGCAGTGGGCGTATAAGGGCTGTAATTTTTAACTTTATAAAGTTTACTAATTTATTTAACACCTATATATCGATGGTCTAGAAGACAAATCTGCTAAATGCAAAATTTTGTGATTTACACTTTAATTCCAAACATTCTAAACTAATAGGCTGCACCTTCTGCACTTATCGGAAAGCAATAATTTCTTTCTTTTTTCTTTTTAATAAATTTTGTGATTTACACTTTTTAATTCCAAACATTCTAAATTAATAGGCTGCACCTTCTGCACTTATCGGAAAGCAATAATTCCATCTCTATTGGTCTAAACCAAACCTGTATAAGAAATAATAATGTAATAAGAAACGTAAAGTTGCTTATCTACCCATGATAGAAATAACAAAATGTATTAAGTAGCTTTTAACCACTTTATCTATGAGTATTGAAATTCACACAAACTTTAAGTGTTTTATAAAGATGGGCAATTGACACCTAAAAACTAAAATTGGTACTTAATTTACATGACAATTAAGGTGGATTAGTATAAAAATAAATATTTTTATTTAATAAATTTTATTTAAATTTCTAATCTCATTTCTAATTGAAAATCATATTATCCTATACACAAATGCACTATTGAATAACAAAATAATGATAAAAAGTATTAAGTGAATGAAATTTATCATAATACTGAGTAGTTCCCAGTACTTTTTATTTTCCCATTATTTAGTTGAGAATAATTATTTAAAATTAATTGTATAACAAATAAATACCCTAACTTAGCTTTACATACTAACGAGCCAATTTTTAAAATTATTTAAACTGCTCTCCGGAAAAATCACAATATCTGTAATTAATACGTTTGTTTGCTTCTTCTTCTTTAATACGCTTTTAGACCATCGATATTATAAATAAAAAAATACTTAATTAGTTAGTTTAAGACGGGCTGTTTTCCGCAACTCCACGTCTATGCGAGTATTTTGCGTGTGGGCAGGAATAAAGTGATTATTCGAGCCATGAGATCTCCCCGAAGAAGCTCAACAGTCCTTTGATGTTGCATGCAACTTCGGGGAGTGATCCCGGCGTGCCGAGATGTTTAGCCCTGTACGCAGCGACCTCCGGACATTTCAGTAGCACGTGGGCCGCCGTTTCTTCCTCCGTCATACATGCCCTGCACAGGGTACTATCTGTAACACCTATAGTAAATAAATGTTTGTTAAAGGTGCCGTGTTCTGTGATAGAACTTGTTACTATCCTGATCTGCGGCTTGTTCAGTCTCATTAGAACTTTGATTAAACGACTGTTTATTTCAGGCAGGGCCTCTCTAGCTTGTCTACAGTCTACTAGATTTTTCCAAAGCTGAGCGTGTTGATTAGTGAAGTGTCTACGTACCTGTGAACGAACGTTACTAAATGGGGATTGGTATGATTGGTTCCGGCCCTATAGTGGACAGAGCCGATCCTCTTCTGACCAGTTTGTCTGCTGCATCGTTGCCTGTGGATCCACAGTATCACTTTATCCATTGCAGAGTCACATTGTTGTTTTTACATACCTCATTTAATTGTTGATGGCATTCATATATTAGTCCTGAGTTCACCACATAGCAACTCAGAGCTTGTAGTACCGCCCTACTGTCAGCCAGTATTCTGATGGGGAAGTCATTAACCTTCCTAGCCTCTATTGCTATGGCCGCTTGAATGAAACCCATACATACCGCCTGAAAGACTGTGTTATAGGTACCCAGCGGTGTGCATATGTGGACATTGAGGTCTTCAGAGAAAGTTCCAGAACCTACACCTTCATTTGTTTTAGAACCATCGGTGAAAACTCTAAGCTTCATCCTTACGGCTGGCTGGTTTTATTTAATTGTATCTTGTACTTCTTATTGAATACAAATCGTTTAGGAATCTTATCGTACTTGACTTGTAAGATAGAAAAAATACTATTACAGTGGTAGAGCCACACGGCTTTTGCTGTCGCACGGATGGGCCGGCTCGAACCGGGGTGGTACCACGACCGCACAGAAAACCAGCGTGAAGTAGAGGTTTATCTCTGCGTTTCGCTTGGTGAGTGCAGGTAGCCGGAGGCCCTTTTTACTGGAAATGAGGCATTCCATCTTAGTCCTCACGGGTGACAACGCATCTACATTTTGATTTGTAATAGAGGATAGATGTAGATGTCTATGGGCCGCAGCAACCACTTACCATCAGGTGGACTGTGTGCTCGTTTGTCACCCTTATCCTATAAAAAAAATATAGTAAACTAATCCATGAAAATATAGCAGATACCAACTTATTAAGTACATATTTTTTAAATCGTTCTATAAAACTTTACTCAAACGTTAGCACCAATTCTTAGATTTATAAGGACTTAGTCTCAGAAGCGATAAATGTTAGCCTTCTCGTTCATGTTTTGGAGGAAACGAATTTTATTTTTTAACTAGCTATGCCCGCGGCGTAGCTCGCGTATACAGTTTTTACATAAAGAATTTGTCGTTTAGGTAAGAGAATATTAAACGATTTATTTCATTACTGTATCAATAAGTGGTAACTAAATAAATCATTATCATCAAAGTTCTAAGTCGTTTATGATAGAGCTTCTGTGTAAACGACGTTAGAAGTAGGCTTAGCCGGGGTGTTCACAAAAAGGTTACGGGGGCTACTAACGCGGGAAAAAGCAACATAGAGTTGGCCATGTGCAAAACAGTCAGTACTGAGGTACACTCCTACAACGCGTAAAGTTTGACCTTGCGCTTTATTTACGGTCATCGCATAACACACGCTCACTGTAACTGGGAACTGAACGCGCTTAAAACTGAAAGGAAAGTTACTTCTTAATAGAGGGTTTTTGGGCAGTGCTGCCAGATAAAAAAAAACTCATTCAGCTCTAGGACAACACAAAAAGCGCTAGATTTCATGAAAACAGCGCTTCAAAAAAGCCCTAGATTTCGCGCTAAATTAACTACAAACAAAGTTTGTGTTTTTTTTATATAATCATAATAAAGAAAACAACATTAAGTTTTTTTTCTGGCAATATTTTTTTGATGTATCAATACTTCGCAGGACATCGACTTATAATTATGGCAATTGCTGTCAACAGTAGTTAGTACTGTACGAACAATAAAAATGTCATTAATTGTTTTAAAGTGCAATGTATTTCGCAACTTAGTTTCAGATGTCAGCATCTGATTGCGGTTGCTACACAGTTTCTTTGTGTTATAACTTCTAAGTAACTTTTAACTTAGCTGTGCTCTAAGCAACTGACTGAAACTGAATAAAGCAAAATAAATGCGTTGCCAAAATCATGAATGAAAACTTTAATAAAGGGGATTTCCCCGCTTATAGTCGTCGTAAAAAAATCAAGTTGATCATCCTAAAGGAGAAGCCAGGAGATCCATAGCACAGGGTATCCTAGTTTGGACTCGTCTCCCATGCTCTTTGTTTTGTGGAAAAAATATGTTTGAAAAAGATAAACTGCAATGTACTATTTGTGGGAAAAAATACTAAAGGTCATTATTATTATTATCAGTAATGTGGACTAACAGTGCTGCTATAAAAGAGTTAATAACCCGCAGGTCGCTAAAATATTGAAATGTGTGCTAAATACACCAAAAAGCGCTGGGTTAAGCTAGGTGCTAAAACTTAATCGAAATGCGCGCTATACATTCCAAAAAAGCACTAAATCTAGTTCCCAAAGCGCTAAAATGGCAGTACTGATTTTGCGTATATTATAGATACAATATCACAACATTTCGTTGCAAAATTTTTATTTTTGGTCGGGTTCCGTTGTATGGCTTCGATGGATACAAATTTCTTCAGTAAGTCTCAATACGATTCATCGGCGAAAAATCTCAACACAGCAATTCAGAAAAGTTTGTAATTTGTACAACTCCATCTATTACGTCCTTGTGTGAGAAAACATCCATTTTAAATCTCTTTTTGTGTTTTAAGTATAAATATATTAATTATTATGGAACGTTTTTTTTTCACACAAATCTTTTTATTACTATTTCTGAGATTTTATGGCGCCATTGAACAAATTCGAACCTACATTTCAAAATAATAATCATTACTTTCGATAGAATTAACCAATTTTAATAAAACAAAGATTAAATGTAACTCGAAGATACGCTTTATGATTTTCTTAACGATTTCTTTGAAAATAAAAGATGTTTACTTTAGACGTGATGCGTTCATATAATAACAGACAAATAGACAGACAGACAATTTTAAAAATTATAAAATGTTCTTATTTAATTATTTACAATGTACAGAAAGAGACACAACATGTTATCATCATTTTTATTATATGTATATATTTAAAGAGAGATGGCGCTGCTAACATCAATTCTAAAAATAAAAGAGATTAATTGACGCGATTGATACATTATATAAAACGCAAGAGAACTTATAAATCAGTGCCTGCACAGTAAGCAAAAAATAAAGTTTGACTCTCGCCAAAACCAACGCAATTGTTAATAGCTCTTTTAAAATTTGATTTACCACATAAAGTACTCGGCGGTAAAGAATAAATTGAGTTTGTCAACACGCAGTAGGGCAGCGAGTAATATAATAAAGATTAGCAGTAAATATGAAAACTCATCTACAGGAAAAAACCACATTGCAATTGCATTACATTTTCACAACACCACCATCTATCGAAGAAATGGGTTAACTATTGTGCTTCAGATTTAGTTAATAAGGTTAATATATTTTTGTATAATATATTTAATACGTTCTTTAATACTTTTGTTTACTGCGTTTTAGATATACATAATTATATCATTTTTTTACATAATTTAACTATGATTTATGATATGATATTAGTTTAAAATGCACTTGATGACTCAAACAAAGCCACCGTTGAGCAAATTCGTACCTATACTTCCCTACCCATACTTCAGAATATTTATCATAACTTTTGATGGAATGAACTGATTTTAATGAAATAAAGACTAAAAGTAACCCGAAGATACACTTTATAATTTCCTTAACAATTCTTATGATATAAATTAGTACTTTATACGTGATACGTTAACAAACAAACAGACAGACAGACAGACAGACAGACAGACAGAAAATTCTAAAAATGGTAGAAATGTATTTAATTACTTATTTTTAGTACCCCTCAATCACTTTTATTACAAAAATATAAAATGTACAGACATCTGCTATTTACAGTTTTATTATATGTATAGATATAGATATCTACTATACTATTTCTTTCCGTGCAGTCTTTATCGATATATTTTTTTTATAGTAAACTAGTACTATAACTACTTAACGTGGTAGAGCTTCTTTATAGGTATAATGGTTGCTGCACGAACGGGTCGGCAAGACCAGGGAAAGATCATGCTCACACACAATACCAGTGTTAGACAGGAGTGTAATGCTGCTGTGTTGCATAGAGTGAGTGTAGAGAACCGGAAATCCTCTGTATTAGTAACAAGGCATTGTAAACGGGTGACAACGCATTCACAATTTAATTTATCATCGAGGATAGATCTAGGTCTATGTTATAGAATCGCGGATAGATGTAGGGTATGGTCTGTCCGCCAGAGCATTTAGTTGCACCCAGGAGGCCAGTGTACTTGTTTGTAACCAATACTCTTTAAAAAACATTAAAAATAAATAAGGGGAAAGCCATAAAATTACTTAGCTCTCCAGCAACCCTAGTCCGAACCACGTCGGCAATAATGGAAAAAATTAATTGCAATTTTAAGAACTTATTTAACAAGTGCGCCAATATTCACAAGGAAGTCTGAAGTATGGTAACCAAATAATGTCATTTTTAGTTTATAAAATTTATTAGCATTTTTTTTCTTAGATACTTTTGTGTTGTACTCGTTTCAAGGGCACCCGTCATCATGGTACAGCAAATTTGTCTTTATTATAGCACTGTTTAAAAAAAACTATTTATTGATTAACGGTATTTAGTTTATTTGCGGTACTAGACATTCTCAACTGCTATCGTTTGCATTTTCTTAGTATTCTTTTCCGATTTTATCTAACAACTTGGCGTGAACAAAGGACTGTGATTTCCTCTTGAAATATCGACCTCTGGCTGAGATTGACTGATACAGACTTACTGAGAACGACGACCTGCCATTTAATAAACGGACTTTGCGGAGTTAACATGGAACTGAAAAGTGTTTCTGTATTTTGTGTTAACCGCGGATCAGCTTCTGGTTCCATGGTATTAGAAGATGAGCAAATTCTTCATAGTATACAGCAATAGACTGCTCCTCGTTTGGTAAGTGAAACCTCTCTTTTTCTCGAATGATTCATTTTTGTAACAAAGATGCTGACTGTATTAAATATATTAAAATATCCCGCACTGATCCAACACAGTGAGTTCAGGCCTAATGACTCTCTCAGAGGGTAAACCAGCCTGTGTGACCATTATTATTTTGACGATAATGATGGCAGGTGGTGGTGGTTAGTGGTGACTGTTTAGTAAACTTTTTGTTTTTCAAACTTTTTTCAGGTTAAAGTTATCGATCTTATTTGTACAACATGTTGGTCGGAAGCCAGGGCTACAGCAAGCACTCCAAAAGTAAGTCACATTAGTAAAGAATGTCTTCTGTGTCATGTTCATTGAGGACAAACACTGTGGAACATGTAAATAATAGAAACATCATCTTGGAAAGACTTCTACCATTGAATTTAACTAATATTTTTTTTAATAAAAGCTTATGCTGGGGTCCGTAGGTGCAGTTTTTAGACAGATAATCATAGAATAGAATAATTTTTTATTCAATATTGATTATTACATAATACTTATTGAAAGTCATACATGCATATACCCCAAGCCTGGAACAATTATCTTCAGTACATAGAAATATTTTTTTTTGTTTTTAAAAAACATTACCCCCACACTAGGATTTTCTCCTATATAGTGGAGGCAGTGCGCCACGGAGCAATATTTATACCATGCAGGAATAAAACCTGAATCTAGTAAAGCAACAGTCAATTACTCAACTCGTGCACCAATTGTGATTAGTAAATATTTGTGTAAAATGGTGTATTAATTTCAGGTTCGTGCGTCACATTACATTTGCCATCCTTGTTGGCAAAGGGCTGATCGTGCTGCCAAGCATTATTCAACACCATCAACTTCGTCATCGACTACTACAATTACCAGCAATCCATTAAGATGTGCAAATTGCCGCACTGATTTAACAAGATTGAGGCGACACATTTTAAACAATGATACAATCCTGTCACAAATACAACATCGTGTTGGACCACAAGTGTTGATTGTTTTATTTTTATATTTTGTGTTTATGTCTTCGTATTTGTTATTAAACATTAAAAAAAAGAGTAATGCTTCCTCTCACTCTAATAAAACTTAATAACGAATTATATTACAGGTGAGCGCCACTGACTAAATATGTGATGCATGCCACACAAAAGTTAATAATGATACACCAATGGTTTAGAAGATTCTGCAGTATTTTTGTCACAAGTGACGTCTTTAAAACTCAGCATAGGTGGGATATGACGAGAATATAACAGCGCTGTTTTCGAAATAACTGTTCTGACAACGTAGTAGTATATAACGAAACGTTTGTAAGATAATATCCAATGTAAGTAGGTACTTTTAATCACTGCTTTCAACGCTAGGTTATTACTACCTATCGTATGTTTCTATTGGCCTAATTATAAGCTATAAATCTAAAGTGTTTTGATTTTGTCAGAATTCTCAGATGTGTCCATAATTTTAATTTAGTTTTAGGTAGGTTATTTAAAGGTAAAAGGGGATTAAATAAACATATTAAACGATGTATTGTTACGAGTATTTGGGCTTCACAGCCTACCGTAGAAATTCACAACTCTATTAGCAATTTCTCTAATGACAAAAGTTTTTCCGTTTTTTCGGAGCAAATTTACAATTATCATCGTGATGTACCAGTGATTAAAAGAATTCCTAGAGGTGCGAGGATGCAGCTTGCTATAGCATTGTCGTGCGCTTTTCAAAATTGTTTCACTAATAGTGAAAATAGTTGGCAAAAATTATTTACTTTCGCGTATTCTCATTTTCATATTCATAAAACAATAAATAAATCAATTACATTTTAACTAAAAGGGACATCTTTTCAAAATTAAGATTACCCAATTAATACTCATTTATCTCGACCACGTCCTAAATTTGATTTAAAAAAAGTAGTTGAGTCGAAAGTAATGGATAGTGACTTAAAAAATGCATCTCCTATTTTATTCTCAGACAACATCCTGGCTCCTCGTAATGTCGAAACTCTTGAAAGTCTTCATCAGAAGCATCCTTCGGTCAAACCTTCTCAGGGTTCACCACTGCCTCCCAAGACTTCTATGCAACCTTTACAAATTTCTGAAACAGACACTTTAGAAGCAATTATGTCATTTTTGAATGGCTTTGCTGGCGGCATTGACGGAATTACGCCTCAACAACTTAAAGATCTTGTAAGCGCTTCTGCCGGTGACGCCGGTGGAGTACTTCTTAAAGACATTACAAAATTATGTAACTTTATGCTTTCTGGTAATGTTAATCAAAATTTAATTCCAATTTTCTATGGGGCAAGATAATGTGCCTTCAAAAAAACGGATAACGGTATCCATCCTATTGCCGTTGGTTCCACATTTCGACGCTTAACTTCAAAATTAGCTTGCAGGCACATAATCTCTAACTTGAAGACCAAATTTCAGCCTACTCAACTAGGATTTGGCACTAGAGGTGGCTGTGAGGCGGCGGCACATTCAGTGCGTACATTTTTAATAAACTCTGATGCAGATGTTCTTGTAAAGGTTGACCTAAGGAATGCTTTTATGCTAAAAATACCCTCGAAATTTATCATTACGTTTGGCAATGTTATCGTCAAAATACTAACTTGTTTTACGAAATCCATGTTATCGATTCTGCTGCCAGTGTTCAGCAGGGTGACCCAATGGGTCCAGCACTATTCAGTTTGGGAATTCATCCTATTATTTCAAATTTAAAATCCAAGCTAAATCTTTGGTACCTAGACGACGGTACACTGGGAGGTTGAGCAGATGACGTCCTCAGTGATCTTACTCATATTTTTCTAAATTTCAAAAATATTGGTCTTGAACCAAATAGCAATAAATGTGAAGTATTTTTTTCCAATAATTTATCTACTTCTCATACTCACTTTAATTCAAAATTTCAATCATATTTGTCCAGGAATAAAAACTGTTAGTACGGAATCACTATACCTGATAGGTGCCCCGTTGTTTTTCGATAGTATTAAACCTGTTTTAAAAACAAAATTTGATCAGTTTTAAAACACGTTGATAAATTGTATAAATTAAACCCTTACATAGCTCTTACTATTTTAAAATATTGTCTTTTTGTACCTAGTTTTACATACTTACTCCGCTCGAGTCCAGTTTGGAAATGTTCGGATATTTTAAAAGATATTGATAATAATCTTAAAATAGCTATAGAAAAAATTCTAAATTTAACCTTAAATACAACAGCTTGGACTCAAGCTTCTTTACCTATAAAATTTGGTAGCAATGGTATGAGAAGTCTTTCTAGCGTTGCATTGCCTGCTTTCTTTGCTTCCGTGTCAATGACTTATGTAACATAATTTTAAATAATAAAATAGACCTATGCTTTGCTACGGAGGCAGGGCAGACATGGCAAACGCTCTGTCCTGTTGAAAATGTTCCACTGCAAGTTAACCAACAAAAACAGTGGGATATTCCGCTGGTACAGGGCGTACAGAAAGTTTTGTTTCATAATTTCTATAGTGACCAAGTTAAGGCACACCTTCTGGCTGTTTCGACTAAGGAATCTAGTCACTGGTTACACGCTTTACCATCAAGTCATCTCGGGCACATTACTTGACGGTGAAAGCTTGCGCATTGCCGTAGGAATCCGACTGGGAGCAGCGATTTGTCAATCACATCAGTGCCCCTGTGGTAGCAGCGTCGACAAGTTTGGGCTCCACGGACTTTCATGTAAGAAAAGCGCTGGTAGGTTTCACAACACAGTTTTTTTTTTTTTTATAGGAGAGGGGGCAAACGAGCATGCGGCTCACCTGATGGTAAGTGACTAACGCCGCCCATGAACAACCGCAACACCAGGGGAATTGCAGATGCGTTGCCGGCCTTTTAAAAAGGAGTAGGCTCTTTTCTTGAAGGTCCCTAAGTCGTATCGGTCCGGAAAAATCGCTGGTGGTAAACTATTCCACAAGGAAGTTGTGCGAGGAAGAAAACATCTTCTAAATCGCACAGTGGTGGACCGCCAATCATCCAGATGGTGTGGATGGTATCGGGAGTTCTGCCGCGATGTGCGTTCGTGAAATTTGGCGGCTGGGATTAATCCGAACAATTCCTCAGAGCACTCCCCATGGTAAATGCGAAAGAAAATGCTAAGAGATGCAGCATCTCTTCGCAGTGCCAATGAGTCGAGCTGATCGGAAAGGACTCGGTCGTCGACGATTCGAGCCGCTCTGCGCTGGATGCGGTCAAGTGGAAGGAGCTGGCACTGGGGAGCCCCAGCCCAGAGATGGGAACAGTATTCCATGTGAGGCCGAACCTGCGCCTTGTAAGTTGCAGGCGTTGAGCCGGCATGAAATACTGTCCCGCTCTGCTGAGCACGCCAAGCTTTTTAGAGGCCAATTTGGCCTTTTCTTCCAAGTGACCACGAAACTGCACGCTACTCTATATATGTCGACGCCAAGGATTCCGATACTGGCTGAGGCAACAAGGGGAGTACCTTGAAACTGGGGAGATACGACAAAGGGGTTCTTTTTAGCGGTAAACGCGCAATCTTGTGTCTTCTGAGGATTAAACTGGACTAGATTTAGTCGCCCCCAATCCGAGATTTTGTCCAGCAAAGACTCGACTTCAGACACAAGTTTGTTCCGGTACTCGGTGACGTTTTCCCGAGAAATATTGGCACGGCCGGTGTAGAGAGCATCACCAGTGCTGTCATCCGCATAGCAATGAATGCTACCGGCTTGCAACATATCATTGATATGCAGAAGAAACAGCGTTGGTGATAGCACGCAGCCTTGTGGAACACCAGCGTTAATAGGCTTGTAGTCGGAGCATGCACCGTCTACAACGACCTTGATGCTCCGATCTGCAAGAAAGCTGGTGATCCAATTGCACAATTTCTCGGGAAGCCCATAGGAAGGGAGCTTCGAAAGAAGCGCTTTGTGCCAAACCCGATCGAAGGCCTTCGCAATGTCCAGACTAACGGCCAACGCCTCCCCCTTGGACTCTACTGCCAACGCCCATCTATGAGTTAAGTAGACCAGAAGATCACCAGCTGATCGACCCCGACGAAAACCGTACTGGCGGTCACTAATCAGATGGTGATCCTCAAGGTACCGTATGAGGTGGCAGTTAATAACGGATTCCATTATTTTGGAGAACAAGGGGGTAATGGCGATAGGCCTGTAGTTGGACGGGTCTGAGCGGTCGCCTTTTTTAGGGATCGGGTGGACAAAAGCTGTCTTCCATGATTTCGGGACTACGCCTAGGGAGTAGGAGTATCGGAAAAGACGCGTTAGAACCGGTGCCAACTCCAGAGCACACGTCCTCAGCACAATTGGGGGGATTCCGTCGGGTCCACTCGACTTGTGGATGTCAAGGGAGAGGAGTGCTCTGCGAACCGAGCGCTGTGAGAACCGCACATCCGGCATGGAGCACTCACACCGCGGGATGGTCGGTGGTGTGTTCCCCCCGTCATCAACAGTCGAGTTGGACGCAAAAAGGGAGCCTAAAAGGTCGGCCTTCTCTTTTGCGTCGTGGGCCAGTGAGTCGTACTCCCTGTGCAGAGATGGTAGTGATGGCTTACAGAAATTCCCTTGGACAGCCTTGGCGAGAGACCAGAATGCACGGGTTCCCGAAGGAAGGCGTACTAGTTTCTCGCCAATTCTGCCTATGTGCTCTGACTTTGCCTTGGCAATAACTCTTTTGAAGGACCTGGAGGCGAAGTTATACTTCTTTTTGAGCGTGCTGGTGTTTACATCCCGAGTCACCGAAGCCGCAGCCCAGGCTTGATAACACTCCTGCTTACTGCGTAATGCAGTCTTACAGGAGCGACCAAACCAAGGCTGAGATCTGCCTCCGATGGGTACCACAGAGGATGGAATAAATAGTTCCATTCCCTGTAGCACCACATCAGTGACAGAGTCAGCAACAGCGCTGGGATCGTCCGGCGAGAAGCAAACCCGCCCCCATGGGTAGGAAGCAAAGAAAGACCGCATTCCGTCCCAATCCGCCGACCTGTAATGCCAAACACGGCGGCAACCTGCAGAACGCAACCGCGAGGGTAGCGTGAGTGGCACCACACTCCGGATCAGACAATGGTCCGAAGAGCCAAGAGGGGCATCGACGGAAACCTGATATCCGTCCGGATGAGAGGTCAGCAGAAGGTCCAACAGGGAAGGTGTATGATCCTCAACATCTGGAATCCGCGTAGGCGATGTAACCAGTTGTGTCAGACCATATGCCAAGGCAAAGTCATAAACAGATCTCCCCGCATGATCGGTTAAACGTGAACCGAGCCATTCGGCGTGGTGGGCGTTAAAATCGCCAAGGATCACGATCTCTGCGGATGGGACCTGTTGTAGCAAGGAATCTGTAGCCATTTGGACGTGGTCGATGAGTCGGTCTGTTTCGGCATTACCGCTATGGGACCTATAGAGGCACACGTAGACGCGCGGATGGTCGTCGCTGTCTACGCGTAGCCAAAGGATGGACAGGTCCGAACCTTTAAAACTGCCGAGGCGTCGAGAACAGATGTCCTCTCTGACATACACGCAAACTCCAGCCCGAGGCACAAAGGAGTGCTCCAATTTGTACCCCGGGTAGGAGAGATACGAAGTATCAGCCGGAGAGGACACCTGCGTCTCAGTCAGAAAGAGCAAGGCCGGCTTCGCCGTCTCAAGATGGTAGTGGACGGCGTTTTGGTTCGAGTGAAGTCCCCTGATGTTGCAGAAATTCACGGATAGCGTGGCAGGGGTCGCCTTGGTCTTGTTGCTCAGTTTGCCCCGAGCAGTTATTGTGTTGAGCGGAATTTTGCCCCCCCCCCCCCCCCCCAGAATACGCGGGGCAGCCTGAGCACCCACGCTCAGGAGTGGAATAGCATGGTCATGGATGCTCAGCGAGGGATTCTCCAGGGGTACTGGTACCCTCCTGGGGTAGTTTATGACGTAATTCCGCTACCATGTTGATGGGGGGGGGGGGAATTGGGCCTCCGGTCACCTGCACTCACCAGACGAAACGCGGAAGCAGAGCTTCCACTTCACGCCGGTATTCTGTAAGGTCGTGGTACTAACCCGGCTCGAGCCGGCCCATACGTGCAACAGCAAAAGCTGCTGCAAGGCTCTACCACGGTTAATATAATTGCATTGATATGTTCGCACAGTTCTTTGAATGATGTCATTCGAAGGGCTCTTGTCTCTATAAATGTTCCCTCGGTTTTAGAGCCTTGTGGAATATTTAGAGACGATGGCAGGAGACCCGACGGTATGACATTGGTCCCTTGGGAGAGAGGTAAAGCCCTAGTGTGGGATGCTACTTACGTAGACACTCTCCCACCTCAGTTGTACCTCATTTACAGCCGGGCGGCATCAGAGGCAGCTGAACTGTGTAAGTGGCGCAAATATGAGTCTCTGAAAGATGACTACATATTTGTGCCATTTGCTGTGGAGACTATCGGTCCGTGGGGTCCACGTGCGGTGAAGTTCCTAAAGGAACTCCATCCGCGGCTGGTCGTTGCTGCTGGTGATAAGAGGGCTGGTTCTTTTCTCGCTCAAAAGCTAAGTATAGCCATTTAGCCGGGAAACGCAGCCAGTGTTTTTGGCACGATACCGCGGGGAGTAGGACTATATGATAATTAAGTTTAAGCATTATTTTTTTTTAAATTATTATTATAGTTTTTAATATTTTAAAAAATGTAATTTAGTTTCAATCGAATATATACATAAAAGTAAATTCACCTCCCTGTTGGTTCTTCGGCTAACGATGTATGGACGCTGAACAATGTCATTTTACAAGATAAAGCTTTTAAAAAGTTACTTCGCAAACATCCGCTCTTTAAAATAAAATGATGTGTCTTACCTAGTATGAAGAGCACCTCCCGCTCTCCCTCAATCACGTGCACTATCCCCGTCACCACTACTCCCAACACCATAAATAATTAAAATTATAAATTTAATTAAATTAACACATAAGCGTCAAACATAGCGCATCGCTATTTAACCACTTCATCTATGTGTCAGTATCTATAAAACACCATATGTTTTCATTTGGCATAATAGGCAATGAGCGGTACGCGCGCTCTATAGCTTGCTTATAAATACTCTAAGGCTGAGCCACTGCGCCAAGGAGCGAGCAACGTACAACGTAAATAAGCATTATAACATTCGGACAGCTGGCTCTTCCCTGCCCCTTCAACCCTATCAGTAATGAAAAGAAGCCTGGGCACAGTGGGAGAGTACATACGCGAAACCCGGGTTTGACATCCGCTGGTACCGCTGAAATTTTTAAGTGCAATTTAAGTGCTAATTTACCACGTGCTCAGCAGTTAAGGAAAACAACGTGAGGAATTATGCTTTTTTGAGGAATAAATTATTTAAATAAAACTAATTTTACGGATTTTATCGCGTGTATTCACTTATTTTATATTCCCAACGTTTCAAACACTTTCCAGCACCCATGGTTACGGGGGACCTGAGGTGTATGATGCAATATCATAGTTAACCGCGGCTACCTCCAGGTTAAAAAAGTTTAATTTTTGTCCTGGTCTACGCAGTATCAACTTACAGTATCTTGAAGTCTTACAGTTGTATGCTTGGGTTGGGATCCTAAGCAGATCTCTATTTAAATTATGATGTTTTTTGATTTCCATAGCCTCGCAAATCATCCTTGGAAGGAATCGGTGTTCTCTTTAGCGAGAATTTGTGGTCTATCAAATCTAATGTAGTGACGGGGGCGATCCTGTACGTGTTCACAGACTGCAGACTTCCCGCAGCGTCGATTCTTCACATCAGCTATGTGTTCTTTAACGCGGGTTTTTATAGATGTTTTAGTTTGTCCATATAAGAGAGACCACATTCACAATCAAGCTTGTACACTTCTGCATCTTGGAGAGGGGCATTACACTTGACTGATGGTAAAAAATAACTAATCTTCTTCGGCGGCTTGAAGTATGTTTTAATGGAACCACGCTTCAAGATGTAGCCAATCTTGTCAGTGACACCTCTGACATATGGCAGTACAGCAGGCACTCGCTCGACTGTGGCCGGCTTCACTCGTTCACTGTGACGTAGGCACGGGACCCGAAGCTTATTGCCGTGCAAAACTTGCTTGACGTGGTGACGCGATAGAATCCGTAAAATTAGTTTTATTTTACGAATTCTATCGCGTATTTCATGCCGGCAGATCGCCTGCCATTTTACAAGGCACAGGTTCAGGTTCACATGGAATACTATTCTCATCTCTGGGTAAGGGCTCCCTAGTGCCAGCACCTTTCACTTGACCGCATCCAACGCAGAGTCACTTGTAGACGATCGAGGACTCTCCGATCGGCTCAAATAACTAGCACTGCGAAGAGATGTTGCATCCCTTTGTATTTTCTATCGCATTTAACACGGGCGTGTTTTGAGGAATTGTTTGAATTAATTCCAGCCGCTAAATTTCCCCAACAAAACGTGACAAAACTTACGTTACCATCTACATCATCTGAATGCTTGGCGGTTCACTATTGTGCGATTTACTAGTTTTCTTCCTCTCATGACTACTTTGTGGAATCGTTTACCACCGACGATTTTTCCGGACCGATATGACGTAGAGACTTTCAAGAAACGAGCTTACGCCTTTTTAAATGGTCGTTGCAATTGTTCATGGGTAATGGTCGACACTTACCATCACGTGAGGCGCATGCTCGTTTGCCTCCTCTTCTATAAAAAATAGATACTGCTGCCCATTACCTGTTTCCTATTAGTTAATAGCAAATTCATATTCTTATTCGTCATACAACGGTTCGCGTATATATTATAAAACTTAAGTTTATGAAAAAATACTACCTAAATAATACTTTATATTCAATGTAAACAAGAAACAACTTTGAAAATATAAGCAGCTTTAAGTCATGCGTTGTGACGGATTTGGAATAACCTATAATAAAACGTGCCTCCGCAATAAACCTTCTTTGTGTATTGTAAATGTAAAATTATTAAAGGCGAGAGGTTGAAAATAATGTAATACGATTAAAATTTCTATAATATTACACCGAAGTTTGTTCAATGTAATAGAATAGGAACACAGGTTTATGTTATAGGTGATTTTATGTGTTTCTTCCGTTCGATGGAATTTTATTCGAAACGGCTCCTTTTTCATTACTTTGAAAATAAAAATAATATATTGAACAGCTTGCACCATAACAGTGCTTAGCTGCGATTCTCACTCTAGACAGACACGCAGACCATTACTGTGAGAGCCTTATAGTAATATTAACAGTAAAAACTGTTTAACAGTAATATTCTATTTGTAAAATCATTTCAATGTTAATGTGTTTAATATTATATGTATTGTGACTGATAAGATATTAAGAATTAGTTTGTAAATACTAATTTCAAAGGCTTTGTATACAAGTAAGGTCAACAAAAGAGCGCGCATTAATAATAATGTTGTGGCCTATTGATACTAGAATAAAACTAAGAGAACTAAGATACCTCGTCCGTACCTTTAAAAAACCTCCGGTTCTCGTCACACCAGACAAAACAATGCTGCATTTTTTATTCTGTTATAGAAGATCCGTGGTAGCTTAGGGATGAGCAGTCTCCGTAAATTCAACAATACGCGACCACCTCAGCTTCGATTTGCACCGGCATCAATAAAATTGTTATTTGCAATTTTAAGCGCTGTGAGTTAAAAATCGTGAAGAAACCTGCATGTCTGAGGAATTAAAAAAACGAAGACATCTAAGGTCCACCACCAGGCAGAGCGGCATTTCCTTACCTTATAACCATCTCAGTAATGAGAACAGGCCTGTGCCCAGCTCTAGTAAGGCTCGACTACTTTACCAACGTTATTCTATAAGAGAGGGAGGGACCCTTTCCCGGTTGAGACCCATTTATGATACAATAATACTGCTGCAGCGTTATTCTGCCAAGTCTTAAGTCTATAAATAAACAGCCAAATGCGAGTCGGATTCGCGTATAAAGGGTTCCGAACCATCGTAAAATATGAATCTATTAGGAGAACCCCCTTTAATTTTTAATTTATTTTTATGATTATTAGTTTTTGTTATAACGGCAACAGAAATACACATTCTGTGAGAATTTCAACTGTCTACCTATTACGGATCATGAGATGTAGTTCGCTGACAGACAGACGGACGTACGGACGGACGGATGTTAGTAAGAGGATCCCGTTAGTTACTCTTTGGATACGAAACCCCAAAAATGAATGTCTTAAAGTATTAATTATTTCTGGTGTTTTTATAATTCTATAAAAATATATTTAATTGGAAATGATGTGTATTACTTTACTTAATTTGAATAGCACTCCCTTCTTTTCACTATTGCGTACACTGTAATGGCTACCACTAAACCTAACACCATGACAATTTTGTTTAACTACCGTCGTTACACCCAAGACCACTATCGGAAATATGGGGAATTCTACCTTTTCATAATACGACACATGTTTCGCCCCCACCAAATAATTTTCGTAAATATAAAAATTCCCGTAATCTCTCAACTGATTCTATTAATTATATTTTAATTTTTTAAATATTGTTTTACAAAATCTGTAGTCCGTGTTCTCTGTCTACCCCTGTGAGTGACAGGCGTGAGAGTTGTTAATGATATATTACTACAAAGATAAAAAAATACCGTTTTGTTGTGTAGCTCTTAAATGAGCCTAATAATGCCTAAAACTAAGAGCTAAATTTCATATTACGTGATCAAGCTGGGTTTGATCCCGTCCGGCACCAAATAAATTGTTAATGCTTGTCAGTGAAGGAAAACATCGGGAGGAAACCTGCATATCTACGGTATAAAATATTTCGAAGACATGTCAAGTTGGCCGACATGTACTGGAACAGCGCGGTGAACTAATTGCTTTATAACTCTCACAAATATAAGAAAACGCATTATAAGAAGACCATTGTCATTGGGATATACACTGTAACTTTAAAGTGTCTTTGACGAGAAGGAGGGAGAATATGCTCTTTCTCATCGTATGTAAAGGAGAATAAGCTTCTGGGTGCTTGTCTGCACAGGTATGATATACGCTTGTGAACTCCAAAATTTTATGCCTTGTTATAAACAGTTAGAACGGTTCAATTATCAATGGTTGTAAATTGTAATTACCTAATACCGTTTGACTTTAAAAAAATATATGTGTAGTTTCTGTTGCCAACTTTCCAATCAGAGGAACCTTAATTTGAAACATAATAGGCTAAAACTGACTTTTGATAAACGATTTATTAACTTCTTAGATCGTCGATTAAATTAAAATAACTCACTTCATTTATATACATCGAAATATCAGTCTCAATTAATAATATAATAATAATAATAATAAAAATATTTATTCATTGACCAAAAGTAATAAAATATTTAAAAGTTAAACAAATACAAAAATGATATTTTTAGAAGGACAATGAAAGGTTTCTGACTCAGCATGTGTTGCAGAGAATCTACAACGCTGTTATTCTGTCAGCACCCATATACCTACTTAGTGAGCTAAAGTATTAGTACGCGTACATCACTGATTATATTACAAATAGATTTTAGTGTTAAATTATTTATTTATTCCTTCAGTCAGTACAAGAACTATTTAATTAACCAGTACAAGTTTTCATATTATTTCTATTAATAAATTGATAATTAATATCCATGTACAAAAGATGAACATAATATAAACAAAATATAAACGAAATATAAACAAAAACATATGAAAAAAAAAATAACAATATTAAAAGTAAGAGCTACAGTAGTGTTTTATTTATTCAGACTAATTATAGTAATTATGCTAGAACATCGTAATGGTTATTAAAAAGAATATTGGTAGTAAATGTAAGTTACATAATTGAAAATAACTAAATATGGGATACTCAGCCCCTGCCGAATTTTTTTTTTATATTTATGACATTTTCTGCGTACTTAGTAAATACTCTTTGTATTTTCTCTTAAAACTGTTCTTATTTGTTATGACTCGTAATGGTGGTGGAAGATCATTCCAACATTTTGTGGCCATAAATTTGTAACTACCACGAAATGCTGATGTCCTATGTTAAGGTATACAAAGTACTTTTGCACACTTTCTAATACCGTACATATGTTGATTTTGTCTCCACTGAAGCTTTTCATATAGGTATTCTGGTTTCTTTGTTTTTATCACTCCAAATAGCAGGGAGGCATAAAATAATTTGAGACGTTCCTGCATTTTAAGCATATTAGAGGCATTAAGGTAAGGTGTAACATGTGTTCGTCTTGGGATGTAAAAACAGTAACGAGCGCAAGCATTATGTACCCATTGAATTAAATTTTTTGATTTTTTAAATAGACAAGGTCCATACAATGTTATACAATAATTTAGTTTAGAGAGAACTAAGGTTTCACATAGTTTTACACGTAAGTCTACAGTGATAAACTGCCTAATTGAATATAAAACTTTTAATCGGAAAAAACAACTTTTTACGACATTAATTACATGATTTTCAAACTTTTAATAACTGTCCATAAGAACCCCAAGATTTCGTGCTTCAAAAACTCGTTCAATGTTTTCCCCATCAATACGTATGTTAGGATCAGTAGAAGTTATGACCTGTACCTGCTTTTTAGTACCTATAATAATAAACTTAGATTTTGTAGGATTAAGGAGCATGGAGTTATTTTGTGACCAAGAACTAATACGTTGAAGATCCTCATTTAACTTATCTACCGCTGTATTTACATTTTTACTATCTACACTAATATACACCTGTAGGTTATCAGCATAAATATGGTATTTGCAATTTTCAAGACATGCTGTTATATCGGAACTATAAATGATAAAAAGCAAAGGGCCTAAAATAGATCCTTGAGGGACACCGTTATTGACAGGAAGAAGTTGGGAAACATAGCTTTCGCCATCATTCCTGTTAATTATAACTTGTTGTAAACGATTATTGAGATAACTCTTAAACCACACCAATGCCACGTTATCAAAACCGTTATATGATAGTTTACCTATTAACAAATCCGTATTTATCGAATCGAATGCTTTTGAAAAATCTAAAAGAGTGAGGATCGTGCCTTTGCCAGAATCCAAAAAAGACAGCACTGTGACAGACACACTCTTCCTAAACCCTGATTGTAACTTAGGTAGTATTTTATTTAGTTCACAAAAGTATACTACTTGAAAGTGTACAACTTTTTCCAATTTTTTTGATAAATATGGTAAAATGCTAATAGGCCTTAGGTCGCTTAAATCAACTGCGTTGTCCTTTTTTGGTACGGGACGAATTAGTGCGGTTTTCCACTGAGAAGGAAGACTTTATTCTGTGAAAGACCTATTAATTATTGCTGTTATAACCTTTAATGTTTGTGGTAGTGTCAAAAGTATCATTTCCATACTAATTCGATCAACCCCTTGTGCGTTTGACTTGATAGCCATAATAACTTTTGCAACTACGCTTTCATGGACTGGCATTAACTTTAATGTGTTTGAGTTATATTTAGAACTTTTAAAGAATTTAGAATAAAACGAACCAGTATTGCTTATGTCCGGAATATTAAGAAAGTGGTGGTTAATTTTATCAGGATCATTAAAATGGTCTAGTAAATTGTTAGAATTTTTAAATGAAGGTAATGCAACCGATTTCAAGTTTTTTCACAAAATGTTTGCTTTATGTAGGTTCTGATTAATATGATAGTCAAAATATGCTTTCTTCTCAGTATTAAGACAACTTTTAACTAGTCTTTTGAGAGATTTGTAATGAGTTTTATCACTTTCAGCTTTTGTTTGTCGATACTTATTATGAGCGCTGTCACGCAGTTGCATCATGTACCGCACATTACTAGTGAACCATGGCAGTTGTCTTTTTTTAAACGTTACTAATTTCTTAGGAGCATGCTTATCAAATAATTCTAAAATTTTTTTGGAAAATTCAATTACCATTTGATCTACACAGCTAAACCGTATGATATTATCCCAATTTATAGCTTCGAAATCTGATAGAAAAGCAAGCATATTGATACTTTTAATAGGTATTATAATTTGTTGTATTGGTGCTATCTTAGGTTTTTTAAAATGGAAGTCAACCAAAACAAAAGCGTGCCCTCCTAATTCTGGTGTATGTTTAACAAATGTATTTGTAACAGGTGCATCCGTGATAACTAAATCAATTAACGTTGCACTGTCTCGTGTGAAATGTGTAGGTTCTGAAATACAGTTACTTGAATTAGTATAGGTCAAAAATTGCTTAAAACGAAGAGTTTTACTATCATTAGTATCCAAAATGTTAATGTTAAAATCGCCTAATAATATAAAATAATCAAAGTTGGATTGTGAAGTTAAAGTGTCGGTGAGAGAATCAAGAAAATTATCCACATTGACCCATTGTAGTCGATATGTTGTACCAATTAATATTCTAGTCCTATTTATGGTTACCAATATCCATTGTTGCTCCACTTCAGTAAATGTGTTAATATGTGGACAGGAACAAGCACTTACCCCTCGTCTAATGTAGAAACCTGCACCTCCGCCCCTAGTTCTTGACATATTACACGATCGAGAAATATGACGGAAGCTATATCCAGGAACTAATGGGGCACTTACATTGTCACCTGTCTGCAGCCATGTTTCGTTAATTGCCATAATATCAGCAGTGTCACGTTGTAAAGCAACCTGAAACTCGTTTATTTTGCTTCTTATTGACCCAGCATTATAGAGACCAACTCTAAAACTTTTATATCTAGCCATTGTTATATAATATAATGGAATGTCTTAAATTTTGAAACAAATTAAATAAAAAATATAGGGAAAAGTAAGAACACAATAAGTTATAACTCGTACTGACCAACATCGAAATAAAATCAACACGTATAAACAATATTAAAAAGGATTTCAACAGTTTAGCAGAATGTAGACAAAAGATTGAAATAAAATAAAAAAAGTAGGCCACAATGAGATCCCTAATATTAACAGCAAAATATTTTTATAACATTTTTACTGTTATCAGAATATTAAGTAATAAAATGTAATAATATTTGTAATCAAACTGTTCTAGAACTAAGTTGACATTAAAAGTATAACGAACATTAAAACTAATATACAACAGACCGAATAATAACAACAATAAGTTATAACCTGTACTGACCACCATCCAAATAAAAACAACACGAATAAACAATATTAAAAAGGATTTTAACAGTTTAGGAGTATGTAGACAAAAGATTGAACTTAAATAAAAAAGTAGGGCACAATGAGATCCCTAATATTAAAAGAAAAATATTTTTTGAATATTTTTACTGTTACCAGAATATTAAATAATAAAATGTAATAATATTTGTAATCAAACTGTATTAAAACTATATTGACATTGAAAAAATAACTAATATTAAAACTAACACACAAAAAACAGAATAGTAACAACAAAAATAAGTTATAACTTGTACTGACCGACATCAAAATAAAAACAACACATATAAACATTATTAAAAATTGTTTACACAGTTTAGCAGAATATAGACAGAAGATGGAATTAAAGTTTAAAAAGTAGGGCACAATTATTAGATCCCATATATTAACAGAAAAATATTGTTTTAATATTTTGACTGTTAACGGAATATTAATTAATAATATAATGTAATAATATATGTAATCACGCACAGCCCGACACGGCGGAAGGTGGAGGACAGAGTGCAGAGTTGGCACGTGGAATGTTAGAGGAGGCATGAGAGATAAGACGAATGAGTTGATCGAAATAATGAAAGAAAGAGAATTAGATGTCGTGTGTATGTCGGAGACCAAACGGAAGGGCAGTGGTACTGAAGAGCTCCCTGGCGGGGCGTTAGCTCTATGGTCCGGAGTCCCGGAGAGCGAGAACGCCTGCCAGGGAGTGGGGGTGCTGCTGTCTTCTCGGTTGGTCGATGTTATGACTGAATATAAGGTTGTGAACTCAAGACTTCTCTGGGTTCGCTTTAAATTGGGACTGACGAAGTTATTTCTTTTGGCTGTTTATGCGCCGGTAGCTTCGTCGTCCAGGGCTGAGCTGGAGGAGTTTTGGGAGAATGTAAGAGAAGTTCTAGATTTGGCTAGGGGAAATGAAAGAATTGTTGTATGTGGTGATTTGAATGGATGCGTTGGTACCGCTCGACCAGGGTACGAGTCGGTACTTGGAAAGTTTGGCGATAAAAGGGTTAATGATGCTGGCAAGCTTATACTGGCGGTGTGCAAGGAAAAGGGTCTTCTTGTGACAAACACTATGTTTAATCACAAGAAAATCCATATGTATACTAGAGAACGAAAGAATGAGAGAAGTATGATCGATTTGTTCCTGGTGGATGACCGAATGCGAAAACAGGTGATGGATACGCGAGTGTTCAGGGGGGCTGACCTGGGAACGGATCACTATCTAGTGATTACTAGATTTAGGGGTCTGTTCGCGGGTTGGCGCTACCGGACGGCAGTAACAGAACCACAGTCGGTCTGTCGCATCCGAAGCTGGAAGCTTCAGGAAGCGGATACTAGGGACAAATATCATGCGAGGGTAGCAGAAAAGCTTGACACCATCGATGGCAGAAAAGAATGTGTAGAAAGAACATGGCAGAACCTTAGGGATGGAATGGTAAGTGCAGCGGAAGAAGTGTGTGGAACAATAAAAAGAGGCAGTAGTAAAAGAAGAGATGTATGGTGGAATGATGAAGTGAAGGAAGCTGTAAAGAAGAAGAAGAAAGCATGGTTAGACTACTTGGCCTCTAGTAATGATAAGGATATGAGAGAGAAGATGAAGGAAAGATATAGGCTGCAGAAAGTTCACACGAAAGCACTGATTGAGGAAGTGCGTGAAAGGTGTAGAATGGAAGCGGACGAAAGGTTGTCGCACAACTTTAAGGAGAACTCCAAACTCTTCTGGAAAGAGGTTGGAAGGGCCCGAAGTGGTGCGACGGCCTTAAGAATGAACAAAGTGCTTTCGAGAACTAATGACGTCCTCTCAGAAAAATCGGACGTCATGCAGCGATGGAGCGAATTTTATAGAGAAATGTATGCGTGTGATGATCTTAGTGAGGGATCCGGGGATGACGCCGTGACTGGTACGCTAGACCCGGACCTCGATGACACTGAGGTCATCAGTATGAAAGAGATTGAACGTGCGATTCGAAGTTTGAAATGTGGTAAGGCTGCGGGACTAGACAGAGTTACTGCTGAAATGGTCAAGTATGGTGGGCCTCGCGTCTGGAACAGCTTTCATCTGCTGTGCAATTTGTGCTGGCGGACGGGGGATGTCCCGGATGATTGGCAATCCGCAGTCATTGTGCCTTTATATAAAGGTAAAGGTTCACATTTTGACTGCGGGTGCTATCGGGCGATCACCTTGACCAGTTTAGCAAGTAAAGTTTACTCGAAGGTTTTGACACGTAGGATGCAAGAGAAATCGGAAAGATTTCTATGAGAGGCACAATGCGGATTTAGACCTGGAATAGGATGCACGGATCAAATGTTTTCTCTCCGCATGATCACGGAGAAGCTTCTGGCTGCTAACCAGAAGATTTTCTATGCTTTTGTGGATCTTGAGAAAGCATTTGATAAGGTTGTAAGGAAGAAAATGTGGGAACTGTTGCCGGGGTATGGTGTGGATGGTCAATTGCTAAGGGCTGTGCAGTCTCTTTACTGTGACTGTAAAGCCTGTGTGCGGGTAGGGCATGACCTGTCACCCATGTTTAACGTCCAAACGGGCGTAAAGCAGGGTTGTGTCATGTCTTCCTGGCTGTTCATACTGTATCTCGACAGCTGTTTACAGAAGCTAAAAGATAGTTGTTTGGGTGTGAAATTGGGTGACATTAAAGTAAATTTTCTGCTGTATGCTGATGATGCAGTGCTCATTGCACCATCAGAGGCAGAACTGCAGGCATTAGTCACGTGTATGAAAGAGGAATGTGAAATTAAAGGTCTCCCTTTGAATGCTAATAAAACTAAGGTTCTGGTATTTGAAAGGGACGAAGAGAGAACGAAGTGTGAAATATGGGTAAATCAGGAATGTCTAGAACAGGTAAATGAAATTGTATACTTGGGGAGTGCTTTTAGCCGGGATGGAAGATGTGATTTAGATGTGGACAGGCGTGTCGCTGCCGGGAACAAAGTCAATGGTGCCCTGACTGCGTTAGTCAAAAGGCAAGGCGTAGCGAAGAGTGCACGCCTTGCAATACATAACGCAGTGTTGGTACCGACTTTGTTATATGGCAGCGAAACCTGGGTATGCCAGAAGAAGCATAAAAGTAAGTTGAATGCAGTGGAGATGCGATCTCTTCGTAAAATGTGCGGCGTTACCATGGCCGACCGAAAGCGAAACGAAGAGATTCGCAATATGGCAGGTTTGAAAGATGACCTTATCACAAAAATTGATAAGGGCGTGCTTCGGTGGTTTGGGCACGTTGAGCGAATGAGTGAAGACCGAATGGTGAAGAAAATATATAGCGCGAAAGTTAATATTAAAAGGTGTCGAGGTAGAGCGAGACTAACTTTCGAAGACCATGTGAGCAAATTGCCCGAAGAGGGTAGGGTCAAAAGTATTAGGATACTTAGACGTGCATGCATGAAGAAGATAATGAATCTGAAAGAAGCGAAAGAGGTTTGTAAGGATCGTGACACTTGGCGATCTGTTCTCTCTGGCTACCCCGTCAGGGATTGTGCGTGAAGATAAGATAATATATGTAATCAAACTGTACTAGAACTAAGTTGACATTGAAATCAATCTGTACTAAAACTAAGTTGACATTGAAAGTGTAATTGACATTAAAACTAATATACAACAAACCGAATAATAGCAAAAACGTTAGAAGCCCAAAGGCCACCAAAATCAATTTATAATCATTTAACTGTTTTGGAATATGGTTCACCAAAAATACGCCTAAAGTCGTCTTCCGAGTAGATGACGCGTACCGGAGAGTTAAAAGAATCTTCTCTCTTGACATAAACTCGGCCATCTTTTGTCCACACGAATTTCCATTTTAATTTTCGGGCCATTTCACGTGCTTTAGCAAATAGCACACGATTTGGTTTTTTTTTATATTAACATAAAACTTGGTTGTTTCTTTAGAAGGTAACCGTAGATCTACAGTGGTGAGCGTACGGCGCACACGTGCATTTTTCAGTAGGATGTCACGAGTGATGCTGCGTGCTAAACGCACAACTAGAGGACGTGCCTCTATACGGTTTTGATTCCCTGTTTGCACCTCTTGAAGTAGATTACTCGAATGGTGACCGACACGCTCTGCAAATACTATGTCATGATTATTTAAGGTAACTCCCAGCTTATTTGCAACTGTCGACATTATATGCACTGGAGTTTCACCTGAAACTTCAGGTATTCCAACTATTTCAATGTCATTGAGCAACGCTTTCTGGTCCTTGTCATTTATTTCCTGTTTTAATTCTTTTATAATGGTCTCCATATGTGAAATGTTTGGAGGCTTATTTTGTTCACTTTCTACTTGTTTACGTACACATATGTTTTCTTGCTCAAATGTTTGAACTTTTTCGCGAAGTGTACATAAATCTCTTTTTAAGTCGCATATTTCCTCTGTTAGGGATTCGGTTATTTTCAAAAACTCACTTTCCAACTTCATTAAAACTTCATTAATTCTTGCTTAATTTCCGAAGCTAAAGAGTGACGAGTGTTTTGTAGCATAAACACTCACGCCCGTCACCCAGAGGGGTAGGCAGAGATTATGGACTTCCATTTGGCACGATCCTGATACACCTCTCTCGCTTCCTCCACATCCATATACCTACGCATACACGCTCGTCGGTTAAAGGTACTCTTGATATGGCCCATTTTTAATATATCGCCAATTTGGTCGATAAACTTTCGCCTAGGGCGACCATTCCCGACTATGCCGTTCACCTCTGCAACATAGATTTGCTTTGTCACTCTTTCCTCATTCATTCTTTCTACATGGCGAAACCACCGAAGCATTCCTTTCTTAATCCTGGTCACAACATCATCTTGCAAACCACACTCTTCTCTTATTAAACAATTTCTCACTCTGTCATTCAGCTTCATCCCTAACATACATTTCTACAGAATTTATTCTACTCTCATGCTTCTTCTGCCACACCCAACTTTCTCTACCATACATTAAAGTAGGTACTAACACAGCATTGTGAATTGCCATACGTGCCTTTTTGGATACATTCTGACTTTTCACAATAGAGTGTAGAGCCCCATTCACTCTATATCCTGCATTCACTCGTCGTTCTATATCCTTATCATATCTACCATCCCTGCTAAACACACATCCAAAATATACAAACTCATCTACTTGCTCTACCAACTCCCCTTCTATTCTTATTTCACATATCGTTTTGCTGTCTTCTCTTTCAAAAACCATAACTTTCGTCTTACTTGCGTTCACTTTCTTTCCCTTTTCTTTTAATGTCCTGTTCATTAATGTAACCATCATTTGCAACTCGGTTGCCGATGATGCAAGTATGACTTGATCATCGGCGTACAAAAGGCATTTGACGGTTAACTCACCCATTCTTAACCCGCATTCTTCTACTTTAAAATTTTCCAAAGAACTGTCCATAAATAGGTTGAACAACCACGGGGAAGCCACACAGCCCTGTCTGACACCTTTATGAATGCCAAACCAGTCCGAGTAGGCCCCGTTGATCCTGACACAAGCACTAGAGTCCCTATATAGAGACTTCAATGCCTGTATCAGACCAGCGGTCAACCCAAATGAGTTCAGTGTTTGCCATAAAACATCCCTCCACTCTGTCATCTCCAAGTCTATGAACGCACAAAAAACTTTTTGGTTTTTGGCCAATAAAACTTCTCCGCGATCATGCGCATGGAAAAGACCTGATCCGTACATCCCATTCCCTTTCTAAATCCCGCTTGCACATCCCAAATTTTTCCATCAGTTTCTTTCATAACTCTTTCAATTAGTACCTTAGCATACAGTTTTCCCACAGTGCTAAGAAGGCTGATACCACGGTAGTTTTTACAGTCCTGCTGTGATCCTTTTCCCTTATATATTGGAACTGTCACGGCTTTGCACCAGTCTCCCGGTACCCGCTTAAGTTCCCAACATAAATTAAACAAGGTGTACAGCAGGTCTGCCACCACTCCTTCACCAGCCCTTAGCATTTCAAGAGATACTCTATCATAACCGGCTGCCTTACCTGCTTTCATACTTTTCATTGCTTTCATTATTTCATTTATACTTATATCTCTATCTATTTCCTCTTTTTTCGGAATTTCTATTTCATTTAATTCAAACGTCTCATCGCTCATAAACACGCTTTCAAAGTATTCCTTCCATCTCCTTAAACTCAAAACTTCGTCATTCAGAATACAGCCATTCTGGTCTCGTATAGCATTCATTCTAGGCTGTTTTGAATGTCCCCTGGTAGCTATTACGAGTTTCCAGAACATTTTAATGTTTGCCTGGAAGTTATCCGATATTCTTCTATCATTCTTATCCGTTCTTTCTTGCTTTTTCCTTTCAACTACTTCTTTTACTCTCTTATTTGGGTGTCTAAAAACTGCCTTTTTCCTTTCAATATCATCATTCATACATACACATACATATAATCACGCCTCTTTCCCGTGGGGGTAGGCAGAGACCAGTTCTTTCCACTTGCTACGATCCTTGCATACTTGTTTTGCTTCGTCCACTTTCATTATTCCCTTCATACATGCTCTACGGTTTAGGGTACTCTTGACCTGGCCTTTTTTCAAGACGTCCCTGATTTGGTCTAGAAATGTCCGCCTAGGTCTACCCCTTCCAACACTTTCATTCACACTCGCCTTATACACTTTTTTCGTCAATCGTTCTTCATTCATTCTCTCGACATGGCCAAACCATCTCAGCATACCTTTCTCAATTTTTGTCACTACATCTTCTTTCAGACCACAACGTTTCCTTATCTCACTATTTCTTAGCCTGTCACTTAATTTAAATCCTATCATACTTCTTAATGCTCTCATCTCAACTGCATTTATTCTGCTTTCATGTTTCTTCTGCCATACCTAAGTTTCACTTCCGTACATGAGTGTCGGAACCAACACCCCCTCATGCATAGCCAAACGAGCCTTGTTAAACACCTTCCGACTGCTCATAAAGGAGTGCAAAGCTCCATTCACCATGTTTCCTGCATTCACTCTTCTTTCGATATCACTCTCACACTTTCCATCTCTTGTAAACTTTGAACCCAGATACACAAACTCTTTCACCTGTTCAATTTGTTCATCTTCAATCACAATGTTGCAGTCTGTCACTGCCTCGTCTTTTTCAAACACCATCACTTTCGTCTTCCTTACATTCATCTTCATTCCCTTTCTAACAAAAGCTCCACTCATAGCAGTTACCATCTCCTGCAACTCCTCGGCCGAAGACGCAAGTAATACTTGGTCATCAGCATAGAGAAAACATTTGACGAGTAACTCATTCATTCTCAACCCACTTTCATTCTCTTTTAAATCTGTCAAACAATTGTCCATGAACAGATTAAACAGCCACGGTGACGCTACACATCCCTGTCTAACATCTTTTTCGATATTAAACCATCCAGTGTATGCCCCGTTTATCCTTACACAAGCACTAGAATCCCTATAAAGAGATTGCATTGCTCGTATGAGGATACTGCTCACACCGTTCACGGACAGTGCTGACCACAATTCATTCCTCACCACTCTATCATAGGCCTTTTCTAGATCTACGAACGCGCAGTAGACTTTCTTGTTTTTAGCCAAATACTTTTCGGCTATGCACCGCAAGGAAAAGACCTGATCCGTACATCCCATTCCCTTTCTAAATCCCGCTTGTGCATCCCATACTTTCTTGTCTGTTTCATTCACAATCCTTTCAATCAACACTTTCGCATACAATTTACCGACGACGCTGAGAAGGCTTATACCGCGGTAATTTATGCCTGCTAAAAATACTAGCCTTGGTTGCTAGTAAATCTAGCCATGCTTTCTTCTTTGCTTCAACTTCCATTCGTACCTCATCATCCCACCATAACGTGTTATTTTTTCTTTCAATCGTTCTCTTACTTACATCACATACTTCGGTAGCTGCATCCACTAAACCTTTCTTGACATTATACCACATAGTCTCCAAGTCTAAATCATTCATACACAATTCAGCCATACCACTTACATTTTCTCTCAATCTACATTTGAACTTCTCTTTCACACCTTCATCTTGTAACCTCTCTGTTCTTATACGCTGTAACGCAGTGGTAGACACAGATGTCCGAAGCCTCAACGTCTGAAAAGATCATTAATTCGGCATAAGACCAAGTAATGATCCGTCCCTACGTTAGAGCCCCGGTAAACCCTTGTATCTACCACCGCGCTCTTCATTCTTTCATCAACAATTATGAAATCTATCATACTTCTATCATCACCTCTTTCCCATGTATACGTGTGAATCTTCTTATGACGAAAGAAAGTGTTCGTCACAACAAGATTCTTTTCCACGCATACGGCGAGAAGGCTTTCACCATTTTCATTTATACTTTCATCACCAAACGTTCCCAATATCCTTTCATAACCAAGCCTCCTCACCCCAACCCTTCCATTAAAATCGCCTAATATCACAATATTTTCATTACCTTGCATTTCATTAGCACCATCCTTACCAACTCCCAAAACTGCTCTCGGATATAAGTGGGCTTAGACATGTCTGGGGCGTAGACCCCTAAAACTGTTTTGTAGCTTGGTGTCTAATTTATCGTCAAGCAATTTACCTAATTCTTCTAAAGAAAAAGTAAAAGTATTTTGTTTTTTACCTCCACGGTGCTCAAAATCCGAAGGCGGCAGTTCATTTACTTGCATGTTATAACTAGACATGTTAATGACATCAGATGGCGATGAATCCCTACAGTTAACTTTTACCGGTGTGTCGTCGTTTCTGGATCGCCGTTCCGTAACGTTGGTGCAAGTAGGACATTTCCATGATCTTTTAAATTTTTGATAGTTACCCATAAATTTCGCAGATGTAATATTAAGGCACATATAATGATAGGTTCCTTTACATCAAATGCATCCCAATAATTCATTTCGTTCCATAGGATTTTCACATGCTGAGCATTTCATTTTAAGACAAATTAAAAAAAACTGTACTAATATACACAATGATAGTAATTATTTATACTAAACACTTTATAATTTGTTCAAACAACAAGTGGGTATTAGGAAAAACATACGCGATTCAATAATTGTAGACGAACCAGAACAATATGCAGTATCAAAGTCCACCGCACTGAGTATTAAAATCACGAAGCAATTCAATCTTTGTTCACACTACACTTTCTTTGCACTTTTACTTTAATTTTAAGTAACTAACTTCTAACTATTGATATTTGCTTTTTACACAGTATAAATATAAACATTAACTGCAAAAATATTTTTTCAACACGGAGTCAATACAATATGATGTTAACTCGGCGATGTACGCGCGCTGTCTCCTCGTTGGTCTTTATAATACACGCAGTGTATTATAAAGACCAACGTAAAATGATCCTGCAGTTTCAAATATTATTACAACTTTATAACGACAAAAAAATCTTCGAATAATGGTACTTAATAATACTTACACATACTTAATATAAATGAAAAATATGATAATAATAGTGATTTATTTGCATTAAACATGGTAATAAATAGTTGTGAGTATAATAAAAAAGGTGCGTAGATATTTTCCGCCAAAATGGCTTCAAAAATTACAAACTCAAATAATAATAACGTCCTCCAGACTGAACTCCGGTCACGTCGGCCAGTCTCACAGCCATCAGCGTGGGAAAAGATTAAAGTGCAAGAGTGTGTGCGTAAACACATTTTCACTCTATTTCCTCACTCTCACAGTGCAACGAGACGCCATTCCGACACTAGCGGAGAAAGACCAGGCGCAGGACTAACTGCTTCATGTGCTTTCCAAAGAACGCCCGTGAAATACCGCAAAATTTCTGACTCCGGGCTGCTACTGAGAATTTCTTGACAGAAAACCTCAACAACTAATGTTTGGTCCGACCCATGATTCAAATCCGGGACAACATGAATCAGCAGTTGTACTAGAAACGAAGTAGTCGCAAATTTAAATATAAAATAATTAAATCAGTTATCCATTTAAATTTAAACCACAAAGAAATAAATTTAACAATATACACCGACTTTTAAAGTTTTAAGAAATTAAAATGCATATTATGAAAATGACATCAAACACTCAAGAATTGCAAATTCTTTCCATTATTCGTTTCTCTCGGAAGCTGGATTGAACCATTTTTCCAATTGTCCCAGGTACGCGCCATCAATTGTCTGATTTAAATTGTAAATACTGAGAACGCTATAAAGTAAAAGAAATGGAAGAAGAGTCTATGATTTTGTTATTAATACATTTCTCTAATATAGATATTAGATAGGAATACGTTATTATTGTGAAAAAGCGCCGGACATTCGTGATATGTTTGTTTTTGTTCCCTTTGCTCTGATTTATTTACGCTTCGAGTACTAACTACATTTTGGCATTAAGGCCCTACGAGCGGGTAAAATGCCTAAATTATTGGATATTTAAGTAAAAGAATCACAATAACTGTTCCGCAAAGAAAAAATACAAGATGACTAAAGAGGATTTCATAAATGCTTTTAATTGAATAAAATTGTATTTTTGTTAACATCTTATTAGAAAAAAAAATGACCTTACACCTATCATTTTCGTATTTTGCTAAATTTCTCCAAAACAGCACAAGCTCTTTAAATAGTTTTTACACTCAAGAAAAAGTTCTTTAAAAATAATAATATTTTTAATTTAGTTTTATTTTTATTCCCCGTTTTCCTCGTGAAAATTATCATTATTCCCCTAAATTTAATGTATTCGCGGGAGCGTGCTGGGTCCGTCGCCCTGTACTCCCCCGCGAGCACTGTGGCAGTCCGTTTTCGGACATCGTCGAGGATGGATCGCGCGTTGGTGTTGGAGCGACTTCGTTCAGACATATTTTTGTTTTATATGAGTTTATACTCAATTATAAATACTTTTATCAATAGAAATGCTGAATTTAGTTAATATCTGTACATTAGTAACTGAAAATATTGTTTTCTAAATAAGTTAAGTTCTAAAGTGCCCAAAGAAGACAAAATTTCGAAGCGACGTTGAATAGTGGAACTGAAAAATGCATTTTCATATATTTTAGATGTGGAATAACCAACATTCTCTCGTTACTTAGATTTCAATAGTTTTTAATAACTATGTCATTTTATTGTTGCATAAATTTATTATGTAGGTGATACTGAATGTTATAATTATATATTACAATAAAACTCTGTTTTTATGAGTATGACTTTAATGCAACATTATTGGGGAGGGAAATCTAGACGCAGATACTTATCTTTGGGTACACTTTTATAAAATTAAATCAACGTTCCACAACAAACAACAAGCGGATGAGCAGAATTCGGTCTAAAGAACGTTATTATTATTTTAGTTTGTAATTTTTGAAGCCATTTTGGTGGAAAATATCTAGGAACCTTTTTATTTTACTCATATCCGTTTATTACATTGTTTAATGCAAACAAATCATCATTATTATCATCTTTATCATTTATATTATTTGTATCATTATTCGAAGATTTTTTGTCGTTATAAAGTCGAAATAAAATTTGAGACTTCAGGATTCTTTTACGTTGGTCTTTTTAATACACAGCGTGTAATTTAGACTGATATTTTGAGGTACACAAATGAAGTGGGTTATTTTAATTTAATCGATGATCTAAGAAGTTAATAAGTCGTTTATCAGTCAATTTTAGCCTATTATGTTTCAAATTAAGGTTCTTCTGATTGAAAAGTTGGCAACAGAATATTTAATATATTTTTTTAAAGTCAAACAGTATAAGTTAATTACAATTTACAACTACTGGTAATTGAACCATTCTAAATCTTTAAAACAACATGTAAATAGGATTCAACAAATATAATAAAGACTCTTACGTACTTAAAACTTAAACACTTGATATCTCGTGATGGATACCGAACGAAGTTACAGCACCACACTGTGCAATTCTGTAATTGAAGATGCTTAACCGCGACATAACTCTCAGTGATGTGCAAGCATAATAGGCAGTATATCACTCATATAATTTTCACTTCTGCAGTCTATTAACCTTTGCACATTTCTAAGTAATACAGAAAGTAGTAGCTAGACTGTGTTAACGTCGGCTGGAATCTCTGTGGTCGCCGCTTTTTCAAGGTTATTTAGGCTTCTTAAAGCCTTAACATAATGATTTATATTTTCGCTAAAACAAATGATCATTTTCTTATAATGCAACTTCTTATTAGGCTGGACTTTTTGTTGATTGCTTATGTTTACAAGAACACTACACATTTAAATGAAACTAGTTTTTACTAATTTTATCGTGCGTATTAACTTATTTTATATTACCTACATTTCGAGCACTTTGCAGCACCCATGGTCTCGGAAGACTGAGGTGTTTGACGTCCCAATGTCATAGTTAAGCACGGCTACTTCCAGAATAAAATAAAAATTAATATTAATCTAAACGTTAATAATATTTTTTCAATGGTGTTCTTTGTATTTTATATGATATAAATATGTACCTAAGTACCTTTGTAGTATCACAAAATGTTCAGACAAAGAGAAATAATTTCAACCGGAATTTTTTATCAAAGGAAAATGCTTACACAACACACCTGCAACGCGGGGCAATGACGGGTTATGTCGAACTCGAACCGTCTAAAATCCCATGGTGTTCAACCTTAGCCACATAAGACTTTAATATAACTAACTGTATTGAGCTAAGGTTTTCTAAAAATTTAAAGTAAATTATTAGTGTCTCAAAAATGTAATATATCTTCTATATTTAAGCAATTCTTGTATACTTATACTATATATTATATGTAGTTGATTGTTCGAAAACGGCTTTGACGATTTGGATGAAATTTAATATTTAGATGATGATTTACTTTCCATGTTTATTCTGAGAAAGTTATTTTTATCTATCGTCGAGCAAAGTTTGGTGGCCCAGTTACTAATAAACAACTTTAAGTATAATAATCCTGTAAAAAGACATTTTGTATTGTTTTTATTTTTTGTTATATTATGGCGATTTAATTTGGTGATTGTGAACGAAGTTCGGAATGTAACCGCCAAAATATAAATTTGATTTTAGAAAAATTTATTACAGGAGTTTGTCTCCCTTACGTTGAGAGTATTTGCCATAAAATGCTTTCATAAAATGGTGAGGATAGGATTACATCAGTGCTTCTGAAAATGGATGGAAAATCTGTACTTAAAGAGCCTCCAGAGACCTCCAGAAGCTCTTCCATTCCGGGCGCTGTTCCGAAAACGTGTAGCTAAAGTGCTGTAGTCATTTCCTTCAAGTGATAAAACACCAAAGCTGTGACCTTGTACCTTTTTGGGTTTTTACAATTATCATAATTATGATCATTCCGCCAGCCAAAGGATGTCACTGGATTGGATTTTCTTGATATTATCTTTATGATTTTAGTCAATATTTGGTATTTTTTTTATACAATCAAAAAGGAAAATTGCCCTCTGCGAGTGTTTTTCTACAATCAAGGGAAATGGTTTGTTTGACACTCTTACGCCATTGCCACAATCAAAATATTGCAATATTAAGTATTTATAACACACTGATTATTAAAGTAATTTCAGTAGCTAGTTTTAAAAAAATCAATATAAAAAGCCACTGATTGACATTTTGATTGATTGATTAACATTGCAAATATTGTATTATAGAAACATAAAATAAAAACAGTATTTGATTACCAAATAAAAATGTCGCCGTTTTCATAACTCATTGTTCACGCCCGAACGCTGGTTTCGGAATTTGACGCCAGAGGGCCTCGGCTCGGCGCCATACCGGTTTTGACGTTCGGTCGAGCGGTGTGGCGAGGGCGTGCGAGCGCAGGAGTCGTTTGCCAGCTGTGCTTGGGACAGCCCGCTGTCATTTTTTTGTGCGGGAACGCGGAATAATTTAGGCGCGTCTAGTAAATATACTGTCTAGCATTCGTATCGCGCATTCCTTGTTTGAGAGCTTTTCCCGGGACTTCTTGTGTCTAACTCAGAATCTGTATAAGGGTATTCGACAATATTAGCTACTACTGCGGCATTTGATATTCTAGAAATAATAGTTGCCACGCGAAACGTTAGTGAACTTTGATCCGGACATTCGTGTTCGTGCGGTGTGTAGCGTATTTGCTTATAGTAACGGGATTTCGTATAGACCGACATTCTGTATTTGTGTTGGGTGTTACGTTTTATAAGAAATTAGAGTTAGTGGCTTCTGGAAGTCAGTTAGTTGTGCGATAAAGGTAAGGACTGTCTTCGTGACGAACGAAGAAAGTGACTGTGGACGACTCCGCGGAAGACTTCCACAATTTGGAGCGGTGCTGAAGTCCGAGCTGCTGCCGACGGCAATGGTCTCATACACATCACTGACCCTTACTTCCCTTGCACCATACAACCACATGCGACCTGACCGAACCCTGAGGGACCAGTCGCCTTGAATATAGGTAAGTAAACTTGGTTTTAATATTCTCCCTGTTGAATGGCAGTAGGATAGAACGCCCCCCCCCCCTTATTGTTTATTGTAATAAGGAAATTCCATGCGGCCATATTGAGGCCCGACCTACGTCTGTTCGTTGTAACTCCGCTGATGGGCCCCGGAGGATTGAACCTTTGTGGAACAGCCGTAGGCCGTAACACTCATCATATGAAACACTGCAGCATTATGTTGCAACTTGACCCTGGTACGCTCTGCGAGCGGGATCCTACCCAGAGCAAGTCGACCCATTATTGCTGCAACCATAACACGCTACAAGATGGCATTAACATCTTGAACTCTACTTGTAACTTTTCTTTATCGTGAATAAGCTTTTTTACATTTTTCAAATTATTTTATATCGCTTGTAAACATTTATAGAATACTCACTTAAGATGTATTTTCATTAACTATAAATATATAATAGGCTAGGCATATAGCTCGAAAAACCGACAACCGATGAGGAAAAATGGGTTCTCGAGTGGCAGATTCATGCTGGTGAGTAAATTGTAGGACGGCCTTTCACTAGATGGAGTGACGAACTAGTAAGATATGCAGGAAGTCGATGGATGCAAGTGACCCAGGACCTTATTTGATGACATTCCTTGGGGAAGGCCTATATTCAGCAGTGTATGGTGAAGATGATGCAATATATATCGAAGTACATTTTTTTCATAAATAACACGTCGTGTTTTAGATCAATCGTGACATCAGTGGTAAGATATAAAAAAGTAAAAAGTGTTATATTTTCCAAAATTATTATACTAGTAATTTTAAGGATGTAAACAACTAGAAAGTAATAATTATATTTTGTTGAAAATATCTCGCTCTTAGCTAATGCTTACAAGGAATATAATGTGATATAATTTTAAAGTCGCATACTTATTAATACAATATAATATTTTTAGTAGCCACTAGTCACTCTGTGTGTAGGTTTTGTGTATTTGCGTGTGAGAACCCCTGCTACTGTAAGTTTAGATAGCTTTAAAACCAAAGAGATTTCTATATCATTATAGGTTAGTATTCTTAGTCAACCTCTAACCGTTTTTTTACATTTGCAAGTCTGCATAGGATGAACTTCTAATTTTGAGCTTATTTTAATATATTATATTAACCCTCCGTGTACCAGGTGACTAAAAGTCTCGTCCCATACTAGGTGGGGTGTGACAAACCCCAAAATAAAAAGTGACAAAATTTACATATCTTTTGTTTTTTGGCAAAATTAAATATTAGGTATTTATAAATACATAATAATAATCAGGTTTAAATAAAACTCAGAGTATAAAATATATATTAAAATATTTATTATTATAAAAGAACAAAAAAACACAACTTCTGTAATTTATGCAACTTAACAGTAATTTTCTTATGTACTAATTAAAAATGGCAATTTTAATCATCACTATAATATTAATTTTATAAACTGCAATATATTTTCTAATAATTAAACATAAATTAAACACAGTAAAGATAAATTTGAATTGAGATCATCGGTGTTCAATTGACCACAGTTTTAACAAAAAAATCAATGTGCTCCATACCTACAGGCACGTAACATTTTTACGTGAGTATTTTGTTTTACGATCTTTCTTTCTAGGACAATTTAAGTATCATTTTTGAGCATTAGACCTTCTTGCTGGGCGTTCAGTTTAATTTTCAGGCGAATCGTCAAAATATTTAGCAATTCTATTGCGTAGATCACTTGGAAGCTTTTGGTTCTGCCTTATGAAGTTTAAGTGGTCTGATATCAAAGCAATATCACCAGGCAAATGTTTATGCTTTCTGGTCTACAGCGAACATTGCCCCTGCGTGGTTCTTTTTGCCACTTCGCTCTCTTATCTTTGTCAATATAATACCTTTGTCTAGGCGGGCGAAGCCCTGAAAGTGGTACATCGTCGTCACTGTCAAAATCGGTAGAAGGTATTTCTGCATCAAATTCGCTGTTCGTGTCACTCTAAATACACAAATTCAGATTCATCTACAGATCCCGGTTCTGATCCTCTAAATTCTAACTAAAAGTCGTCTCCTTCGTCTAAATATGCTTGTAATATATCAGCTTCCTTGATATGCGACATTTTTCTTGTAAACAATTATCTGTAACGAATTAAAATCCATTGAAAATGCTAAATATACATAAACTAAACACACATAAATACAAAAATACATATATTACATCGATTAAAGATCTTACCTCTTTATCAACGTGCCGTACGAGGTGGGGTGTGTGATGCCCATACGTACTTTAAGGTCGTGTAGCTCGTTTGAAAGTTGCACCTGGACTGACTTAGTGACACTGATCAGAGCAGCAACGTTGTAATTCCAGATACTGAGAATTCAAACTTAGGCGCGTTCACAGTTTTTAAATTATTGCGAAATTTGAAGGACTGGGGTTTGTCAAACCCCACCTGGTGCACGGAGGGTTAAGTATGAGTACTATATTAGAAATTTCATAATTGTGAATACATACGTTCTGAAACATAAAGTAAGAATACATGGCGATCCCCTGTAATAATATCACTATGTTTTGAAAGCCATCGAGTGTACGGTGTAAATTCAAATCACGTGTCTGTTATTTTACTGATGGTCATATAAACAGGAAATTTTTACCGACAAGGAACGAAGTAATTTAAGGGAGATTACATGTACGTGCCTTCGCAAGATACTTTATCCAATTCAAATAAACTGTATCATTTAGTCAAGCACCGACCTTCATGTCTAAATAGAATCCTCTCTGTATTATATTTAGCGCTTTCCACTTAAATTTATAACACAATAAATATAGACATACAAACTTATTTATTATTTCAATTTTATATGTTTATATATAGATTTAAATATTATAGTGTGTTTTACCTTTTTAATAAGTCCCCTGCTGAAAATGGTTCTCCTCCATAGGGGAATATTTGTCATAATTTGCACGCTTGTCAAGCGAGTTAGCAAACGCAGTTTTCTTTATTTTTAGTCGTTAGACGCTGCTACCTATCTCCTTAGTTGTTTCCCTTAAAACGAAAAAGCCCCGGGCGAGGCTGGAATTACAGCAGCCTCCTGAAAGCGGGTGGAAAACCAGTACTTGAAGTCCTTCAGAAGCAATTTAATTCCGTCCTCAATAGTGGGACTACTCCGGAGGCGTGGAGCAGAAGCGCAATGGTTTTGTTCTTCAAGAAAGGTGACAACGCTCTCTTGAAGAACTACAGACCGATTACTCTTCTGAGTTGCTTATACGTGCTCTTTTCGAGAGTATTTACGAATCGTCTCGCATTTAGACTTGACGACTTTCAGCCTCACGAACAAGCCGGTTTCCGAAAAGGCTTTATTACCATAGAACACATACATACCCTTCGGCATACTGTACAGAACCATTAAATGAAACTACTTTTACGGATTTTATAGCGTTTAATTTACTTATTTTATATTCCCGACGTTTCGGTTGCATTCCAGCAACCGTGGTCACGGGGGACTGAGGTGATTGAGGTCCCGATGTCAGAGTTAACCCGGAGTACCTTCAGCTTTTTAAATTAATAATTTCGGTCCGATCTACGCAGAATGAACTAACTGTGTCTTGAAGTCTTGCAGTGGTATGCTTGGGTTTAGTTTTAATTTTATGAATTATAGGATCCCAACTAGGTGGTAGTACCCAGCCTCCCTCTCTATTGAAATAAGGATGTTTTTAGGGTTCCGTACCTCAAAAGAAAAAACCGGAACCCTTATAGGATCACTTTGTTGTCCGTCTGTCTGTCTGTCTGTCATGACCCTTTTTCTCAGGAACGAATGGAGTCCCTTAGAGCTGTGAAAAAATCAAACTTCTAAGCCAACGCAATCAAAAGGTACAGCCGTTTATGCCGTAAATTTTCGACATTCGCAAGGGAATCAAAACCTACAGGATACTTCCCGTGAACTCAGAATCTTGAAATTTGGTACGAAGCAACGCTTTATAGCACAGATAAAAGAAAAATTGCGAAAAACATAAATTTTTAGTTACATCATATAACAAAAATATTTTTAATTTAGTTTCAGCTTACTGTCAGCCACTTTACACTCCTCAGCTGTGGACGAATTACACTAAAGAGGAATATCGCAGGCTGAAGGTGCAGTATAATGATTCGTTCCGCGTGTTGTTCCGTCAGCCACGATACTGTATTGCGTCCCAGATGTTCGCAGAGGCCCGTGTCGTTAGTTTGGATGCGTTGATCCGTCACCGTATCGCGCGATTTAGAAGTTTTGTTTTTGGGTCGCAGAATAATCTCATCGAAATTATTTGTAATATGTATGCATGTATTGAAATTTTTAGTAGATGGTCAAATTTATTAAAATCTTATTAATAAAATGAAATAATATCATTGATTAACCAATAATTATAATTAAAATTTAAGGTATAGTTTTAAAAAAAAATTAATTTTAATTTTGTAATGGATCTGTGTTGTCTGTATCAAATAAATTATTGTTATGGGGTATTTGTATAGTTTTCTCATCTGGTTGGGCTGTATAAATATATAATTGTAAATGAAAATGATAAACTTACAAAATAAATACATAAATATATAAAAACCCAACCAGATGGAAGCCCTCGGCAGGGGAGATCAAACGGCCGAGGGTTAGGGGGAAAGGGATTTTATTAATTATTATTATTTTTTTTCTTTTCTCTTTTTTTTCTCCATGTAGGGTATTATGATGATACGGGCTTTAAGCCAAGTAGTCATCATTTGCTGATATTATTAATGTATTATCCAGAGCAGTTTCTGGGATTTGTAAAAATTTTCGCACTAAGCGACATGTATTTAAAATAACTGCTTTTTGCATTTTAATATATAAATTTGAGGGTAAATCTAATAACTTAAGGCAGTGATGCAAATATTTTGGTATTAATCCTGTAGCTGAGAGTACAATTGGGACGATGAAAACTTTATTTAATTTCCATATTCTTTTTATTTCTTCGCTCAGTTCGTTATATTTACTAATCTTTTCGGCTATTGTTTTTTGAATATTATGCGTATTTGGTACAGCTATGTCAATTAGAAAGGCTATGTTGTTAAGTTTGTCTTGCAAAACTATATCGGGTCGATTGTAATGGATGGTCTTATCAGTAAGTATGGATCTATCGAAATATAGTTTATGTGAGGTGTTTTCTAACACAGGGTTGGGTTTATATTTGTAGTATGGTTGTAAATTGTTATCGATGAGTTTATGTTTCTGGGCTATCTTTTGGTGTATTATGTTTGCAATTTGATTATGCCTGTGGGTGTAATCTGTTGATGCTAAGTTTTGACATGCTCCTGTGATATGCTGTATAGTTTCTGGTACTAAATTACATTTTCTGCATTTGTCATTTAAAAGATTTGGTTCTCTAATTATAAATTTTCTATAGTTTTTAGTACTGATGACTTGATCTTGGATGGCATTTATAAAACCTTCTGTTTCGGCAAATAATGTGCCTATTGTTAAATATTTATTTGATGCTGATATATCTATATGTTGTTGGCATAGGTCATTAGCATGTCTACCATGTAATTCCTTTTGTTTCCATTGTTTTATTTTTTCTTTTTCTTGATCAATTTTATTATATGTCTCTTGAGTTTGGTTTGCGGCGAGTCTAAGTGGAGTATAGTTAGTATCATTGTGAACTATGACTTTATGGATATTGCTGCTTGTTGACTTCTCAAGGAAGAAGTTTTTAAGACGCATGATTTGGTTCTCTCTGAGCACGATTATATCAATAAGACCTCTTCCGCCTTTGTCTCTCTTAATTGTCAACCTTTCAACTGCTGATTTGGGATGCAAGTATCTAAATTTAGTGAGTACTGTGCGAGTTTTTCGTTCCAAATTAATTGTGTCTGTTTTGGACCACCTAATTGTTCCAAAAGAATATGTTAAAATGGGTATAGCAAAGGTGTTAATTGCCTTTATCAGGTTTCTTGCAGTTAGTTGCTTTTTGCAGATGAGGTTGACCCTATTCACGTATTCTTTTGTAATGTTGTCCTTAATTCTTTTATGATCTATTTGGTTGGTTTGTTCTATACCTAAATATTTATAAAATTGTCCAGGTTCGAGACATTCTATAATCTCATTACTTGTAGTATCTATGTTTAGTTCATGTAATTTTCCACGTTTCATGCTCACAGTTCTGCATTTATCAAGGCCAAATTGCATTCCAATATCACTGCTAAATTCTTGCGTAAGATTTATTAAAATTTTCATTTCCTTTTCAGACTTAGCAAATAATTTTAAATCATCCATGTAAATAAGGTGACTAATAGAGGTGCTGTATCCAGCTCTATCTTTCAGAATATATCCGTAATTAGATTGGCTAAGTATGGTAGACAGTGGGTTGAGAGCGAGACAGAACCATATGGGACTTAATGAATCTCCCTGAAAAATACCCTTTTTTAATTTGATTATTTTGGAATTGTAAAGAAGTTTTCCACAGAGACATTATTGATCTTAAGAAGTTAATCAGAGTTGGGTTAATTTTGTATAATTTTAATACTTGAATAAGCCAGGAATGTGGAACACTGTCAAATGCCTTTTATAATCAATGTAAGTACAGTAAAGGTTTCGTTTTTTAGTTTGAGCATGTTTAATTATTGTTGAATCAATAATTAACTGCTCCTTACATCCCATATGATTCTGTCTACAGCCTTTTTGTTATTCCGCTAAAATGTTATTTGTTTCAATGTGTTTGGTAATTTTTCTCGCGATACAACATGTTAAAATTTTATAAAGAGTAGACAGGCAGGTGATAGGTCTATATTTTTCGGGATTTCCGGTATCATAGCCCTTAGGTAGTAAGTATGTGATACCACGGGTCAAAAAGTCTGGGATTTCTTGTTGTCTATATACTATTTGAGTTAAATTTTTTGCTATAATTTTGTGTAGAATAAAGAATTTCTTGTACCAAAAATTGTGAATAGAATCGACTCCTGGAGACTTCCAGCTCTTTTGTTTTGTTGTTATTATTGTAATATCTTCTTCAGTTATTTCATCAAAGCTCATTTCAGCTATATGATCCCACTTTTGCTCTTCTTTTGTAATCCATAAAGATTCAGTATTGTGTCCCATGTCTGATTCCCAAATACTACTCCAGTAGGATTTAAGTTCTTCTGCGGTTGGAAAGTTAGAATTGTGTGTATCTGGTTGAGGGTTATTCAAATTCTGTTTTAAATTTCTGTAGAATAATTTTTCATTTACTTTAAACATTTTGTTATCTTCTTTACGCCGTAATGATTTAAGGTATCTGTCAAGCCTGTGAACTTTAAGGGCTAATTTTTGTTTTAATGTGTCTAAAACTTCTTCTGCGTTTGCATTTAATCTCTCGTGTTTAGTGTGTTTTTGATTATTTTTTAGAATAAGTTTTACTTTTGAAACTAGTTTTCTAGACCTATTTCCTCTAATATATTGCGTGACTCTACCTATTTCTGCTCTTAGTTTTTCTATATCTCTTTGTAGTCGTGTTTGCCAAAACGGCTTTTTTGTTTCCTTTTGTTGTTTGCTATAATTTGTTGTATTATTGTAGCTTTTGTAACCTAGCTCTTTACTAATAACTAAGGCCGAACAGTATATCAAATTATGTATGTCTATTATATTGGAATCTTCATTGAAAAAGTTTATTAATATTTTTTGATTAAAAAGTGTTATTATATCTATAAGTCGTTTTCCTTCATGTAGTTTAGGTAATTTTGGTCTCAATGCTGGGTCTAGTCCTGAGTATTTTAAAAGAGATTCTTTCAATGAGTCCATTAGCTTATCTATTATTTTACTACTGTCGTATTCTTGAAAGTCGTTTATTGTATCTGCAGGCATTATATTGTTTAAAGGAGTTTGTGTTGTGGTCGAATTTTGTGTTATAACTTGTGTCGCTTCAGGTGTATGTTTAAGTGTTGTTAATATTAGTGTGCCGGATGTAGGTTCAGTGTTTTGTGAGAATTGGAGTATCTGTTTGCTATTAGATGAATCAACAATGCTTGCATTTTGTAGGGAATTGTCTATTTACGAGCTTGATAAAAAAAAATCGCAATATTTAGCTTAGGTCTAAAATCTCAATATATAGCTGCTTGTCGGCAAAATAAAATAACCTTTGTCAATAAAAACATTGTCAAAATATATAATGAATAATTGGCAGGTTTGAATATTTGAGTTTTAAGTAAGACCAGTGTGAAACAGCAGAATAATCTCAGATTTAAGCACTTAATAAAACGTGCCTTAGAATTTAAGAAAGCAAATAGAGCGAGAATACGAATTTGTGAATTTTGATCAATATTTGACGTATTTCAAACGTATTTGACGCATTTGAACAAACGAAGCAGCCATTATTAACTGTTTTTAAGCCGACATATTTTTGTCATATAATTTCATTCAGTCGGTTTAATAAGTGTCATTTTGTTTTTTTTTCTTTGAATGTTTTTTGTCATGCTTCTGACACCAATTAATATTTAATTTTATATTACGCATTAGCGATATGAACATGTCTGAAGTAGAACCGTTATTGTTCTGTATTGATTCTACAGCATAGTCCAATCTATCAGTAACGTGGCAATCAGTCGGCCATGCGGATTGAAGAACGATAATGAAATTAAAAACAGACTATTTATTTCACCACGTTCACTACATATGCAATTAGACTTTTATTTAAAAAATTCTTACCTTATTAGCCTTTTAAGCGACTTGAAAAAAAGGTCAGCAATTTGACTGAACGTTCTTTTTTTGGTATCCTTGTTATGCGATGTCTTCGGTAATTGTGGACCGATTTTGATGATTGGTATTTGTTAAATAGATTACACTTAAGGGGTGGGCCCATATTAGTTTAGAAAAAAAACCATCCTTTAAGGTGGTAAAATGGCAGATGAAGTTTTTAGTTGAAATATTTAATTGAAATTAAGATTGTGATATTCTTTCAACATCATCATCATCATTACAGCCTTTCACAAGTCCACTGCTGAACATAGGCCTCCCCCAAAGAATGCCACAAAGCACGGTCCTGAGCCACCTGCATCCATCGACTTCCTGCATGTCTTACCAGGTCGTCACTCCATCTCGTGGGGGGAAGCCCGTACACTTCGCCTACCGGTACGAGGCTGCCACTCGAGAACCTTTTTTCCCCATCGGTTGTCGGTCCTTCGAGCTACATGGCCGGCCCATTGCCACTTCAGCTTACTAATCCGTTAGGCTATAACGGTTACTCTGGTTCTACTGCGGATATCCTCATTCCTAAGTTTATCACGCAGAGAAACTCCGAGCATAGCCCTCTCCATAGCTCGCTGAGCGACCTTGAGCTTCCTCATCCGGCCAGCAGTGACAGCTGGCAACAAGCACTGGGTGTACAGTCTCGTTTTCAAGGTTTGAGGTATACCTGACGAGAAGATGTGCCGTAATTTCCCGAACGCTGCCCAACCGAGTTGAATCCGTCGATTGACTTCTCGGTCGAAGTTGGACTTACCTAGTCGGACTATTTGTCCCAGGTAAACATACTCGTCAACAACTTCGAGCTTAGTGCTCCCAACAACTACCGGCATAGGTGTGACATGGACATTAAACATGATCTTAGTTTTGTCCATGTTCATCTTAAGACCTATCCGTTGGGAAACACTATTGAGGTCATTGAGCATAGTGCTTAGGTCCTCCAGCGATTCTGCCATAAGAACTATATCGTCGGCAAATCGAAGGTGAGGGATGTACTCGCCATTGATGTTGATACCGTACCCTTTCCAGTCCAGAAGCTTGAAAACGTCTTCCAATGCAGCGGTGAAGAGTTTCGGGGATATGACGTCACCCTGTCTTACACCTCTCTGCAATTGGATAGGTTTCGTACTCTGGTTCTGTACTCGGATAGCCATCGCAGCCCTACTGTACAAGCACTTCAACACTTCGATATACCGACAGTCAACTTGGCACCGCTGAACGGACTGCAGCACCGCCCAAATTTCGACGGAATCAAAGGCTTTCTCATAGTCCACATATGCCAGACATAGTGGCAAATTGTACTCTTCGGACTTTTGTACAATTTGTCGAAGGGTATGTATGTGGTCTATGGTGCTAAAGCCCTTTCGGAAACCGGCTTGTTCGGGAGGCTGGAAGTCGTCAAGTCTGCGCGCGAGACGATTCGTAATGACTCTCGAAAACAGCACGTAGACGCGGCTCAGAAGGGAAATCGGTCTGTAGTTCTTCAAGAGAGCGTTGTCACCTTTCTTGAAGAACAAGACCACCGCACTTCTGCTCCACGCCTCCGGTGTAATGACACCATGGAGGACGGAATTAAAGCTTCTGAAGGACTTCAAGTACCAGTTTTCCACCCGCTTTCAGGAGCTCCGCTGTAATTCCATCCTCGCCTGGGGCCTTACCGTTTTTAAGGTGCTGGAGAGCCATTCTGATCTCGCTCAGACTGACGTCCGGGATATCTTCAGAATAGTGTCAGATGAGACTCGCTCTTGGATCGTTACTCACACTTGCGTGTGGCTCCAACGATGACGTGTACAACTGCCCATAGAACCTCTCAATCTCACTCAAAATCTCAGGTGTCCCGGAAACGATGCTGCCACATTCTGTCTTCAGCCTTGACAGATGGCTCTTTCTGGCAGACAGATCTCTGGCAAAGACTTTGGAGCCTTGGTTCCGCTCGATCGCTTCATCAATACGAGCTGTATTGAAGTTGCGTAAGTCCCGCCGCATGCATATGGAGATCTGTCTGTTCAGATGCCTGTATGCTGTCAAGTCTGTTGAAGAATGTAGCTTCATCTCCCGTCTAACAGCCATGAGATTAAGAGTGTGATCGGAGAGTTTTTGTGTTCTTCTGCGGCGGGTCTTGCAGAACTTAGCTCCGACCGCATGGACAGTTTCCACGAGCTTGTCATTCATATTGTCCACTTCATTGCAGTCTTCTAGGCACTGAGAACGGTTTTGTAACTCGAGCTGAAAGGTTTTGGGACTTTGGATTAGATCACGAGGGGGACGGAGCGTTGATTTCATTAGACGAGACCTCTCCAACTTAACGTTTAGGTTCAGTGTGCCTCTAACCATTCGGTGATCGCTACCAGTTTTCACCCTCGCGATCACGGAGAAATCACTGAACAGTTGTCGTCTGGTCGTCATTGTTGGGAACCGGTTGCATGTACGCGCGGGTGGAGACGCGTGGGAGGAGGTCTCGTCGAGCGGCAGCGACGCGGCGGCAGGAGGTTCGGACGATACTCCACCGCGGTCGGACGACAACATTAATTTAATTTATAATAATAATTTTATTAAGTAGACCGGGTTATTGTAAAGTACGGATGATTATATCAGCCCTATAAGAATATACAGTCCACTTTCATTTAACCACGTCACCAGGACCCTAACATCATAATTAAGTCAATCTCATTTTTTGTCGAACCTTCGGGGCTCTTGTGCCTAGTTTTGCGTTAAAGTCTCCCATTAACACCGTATATTGGGTTTTGGAGGAATGCATGGCTCTAGAGATATCCTCATACATTTCCTCCACCTCCTCATCGGGGTGTGCCGAGGTTGGTGCGTAAACCTGTATGACCTTCAGCGAATACCGTTTGGTGATTCTGAGTATGAGGTACGCAACCCTCGTCGACACACTACCGATCTTTACAACGTTGTTAACGAGAGACTTGTGGACGATAAATCCGACACCTCCTTGGGACAGATGGTCGCCCTCCCGGTGATAGAGCAAGTTGCCGGATTCGAGGATTACCGTGTCCTCCCCCTCTCTTCGGACTTCGGATAATCCTATAATATGCCAGCGCAACTTGTCTATATCTTCTTCCAGCTCCACGATCTTCTCGTCAGTCCTCAGGGTGCGTGCGTTGTACGTTGCTAGGTCGAGTTGTCTAAGGTAGCAACCGAACTTCCACGGGAGATTCTTAGCACGTCCTGCCCCGCCGTTACCTTGGTCGCCACCGTAGCCAGGAATAGCGGGGCCGCCGGGGACTGGGGGCCGTTTCTTTGTTACTGTCATTCATAGGGGGGTATTTGCCATAGTTGCCACGCTTGGCGAGCGGGTTGGCAACCGCAGTTTTTTTTTATTGTTAGTTTGTTGTTATCAAGAAGATGCTGCTGCCCATCTCCTACCTGTTTCCCTTTGTCGCCTTTTACGACACCCACGGGAGGATATGGGGTAGTGGATATTCTTGACCGCCACTACACGGCAATACGTTGATATTCTTTAGTCCATTCAAAAGGGTAATAAAATTTAAAAGCCGACATCATACAAGTAAAAAGAATAAAATGATTTCACTTTCTGAAGTCGAGCTTTAATTCTTCTATGCAACATGCCTTAGCACCGATTTCGAAATGCGAAATTATTTTTTCCATTTTTATTGTTTGAAGTCAGCTTGGGTGTTAAAAGTAAACTTTATGTTAAGAGTTTATTTTTAACACCACATAATACAAAAATTGAATAAATGAATTTTCAAAAATTCATACTTACTTACTTATCTTCACGCACAATCCCTGACGGGTTAGCCAGAGAGAACAGATCGCCAAGTGTCACGATCCTTACAAACCTCTTTCGCTTCTTTCAGATTCATTATCTTCTTCATGCATGCACGTCTAGGTATCCGAGTACTTTTGACCCTACCCTCTTCGAGCAATTTGCTCACATGGCCTTCGAAAGTTAGTCTCGGTCTACCTCGACACCTTTCAATATTAACTTTCGCGCTATATATTTTCTCTTCGTTTCGCTTTCGGTCGGCCATGAGAACACCGCACATTTTACGAAGAGATCGCATCTCCACTGGATTCAACTTACTTTTATGCCTCTTCTGGAATACCCAGGTTTCGCTGCCATATAACAAAGTCGGTACCAACACTGCGTTATGTATTGCAAGGCGTGCACTCTTCGCTAGGCCTAGCCTTTTGACTAACGTAGTCAGGGCACCATTGACTATGTTCCCGGCAGCGACACGCCTGTCCACATCTAAATCACATCTTCCATCCCGGCTAAAAGCACTCCCCATGTATAGAATTTCATTTACTTGTTCTAGACATTCCTGATTTACCCATATTTCACACTTCGTTCTCTCTTCGTCCCTTTCAAATACCAGAACCTTCGTTTTATTAGCATTCAAACGGAGACCTTTAATTTCACATTCCTCTTTCATACACGTGACTAATGCCTGCAGTTTTGATGGTGCAATAAGCACTGCATCATCAGCATACAGCAGACAATTTACTTTAATGTCACCCAATTTCACACCCAAACAACTATCTTTCAGCTTCTGTAAACAGCTGTCGAGATACAGTATGAACAGCCAGGAAGACATGACACAACCCTGCTTTACGCCCGTTTGGACGTTAAACATGGGTGACAGGTGATGCCCTACCCGCACACAGGCTTTACAGTTACAGTAAAGAGACTGCACAGCCCTTAGCAATCGACCATCCACACCATACCCCGGCAACAGTTCCCACATTTTCTTCCTTACAACCTTATCAAATGCTTTCTCAAGATCCATAAAAGCACAGAAAATCTTCTGGTTAGCAGCCAGAAGCTTTTCCGTGATCATGCGGAGAGAAAATGTTTGATCCGTGCATCCTCTTCCAGGTCTAAATCCGCATTGTGCCTCCCATAGAAATCTTTCCGATTTATCTTGCATCCTACGTGTCAAAATCTTCGAGTAAACTTTACTTGCTAAACTGGTAAAGCTGATCGCCCGATAGCACCCGCAGTGAAAATGTGAACCTTTACCTTTATATAAAGGCACAATGACTGCGGATCGCCAATCATCCGGGACATCCCCCGTCCGCCAGCACAAATTGCACAGCAGATGAAAGCTGTCCCAGACGCGAGGCCCACCATACTTGACCATTTCATCAGTAACTCTGTCTAGTCCCGCAGCCTTACCACATTTCAAACTTCGAATCGCACGTTCAATCTCTTTCATACTGATGACCTCAGTGTCATCGAGGTCCGGGTCTGGCGTACCAGTCACGGCATCATCCCCGGATCCCTCACTAAGATCATCACACGCATACATTTCTCTATAAAATTCGCTCTATCGCTGCATGACGTCCGATTTTTCTGAGAGGACGTCATTAGTTCTCGAAAGCACTTTGTTCATTCTTAAGGCCGTCGCACTACTTCGGATCCTTCCAACCTCTTTCCAGAAGAGTTTGGAGTTCTCCTTAAAGTTGTGCGACAACCTTTCGTCCGCTTCCATTCTACACCTTTCACGCACTTCCTCAATCAGTGCTTTCGTGTGAACTTTCTGCAGCCTATATCTTTCTTTCATCTTCTCTCTCATATCATTATCATTACTAGAGGCCAAGTAGTCTAACCATGCGTTCAAAAATTCATGAAATTATTTTATCCATTTTTATTGTTTAAAGTCAGCCTGGGTGTTAAAATAAACTTTATATTAAAAGTTTATTTTTAACACTACACAATACATACATTGAATAAATGAATTTTCAAAAAGTCATGAAATGATTAATTTGCATATACACAGAGAGTTGATAAGTGGGAGCCGAAACCTTGGCACTGATATGTAGCAATTGAGTTGAATAAATTTGGATAATTATCTTTTTAATGTAAATGTCTCTACAAAATCATTTTCATTCCATAAGATATAATCAGCCTTTACCATTCAAGCCTAATAAAATCTACTGCTGAATAAAGGTCTCCCCATATATTACCGCATAGGTGGATATTCGACATAGTTGCCACGCTTGGCAAGCGGTTTGGCAATCGCAGTTTTTTATTTTTAATCGTTGTTAGGAGAATAAGAAGGCACAACTGCCCTTCTTCTGATTTGTTATCCTTTATCACCTCTTACGATACCCACGCGACGACATAGGGTAGTGGGTACTCTTACATCGCCACTACATGGTAATAATCAGCAGACATTGTAAACGTGTCGAAACTATTAATAATTAGAAAATTGAAGATCTATGAAGAGTTTATATTAACGTTATTTCTTCTTATAAAATATATAATTTTTTCGGTGATAATTATTAATATCATCAGTCGCTATGACTTTATATTTATATTAAATCGTATCACCCATCAATTTTACGCGTTGGTAGCTTAGGGACTAAGCGTTCATAATAATATTTCATAGAACACGAGCAACCCGAGTGTGATCCTCCGTTGGTGATCAAACTGGGACACATGCTGGTATTCTGTGAGAGCGTGGTCCTTCCCCGGTCGAGCTGACCCATTCGTGCTACAACTATACTACTAATATAGCTGCATGACTTGAAATGTTCATTATGTACCCATAGCATTGGACAGGCGTTGGTGTATGATAACGACTTAGTTTTGAGATTTACAATTTTCAGATGATTTGGATTTTGATATAAAAATATAATATTATTTTTGTGGACAGTATTAACAATTATTCTGATATGACTGTTTGTTTTGTTTGAAAAAAAAGACTATTTCTTTAACGCTACTTTCGTTACTAAGTTTAAAAACGAGGAGTATCTACATACAACGTAAGTTTAACTACTGAAACCATGAAAATTAAATTTTTATTAAAAGGTGATAACTAGCTTCTGAATTAGGGTTTTTCGATGCATTATGTCCTAACACATATTTCAGAGGATTCTCTAAAGCTTTTGAAGTAAGTTATAGATTATTATTAAAAAATTTTTTTTATTAAATTTTTATTAAATTTTTAGTTCAAATTATTTTTAAATAATATAAAGTTACCAATGATCAGATTCATCTATATTTGTCAAGTTTCAGTAATATATACAATACAACGAACCAGGTGTACAAACGTCAACCAATGCAAGATAGTATTATTGACAATAATGTTTATTACTAGCGATCCGCCCTGGCTTCGCACGGGTGATTTCTGGATCTCGACAACAGCGTCACCTACCGCGTCAAAATGGGAATCTAAATCATCTAGGGACCAGTTCAATATCAATCAAACATCAAGGCAATAGTGTGTCTCCGTGACAAGAAGTCAAGTGACCTCTCTAGTTTAAATCATATTTTCTCCCTTATACTCTCTCATATTTCATTGAATATCAATATAGGGATCAAAGATTATTTTCAATAAATTAAAATAGTTGAATTAATTTCACAGAAAGAACCTGTTCGAACTCCGCCGAGATCAATAAAATTTGTAATTGCAATTCTATTCACTAATATACTACATTTTTTATAAAATTGAAGAAACAAATAAACATGTATCTTTATAAACTCGATGCCGGAACACACCAGTGCAAGCACTGCATGTGGTATCAACCCAGACGGACTCCTAGGCATAAAAGGAGTTACCGACTAGTGCTCAGCAGTAAAGAAAGGATTGACTTTACCGGGAAATGACCACACCATTAAAGAATACCAGCGTAAAAGAGCAGCTAAATGCTGCTGAGCTTCGCATAGTGAATGAAGAGAATCAGTGACCCTTTTTATTGGTAACGAGGCATTCTTATGTTTTCATTTTATGATTCATCTTAATCCAACAGTGGTAGAGCCACGCGGCAGCTTTTGCTTTCGCAAGGATGGGCCGGCTCGAACCGGGGTGGTACCATGTCCTCACAGAAAACCAGCGTGAATTAGAGGTTTACCTCTGCGTTTCGCTTGGTGAGTGCAGGTGGCCGGGGGCCCTTTTTACTCGAAATGAGGCATTCCATCTTAGTCCTCACGGGTGACAACGCATCTACATTTTGATTTGTAATAGAGGATAGATGTAGATGTCTATGGGCCACTGCAACCACTTACCATCAGGTGGACTGTGTGCTCGTTTGTCACACTTATCCAAAAAACAAATCCTCAAGGGTGAAAACGCAACTAAATTTAATTCTTAATTGAGGATAGATATAGGTATTTATTTGCTTCAGCAACCATTTACCATCAGGTGGCTGAGTGTTCGTTTGTCGACGACATCGACAAGCAAAAATGGGTGATGGGTTCACACCGTCATTACATGACGTGTCAGTAAATTTGTTTGTTTTTTAATAATTGAAATCAATATTCTGTAAAGGCATAAAATAAAATTCACATAATAATTATTTATCTTATTTTTAACTTATCATAGTAAACGAAATATAATATTTTGATAAAGTTAACTCGGTTTCAAATACTGCATTTATATTTTGGATGTAAAGCTCAAGCAGTATTTTTTTTATAGGAGAAGGGGCAAACGAGCATGCGGCTCACCTGATGGTAAGTGAGTACCGCCACCCATTAACAACTGCAACACCAGGGAGGGAATTGCAGATGCGTTGCCGGCCTTTAAAAAAGGAGTAGGCTCTTTTCTTGAAGGTCCCTAAAACGTATCGGTCCGGAAAAATCACTGGTGGTAGTCGATTCGACAGGGGAGTTGCGCAAGGAAGAAAACATCTTCTAAATCGCACAGTGGTGGACCGCCAATCATCCAGGTGGTAAGGATGGTATCGCAAGTTTTGTCGCGATTTGCGATGGTGAAATTGAAACCCGGGTTCGAACCACGCCGGCACCAATTAAATTGATAATTGCAATTTTACGTGCTGATTTACTACGCGCTCGAGAAAACCTGCATATCTTAGAAATAAGAAAAGATATTTCATTCGAAGACATGTGAAGTTCGCCAACACGCATTGGGGCAGCGCACCCCAGTAATGAGACGAGACCTGTGACCAGCAGTGGGACGGATATAGGCTGTAACCTAAACTTTAATATATTATAACCAGGCGAAGCCGGGGTAAGTCGCTAGGCTTTTAATAATAAGAATACTAATGCGAGCCGCTATCGAGCGCGAGAAGCTACATGACTACATAGCAACCCCTCGCATCCATCATCCCCACCAGGCTTGGTGTCAGCAGTATCCTATCAAACTCGAGAAGCGGAACCAGCTTCTGGTGCAGAACGCCGCATGCGTAGGAATAAGGATATGGCCGTTTGGTTTCCCCTGCCGTGAGCTTCCATCTGGTTTTTATTTATTTATGTATTTTATGTACTTATTTTATTTTATTGATATTTATGTATATTTATATCTCTCGTTTAAAATTATATATTTATACAGCCCAACCAGATGATAAAACTGTATAGATAACCCAGAATTAACAATAGAAATTTAATAATAATAATAATATTATATTCCTATTACAATGTAGGGGACGGATAAGTGTGCAGTCCTCCATTTTGAAAGGGGAAGGGTTGCTAACTATAAGAGCATAGACTGATCTATGCCCATCAACATAAGAAACCTCTCCAAGGCTGAAACATACCGATACCTGGGTATGTCACAGAACATAGATATCCATGAGGCGGACATGAAACAGTCAGTTTGCAATGTGTTTTATGCACGCTTGACAAAAGTGCTTAGCAGTTGTCGGGCGTTAATAAGACACACGCATATAACGGTTGGATCATGCCTGTTCTCATGTATACCTTTGGCATACTCAGGCGGACTCAGTCCGAACTAAACGCTATGCATAGAAAAGTCCACATTTCTATGGCGTCCCATAGGATGTATCACGCAAGATCGTCGATTATGACGCTGTACTTGCCGCGGAAACATGGTGGGCGCGGCTTTTTAAGCGCTCTCACCATGCATAATCGCGAAGTGTGCAGCCTCGATTTTACGAAAACAGCTGCTTTGAATATGTATTAGTTGGGTAAACCCATTACTTTGGACTTGATGAAATATGGTTTGCAACTGTTCCTGATTTCGAGTCTATACATGGCTCGAATACATCGTTTTTGTGCCTTGAACACTTTATCTTTTTGAGTTGAGTTTCCCCAAAAGATTAATTTGTTATAGGCGTTTCAATTAGTTTAGTTTCAATAAATTGTACGGTATGATCGGATATATCTAGCTCAAGGATTTCCGATTTACAAGGTTTTAATAAATTGTGAGCGAAGTTATCAATACATATTTTACTTTTTAACCTAGTAGGACGATTTATTTCAAGTTTAAGATTGGAATTTAGAAGTATACATTCAAAATCTAAAGTGGCTTTATTTTTATTCAATATGTTAAAATCATCTGTATAAAATGTATTTCTTCAGCAACAAAATATTCATGTCACGTTTGCTGGAGGTCATTTAAAGCGGTATTCCAACTTTTCAAAGATCTTGTTAAGGTTATTATACTTTGGTACCCTATATTCACATACAATTATTGTCTTACAGCTCTTTAGCTCTATTTAATAACATATATCTATAGTTAACAAAAATATTATGACAGTAGTTCGTGTGATTCTTGTAGATACTGTAAAATGTTACAAAAGTTAACAGCTTTAAATTGTAACAATGAACTTCCTACTAACAGGTGTCGCATATCTTTAAAAGTTAAGTTCAAGTTATAATAAATTATATTTTCAAAACCATCTATTTCTACGGGACACAAGATGACCGATAACATCTTTCCTCGGACACCTCTACTTAACATTGCAGTGTGTTTTGTAGTTTTTGCTCTCCAAGAAGTGCGCCTCTGGAATGAACTACTTAAAATGAAATTTATTTCTTCAGCAAACATACAATAAGCAGAAAGTTCCTTAAAATGGCTTAACATTGCTAAGTCATTATTCACACAATTTAATTTTGTTATTTTCAAAAGGCGGTCATAAAATTTAATATAAATTTGTAAATGTCAACAAAAACCCCTCTGAAAAAGTAAATCAAGCTCCCACGCTGTCTTAAAAAAGCGATGTAGAAATAACCTTTTAATAAATAATTAAAAAAATTATGCGATAAAAGAAACTAAGTAAAATAAGTATTAAAAAGAAAATATAATAAGTAGCCTGACAACGGTTTAAAAGCTTTGATAAACGAATATAACATTCAAAACACCTACTCAAAGATTTTAATTAGTACAGCGATTTCATTTTTAAGCTTTTGAATATTTAAATCTTTATAACGGGACGTATTTTTTTTTCTAACAGTAATGAAATATAAGTATGTTAACATTTATTTTGCTACAAAAAATTGTTATACAATAGTATAACATATTAATATACAACATACCTTGTATTTTTGTTGATTGATTTGTATAATTTTGTAAATTAAACAGTAATTACAAAATTATAAAAAATAGGGTCAAGTATATGCTGTATTAGATATCAGTCTTAATTTTTTGATAGTTCATAACAACTGATCTTGCGAATATATTATTTTAATCGTGATTTTATATATATTTTTATAAAGTTTTTGTGAAAGAACCTTTCAATGACAATTGTGGCAGATACTAATTCCAAATATTTTTCCTAAAATATTTATGTAGTTACAAAGCCTTAAAAAATTACGCAAATTTGAATAATTTTCGTACATCTGAACCTCATTTTTTATTCATGATAAACTTCACCGTATAATGACTGTAACACAGATGGCTTAGCTCGACCGGGGATAGACCACGCTCGTATAGACTACTAGCGTGAAATAGCATTAAAATACCAATGTGGTTTTGTAGTGAGTGACAAGAACCGGAGACCCTTTTTACTGGTCCTTAAGAATCTCACCTTAGTCCTCAGGGGTGACAAGTATCTGCATTTTGATTCTTGATTGAGGATAAATGTATGTGCGGTTATGGGTCTGGCTTTATTAAACTATCATCAGGGGAGTTACAAAATTATGTGCTCGTTTGTATTTCAGTTGTATGTACGGCTATGAATGAAAATTAAATATGATTTATTTAAACTTTTATGTACAAAAAATAAAATTAATATATGGTGGACCTAATGCCTTTAGGCTCTTAGGCTCTCTCCCAATCATCCATTAGGTTAAGCAGAGATAAGATTGTGAGAGGTAGTACAGCAAAAATAAACAAATAATGAAAAAAAATTATACGAAGTTCGAATAAACCAGGATGTAAATACGCGATTACGAGTATAAGGTATTCTATACATATATCATACAAATTTAGATATTATATAAATATATTAACACAGACTTGCACACATACTTTAATCCACTTAAATACATACAGTATAAATATATACAAAATATTATATATATATATATATATATATATATATGCCATGATAAATGAGGAAATATGTGACGATGGAATCATTCTTATGAAAAAAGTGTTAATTCACACTTGCAATGCTTTTCTAAAGTGTTCACGAACTGGTATAGTTATAGTACAAATGGGTCGGCTCGACCAGAGAAGGACCACGCTCTCACAGAATACCAGCGTAAAATAGTAGCATTACGCTGCTTTGTTTCGTATGGTGAGTGTAGAGAACCGGCGATACATTTTTACTGGAAACGAGGCATTCCATCTTAATCCTCACGGATGACAACGCTCTGCATTTTGATTCGTAATCGAGGATAGATGTAGATATCTATGGGCCACAGCAACCACTTACCATCAGGTGGACTGTTTACTCGTTTGTCACCCTAATTATATTAAAAAAAAGAACTTTGTTTTTGAATAGAAAGTTGTTGAATGCTTTTTGGCGGAACAAGCGTATCAACAAAGTAGACAACTCAGGTGCATAAGCCTTTAGGACTATAGCTGGTATACCATCTGGTCCACTAGCTTTATTCACATCTAGACACCGCAAGGTTTTAAGAACCTCCTTATTCGTTATACGAATCTCCGACATAGAGGTCGCGCAGTGAGGTAATTTTGGTGGAACGTTGTTGCCACTGTCCAGACGTGAATTGTAGGCAAAGAGGGACGCGAACAAGTCCGCTTTCTCCTTAGCCGTATGAGCCAGTGTGCCATCCGGTTTTACCAACGGAGGCAGTATAGGCCGACAGAAGTTTGTCTCGACCGCTTTGGCGAGAGACCAAAAAGCTCAAGTGCTGGATGGTCTGGCAGAGAGTTTTGCGCCAATATGTTTAATGCGATGGAGACTATCTTTCCGTAATGTTTTTTTGTAGGACTTGGCGGTCTGGTTGAAAGTTTTCTTTTTGAAGCTAATATCCCGAGCTTTGCGTTTTCGAGCGTCAACCCAGGATAGGTAAGCTAAATGCTTGCGCTTTTCAGCTTGGGCGCATTCAACACTAAATACCGCCATCATTTAATAAAGTATATAAATAAATCTATTAGGTTATTTCTGGCACAAACTCGTTTGTGATACCGTTCAAACACCAATTTAGAGCCTTTATCTTTATAAGATACTTATAAGATAGTATTTGTAGTGTAATAGTTTCCATTTACACCAAATAACAGCAACAATACAGCTATTATACAGTCCATTTTATGCTTGTACAGCTACTGTACATCGCTACTAAGGCATAAAGCTGTATAATTTGTGCCAATTTTTTTACTTACAAGAGCTGTATAAACGCTTATAAAGCCTATGTACAGCCAGTAAATGCAGCCTCTAATATAAAAAGGAACTTCAATACAGCTCCTATACAGCTTGCATGCTGCTTGGGCATTCAGTGTTGCCGCGTATACAAAAACAAAGTTCCCCGTGGCTGACATTTATATATGTGAATTTATTGTTACTATATTTTGTAATATAATATCTTTAACTTATTATAATATAACCTAATTCTATATTATTTAACGTTTATTTTTGTAGTGCTGCTCAAATGACCTAATATTTATACGTTGTTTTATTAGTTGTTATTTTTATTATTAAAACATTATTTCCGTTTATTAGGGTCCGTACCCAAAGAGTGTCAACAGGACCTAAGTTTCTACTATCGTTCCGTCTGTCTGTAACAACATATAATAAAAATAATACTGATAGTTGCAGACCGTTCTTTTTTAAATATAAAATATTAACTTTACCCAGCTTATATATATTGGAGATTTGTAAATTTGTTCCAAAAAAATAAGCAATTTTATACAAAACGTGATTTACCATGCAAATACACGTTACGACACAAAAATAAATTAGTATTGCCAACTTCCCGATTAAAACTAAACAGTTCTAGCACATTGAGTTCTTCCATAAAAATTTATAATAAACTACCTGACATATTAAAAAATGAAAATAATGACATCATATTTACAAAAAAATTAAAACAGTACCTAACTAATAAATGTTACTATAGTACTAATGAATATTTTACAAATATGTAATACTTATATAGGTTTTACAAAATGATCACTAATTTAAATGACTTACTTTAACTCAATAAATCACAACACGCCTGACCACAAGATTAGTTATGTGTTTAAGACTTTCAATACACACTAACATTCCAAAAATCCAGTATTTGCTTGAGTACTTATAACTGGTTTAAAACGTTTAATCATTATTTTCTTTTGTTGCTTGTGTTCTTTAAAAGAAAGCTTTCTGGGGGTTTTACTATTTAAGTTTGTAATATATTGTTTCGCATGTTCTAAATAATTAAGAATATTATTTTTATTTCCATTATAAATGCGATGACTAAATCCATGTTGCTTCAAATCTCTGGTATTGAATATATTGTTAGGAATGAGGGTAAAATAATTAAAGAAAATAAGAAATATTGAAGGTAGAACTATAATCTCCCACTCGTTTTAGCAGTATAAAGTATCACGCAGTCGACTAAGAGGGAGCAGTCATTCTGTAATTCTACGAGTCTCATATCGTTATTATGCCCGTTGGGCTGAAACATTACCTTTACACTGAGATTTTGCCCAAATAAGACAAGTGATGCGGTTCTATTCGTGTAGTAGTTCTTCTAGTGTAAGCAAGAAAGATCGTGTTGCTGAGAGGCTGCCCGGTGTAACACGAGAGAAGTAGTGTTGCTGTTGCTTTGCATACTTTGGTGTTATCATGTAATTATGTCCTGCACGTTACACCAATGTGTGATTGTGTCTGGTACATATTACGGTTGGTCGAACTGTATTTGCTCTATACTGAATGTATAGTGCTGTACGCTGTCTTATTACCGATAATGATCAATTGCGTAAGCAAGAGAGCAAGTTGAACATCCGTTCTGACACTTTTATTATTTTTAACAATTAATCTTCAGAGTAAACTCTAATACGAGTAACATTATTTTATTTACATTATTTTGAGAATAATTTCTAACGTCAGAAGTGTAATAGTTTCTAATAATATTCAATAAAACTACTTGTCGCATTTTTTTGATCAATAATCCCAAGATTTCAATTGCAACGGGATTATGTCACTACCTACAAGATGGCAACAAGTTATCGAACAAAATGGACCCATATATATTATAATTAAATGTAATAAAACTTTAAAACAAAAATGTCTTGAATTTGTATATAAAATATGAACCAACTTATTCCCCGACCTTATATACTAAGTAAAAGTGTAACAAAATAGTACTCAATAACTTAGGTAATGATTCTGCGTGTAAACATGAATAAATTTATTATGGGGTCATCTTCGAAATTTTCAATCTGTACGTGGTAGAGCCATACTGCAGCTATATTACTGGTATATTTGTAGCAAGAATGGGTCAGCTCGACCGGGGATGGACCACGTTCTCACAGAACACCAGTGTAAAATAGCAGCTTAACGCTGCTTTGTTTCTTATGGTGTGTGTAGAGAACCGGAGACCCTTTTCACTGGAAACGAGGCATTGCATCTTAGTCCTCAAGGGTTGCAACGCATCTGCATTTTGATTCTTAACCTAAGATAGATGTAGATTTCTATGAGCCACAGAAACCACTTACCATCAGATGGACTGTGTGCTCGTTTGTCACCCTGATCATGTAAAAAAATCTCAAAATTAGTTATTCCATACAGAATTTCGTACAAACTTGTTCAAAATGTATGGAAGACTTGATTTTTCTTACGATTTCGAAGATAGATCTATAGTAAAATTTGTTCATATTGACGCGTAGAATAGAAATAGAAAGCACTATTTTGGTTACCTCATATAACATATAACTAATTTTTTAAATAATTTGTGAATTCAGACATTTAAATATAAAATTAAACTGATAGAAATGAGGCCTTATCATTTATATGACATTTATTCAGAAGAAAAACATATACATAATATACACAAATATATTGATACATATATAATCATTATAGTTTAAAATTCAATCAGTCATTAAGATCCACTTTTTATCGTTAGTAAATCACTCCGCTAGAAAATCGATAGGCTTTCAATCAGAGAACAATCGCTTGATCGTATGCTAGCGATCCAATCTTCGGAAAGATCGGTTCGAATCGGCGCCTCACTAAACCTATATAAAAGTATCAGTGAGGTTGAATACTCGTAATTGTAAATCTGAACTGTAGAAACAAATAAGTAATTTATACGGTACAAAAACTTGATTTACTTCTTCATCATTCCGTGTTATTATACTTATACCGTCATATTTTGTGTTATATTTTATATTTATATGGCCCATCCCTAATAGAGTAATAAATAATATTGAATGGCTAATTACTCTATTTAAAAAAAATTAACAGGCGGTATAATTTCAGACTGAGAAGCACCCCTTTTTAGTACAAACAAACCCTAAAAGAATTTTCACACTAATATCTTAAAACTTTAAGCAAGAAATTCTTGTAGTAACTATATTTTTCTTGTAATACCTATAGTTCAAATGGCAAGGCTATCCTGCCTGTGTGCTTTGATGGGATCAGTGATGTTAAAATGATTGCTAATTCATTTAGGGATTATTTTCAGTTGAGACCTTCCTTGCTGTCGGTGTTTGATGTTGAACGTTTTGCAGTAAAAAAGCCTGTTGATTTTTCAAGTAAGGATGTGGCTGACATTATAAGAAATATGAAAAGATGGAAGTCACTAAGTCATGAGGGACTCAGTGTCGAGCACTTGCAACATGAGGGAGTACACTTGTATAGGGTGTTAGCCATGTTTAGACTTTTTGCATACGGCATTCATATTAACCATCTTATCTTATGAGAACACAGGTAGTGCCAATAGTTAAAAAAACGACACTAAAAAAAAACAATATTTTTTGCCAAGTACAATCATGTATTGTAGACACATAATAAAGATTTTCAAATTTTTGCACTGATAAATCTTCTCAATGATAATCCCTTGATCTTTATTTGTTTTTACTTAATTTAAAGTACCTACTAGTTTAGATTAGTTTCGTATTCAGAAACTGCAGTTTCATAACCAAACCCTGAAGCAGCTTCATAGCCAGGGCCAGAGGCGGTACCATAACCAGACCGTGAAACAGCTTCATAACCAGAGCCTGAGGCGGTTCCAAAGCCAGACCCCGAAGCTGCTTCATAGCCAGATCTTGAGGTGGTTTCATAGCCAGACTCTGATACAGCTTCATAGCTCAAGCCTGCCGCGGTTCCACAACCAGATTGATGTTGCAAATTGCTAGAGACATCTTCAGATGTTGGAGCTGGAGTTCCCTCTATGTAGTTTAATTCGGCGTCAGTTACCATATTAAATATTTGTCTATATTTGGACCTGCACTCTTTCTGGTAGTTTTTTTATTATGGCAGCCATTGTTTGAAAGAACAAATCAATGGGGTCCACCTTTTTTTTCGTAGTATTTCAGCAGTCGTTATAGGTTCTGGTCTTATTAAAGAATGGTGTGAATCATTGGTCATTCGCGAAACTAAACGTACATCATTATCATCGACAGCGGATTCTGCGAAAGAAGTCTGCGTATCCTCTGAAGAGGAGTCCAAATTCGAGGTTTGTTTTCTGTGCTGAATGATTTTTTTCAAAAACTCCAGCTCTTTTTCAAACTTGATAGAGCGTCGCTTTGTGTACGGGTCACCGCTCTTTGTTTTTCTGTTATTCAGAGCTTTCCTAAAATTATTACGTATATTACCCCATATTTTCTGACATTCTTCACCTAAAACAAAACATAAGCAGGTAATATGGTATAGAACCAGAATAAGTAGGTAATGGGAAAAGGCCTTAGATAGTGACTAGGTTAGCACCAGCTATGTTTATGGGATTATATTGAGCTAATCTTTTTCTAAGTAAAAATTACCACTGGCATTACGGTGAAGGAAAATATCGTGAGGAATTTATAATTATATATAAATACATGTTACGGCCCTAAGTTGCCCCAACAAAAGTCGACTGGACCCGGGCCCATGAGTGATCCCCTCGATTAGCAACAGAGGGTTCGTGCCCAAATGGCCTTATGGAAATGTTCTATCCTACTACTCTTTAAGGGGAAGGCTAGTCGAATAGAGAGTATTTACCTACTAAGGTACTTACCTGCTTGAAGCGGAGACTGGTCACCAGGATCTGTCAGGCTGAAGGTGTAGTGCATGTAAGTGATGTTTGTAAGTGTCTGTGTTTAGGTGGCCTAAACCAGATGGCACAATGCTGCCCCGAAGGCGGTATCCTCCGGCGGCGTCCCCGGTGGCAATTTATTTCTTCAAGGCACTAGGTCAGTCTATTCACGTTATTGTACATTCAGCTAACTTCAAAAGGAGAGCTAAATTCCGTTAATCACAGTCAAAGACTCCACACGTGGCGCGACCGACGACAGTGGTACAGTTCACCTACGTTCGCGACGCGGCAAATTAAGAAAAAAAAAAACAAACGTCCGTTACGATCGGCAGATTTTTACAATTAAATACTAACTTCTACATAATTAGACAACCTAGCAACTAAGATTCTAGACTACACGCTTATTATTCACTGCACAAGGGGTAAATTAGGCACGCACCACATACAAATTCAGAGGTTGATCGCAATCAATGTTAACTTCCTAACAATTTGTAAACCCGGCGTCTAATTCTAGACTACAATTCCTCGTCGTTGCACAATTTGCTAACAAAACCGACTATAAAAAATGGAGGTTATACCGAGCGACTTCACGACGTGGTCTCGACAGCACTGCTTTCAAGCAACTGACTTTTTGCGCTCGCGCCCTCTACCAAAGCCACATAGCTCGCCCGAACGTCAAAATCGGTATGGCACTGAGCCGAGCGCCCTCCGGAGTCAAATCCCGAAACCAGCGTTTGGGCGTGAACAATACATATATCGTATTATTTAATTGACTTTGTTTAACTGTGCCCTGTCTTTCACTCTGCCTCACTTACCCCTACTTATATTATCTTTCAGATTTTTGATCACGTGAAGTAGCTTTAAGTCTCTAGGTTACAGCTATCGTATGGGATTTAGTACAGTGCGCTCTATAGTACATGAAACTTGCCGATACATTTGGAATGTCCTAAGCCCTAGTGTTATGCCAAAACTAACAAGAGAAAAATGGAATTTCCCGAACTGCATCGGTGCAATAGATGGTAAAAATTTCAGGATAAAGGCACCTCGCAATAGTGGAAGTCTCTACATAAACTATAAAAAGGTTTTTAGTATCGTACTACTAGCAGTTGTGGATGCAAATTATAAAATTGTGATTGCAGATGTAGGATTATATGGACGAAATAGTGATGGAGGTATAATGCAAAACTCAATATTTGGAAAAAAATTGACTTCTAATGCCCTCGGTATTCCCCCAAAAAAACGTTTACCGAGGACAGATCTTGAGTTGCCCTATGTTTTTGTAGCAGACGAGGCTTTTCCGTTAACCACAAAAATTATGAGACCATTTAGTGGCGATCGATTGACAGATGAAGCAATGGAAATATACAATTATCGTTTGAGTGTAGCCAGGCGTATCGTCGAAAATGCATTTGGTATACTTCAAGAACGTTTTGAATTATGTCAAAAAGGAATTCAGGTTTAACCAAAATATATTGATAATATCAATTTAGCATGTACTTGCTTAAATAATTTCATCATAGGTGGTACAGCACAGAAAGCCAAAATATAGCAAGTGTAAGCATTAATTTAGAAAACGATAATAATATGAACAATGCATTAGATGGTATGACGGTACGGTAGATGTTTAAAAATTACTTTAAGTCTGATGAGGGCTTGATTCAATGGCAAAACGATATTGTAAATAGACATTAATACCGTGTTAAATTTTAAAATATAATTATATCGCAAAAATATTTACCTGTTTTATTCATTTCTATTCCAATTCTTTTCCACGCATTGTTCTTCATCTGAGTGTTCATATAATTTTTTGATGACATATTATATAAATAATCATAGGCTTTAACTAAAGTTATTAATTTTTCCTTCATGTTGGAATAAAAAACGTAAAAAACTGGTCTCCGAAAAAATCACGTAGTTACACAGTCGTCAAAGACGCAGGCGCAAATGGATGGTCAATGGTTTGCATTCCCCGCTTATCTACAGGTGGCTACTGACCTGCCTGCCGCAGGGGCAATCTAGGGTGTAGGAGTGGGGATGACCCTTAATTGCCTCCTTAATTGTGATGTGTGTAGGCAAGCAGGGGCATTTTTTTAAATCGGCCCTGCGGCAGGGCGGCAGGAGCGCAGTGTTGCAAAAGTTCCCGATTTATCGGGAGATCTACTGATTTTAATAAGTATCTCCCGATATCCCGATTTAGCGAACGTATCTCCCGATTTTTTTACAATTTCAACTAATGTAAAATAATAATCATAAATAAAATTAAAAAGTAATAATCAGAATACTAAAATGAACTTTTAACACAAAATTTATGTACGGGGACTTCCCGAATTTGCTCGCTCCACGTCCTATGGAACCTATACCAATAACCTTATTAGGTTTTTAACTTCGCGGTATGGTTAAATCATATTGCACTCATACATCTTAAAATAGATTTCATTATTCTCTGGAAGTGTACGGGGGAGATCCCTAAAGATTACTTTGTTCAGGTTGTTTTACGAATTAGGTAGCTTAGGCCATGTATATATAGTGTTGTTCGTTCATAGAATTACATTCACTAATTACTAGCCTTCTTCTGTTTTGTTGATAACTGTTGTGCTTTATGTCCAAATTTGTTAGGTAGCATTGGTTATCAAAAAATTAATTTAGAATTGCGTTTGCTTCTAAATACGAAAGAAATTAAATCAATCAGTGAAGAAACAGAAGAATTTTGGAAAAGCGTGAGTAGCAAAAATATGTAATCATAAAATTTTAGTTTAAATTATAAAGACATTATTTTGATCGCAAAAAAAATGAAACGAAAAAGAACGACATCTAAAAAAACGTTTTATGATACATTTCTAAACCCATGGATGTAAATAAAAATCTCCCCGTTGCCAAATAAAAAATTGGTAGATTTGCCTGCTAAAAATCTGGTTTTTAGCAGGCAAATCTACCAATTTTTTATTTTTCACTTTTGCAACACTGCAGGAGCGTAAGACCTTCATTGCTCTCTAGATTGGCCCTGCCCCTGTCGCGTGTGTAGCAAAATTGGAGCAATTTCAATCAGTTCGTTGCGACTTTCGCGCGGAGCACACGTATGAGTACAAGTCTAACAGTGGTAGAGCCACGCGGCAGCTTTTGCTGTCGCACGGATGGGCCGGCTCGAACCGGGGTAGTACCACGACCTCACAGAAAACCAGCGTGAAGTAGAGGTTTACTTCTGCGTTTCGCTTGGTGAGTGCAGGTGGCCGGAGGCCCTTTTTACTGGAAATGAGGCATTCCATCTTAGTCCTCACGGGTGACAACGCATCTACATTTTGATTTGTAATAGAGGATAGATGTAGATGTCTATGGGCCGCAGCAACCACTTACCATCAGGTGGACTGTGTGCTCGCTTGTCACCCTTATCATATAAAAAAAAAGTCAGAACCGCAGAAAGAACGTCATTTGAACGTTGTAACTTACAAGTAACATTACTGGGACTTGTTTCGTAACTTATGGGAAGGAATATATTCCAATAGTATTAAAATTGCCGGAATATAAATAAAATGTCATTAACTAAATAATTATACAACTAAATAATTAAATAATTACACAAAAACACAAATATTAGGAATTAAATTTATTAAAAATCATCATGAGAAAACTATCCTGGCTATTTTGTAACACTAGTTAAATTATAGCTACTAAGCACTAGTTAGCTAAGTTACATCGCAGAATAAATTGGTTATATTAAATTATGACGAGTGAAGTTAGTCATATTTAATCGTCTTTGATAGCCTAAAAATAGCGTGACAGAGCTATGCTGCAGCTTATAAGCACTATATTGTTTGTAATTATTAATTAATTAGTTGTTTTATTGAAAAATGTGGGTGTCTATGGGCCACAGTGTCCACTTACCATCAGGTGAACTGTGCTCATTTGTCACCCTTATTCTATATAGAAAAGAGCCAAGGCTATATATACCGATTCATTGATATTTCGATAAAACTGGCGCCATTCTCAACACGTGCGTCCAGTGAGACGTACACTCTCATACTGAACGGCAGGCGTGTGTGTAGAGACACCTCCGATATTGCTCCGATCGCTGTGCTCCCTAGATTGCCCCTGCGGCAGGCAGGTCAGTAGCCGCCGGAGTCCGTGGCATGCCGTGTCCTACCGCAGTATGCCACGGCATCCAGCCACGGAAACCTGTGGCGCGTCTTTTAATGCCGTGCGATAAAATCCCTTGCAATGCCACGGCATAATTTTAAAGCATAGCAATTTATGTCGTATTTCTGTAACAGTACGGTTGAATGTCCATTAGTAAAAATTAAAATCCCTTGCCATGCCGTCCCGGTCTGCGTAGGCCCATTGTATGTGGGACTATCTGTGTTATCTAATCTCGAGAACGAAACACTGAAGCATAATTTAAAATTTAAAATTTTGTGCAACCGACTTCAATATAAATTATTAAGGATAAGTCAAAAAATATTAGTCAGACCTTAATCAAATTTATATGGAACCACTTGAAAAGCACCAGTTTTCAAATAAAAAAAGGATCATGGAAATTGGTTAACCTAAAAAAAATTTAGAGGTAACACATAAGAAACATACAGTTGAATTGAGTACCTCCTCCTTTTGCAAGTCGGTGAAAAATTAAAAGTATTTTCGCGTCGGCTCGTAATATTGTTTCATTGATTTTTCTTAAAAAGAGCGGCAGATATTTTTTCTGCTACCTTTGAGAGTTGTCTTTAAATACTATGATATTAAAATGAAAAAATCGTCGTTAGGCAGACTTCGCAAGTTATAGGAATCTTATTGTCAAACTAAAACATAAAATTAAAAATTTTGTACAACCGACTTCAATATATATTATTATGAATAATTTGAAAAATATTAGTCAGACCTTATCCAAATTTATATGTGACCATATGACAAGCACCAGCTTTAAAATAAAAAAAACAATCATAGATATCGATTTACCTAGAAAAAAGTTATGAGGTAACACACATAAAAAAAAAAAACAAAAAAAAAACATATAATCGAATAGAGTAACGTTTCCCTTTTGAAGTCGGTAGTAAAGTTAAGAAAAGTCACAATTATCAACCCAAATAAAATCGTCTGATTTATTTGAAAAAGAAAACGTTTTTTCGTTTCTGTCTTAAATGGAATAATTTAAGAAAAATAAAAGATGCAGACGATTCGGATGATTTCTTTTTAAATACTTCGAAATTAGATTTAAAATATCTCACTTCTATATTAACGTGGCTAGAAACAGTATAACATAATTATTATTACCATCGATAAAAAGATGTATTCTATGAGTATTAAAACCTACATGAGTCCCCACATGGTACACTTATGCTCAGCGTATACCCTATTTTATTTTCAAAGATACTCACGAGACTGTATTCCTCGTGCAAATTCATGTTTACAGTTCAAGGCTAAAGGCTTATGCTTATTATCTTCGGACAGACTAGACCCGAGCACGTTGCTCTATAATATTTAGACGCACACAGCGTTATCTTATTTCTTCTCACTTATACCATATGTATGTGGCGCACCGTTTTTAAGAGTGCCAATTTATTCAGTGGTATAGTAGTGACTTGCCTGTCCCAATATACCACTGAATAAAGTGGAATAGATTGAAAATGTTCGAGGACATGTGAGGTCTGCCAAGAGGCATTGGGGCAGCGTGGCGCATACTTCCTTGCCCTTAATTACTCTGAGACATGATAGGAGGCCGATTCCCAGCAGTAGGGTGTATAAAGAATATAACTTTACTTTACGTTCAAGATAAGAAAACTTTAGAAAAAGGGTATAATATATCAGAGCTGTTCCAAAGTCACAACAACCTCTTGAATCTCGGCTACAATGGACTTAAAATACCTAGAACAGTAGCGAAAAGTAGTCAAAAGTAAGAAACGCCTGATTAGTGATGATTAAGGGAAGTGGGAAAATAGACTTTTACAGGTCGATGACTCAAGTAACATATTATAACAGTGGTAGAGCCACTTGGCAGCTTTTGCTGTCGCACGGATGGGCCGTCTCGAATCGGGGTGGTACCACGACCTCACAGAATACCAGTGTGAAGTAGAGGTTTACCTATGCGTTGTGCTTGGTGAGTGCAGGTGTCCGGAAGCCTAATTCTCCCCCCCCCCTCATCAATATGGTTGCGGAATTAAAGAAAAGACTACCCCAAAGACCCCAGGAAGGTACCAGCACCCCTGGAGAACCCCTCGCTGAGCATCTACGACCATACTACTCCACTCCTGAGCGTGGGTGCTCAGGCTGCCCCGCATATTCTGAAGGGGGGAGGGGGCAAAATTCCGTCCGCAACTAATACTCGGGGCCAGCGATGCAATAAGACCTAGGCGACCCCTGTCACGCTATCCGAGAATGTTTGCAACATCAGGGGACTTCTTCCAACCTTAACGCTGTTCATTATCATCTAGAGACGGCGAAGCCGACCTTGATCTTTTAAACCGAGACTCAGGTGTCCTCTCTGGCTGACACTTCATATCTCTCCTACCCAGGGTACAAATTAGAACACTCTTTTGTGCCTCGGGCTGGGGTTTGCGTATACGTCAGAGAGGACATCTGTTTTCGACGCCTCGGCAGTCTTGAAGATACGGACCTGTCCATCCTATGGCTGCGCGTAGACAGCGACGACCATCCCCGCATCTACGGGTGCCTCCATAGGTAGCGGTAATGCCGACACAGACCGACCCATCGACCACGTCCAAATGGCTGCAGACTCCGTGCTACAACACGTCCCATCCGCAGAGATCGTGATTCTCTGCTGCAGCCAAAGTGGAGTCGCGGAGGAAGAGGAATATTGGTATGGCGATGCGCCACTTGACCCATCATCCACGATTCTGATGGGGCCGGACCGTAGTTGGAGGCCATGGAGAAAGGCGCGCCATGTGTTCTGGTTCGCCTTACCTGAGGAAGAGATAGGGGAGGAGTAGTCCTCTCCCGGGGAGGAGCCGCCATCGGGCCGCCGGCACTGGTGGGGCCGCAGATGTGTGCAAAAGCGTTCCCGTGGTCCTAAAAATACGCGCCGAAGGTTGGGTTTGCTTGCATGGGGTTTTAGTTGGTGCGAGTCCGACGTAACTTGTCCTTGCCACGCGAGGCAGGTATGCGTAGGCATTGCCCCATGTTAATAAATAAATAAAAGGCCTTCTCTGATATCTGAGTGGGTTTTTGAAGCAAATCGGCAGGCTTTACATTTAGTCGAAATATTTTATTCCTCAGACATGTTTGCTTATATTTATATACAATGATTTAAGCACACTTCAAAGTATAAACACAACACTATACTTTGTTTTGTACATGATATTAGTTTATGTTATAATTATATTTTTAATGGCACGTGTGCAAATAACTGCTAGTAAGATGTATTGCTGTTAAAGCTGCTTTCACCGTTATATACTTACCCTTAGAGATGATTTTAGATTGCATAAATATTATTAATTCTACCAATATCAAACCATTACGTTTTCATATGTCGTCATTATAACAGCTAATGGCCATTCGTACCTTTACGTTTCTATCCTCAAACTGTTAGCGTGTCCTCGAATATTCCTATTATTATTCTTATGTCTATTATTTCTTTGTACAATATCGTACAAAGACCAATATAAAACTAAGTATTAAAAAACAACATACGCTTCAGGTAGAAATAAGTAGACAAATTGTTAATTAAAATAAAAGAACCATGGTATAATTAATAATAATAATAATAAAATATCTGGACCTGGCTCACGAAGTTAAAATATCTGAACTTTACTCACGAAGTGACCGACATGTAGGGTGGTCTCCTGACCGAAATTATTTCTGTAGTCGTCTTTGCGAACGGGCTAATCCCGTTCAGCTTGGGGTTATTTGTGGCGACGGGGACTCGGTGATGACCGCTCCGGACTCAAATGCAGAAGGCGGTGCTCCTCGATACCGCGCATCGTCCGCCGGTTTCTTTGCCTTTCCCCCTAAATCTCGGCCGTTTGGTCGCCCTCGCTGATGGCTTCCATCTGGCTTGGTTTTTATTTATTTAAGTATTGTTTATGTACTTATTTCACTGTATGTATATTTATATGTATATTTATTTATATTTATCATTTCTAAATCTTTATTTATAAAGATTACGTGTCACATTGTTTGTTCGCGATGGACTCCTAAACTACTGAACTAATTTCAATAAAATTTTACACACTGCGTGCAGTTTGGTCCAACTTGAGAGATAGGATAGTTTTTATCCCGATAAGTGACCCTCAGTTTTTTTATTACTAATCTCAAGAGTTTTTTTTAGGAAAGCCAAAATAATAATAATAATCATTTATTTCGGACCATGATCCATATGGGTTAGTAAGTAATTTATAAACTAAAACTACACTACACCAGACCCGCAGCAGGGCATACGTGTCCAGTGCTGCAGGAACGGGTCTGGTTTCTTCACAATAACTCTCAGAAAGCTTTTGGTGCTCCCTCGAAGCCTGCGCATCAGGGATGCTGTTATATATATATATATATATATATATATATATATATATATATATATATATATATATATATATATATATAAAATATCTATATTTCCTGGCATTGGGGGCATAATTCTGAGAAAATTCCCCAAAAAATCATTCAAATTTCAAGATCATTAAAAAAAATTTTTGCGAGCTAATTGTAATTTTATCCTTACTGCCAAGTACGTGGCATAACAATTTTTTTAAAGCAATTGACCCACTACTTTGGAAGAAATCGTTATTTTTTGTACATAGTCTAACACTCCCCTCCCTCTAATTTATTTTTCTTTCTTTATTTATTTAAAATCTATAACTATAACATATATAAAATATATCAAATTTACGTGACTATTATATTAACCATATATTGATCTTTCTAAAGGTTTAAAAATGATTAAATTTATTAAACGAAGCTGTTGGTTGGAACCCGTTTCACGAAGACAGGGCCTCAAGAGGTTAAGAACATTAAATCGTCCTTATCCTACTTGTATCAGGTTCACATCAGTCAATTCATTTATTAATTAATCCCTTCCCGCTTGGAAAGGGCTCAAAATATTTATATAATATACCAGATACAAGGGTTTCGCCCTCCCACATTAAAAAATGTGGGGGAGGCACACGGCTCCACACACACCATGTGCGTTAAGCGCCAACCAACCAACACGCTCCTCCCGAAGGGGACGTTAAGTTGGGAACTGAACTGTAGTTCACAGCAAAGTAAATGCCACACCAGTAAAAGAGGACTTGGCCCCTTGGTAGTGCGTAAGCACAACACCGACCGAAGTCGCGCATGTCAATGCGTGTAAACGCCATACAGAATACTACAGTGAATTTACGTCACACGGATTAGGCATTAATAGGCACACTGGCTATAAAAAGCCCTCCGTGAGCTCCACCACCTGCCAGACCGCCGGTCCTGCAAGCCGTGATGTATGTGTAAGACATCACCATCAATTGCATGATCAGCTCGGCCAATTTTCCGCAGAGCGTATCATGAGTCTACCGCTCACCTCAAGGGAATGGGGTCCCATGTTGCCTGCGGCTTTTGGGCCCAGCCTTAATAGCTTCCACAAATTCTCTCTCCAGCAACCACCCGCATGAGGGCGACACATAAGCTCCACCAACCAATACAATGGCAGATATAGCCAAAAGAAAGTTGTAAGATAATAGTAATAATTCACCATCAGAAGGGGTTTGTGTAACTGACGTTGAGTTTATACATTTTTCGATCATGTTTGTCTCACCCACCAACAAGTTGCCTTCAAATATTCAAAAGTGGGTAATTTATAGATCAGGTTGTTATATAAAATATCGTATAGTTCAGACAGTCTGCAATCCCGTAATAAAGGGACACAGCTTAGGCAAAGCTTATTTAGGTTGTGAGTCAAACCAAGACGAAGAGAGAAGAAGCGCCATTGAGAATAGCGACCGGCCAAAAAACCATCGTAGAGACGCGATGCAGCAAAACGCAACAAGCATCAATTCGACTATCGTCGGCCTACACCATCCCAAGGTCTCCCATACAGTCCCAGCAGACATTACCACCCGCATACCTACCTCCATCGACCAGAACTACAAGATACGTCGAATCAGGTGCAGCACACTCGCAGATCCATCACAAGACGCAATACTGCAAGTAGCAGTAAGCATCAATGCAACTATCATACATATGGCGTCCCCTCATAACACACTCACATGATCCTTATCGACTTTGGTAACAAAATTGGTACTGTTGTTAACAAAAAATACCACCAACATTATTATAGTAGCACGCTTTTGCATTACGTGGAGTTGAGTATGCTGTTTGCCCTTAAAAGTACTAGCAAATACACTCACATTTAAATGTCGCTGCATACAGGACGGAATCAGCACGTGCACGGGACTGAGACGGAACGTGGTTGTATGTCAACACGGACGGGAGTTTAATGCATACGCACCGTGACAGTGACTCGAAACTAACGTGCTAGTGTTGTGAAAGATGAATTTTTCATTTCAAGAAATGGCATTAATTGCTATAGCTTTAGATGATGAAGAAGCTACAACCGTCAAGAGTAAAAGGAGATTTTCTGTACATCCTACGTGGCAGAAAAGAGAACAAGAAGGTAAATACCACACTCTCTACAAAGAACTTTTGGATGACGAGACTCAATTTTATATGTATTTTCGTATGACAAAAGAATGTTTTGCTTTACTGGAAAACAAGCCAAGCCCTCACTTACATAAGAAGGACACTTTTATGAAAAGAGCCATCACACCCCGTGAACGATTGGCTGTATGTTTACGGTAAATAATAAACACTTTGTTTTTACATATTTATTTTAAAATTTTAGTATATTAATTCTTTGTACTATCATACTCTCTGAGCTTATACTGCGAGAAGTAAGATTGTATTGACTCTGTTGTCTTTGGTTGTTCAGAAGACTGCGGAGGAGATGACAAAATAACTGGCATTGATGAAGATGAAGGCGAAGGAGATGACATTATAATAGGTGTAGATGGAGACGAAGAAATTAAATTTTCAGTCAATTGTTGAAGCTCCAAATCGTGAATTACTTTAAAAATTTGTCCTTTGGCTAAATGTTGATAATAAGGAGAAAATGATTTCAATGTTGGTGCTAGTCCCTTCAAAAATGCGTCCATAGGATGTTCCTCTTCTTCTCTTTCTTTAATTTTGTTTTTATTATTCATATGAACATATTTCATTAAAATACTTGAAGCAGATTCACTATCGGGGCCAGACATCTTTTTTTTCAAACGCTTAGTCGTCTGAGTCGCTGATAATGGAGAGTCTAGTGGAGACTCAGCTTGTTCATTTGTAGCCGAAGATGTTGCTGGTGACATTGCTGATGACGTAGGCAATGGACTAACTACAACATCATCGTGGTCCTGCAAATTTAACTGCTGATTTATGTCAATTAAATCGTTGCTCATAGATTGTATCTCAGATGATGGAGAAGGTATCGTTTCACTGAATTGTACAAAATTGCTTATAGAATCTCTATCTTCGTCAACACCCTTGAGAAATTGAAGTTGTTCAGAAAACTTATACAGTTTGATTTTCTTTGCAGCTTGGCCAGTAACAGTTTTTTGACTTTTTATATTTTTTTTGTACTGGTCTCTTATATTTGTCCATCTTTGTTTGCAGGAGACCCAATCTAAAAAATTAAAAAATATATTTATTAACAATAAAGTTTAAGTTATATTTTGCTTTTTTTAGATTTTTGGCCACTGGTGACTCACATATGACAATATCATTTAGCTACCGTTTAGGTCATAGCACAGTTAATAAAATTGTCAAAGAGACATGCAAAATTATTGTTGACCAATTAATGAGTGAGGTATTACCCGAGATGACTACGGAAATGTGGAAAGCGGTTGCTGAAGACTTCTGGCTACTGTGGAATTTCCCAAACTGCTTAGGAGCACTAGACGGTAAACATGTAGTGATTGAAGCGCCACCGAAAAGCGGATCTTTATTTTTTAATTATAAGTCAACATTTTCTATTGTGTTGTTGGCTCTAGTAGATGCAAAATGCAATTTTATTTACATAAATGTAGGTGCGCAGGGAAAAAATCATGACGCAGGAATTTTTATGACTTCTTCGCTAAGGCAACGTTTAGAGAATGGTACTCTAAATATACCTCAAAACAGAGCTTTACCCGGTACAAACATTGTTGCCCCTTATGTCATCATAGGTGACTCTGCTTTTCCACTAAAAATATACTTGTTACGTCCGTATCCATATAACAGTGGAAACCGCGAATTTGAAGTCTTCAACTATCGCTTAGGTCTCGCTCGTCGCTGCGTAGAAAATGCTTTTGGTATTCTTACTCAGAAATTTAGAATTTACCAAGGAAGAATAAAAATGAATCCAGCATCGGTAGATAATAAAATACTAACAACATGTGTATTACACAACTTTATAAGAAAAAATAGTGAAAATGAGGTTAATTCATTTAACTTAGAAAGTTTAGAGGATTCGAGCCTTAACAATTAACGTTCTCAAGGCGGCAGTGCATCTAGTCAAGCATTTCGTGAACGAGAAAAATTCAAAGTTTTTTTCAATTCTCCTGTCGGCATTTCTAGCATGAGTGAATACTAACACCCTTACCCATAAACACACTACCTTCACATTTTAACCCATTGAGTTATATGTACTACGTACTAGAGAAGCCATTCCAAGCAAAAATTGTGTCCTACTCTATGTCTTCGCGCATGCGCGGGAGTAGTAGTCGCGCACACAGAACACTAAGTCGCGCATGGGCGAAGACTTTAATTTGATATAAAATAAGATATTTATATAAAATAAATATAAGAATTTAATATAAAATATCTTAATTTAATCTAAACAAACATATTATATTTAAAAATAAAATGTAATAATAATTATTTTATGGAATTCACAAATCTTCAATTTACGCAATATTTAGTTTGTATGGATTGCACTACAGTTCAGTTGAACATAGTCTATGTTCGGAATGGCTTCTCTAGTACATAGTACATATAACTCAAACCAAATACTCTGTCAATAAATTGGTTATGTACCTACTTGATTTCTGTTGTATTTAATTCTACTGATGTAATAAATATCGACATTGTAAAACATGAGTCAACTTTATTTACGTACCTGTATTTTGATTTGCGCATAAAAAATTTCAACTGTTATTGTTACATATTAAGATATATTGTAAACCCATGAAAACAATAAATAAAAAATAAAATTTATATATACTAACCATTTGCAGTAAGTGATAATTCGACTGCAATTTTCCGCCACAGAAAATTTTTATATTTTGTGTCCAAATATTTCGGGTGTGCAAAATTATACAAGCATGGATATCATTTTCATCATCATCATTACAGCCCTTCACAAGTCCACTGCTGAACATAGGCCTCCCCCAAAGAATGCCACAAAGCACGGTCCTGAGCCACCTGCATCCATCGACTTCCTGCATGTCTTACCAGGTCGTCACTCCATCTCGTGGGGGGACGCCCTACACTTCGCCTACCGGTACGAGGCTGCCACTCGAGAACCTTTCTTCCCCATCGGTTGTCGGTTCTTCGAGCTATATGGCCGGCCCACTGCCACTTCAGCTTACTAATCCGTTGGGCTATGTCGGTCACTCTGGTTCTACTGCGGATATCCTCATTCCTAAGTTTATCACGCAGAGAAACTCCGAGCATAGTTCTCTCCATAGCTCGCTGAGCGACCTTGAGCTTCCTCATACGGCCAGCAGTGAAGGACCACGTCTCAGTTCCGTAAGTCATCACTGGCAACACGCACTGGTTGTACAATTTCGTTTTAAGGTTTTGAGGTATGTCTGACGAGAAGATGTGTCGTAGCTTCCCGAACGCTGCCCAGCCGAGTTAAATCCGTCGATTGACCTCTCGGTCGAAGTTGGACTTACCCAGTCGGACTATTTGTCCCAGGTAAACATACTCGTCAACAACTTCGAGCTTAGTGTTCCCAACAACTACCGGCATAGGTGTGACATGGACATTAAACATGATCTTAGTTTTGTCCATGTTCATCTTAAGACCTATCCGTTGGGAAACACTATTGAGGTTATTGAGCATAGTGCTTAGGTCCTCCAGCGATTCTGCCATAAGGACTATATCGTCGGCAAATCGAAGGTGAGTGATGTACTCGCCATTGATGTTGATACCGTATCCTTTCCAGTCCAGAAGCTTGAAAACGTCTTCCAATGCAGCGGTGAAGAGTTTCGGGGATATGACGTCACCCTGTCTTACACCTCTCTGCAATTGGATAGGTTTCGTACTCTGGTTCTGTACTCGGATAGCCATCGTAGCCCTACTGTACAAGCACTTCAACACTTCGATATACCGACAGTCAACTTGGCACCGCTGAAGGGACTGCAGCACCGCCCAATTTTCGACGGAATCAAAGGCTTTCTCATAGTCCACATACGCCAGACATAGTGGCAAATTGTACTCTTCGGACTTCTGTACAACTTGCCGAAGGGTATGTATGTGGTCTATGGTGCATAATCCCTTTCGGAAACCGGCTTGTTCGGGAGGCTGGAAGTCTTCAAGTCTGCGCGCGAGACGATTCGTAATGACTCTCGAAAACAGCACGTAGACGCGGCTCAGAAGGGAAATCGGTCTGTAGTTCTTCAAGAGAGCGTTGTCACCTTTCTTGAAGAACACGACCACCGCACTACTGCTCCACGCCTCCGGTGTAATGCCACCATGGAGGACGGAATTAAAGAGCTTCTGAAGGACTTCAAGTACCGGTCTTCCACCCGCTTTCAGAAGCTCCGCTGTAATTCCATCCTCGCCTGGGGCCTTACCGTTTTTAAGGTGCTGGAGAGCCATCCTAATCTCGCTCAGACTGACATCCGGGATATCTTCGGAATAGTGTCGGATGAGACTCGCTCTTGGATCGTTACTCACACTTGCGTGTGGCTCCAACGATGATGTGTACAGCTGCCCATAGAACCTCTCAATCTCACTCAAAATCTCAGGTGTCCCGGAAACGATGCTGCCACATTCTGTCTTCAGCTTTGACAGTTGGCTCTTTCTGGCAGACAGATCTCTGGCAAAGACTTTGGAGCCTTGGTTCCGCTCGATCGCTTCTTCAATACGAGCTGTATTGAAGTTGCGTAAGTCCCGCCGCATGCATTTGGAGATCTGTCTGTTCAGATGCCTGTATGCTGTCAAGTCTGTTGAAGAATGTAGCTTCATCTCCCGTCTAACAGCCATGAGATTAAGAGTGTGATCGAAAAGTTTTTGTGTTCTTCTGCGGCGGGTCTTGCAGAACTTAGCTCCAACCGCATGGACAGTTTCCACGAGCTTGTCATTTATATCGTCCACTTCATTGCAGTCTTCCAGGCACTGAAAACGGTTTTGTAACTCGACCTGAAAGGTTTCGGGACTTTGGAACAGAGCACGAGGGGGACGGAGCGTTGACTTCATTAGACGAGACCTCTTCAACTTAACGTTTAGGTTCAGTGTGCCTCTAACCATTCGGTGATCGCTACCAGTTTTCACCCTCGCGATCACGGAGACATCACTGAACAGTTGTCGTCTGGTCGTCATAATGAAGTCAATCTCATTTTTTGTGGAACCGTCGGGGCTCGACCAGGTCCACTTCCTGTGGGGCCGCTTCTGGAAGAAAGAGTTCATCATAAAGAGTCCCTCTTTCTCCATGAAGTCGGCCAGCTGCTGGCCCCTTGGGTTCCGTTGCCCTATTCCAAATTTCCCTACTTTCAGCTCACCGTTCTCTCTTGTGCCTAGTTTTGCATTGAAGTCTCCCATTAACACCGTATATTGGGTTTTGGAGGAATGCATGGCTCTAGAGATATCCTCATACATTTCCTCCACTTCCTCATCGGGGTGTGCCGAGGTTGGTGCGTAAACCTGTATGACCTTCAGCGAATACCGTTTGGTGATTCTGAGTATAAGGTACGCAACCCTCGTCGACACACTCCCGATTTTTACAACGTTGTTAACGAGAGACTTGTGGACGATAAATCCGACACCTCCTTGGGACAGATGGTCGCCCTCCCGGTGATAGAGCAAGTTGCCGGATTCGAGGATTACCGTGTCCTCCCCCTCTCTTCGGACTTCGGATAATCCTATAATATGCCAGCGCAACTTGTCTATCTCTTCTTCCAGCTCCACGATCTTCTCGTCAGTCCTCAGGGTGCGTGCGTTGTTCGTTGCCAGGTCGAGTCGTCTAAGGTGGCAACCGAACCTCCACCGGAGATTCTTAGCACCCCCTGCCCCGCCGTTACCATGGTCGCCACCGTAGCCAGGAATAGCGGGGCCGCCGGGGACTGGGGGCCGTTTTTTTGTTGCTCTCATCATTGGGGGGTATTTGCCATAGTTGCCACGCTTGGCGAGCGGGTTGGCAACCGCAGTTTTTTTATTGTAATTTGGCTATTATCAGGAAGATGCTGCTGCCCATCTCCTGGCTGTTTCCCTTTGTCGCCTTTTACGACACCCACGGGAGGATATGGGGTAGTGGATATTCTTGACCGCCACTACACGGCAATGCATGGATATGATCGTACACATTCAATTAATTTTTCGTCGTCCATTTTGTTCGGTACGGCACGCGCATCACTGCGTAGCCAACGGGGAGACTGTGCATACGCAGCGGAACCACGGACGAGACGTGGCGCGCACGGGGCGGAACGGGGCAAACATCGTCGCCGACGATATTTTTCTCGTCCCGTTCATGCCACGTCCCCGTCACGTCCGTGCACCCGTAACGTATGCATTATAACGTACATTTTCTATGAAACGATATTTCCAAAATTTCACGTCCCGCTCCGTCCGGAATAAAACACGTTACGTATGCAGCGACCTTAAATTAGCCGACGTATCATAATGCTATGCGCTAAAAAGCCTTCCACACGGTCGGGACCAACCACCAACCGTCGTGACCTTGGTCGAGTTGATGTAAAAATGGACAGTGTAGACATCGGTTGTCTGACCAATATTTTTGTTGATGTCCGACGGCCTTGGTCGCGAGCGCATCATTCACGACACGTCGGGTCCGTGGTTGACGCCGACCGTGTGGAAAGCTGTCGATCGACGAGAACGCCAGGCGGCAGGCGCTTCAGTGCACACTTGGCAGTCGCCGCGGGCGAACGGTTAACAGCACGATGGAAATAATGTAACTGTATTAAATCTCAGATCTTTATAACTTCTTCCCGTAGCCAAAAATCTTAATGTAGCTATTAATCGTTCATCAGCAGATACGGCTTGACACATAACTGTATTTTTTTTTTGTAATCATTGGACGCAACATCTCAAGTAATTCATTAAAAGTATCTTGATTCGTTCTTAGAAAATTCCTAAAGTCCTCAGAATCAAGAATCCTTAAAATATTGAGATGGTTTAAAGTAATGCGCTCTTTCAGCCACAATTTCATCCATTTTCTTTTTTTTTTTCATCTGCGTTCAAGCACAGAAACGTTCAACCTTTGACGGCTCCGTAGCGTAGTGGCTTAACAACGAGTTGATGCGCTGGGGGCTGCGGGTTCGAATCCCGCACGGAACATGTATTTGTATGGCCTACAAATAATTGTTGCGGGTCTAGATGTTTATCCTCGTGCAATCTATCTTTGTAAAATGCCTCCACAATAGAGGAGAAAATACTAGTGTGGGGGTAACGTTTTTTTTTTAATAAAAAAAGGTTTTTGTTCTTTAGAAAAGTAAGGAGTGATATTTAAAAGTAACTACCTTACGTCTTTACGCTTTGAATACTGAAGGGAACTGAAAAGTTAAGTCAACCACCCGACCGAGTAGAACGAATACAAAAATTGGTTGACCCGACCAAGGTCACGACGGTTGGTGGTTGGTTCCGACCGTGTAGAAGGCCTTTAAGACGCCGTCCACAAACTGGGTGTGCGATGTCCACGAGCAAGTCGTATTGCTACAACAAACCCACTTACCACCGGCACTAAGATGATATGTCTAGGACACATCAGTTAGCGGGTCCAAGTTTACCTCAGTCTCGGACGCCGTGAAGCAATCTACACGCCACTATAATAATCCTTTTCAAGTACAATTTATTTCAATATAAAGCTTTTACATATTGGAGCCTTTCACTAATTTGCTATATTTCATAGATCATACTATTATATGTCTTATACACATGGGACTTCAGGTCATATCTCTGCTATCATAATTTTCTATTCTATTCTATTCTATTCTATGTACAACCATGGGTATGTATCTCCGACAACGCTTTCATATATGCAATCATTACATGCACACCCTCCAGTAATTACAAGAACACCCTCATTAACTTTTTTGACTCATTTTTCAATTATTTTCCAAATGTTTTTTTTTTATCTCTATTATTGCAATATAATCATCTTGTACTTCTATTATTTATTCCATTTTGAATATTTAAGCACAGTTTAAATAAATTAAAAGGTTTTTAAATACAATATTAAGCCTTTACTATACTATAATACTTAATATTCAAAATTAATATATTTCAACTTTATGCAAATTTAACGCATATTAATTGTTCAGTTTTTTATGTAAAAGATATTTTAAATGTCTCTTTATTGAATTTAATTATTATTTATTAATAATAATAATGAGCCGTCACAATAAGATATTAAAATCTTAATTCATCAATAAAAAGATTGGCGCAAATATGAGTCTCTGAGAGATGACTACATATTTGTGCCATTTGCTGTAGAGACTATCGGTCCGTGGGGTCCACGTGCGGTGAAGTTCCTAAAGGAACTCCATCCGCGGCTGGTCGTTGCTGCTGGTGATAAGAGGGCTGGTTCTTTCCTCGCTCAAAGGCTAAGTATAGCCATTCAGCGGGGAAACGCAGCCAGCGTTCTTGGCACGATACCGCGGGGAGTAGGACTATATGATAATTAAGTTTCTAGTTTTAGTTTTTTTTTTTTTTATAAAAAGTAAAATATATATTTTATTTTAATTTTTTTCAAATTTTTGTCGCAATTATATGGTCTAGTTTCACCCCCTTTCGGGGTTGAACTTTACCGAGGGACATCTTTCGAAAAACTTTATTGAAAGGAGCACTGTTTTATATAAAGAAAAATGGTCTTGAAAACGAGAACAAAACTTGACAGCTTAATGGTTTGCCAGAGTGTGTAAGCGACTTGAAAATAACAACTGTGCTCTCTTTCTTAAACAATTGCTGTGTGGCTCAAATGTAAGCAGTGTGACATCTATAAAAAATAGCAAGAATAACGAACGTAAAGCGTCCCTAGACTTTAAGGAGTTAAATGTTAACATACATAACTAGTTTACAAATATAACACAAATATTAATTTCTGAACTTGAACTTAATTGATTTAAATATGTGTATATTTGCCTGTGGATAGGGGAAGATAAATTAAATGTGAATTCATAAAAAGAGACGATTAGCTCTGGAAAGAAAACGTGGAGCGACTTTTAGTAAAATTTTACAAAAACTGCTTACCTTCAAAGCTAGTTGATATGCGAGATATCTGAGTCGAAGACATCATAGTTCACATACGAATTAAAACATACCGATGAAATAACGTTTAAAAGCAAATATTTACATGTTTTTTTTTTAATTTTTTTTATTGATTCCTCACTCGCACATGCACATACAATCGATACATGTACGGTAAAACAGCCGCAAGTCCACTCGTTCTCGTGGCGCCCATTATTATCATGCCAGATACCAAACACGATTGCAAAGTTTCGCCAACTGACTTAACTCAATATTTGTAACATTAATAATATTCAAGTGTCCTCATACAAACAAACAAAGGAAAACGGAGCGCTGCGTACATTTCAAGGGATGCAAAAACTAAGCGAAAACCATGCACACCTTACAATAATGTAAGAAAATGTATGCATTTAAGCTCATTTGCATCCATGTGTGCATCAATCAGTAAACTTTTTACGGGCTAATAAAAAAAAAGAAAAAAGATGTATGCGAGAGAGCGGGTCAAGAAGATGAGCATGGTTTCAGTTTCACTTAAAATGTACGCAGCGCTCCATCTTTCTTCCTTTGTTAGTCTGAGCAAGTATCAAGATTAGTTAGGTATAATATATATAGCGGAAAACTGTTTCAATGTGAGCATGCGTAAGTCAGCTTGCAATTCGAATATCTAAACTTGAGCTTGTCAAAAATTTAACTACGTCCTTAATTCCAAAGGTACAATTTGTTTACGAATTTTGGATTTGAAATTTAAATTAAATAGTTATAAATACAGAATGTATTAAGTACTAATACTTGACGGCATAGAAGAATGATTTAATCTATATCGTCCCTTATCATCAGAGTTAACCATGAAATATTAGTTGAAGTATTGTAAAAAGCATTTTTTTATTGAAATTTAAGTGACAACCGAGTTTCTTGTCCACTTGATGCCATACGCACTGCCGGTGGACATCTGTAACCAGTACCAAATAATCAAGGCTACACGTGCGTTGTAACCTCCGAGAAACAAGATGAAATGGTTCACAGCTTGTAATTATACTGGCCCTATATAGCCTCAGACTGTAACACAGTAGTGCATATACTGTTACTTGGCGAAAGAAATAGGTAAGAGAGTGGTACCTACCCAGACTCACTACAAGGCAAAAAAGGAAAACTACCACCAAGTACCAGTACCATATTTGGTGAGTAGATAAAGGCTAAAAAGAGCCGTCTCCATACATTCTTGTGCCCAAGTGTGAAAGTGGAACCATTTGAAAGCGTTTATATAAACAATTCATAGCTGAAAATCTCGCTAAATTTGTCAATCCAGGAGCTGAGTTATTGTAGAATAAGTAAAAGTGAGATTATCTATTACCTACATCGTAACAGGTGATTTTTCATTGTTATTACACTGTAACAGGCAATTTCTCACTATAATTACTTAAAGATATAAAGGCAGGATCAGTATAAAATCACCCAAAAAGCTGTGGTAGTGGAAAGTTAAAACAATAACAACTAAGTGAAGTAAATATTAGGAATATCGATCTGAGATCGATTACTTGAATTATTGTTGTAACTGTTTCTTGTTGAAATGTTGATATTTTGTATTTTTTATTATTATATTATAGTTATGTACGCAATGATTTTTTATCTCCCTAGTTAACATATAAAAATAATCGAAAATAGATATAAAAATGTTGAATTTAATCAAGAATTGATTATATTGCGCTCATTTAAAATCGAATCGAAAATCTGAATTTACTTTTAAGTAAATAGGTTAAACTGTCAAGTGAAGTTTTAAAATGAGAAGTCCTTTAGAAACGACAATTTCACTAGTGTATTCTTTTTTGAATCGATTTATTGCCATAAAAATACACTACAATCGATTTTCTAACTTATTTCTTATTTTATTGTTTTTTCGAATTCCAGATTGTAAAAAGAGCTACGTTTTCGTATTTTTTATTAGAAAAATAGGGCCAATTTTTAAAGTATAAATCAATTAGTTAACTTCAGGCCCACAAATCCCATTCTCCTTTGTGTCTGAAATGACAGGCGAAAAATGTTTTTCGTACACTTCTTTGGATGGTCAAGTCGTTGATCATTTTTTTAATAATTCTTTCATTTTTAGCAGTTTTACAAATAGACCGCTGAATATGGACTTCTTGAAGGAGGAATGCTCCAGCTTCTAACATCATTATTATAATTATCATTACAGTCCTACACAATTTTGATGAACAAAGGCCTTCCCCAAGGAATGCCACAGATCATGGTCTTGAGCCACCTGCATCGATCAACTTCCTGCATGCTTTGCCAGGTCGTCACTTTATCTAGTGGGGGCTCGCCCTACACTTCGCTTACTAGTACAAGGCTACCACTCTAGAACGTTTTTTTCCCATCGGTTGTCGGTTCTTAGAGCTATATGGCAGGCCCATTGGCACTTCAGCTTACTAATCCATTTGGCTATGTCGGTCACTTTGGTTCTATTGCGGATTCCTCATTTCTAAATTTATCACACAGAGAAACAACGAGCATAGCCCTCTTTATAGCTTGCTGAGCGACCTTGAGTTTCCTCATATGACCAGTAGTGATGGACCACGTCTCAGATCCATAAGTCATTGGCAACACGCACTTGTTGCACAATCTCGTTTTTTAAGTTTTGAAGTATACCTGACGTGAGTATGTGCCGTAATTTCCCGAACGTTCAACAGCTAAATTAAATCCGTCGATTGACCTCTTCGTCGAAGTTGCATTTACATACCTAGTCGGACTATTTGTCCCATATGAACATACTCGTCAACAACTTCGAGCTTAGTACTCCCAACAACTACCGGCATAGGTGTGCCGTTACACATGTTCATCTTAAGACCTATCCGTTGGAAGGCACTATTGAGGTAATTGTGCATAGTTCTTGGGTCTTCCAGCGATTCTGCTATGAGGACTATATCGTCGGAAAATCAATGTTGAGCTATGTCCTCACCATTGATGTTAATACCGTATCCTTTCCAGTCCAGTAGTTTCAAAACGTCTTCCAATGCAGCAGCGAAGTTTTGGGGGATATAACGTCACCCTGTCTTACACCTCTCTGTGGTTGGATAGGTTTTGTACTCTGGTTCTTTACTCGGATAGCCATCGTAGCCCTACTGTACAAACACTTCTTCAATATGTCAACTTGTCACCGCTGAAGGGGAAATCAACCAATCACTGTTTTATATATGTTAAGAGAGCTAAGTATACCCAGTAAAATTTCAAAATCAACTGAACTAAAGGCATTGCTAAAATCTAACAGAGAAAGGATAGTTAATTTGCCATTTTACATGGAATATCTTATACCTTCCGTAATGTTGACTAAGGCTGTTACAGTACTAGGCCCAAGAAGAAAACCAGATTGTAGAGGATTTAGAAGTGAATTATTGCGAAGGAAAGCACTGAGCTGATTATATACCAGGCGTTTGAGAATTTCGGATAGGAATTACAATAGGCAATAGGACGATATTCCGAAAAAAATGTAGGGTTGTGTTTTTTAGGCAACGGCATGACGTAAGCGTCTTTCCAAGTAGATGGAAAAACACCACAAGAAATGGAGGAGTTGAGGATATGGCAAAGTATTGGAATGATTATGTCAAGAATTGGAACGATCATATTATGGCTGCTTCTTAACATCACAAGCACATAATTGATTAAGAACAAAAGATGAATGATCAGGAGTTAGAAGCGATGAAATACGATTGGAAATATTTAAATCTTTGGAAAGTATCGTAATAATGTACTCTACATTATTACGATACTTTCCAACCCAAAAGGGGATCTAAAAAAAATTCAGACTTAAGCTGCATCACTAATTTGTACTGATTTATGGATATAGTAGTATTGAGCATCCCTACACATCCTGTTGCAGTGATTTCGAATAGCAACATATTTTTCCTAGTTTATAAATGTAGGCTTACATTTATATTTTGTCTTGGCTGCTGGTTTTTATTTCATCAGTCAGCAATGGTGAAGGGAGATGTTTAATTTTAAATACGCGAACTGGTGCATGTTTATCATAAAGAGAGTTTAGGTTCAGATAGATTTTTTGAGTAAATATTGCAACTTTATCGTCAATACAATCTGCAATTAAAACAGCTGACAAATCAATGTTGGTAGCATCTTTGCAGAGATTTTCAACATTCATACCATCGAAACTGCGTTGAAGAAGGAATTTTGACTTAATTTTAGGTGGCCGGATATTAGTAGAGAGAAATATAAGATCATGGTAAAAGAAAGGATCAGCTACACACTGACCATGCTTAACAGCGAGTTCAGAAAAGGGCACAAAAATAAGGTCAAGCAGTGACGGTCCAGCATTAGAGCAGTGATGAATAGAATTTAAAGGTAAAATAGAGAAATTAGTGGAATTTACGATGGATCGAAGAGAGAATGAACGAGAGTTTGTTTAAGCAGACAAGTATTAAAGCCGCCCACAATGTTCTACTCGCACACGATCATAATGAAGATACATTTTCTTAAACATTTTCAAAGGAAGTGAAGAAGTCAATACGAGATGAAGAATAGTAATATACATCCAGCAAAATTTTCGTATGACTAAGCTCAATAAAAGCCTCAATAAAAAGTTTTCCAACTGCATTAGGCAGATTTGGTTTAGATGACATATCAACAAAAGAAAAGGAAATATACGCTCGGAGATATATTGCCACCCAATCTCCGCCCACAGTACGATCATTTCTTATAAGGTGAAAGCCAGGTAAAGAACAATTAGTGAAAGGAAGACAAGGTTTAAACCATGACTCAGAAACGAGTATAGCATGAATATCTATAGAGTCAAAGGTATTAAGGCTTTGGGCATTTATGTGAACAAAGTTGAAATTTTTGGAAACATCAAAAAATTGTGAAGCTAGTATTTCAGAGAGAGGCTGTAAGCTAGGGACACTGTCACCATCACTATCTGTAGTTAAATATGTTTTAGTATTAATACTTATGTCTAAATAAGACATTATAAAATAAAAATTAATAGCTTTATGAAATAAAATAAAATATAACGTATAATAAATACACTACTATAAAAAAATAAGTTGAATACATTTCCTAAAACTAAAAACAAAAAAATACTTTTCCACCTGCCAGTTGAGTGTTTCTATACATATACTTTAAGTGAATTATCTGTACAAAATTTAACACTAAATAGAAATAAATACTAATTTTAATAATTAACTTTCTATTAATGTAGGATTAAGTTAAAGAAAAAAACAAAACAAACACCGTTAAGGGAAACGCAACGGTCAGTGCGTTATTTAGCATTACGTTATTATTATAGCGCTACATAACCTTAAAATTGTGATATTTGTGTTAACATTATCTGTGGAGTTACGTAGTAATCAGAACAATAACTAATAACATCTATGCATTTTCTAATATTTCACATTACCAATTATTAAGTAAACAAAAGTTTTGGCATAATAAAAGGAAAGAGGGGTTAATAATTATTATGCTTATTTTATGTACACTCAATGGTAAAAAAATTGCACTAAAGTTAAAGTTACAAGTTAAAGTTAAAGGCACAGGCCTCCTCAAATTTTTAAAGTTGAGGAGGAATTTTTCTAAGCGTTTTTTGGGGTTCCGTACCTCAAAAGGAAGAAACGGAACCCTTTGTTATAGGATCACTTTGTTGTCCGTCTGTCTGTCTGTCTGTCAAGACTCTTTTTCTCATGAACGCGTGGAGGCATCAAGCTGAAATTCATATCAAATACTCAAGTCTACTGTCCCTTAGAGCTGTGAAAAATTAAACTTCTAAGCCAACGCAATCTAAAGATACATCTGTTTATGCCGCAAATTTTCGACATGCGCAAGGGAATCAAAACCTACAGGGTACTTCCTGTGAACTCAGAATCTTATAATTTGGTACGAAGCAACGTATTATAGCACAGATAAAGGAAAAACTGCGAAAAGCATAAACTTTTAGTTACATCATATAATAAAAATATTTTGAATAATTTTAAACTTATATACCTACGGATTTGTTCGGAACCCTCGGTGCGCGAGTCCCACTCGCACTTGACTCGCTATTTGCACTAAACTTACAACAAATACACAAAGAAAAAAGTCACACAAGCTATTAATTGTAATTGAATAACATTAAGAGAAAAAAAATAATTGACAATATTTAGTCATGGCAAAACCTTACACTAAAGACTTCTTCACGACGGCGTTACGCTTGGGCTTCTTAGCCGCAGTTTTTGATACTGGTTTTGAGATTGTCTGGCAATCGATTTTCCTGACGTCATTCAGACTGTTTATACGATGCTTGGTTCCATCGGGTTTTGCAACGTACACAGATCCATCTTTTGTCCAGCATTTGGAGATACCAAATTTTTCACGGGCAGCTCCAAAAACTATCAAGCCGAAGCGTGGTGAGAAATTCGGATACTGTTGGTCCTAAGTCTTTAATTCTATTCTTAATAAAACAATATTATAATTTCACTAAAATAGGTCAGGACTTGTAAGAAGCTGTTGGCCTACCCAATCTGTGACAACGCTTAATATCACTGACAGAGACGTTAGCTAATTTCAACTGATTTTGCAGAACTTCGATGACAGCTAATGCGATGTCTCTGGAAAACAATGAAGCAGTAACATTTTCCTTCGGTTTCGCAACTCCATGCTATCAGCATTACGAACAAGTAACTCCATCTGCTGCTGAATACTGTTTAGTGATTGCTCTACAAATGTCTTGAAAGATGCAAACTCAGCTGACAAAGAAGTAGTACTGGTAGACGTGCTGGGCGTTTTCGGAAATTATTCCTCATCCCACCTTTTATTAAACACCTGCATCAAATTGGACAGAGTGTTTTTAATTGTCGAGTTCATGGTATAGTGATGAATTGATAGAGGTTATAAAAGTAAAAAAGTGTTGTAATTGTGGTTAGATTAAATAGTAAACACTCACAGACAGGTAGTTTAACACTTTCACTGTCCGGTTTTCAGATACAATAGTAAGACAATAGCAATAACCTATATGTAGTGCACGGGACAGCGAAAGGGTTAAGCTAACTTTTCATTACTATCACTTGATATATAACATTTTACGAATTATTTATTAATTTCAATTATAACTTGAGAGTTAATAATTTTACGTGTTGCATTCACAACTATCCACAAAGAAAAAGGACATTGACCTATTACAATTGTTTAAACCAGAATTGAAAAAAAAAACAACTGCCGTATAATAATAACTTCTAAAGCTGGTGCCAAGCAAAGATGTAATAAAAAGTGATAGACAGGTTACACAATAACATTATTGAATTTTAAAGTGGCGCAGGTAGTACTCTATTTACGTACAGTTATTTTGACAGGTTGCACTAACAAAAAGGGACAAATGATAGGGCATACCTATCTATCCATCTATCTAGACGTGGTAGAGCCATGCTGCAGCTATATTATGGTTGCAGCACGAATGAGTTGGCTCGACCGGGGATGGACCACGCTCTCACAGAATACCAGCGTATACAAGGGTGACAAACGAGCACACAGTATACCTGATGGTAAGTGGTTGCTATCCTCGAAAACGTATCCAAAAGTAGATGGGTTGTCACCCCTGAGGATTAAGATGGAATGCCTCGTTTCCAGTAAAAAGGGTCTCCGGTTCTCTACACTCACCATACGAAACACATCAGCGTTAAGCTGCTACTTTACGCTGGTATTCCGAGAGGGCGTGGTCCTTCCCCGGTCGAGCCAGAAATAACTAATTTATGAAACCATAAATTAGTTATTTTAATTTTGAAGTTGTTTCTAATTTTTAATATTTTACTCTTATCAGTAGTCTAAGGAATATTACAAGTTTAAGGAAAATCAAACAAAATGTCGTTTAAATAGGTTCATTAACTTCAATACCTTCATTCCACCATAAGCGATGGATATTTCTAATAATTTATATGGAGGTAGCCCCAGAAAAATTTAAATTTAAGTTTCACCTATTTAATTAAAAAGAATCATTTATTTTGGTTGAACCGAGAAATCGATAAACAAAAATTGATGTACTCGTTGAATATATAAACTTCGCCCTTTATTTTTTGAACACGGTTAGTAAAACCGGAGACCCTTTTTACTGAAAATGAGGCATTCCATCTCAGTCCTCAGGATTGACAACGCAATTTGATTCTTAATTGAGGATAAATGTAGTTCTCTATGGGCCACGGCATCCACTTACCATCAGGTGGACTGTGTGCTCGTTTGTCACCCTATTCCATAAAAAATCACTATTACAGTTCATCATAGGTCCACTGCTAAATATAGGCCTTCCCAAGTAACGCCGCAAAATACGGCCCAGAGCAACTTGCATTATCATTACTCCACCTGCGTATGCGGATTACCTGAAATTCTTAAGACATATAAATTCAATAGAAGACTCAATATTATTACAAAGAGATTTCAAAAATCTTAATGATTAGTGCAGATATAACCGAAATACGAAAAAAACGAAAAATAGTCAATACGTTATTTACGAGAAAAGTTAAATTTATTCTAATTAATTACAAAATAGATAAATATTATTATTCAAGAGGTCAAGGTTATGAAATAAACTTAAATCTGAACTTACGAAATTATAAAAACAATTATCATTCAAATAAATCTTATGCTTATTTTATAAAAATACCTCTGTATATACAACATGAATAAGTATATCCGCGTGTAGTGGCGTAGTAAGAATACCCACTACCCACTGTCTTTTCGTGGGTGTCGTAGGAGGTGGCAGCGGGAAACTGAGACAGAGATGGACAGCAACATCTTTGCGATAACAGCAAATTACAATAAAACTGCGGTTGCCAACCCGCTCGCCAAGCGTGGCAACTATGGCAATATACCCCTATGACGAAAGATACAAAATGTCGGCACCCAGTACCCAGCAGCTCCGCTACTCCTGGTTACGGCGGTGATCGTGTTAACGTCGGGTCAGGGGGTGCTAACAATCTCCGGTGGAGGTTCGGTTGCCACCTAAGACTGACCTGGCAACATACAACGCACGCACTCTGAAGACTGACGAAAATATCCTACAGCTGAAAAAAGAGATAGATGAGGTGCGTTGGGATATTATAAGATTATCTGAGGTCCGAAGAGAGGGGAAGTCTGCAAAGTCAGGACTTACACAACCTTAATACTGCTCGTATTTAAGAAGCAATCGAGCGGAACCAGGGCTCCAAAGTCTTTGCCAGAGATCTATCTGCTAAAAAGAGTCAAATTTGAACACCGAATTTGGCAGCATCGTTTGCAAAACACCTGAGATTTTGAATGATATTGAGAGTTTCTATGGGCAGCTGTACACGTCATCGTTGGAGCCACACGCAAGTGTGAGTAACGACCCAAGAGCATTTCTTATTTGACGCTGTTCCGATGATGTCCCGGACGTAAGTCTGAGCGAGAATAGATTGGCTTTCCAGCACCATATAAACGGCAAGTCCCCGGGTGAGAATTAAATTACAGCGAAACTTCTGAAACCGGGTGTAAACCGTTACTTGAAGTCCTTCAGAATTTTTTTGATTCTGTCTTCCATGGTGGTACTACTCCGGAGGCGTAGAGCAGAAGTGCGGTGTTATTGTTCTTCAAGAAAGAATTTTCTTTCTCAGCCAGAAGACTTGACGACTTCCAGCATCCCGAATAGGTCAGTTTCCCAAAAGGCTTTAGCACCATAGACCACATACATGCCCTTCGGCAAATTGTACGGAAGACCGAGGAGTACAATTTACCACTATGTTTGCGAAACTTTGAGAAAGCCTTTGGTTCCGTCGAAATTTGAGCGATACTGAATGTGGACTATGAGAAAACCTAAGTAAGTATTTAATTTGTCTTGTATGTATTGTATAATGCACACATTATGTTTTATTTATCACAAATCTTTGTAACTGGCCTACTGGAAGAAATTTCATTACGAGATAAGTAGCGCCCTTGTACAAACTCTTCATCGTGTTTTGTCCTTTCCGTTGTATGTGTGTATAAATTGTTAAATAAATAAATAAATTAAAGTTGAAAACGAAACTGTACAACCAATGCGTGTTTCCTGTGATGACTTGAGGAACTGAGACGTGGTCCTTCACTGCTGGCCGTATGAGGAAGCTCAAGGTCGCTCAGCGAGTTATGGAGAGGGCTATGCTCGGGGTTTCTCTGTGTGATAAACTTAGAAATGAGGAGTTCGCAGTAGAACCAGAGTGACCGATATAGCCTAATGGATTAGTAAGCTGAAGTGGCAATGGGCCGGCCATATAGCTCGAAGAACTGACAACCGACGAGGAAAAAAGTTTCTCGAGTGGCAGCTTCGTACCGGTAGGCGTAGTGTAGGGTGACTCCTCATTAGATGGAGTGACGACCTGGTAAGACATGCAGGAAGTCGATGGATGCAGGTGACTCAGGACCGTGCTTTGTGGCATTCTTTGGGGGAGGCCTATGTTCAGCAGTGGATTTGTGAAGGGCTGTAATGATGATGATGATGATCTTGTAGTATTAGAAGTGTAAAAATAATGCACTAATGAATATTGACTCTAACTACTGATGTACTAACTTTTTCCTAATGAACAGTATGTTCTAAAGTGGTCATTATTTTTTTTTAGTTTTAGACACATTTTGTGGATCTCTTTATTGCAGATGTTTTTATTTGGAACTTCTGCAAGAAAGAGCTCTATATATGCGTGAAGACTATATATATTTATATATGAAACGTTTTACCATTATAGTTTTATACGTTAATATGCAATGATTATACTCGTATTTTACTAGCTTCCTACTATGGAGAAAGCTCTTGCCTAACAAATATATTACGTACGATTATGTAACATTCTAATTTATCATAATATGTGAATGTGCATTTGACAAATTTATTGTTAAATACATAAAACCCTTTAAGCAGAATTATGATTTTGTTATACAAATTTCGTTGTACTGCATTTAAAATAACTTTTTTTAAGTTTTATTTCTCAATCTAGACTTATTGCATGCCTTAAGCGAAGCAAGGTATGTTCTACTATCGCCTAAAAATTAAGATTCCAACGTTTAATCGAATGAAATCGTATCTAGTAATCATATTATACATGTAAATGAAATAAAAAGCACATTGTTAGAAAAATAAATGATTGTGGAACTTATTAATTTTTTTAAATTGACTAATTTCTATTTTAAAAATAAAAAAGGGGTTTTAGTGGCTTATGGTGTGGATTTATCAAGTCCCCAAGGCTTGTAAACACGATAACTTTTGAAAATATAAATTGCTTAACTCAATCTATTTTTTAATCCCTTCATCTATCATGTGGAAAGCCACTGAATGTAAATGGCAGTGTAATTTTTTCGTTTAGCTATAATTAATTTTTTTCGGCTCCAAAATGGCGAAATTTTCGTTGATTTGGTAGCCTTGTATTTAAATTATTTCTGTAAATGGCGGAAGCCGCCGTCGTGAGTGGACTTTGTTTCGGTTGTTTGCAGCGGCTCAAAAAGATCGCTGTATAAATACACAATATTCGAATAACCAAATTTCTTAAATACTTGATTATAATAATAATGAGAGACTTTTTTATTACAATATTTTAAAAGCACAGAATAAATAATAGTAGCACGTACTAAAAGTAAGTAGTATCAACTTTTTTTGTCATGGGTGACATTTTCATGGTTTTCGAGGGTGTTGAAGCCGATAGGGTTGTCAAAATGTAAATCCAAGATGGCGGCTGAAGTAGGTACCAATTTTTCATCATGGGTGTCATTTTCATGGTTTTCAAAGGTGTTGAGGCCGATAGTGCTGTCGAAATGTCTTTAAACTACTTTAAAAAATTCCGTATAATCATGTTATACGTAATTTTTTTAATGCGCTTAAGGCATGCCCAATTGGATTTACCAATTTTTATATCCGCAGTTAATACTTAACAGTATAGTAATATGATAATAGGTAAATAATAGCTATAAAATTAATTATATCAAAGCTCAAGAGCCTCATTAATAACAATAGTACAATCAACCAGAAATGTCATTCGGATTCACAAACTTACGTTTCGTTAAATTTCTATAAGCCATTGTTAGTTATAAAATATTTTTTTTGCTTTAGAATAAGTCTCAATATACACACAGTTTGGTTCTTTTCTTATAGGTAAAAGAAGTTGTTGCAAAGTCACGTCTCACCAAGGATTATTATAGCGGTGATTTTTTATTTCACAGAAAACCTTTTGTATTATTGTAATTACCGTCCAAGGCGTGCAGTGCAGTTAATTTATACAATGCCTTGAATAGAAAAGTCTACAATTATAATATTTGTGCTCTGTTGACATTTTGATAAACTGCATAATTTCTCTTAAGCTCTACTAAAGTTTTCCTAGCATTTTTCTCAGGTGACTTTTATGTTTACGAAATATATTGGGGTAGTAGGTACGCCACTACCACACGCAAAATTGATTTAATCCTACGTGAAATAAATCTTAGCGGACAGTTAAATTACAGTTCTTAATTTCGATCTCCTCCTAATCATACCCTAAATAAATGTTGGAATGATCATGAATAGAACAGACATGGGCCATGTCACACTGTAAGGAGGATGAGTCGTAAGTGCCACGTATGTAAGAGTGATGGGCGATATCAGAAATCTCGAACATTTGACGCTAGCTATTGGTATCGTCGGTCTGTGTATTTTACATCTGGACATTTTACACCGTAGGAAGGGTTTGTCGTAATTGTCACACTTAACCCCTTCACCTTTGGATCAGTTTCCTATTTTCCGTCTGAGTAATTTTGATCTGAACTGAAAAAAAATGCTTAAACTGCCATTTGTCGGTGGCAAGAACCTACGGGTACTTGCTCAGACGTGTTATAGATTTTTGTTTTTCTGCCATCATACGGCGGCCTAATAAGTAGGTCTACGTTGAGGTTTTGTGAAATCAGTTATATATGCATAATAGTGCGTTTATAGAGCTGATTTCACAAAATCACAAAAAAAAACAAGTTCATTGGTAACATATAAAATTAGGTCACAGCAAACTTTTGTTTGAAGTAATGACAAAAGTAGGGCGGAAAGGTCGTAAATTGTTAATCTGAGTGATGGATGTCTTAGAGTCTATAAAGATTCAACTGCTAGTCACCTTTTTATTTTATGTAGCATCAATTTTAATTGCCTATATCTTTGTGCTGCCCCGAAGTTTATTGCTAGATAACTTATAATATTTTTATAAATAATAATATAAGACATTTATACAGTTATACCGAAAGCTTTAAACTTTATACTTTTTCAAAATGATTTCTCGAAAAAATGAAATTATATTGATTTTCTTAAATCGTTTTTAGTATGTTTATCGTCTTTAAAACATAAAAAAATTCAATAGAAAATTGGAGTTTTTACTTTTTACGGTTCACTGATAAACTAGTGGACGGATTTCTATAAAATTTTGTATGTAGGTGGTGTTTGCTCATGTGTAAATTAAAGGCTACTTTTATGTTTTTCAAAGTGCAAAAAGAGTTGCATTTAGTGTTTGCTCATAATGACAATTCTATTAGTAATAAAGGTTCTTGAAATTTATACTTTTGTTACGAGTCGTTATCGGAAACACCCGAGTAATGCCGAACGGGCTGGCGCCGCCTAATTACGTATCGAGCTTAGGCGCGTGCGACTTGTCTTGTTATTAATTACTTAAATATTGCAAATTTGGGTTCGAATCCCACACGGAACAAGTATTTTTATGGCCTACAAATAATTGTTCCGGGTCTGGATGTTTGTTATCGTTCAATTTATGTTTGTAAACTGCTTCCACGATACAGTAGAAAATCTAAGTGTGGGGGTAACGTTTAAAAAAAAATAAAAAAAATATCTAGACTTTACTGCTGACTTTATTCTGATATTACAAGTGTTGGAACGTCATATATATGTCGTAGGTTAACTTGATAAACCAAATTTTCCGAAAAAATCTAGGGATATCGCGAAAACACGGATAATTAGACAATGGCTATGACATTTCTTAATCTTACTGAATACTGATATTGATTGGCTTGATTTTGGTTTATAGGCCAATTCTTATTGTGATTGGTTCCTAGTTTTACCTTGTAGGTTTGAAGTATTTTGTCATGTCTCGACGTTTTTTTGGAAATGGTGGAAGCAATAAAATCTGATTACTTATTATAGTAATTATAAAAGTTAAAATTTTGGTGTTTTATTTGGTGCAAGAGCGAGCGAATCGAGCTCGGGACTTAGGGCACCCACGTTGGACAGGTTAAGTTAGAAGGAGATGACGGTGAGTCGAGTGAGCGAGTGAAGCGAGCGAACAGACCCCTCCATCCCCTTCGTGGTTATTTTTTTTTATAAACCATCCAGAAATAGGAGCCCCGCATAGCAGGTCTCCGTCGGCTACACTTTGGTATTACTTTGGCGGAGGGAGGACACCCCCCCCCCCCCCTCCTTCATATTAAAGTGTTTTTTCTCAGAAATCATTTAACTAAAATTTTAATCTTCAACATTTAATACAAAAATAGGCACGTCCGGCGGGGAAAAAAGGTGAAACGTCAAGTCGTCAATCCACCACCAATCAGATAAGACGTTGTTTTGGGCGATCCGACTGACCAATCATTGTGCTTCGTTTATAATAGCCAACGATTCTTTTCGCAATTTTTACTAAAGTGAGTGGCGTTTTTACAAAATCCCCTAATTTTTTTTGGTAAGATTGAGAAATATTTAATTATCCGTGTTTTCGCGTTATCCCTAGATTTTTGCGGAAAATTCGGTTTATCTAATTATCCTACGACATATATATATATATATATATATATATATATATATATATATATATATATATATATATATATATCAAATACATAGCCATGTGATTATATGTGCATAATATCTTAATTGAGCATATTATATAGAATAGTACAATTTGCCACTTTGCCTTGCGTATGTGAGTATGAGAAAGCTTTTAATTCCGCCGAAATTTAGGCAGTCTCTAGGGCGGTGCAAAGTTGACCGTCAGTACATCGAAGTGCTGAAGTGTTTAAATTTAATCACTATCCGAAGTACAAAAACAGATTCCTATTTAACTGCAGAGAAGTGCAAGACATAGTAATATCAAGGCTCCGTGCGAGAAAGGAATAACAGCAAAGCTTCTAAAAGTGGGTGGAAAATCGTTACTTGAAATTATTTAGACGCACTTACATTCCGGCCGCCATGGTGGCATTACACTTGAAACATGGAGCATAAGTGTTGTGATCTTGTTCTTCAAGAAAGGCAACAACACTATGTTAAAGAACTACAGACCATTTATCTTTTCGAGCCGTATATATGTGTTGTTTCTAAGAGTAGAATACAATAGAATATTTTGTTATTAAATATTGATAACAAGTAATTCTTATTGAAAGTATTTTTTTTTTGTACTTTTATCACTGGTTCAGAAAACTTCCGTCCTGAGAAAAACCAGCAAGAAACTCAGCGGGACTTCTTTTGTTCAAAGTAAATTATATAATATGTCATTACAAATCGTCTTTCACAAAGACTTGACTTCCAGCTTCCAAAATAAGGTCGTTTCCGAAAAGGCTTAAGTATAGATCACATACATACAATTTGCCAAATTGTGTATAAGACCGAAGAGTACAATTTACCATTTTGTCTTGCATATGTGGATTATGAGAAATTCATTGATTTCGTTAAAATTTGGGCGATGCTACAGTCCCTACAGCGGTGCCAAGTTAACAGTGTATTTATATAGGTATATCGAAGTGCTGGAGTGATTGTACAGTAGCGCTACGATGGATTTTCGAAAACTGAAGAACTTGGTTACTAGAGTAAAATACTTATAAACGTAACGCAATATTCATTCGTTCGTTTCAATCAATCAAGCAATCAAGGTCCTACAAATTAATAGATGAATAGACAATGTTATATATATGGCGCTTCGTAAATTTAACAAAGCAAAATAAATATGTCCATTATAACTAAGTATGACTATTATACGATTGGACTACAATTTTTAGGATAACTATAATTTTTAAGTTCTACGTTAATGAAATCTGCGTCGTTCCCATGTAAGCAGAATTTACTATCCCGATCGAGTCTAATTAAAAAAATGATATATCACTATAGGTAGGTATATCGCACTGCATTTGATCGTCTCTAAATTTCACAGCACCCACGGAATGAAGAAACTTGATTTTTATCAATTATTAATTTTTATTGCCGTGTGATGGCACAGATGGCGGTAAAAATATATCGCTTACGCCAGGCGTAAATTACCCTGCCGGCGACGGGCAGCAGCATCAAATATGCGAGGTCTGGCACTTTGACACTTACTTATCTTCACGCACAATCCCTGACGGGGTAGCCAGAGAGAACAGATCGCCAAGTGTCACGATCCTTACATACCTCTTTCGCTTCTTTCAGATTCATTATCTTCTTCATACATGCACGTCTAGGTATCCGAGTACTCTTGACCCTCCCTCTTCGAGCAATTTGCTCACATGGTCTTCGAAAGTTAGTCTCGGTCTACCTCGACACCTTTTAATATTAACTTTCGCGCTATATATTTTCTTCACCATTCGGTCTTCACTCATTCGCTCAACGTGCCCAAACCACCGAAGCACGCCCTTATCAATTTTTGTGATAAGGTCATCTTTCAAACCTGCCTTATTGCGAATCTCTTCGTTTCGCTTTGTTTGTTTTTGTTTTTTTTTTGTTTTTAAAAAAAAAAACGTTACCCCCACACTAGGATTTTCTCCTGTATCGTGGAGGCAGTTTACAAACATAAATTGCACGAGGACAAACATCCAGACCCAGAACAATTATTTGTAAGCCATACAAATACTTGTTCCGTGCGGGATTGCTTTCGGTCGGCCATGGTAACGCCGCACATTTTACGAAGAGATCGCATCTCCACTGCATTCAACTAGCTTTTATGCTTCTTCTGGCATACCCAGGTTTCGCTGCCATATAACAAAGTCGGTACCAACACTGCGTTATGTATTGCAAGGCGTGCACTCTTCACTACGCCTTGCCTTTTGACTAACGCACTCAGGGCACCATTGACCTTGTTCCCGGCAGCGACACGCCTGTCCACATCTAAATCACATCTTCCATCCCGGCTAAAAGCACTCCCCAAGTATACAATTTCATTTACTTGTTCTAGACATTCCTGATTTACCCATATTTCACACTTTGACACGAAGCGTTAAAATTAAGGTAAATCTTCCCTGCAAAGGGAAATGCCCATATCCAGCAGTGTAGTTTTATGGGCTGATGGTATAGAAGAAGATTATTGTACACGCCATCATTTTCCGATCAAATATTATTTATGTATGACTAGCATTCCGCCCCGGCTTCGCACGGGTGATTTCTGGATCTCGACAATAGCGCCACCTACCGGATCTAAATGTCAATTCAAACCATCTAGGTACACACCAAAAACTTCATCGATATCGGTTGAGATTTAGCAAGACTAACGGACAGTTTTTGAGATTTAGCAAGACTAACGGACAGTAATCATTTTTTATATACAGAGATAAAGATTAAGATAATATCTTGAATTCCGCCTTTTTTATATTCGCTTTATCTACGAAAAACCTATAGGCTAATTCTGTTGAATAATTTATATCAAGCGTTCAATATTCACCGTTTAGTTTATTGTTTCTTTAACGTCAAGGGAAATGGGATCGGTTTTACCGAGTTTTTATTGCCACTTTCTTGTTTGTCTGTCATTCCGGGTGCAATTTAGTAATTTTTTTTTAAACCAACTTTCCGATGAGCTGGAAACTTGAAATTTTGAATATAGCTCAAATTCAGATGACAAAAACGCAAGAATATGATAAAAATGTAGTATATTTATTTTAATTATGTTTAAAAAAATTACTAATTAGGTATAAGTTAATAATATCGTCAGTAATTGGCATACTTATGTAATGCTCCGTATAATTATGATATCTTAGTTTTTTTATTAAAGTTTCGGTATAATTTTTATAACTAGAAATAGTGCAATTTGAAAGGAAAACATTTCGTCTTACGTATAGTATTTCAAATCATTTTTTTCTTACTGGCAAGCAATCTTTAATTTTGAAGATAGCAACCTTTTTTTCAACGACACCCGCAACGACCACAAGTAACGGCCAACTTCCTCGTCAACGCAAGCAATAACGCTTTTGACGGTACACATTACGTGCATGTTCCATTACCGGCAGTAGATAAGATCTCATTTCCTTGCTCCATCAAATACTGAGGCAGTTCTTCATACCTGACCTGTGGATAAAAGAAAATAGTGGACACATTTGGCCAGAAGATACATCACATCGGGCCCGGTAAACGTCGGGCAGCTCAGAAATTACCCAGGTGAGTGTTTGCCAGGTCTTATGTGTACAAAACATAATAATTTTTTGTTCGTTAAAAAAATATTCCATCACTGAATTCGTTCAAAACCCCGCACCGGGTTCGCTTGTGTGGTATTTATTAATTTAGCTTTATCAAATTTTTCAACATGCTGCAGCTATATTAGTAGTATAGTTATAACACGAATGGGTTACCACGTAGTTAGTAGCTTAACGCTGATGTGTTTCATATGGTGAGTGTAGAGAACCGTAGACCCCTTTTACTGGAAACGGCGCATTGCATCTTAGTCCTCACCAGAGATAACGCATCTTCATTTTAATTTGTAATCGAGAATAGATGTAGACGTCTATGGGCCACAGTAACCACATACTATCAGGTGGACTAGGTCACGTATCACTATCACTGTGTTATAATATAAAAAAAACTAAATTTAAGATAATTATATACTATAAGTTGTACATGTCATAGTAGTAATAAGAAAAAAAATATAGTCTTGATTAGTCCTGGTATTGCTCTCTGTTCGTGAAGTTTCATCGGAATTGTTTCGACCATTCCGAAGATTAGCCTAGACAGAAAGATATTTCTTTTTCATAGTTATTTATCTCTTTATAGTATGCAAATAAACCCTTAGCTTATAAAAAACTGTTATTTATATGTAACAAATACTTCAATTTTTATTTACGTGTATAGATTAAGCGTTAGTATTATTTCCTATTTTCTTTAATGGCCTAGTAGTTGTGGCGTAAGAATATCCACTACCCCATATTGTCCCGTGCGTGTCGTAAGAGACTAAGAGGTTAACAAATTAGGAGGTAGGCAGCAGCGTCTTCCTGTCAACTGCTAAAAAAACTGCAGTTGCGAAACCACCTGTCAAGCGTAGTAACTATGGCAAATATCCCCCTATGAGGCAATTTATGGAGACGCCTATATACAGCCGTTCCTTTGATAGGCTGTAACGGTAACGGTAACGGTAAGTTTTATCTAAAATTGTAAATGTAAGCTTTAGTATCGTGCTGGATTGATTGATAATATTTTACTTTGATAATTTATATAATCAGTTGTTACTATGCGGAAATCCATTATATTAAAAATTTTCAAAATTAGTTATAAAATAAAATAAAATTACGTGTTTTACCTAGTTTAAACCGCAGCTACCGCCTTCCCGTAATAGCGTGTACTTGCTTCGAATTTATGTATAAAAATATATTATTTACACTACTTTATTACAATAACTTTTATACATTGTTGTCAGAGTGGTAGAGCCATTTTGTACGTGATAAAGCCATGCCACCATACCATATTAATAGTATAGTTGTAGCCCGAATGGGTCGACTTGACCGGGGAAGGACCACGCTCTCACAGAATACCAGCGTTAAATAGCAGTTTAACACTACTGTGTTTCGTATGGTGAGTGTACAGAACCGGAGACCCTGGAAAAGAGGCATTCCATCTTAGTCAACGTCAGTCACGTGTGACAACGCATCTGCATTTTGATTCGCAAACGAGGATAAATGTAGATGTTTGGGCCACAGCAACCTCTTACCATCAGGTGGACTGTGTGCTCGTTTCTCACTCGATCCTATAAAAAAATATGGTTCAGGTAAATTAAGCTAGTATAACGTCACCCTCATTAAAATTCTACCACTAAAATAGGCCTCCCCTATTTTTGCATCGTAGTGAACTGCCTGTATCAATCAGCTACTTGTAGCGTCGTTTTATCAGGTCGGTTCTATAATTGAATAAAACTGCCGTTGCGTATGCACAATCATTCGAAAAGTTCTTCTCATAAGTGATCGTTTTCGTATGGCGGTCTAATTCCACTTTAACTAATTGATCCGTTGAACTATATTAGTAAATCTTGCTCTGCTGTATATATCCTTGTTATATGCTTTATCTCGCAGAAATATACCAAGCCGAGAGTTCTTTTTAAGTAAGATTTTTTTTTATACTTCTTTATGGGGCCAGCAGTGAAAGCCAGCAACACACCTGCAATTCCCTTGGTGTTGCGGTTATTCACCAGTGTTAGTCAACACTTAGGATCAGGTGAGCCGCAGGCTCACTTTTCTATATAAAAAATACCACAACTTGGTTATTGTTAACGGACGTTAATATATCATTTTGTAACAGAATATAGGTACTAATAACTTCAATAATTGCTTTATTCTGCAATCAAGTATTCTTCATTAGAATTTATTACTTACAGCCCTTCTCAAGCTCACTGCTGAACATAGGCCTCTCCCAAGAAATGCCACAAAGTAAGGTCCAGAACCACTTGCATACATTGATTTTCAGCATATCTTACTATGTCGTTACTCACATGCGAGGTGAGGGTTAATCTGTGGGCGGCTAATGTTCACCAGTGGACTTGTTGTAGATGTTCAGCAGTGGGCTGTATTGATAGTGATATATTTTGCTCGTTTGTCCCCTCTCCTATTAAAAAGTCACTTATTATAGTTAATATATTTTGAAAAAATTCTCACCCTGACATTATTAAACGAAATAGAAAATCCGATCGATGATATACGAAGAAGTATTAAAAAAAAGTTTAATATTCCAGAATCTCTCGAAAGATTCACAGATAAAAGTTCCGTAAAGCCGTTCCGTCGCGTTTTCAAAGTTTCCACAAGACGAAGAAAAGAATTAAAGCATTGACGCTTTATTAGGTCACGTTCTATATATGTATGCTGAAATCGACAAAAGTTTTATCATAATGGTCAACTAACAAAAATAAAAAATAAATTACCTATATGATATAGCGACTCAATCTGTTATTACTGTTGACTTCTATTTTGTAAGTAATCGAATTTTTGATTAAAATAGTTTAAATCGGTTATGATGATACTTTAATAAGTTTTTAATAATTTTTAATAATAATATTTCTTTTTGATATGGTCGACAACAGGCATTAACGTTTGATAGTACCCTACGCAAAAATGTACATACATATTTATTCTAAAAATACAGTACAAATGAAATTGGTGACCGCAAAACATGAAAGTAAATTTAATTTAAATAAAATTTTAACTTTCAACAATATCAAACTCATTACTGCAAATTAAAAAGTCAAATTAACATTAATTTCATAATGAACAAAATTGTAAGGTCAAAGTAAAGTTACAACCCAAATACGTTCTACTTCTGGACATAGGATCTGTCTCACTTATGAGAGCTAAAATAAGTAATTAAGTAGTCCTCGGCGCTTGTTTCTTCGGGATTTTTCCTTCACCATCGAACACTTGGTAAATCAGCATTCAAAATTACTACTAACAATTTTTTTAGTACCGGCGGGAATTAGACTCAATTAGCATGCAAATTATGAAATTTACAAAACAATCACGGCTCAGGCACGTGGAATAAAATTCCAAATTAAATAAATACTTATATTAATTTTGTATAAGGTATATAGATCGTTTGAAATAATGAATATTAGCAGCACCGTTATATTAAACCGGAAATAGTTTAAGTCTGAAACAAAAACGAATTCAATAGCACGTTCACGTGATAAAATTAAATATTTTATTACAAATTCAACACGTGATATGAATGCGGAATAAGTGTTTACATTTTGTGTAAAATTTATAGATTTGTATTACAAACTTCTTTTAGATTTTTGCTATTTACTATCGAATGATTAATTCACGGTCCGAATATAAGTACAAACATGAAAACAACATCAATAAAGGGTATTTTTCAAAGACTATCCAAATTTTATATTTAGGTAAAAATATATATAAACAATGACATATCGTTATTAAAGATTTTGAAAACACGAGCGCATAAGGCGAAGTGTAGGGCGACTCCCAACGAGATGGAGTGACGACCTGGTAAGACATGCAGGAAGTCGATGGATGCAGGTGGCTCAGGAAAGTGCTTTGTGGCATTCCTTGTGGGAGGCCTATGTTCAGCAGTGGACTTGTGAAAGGCTGTAATGATGATGATGATGATGAGTGCATAAGACTTCCTATTTCAATTTGAAGTTGAATATAATTTATGGGCTAATACTACACGTACGCGCGCTCCTGAGGGTGTGATTCAATTCACAATATTTTTGCCTACTGCTTACTTTCTTAGTGACTCGCTCACTAAGAAAGTAACACACAACAAAACATTCTTAAGTTAATAACTACACGACGTGAATTATGTTTCCAATTTTCCCTTTATACTTTTAACGGGCTTAGGATCATGATAATAAGTAAAATTAATAAACTATAGGTAAATCAAATTGTGCATGCCTCATAAGCATTAAAAAATACGTATAACATGATTATACGTAAATTTTTAAAGTAATTAAATTACACACAAGTATTCACTAAAAAGCTTATAATTATTACTATGCTTAAACATTTCCGATAATTTTGTGTTAAATTTCAATTTAAAAAAAATTGGGAAAATCCAAAATTGTACGACTCATAATGCTCATATGATCGTGGAAAATTAAAAAATAATGTAAATTTAAATAAAACAAATTTTTACGGATTTTACCGCGTATATTAACTTATTTTATATTCCTGACGTTTCGAGCAATTTACAGCACTCATGGTAACGGGGTGGACTGAGGTGTATAACGTCCCAATGTCTAGTTAACCATGGCTACCGCTAGATTAAAAATTATTACTTTTTGTTCCGACCTACGCAGTATGAACTTACAGTATCTTAAAATCTTGCAGTTTTATGCTTGGTTTGGGATTTGTTTTTATTAATTATGGGATCCCAAGCAGATGGTAATACCCAGCCATCTACTCTATTGAAATTAGGATGTTTTTTGATTTCAATAGCCTCGCGAATCATCCTTGGAAGGAATCTGTGTTCTTTAGCGAGGATTTGTGGTCTATCAAATCTAATGTAGTGACGGGGGCGATCCTGTACGTGTTCACAGACTGCAGACTTCCCGGAGCGTCGATTCTTCACATCAGCTATATGTTCATTAACGCGGGTTTTATGGATCTTTTGGTTTGTCCTGTATAAGACAGACCACATTCACAATCAAGCTTGTACACTCCTACATCTTGCAGAGAGACATTACACTTGACTGATGGTAAAAACTGTCTAATCTTCTTCGGCGGCTTGAAGTATGCTTTAATGGAAGCACGTTTCAAGATGTAGCCAATCTTGTCAGTGATACCTCTGACATATGGCAGTACAGCAGGCCAATCGCTTGACTGTAGACGGCTTCACTCGTTCACTGTGACGTAGGTGCGGGACCCGAAGCTTATTGTCATGCAAAACTTGCTTGACGTGTTGGAGCTCGGCGGTCAGGTATTTACTGTCATAGATCCCTCGTGCTCTCTGAAACAAAGATTTACCCACGGTGGCTATCTGTGAAGGATGGTGATGAGAATCACTAGCTTTAAATATCTAGCTGTATGGGTCTATTTCTATACACAGTGCAGCTCAAGGTGTTGTCAGGATTCCGAATTACTAACACATCTAGAAAAGCTAAAGAATTGTTTCCTTCTTTGTTCCTCTTTGCCTTTGCCGAATTTAAAAGATTTTCTCTTTTAAATTCAGAATGCACTGAATGTTTCAGGTTTTTTAAAAAATTTGATTTCACCATTTGCCTATATTACTTATTCTGAACCTCTTTTGCAAATTTGGGCATACATTGCTAAATAATCTTGTATAGTAACAACTAGCGATCCGCCCCAGATTTGCACGGGAGATCTCTGGATCTCAAAAACTTATCTGTTTATAAGTTAAGAATCCATCCGTCCAGGTTACCCAGTACTCTATAAAAAGTTCATCGAAATCAGTAATCGTTTATGAGAAGAGTTTCCAACACGCACACTCCGTATTTTTTTTATATAAAGACAATACATACTAGTGGTAGTCCAGTGGTTGAAATTCGACCGTAATGTTTACATTCTTAAGATAGTATATAGCAAGCTGTATTTCACTTTCAACTCTCAGTATATTTATGGAAGATATTACCTATGCTTTTAATCGTATAATAATATATAACACAGATATATAATATAAAAAATATAGATTAAATTGTATTGATGTGTATTGACATAGCGTCTAAAGACTATTGCAATTTTTTTTTATAGAAATACGGTGACAAACAAGCACACAGTCCACCTGATGGTTAGTGATTGCTGTGGCCCATAGACATCTACACCTATCCTCGTTTGCGAATCAAAATACAGATGCGTTGTCAGCCTTAAGAACTGAGACAGAACGGCTATTTTCCATTAAAAAGGTCTCTGGTTCTCTACACTCACCATACGAAACACAGGAGCATAAAGCTGCTGTTTTACGCTGGTATTCTGTGAGAGCGTGGTCCTTCCCAGGTCGAATTGACCCATTCGTGCTACAACTATATTATAAATATAGCTGCAGCTTGGCTTTACTACGTAGAATTACCAGGTAGAACATTTGAAATCGTTTAAAATTATTTTGCGACAAACTCTACTCTGTGCGATTCTTTAACCACAGACTATTATGTGTATGAAAATTTACATTGTCAGTATGTACGTAAGCAATGTATGTTTTATTTAATTGAATGGAACCGTAACACATATTACACATACATTTTAGTTTGTGAAGTGAGTCCATAATATTAACTTTAACTTTGCCAAATCTCACACTCCTCTGAGTGCGCAAAATGCTTGTGGTAAAAGCGGGATAAAGTTTTCTCTTTATAAGTATATAGATATTTTGAGTTATATTATTTATATTTATATATCTAAACCAGGCGAGAATACTATAAAATGTCTAGAAATAAAAATATATAATATATAATAATAAAAATAATAATATAATAATGACTGAAAATAAACATTTATATATTCACAGGATCAAATCCCTAATACCCACTGGAGATTCATTAAGTAGATTTATTAGAAATTAAGTATTACAATTAATTAATTTTCTTTCTAGATTCTAAATTTCACACATTTACAATAAAATGAACAAAGATATAGGCACATTATAGGCGTTATATAATGCATACAACAAAAAAAATATATTATTACCTGCCGTAACATAGTAAAAAAGTAAAACTGTAAAAGAAATTAAATAGGAAAATGGAAAATGGAAAGACAGAAGATATACCAACAATATAAAATTGTTTAAAGTTGTTTTTATTTTTAGTAAGATTTCTAAGCGGAAGTAAGTAAGTATTCTGTAATATATTTTATTGACATTATGTTACCTAATTCCATACCAACATAAGGAATCATGTTTTCATAAATTTAACTGATATATTATAAAGAATATCAGCTTGAAATTACTGTGGTTTAGGTATAAAATATGTATTCACGATTATTTGTATTGTATTCCGGCAATTTGTTCAATCAGAGTTCATGATTCCCCAGTGAGAATTTTACGTTTCTGCAAAGGCGTGTTATTGTTTACCCTATTTCTTACACTGAATCGGTAGGATTTCTCATGTTAAATTTGATGTTCATATTGAAGTTCATTATTATTTGATTGATATAGTAAAATAATGATTTAATATTAAATATTACTTTAATTTATTTGAGAGGAGTATTTCCACGTCTAATTATCATTGCAGCCTATCAAAATCCCACTAAGAAAACTGTGTCGTAGTGCAAACCTCAATAATTTTTTCATAATTACTCATACGGCGAACAGTGAAGGAACACGTCTCGGTTACATTTTATGTCATCACTGGCAACACGCACTGGCTGTAAATGGAATATTGGTCATAATTTTGATTTCCATCTATTTATGAGAAATATTTTTATAACCCACTACGACTTCACTGCTGAAAATACCAGACTGTGTGTAGATGTGATTTAAGGGACAAGGGAAAATTTAAACCAGGAAATCGAGATTTTTTTTTTAAATAAATTTATCTGAGAAACTGTTTTGGGAATTAATATTAATATTATAACCACAGGCTTTTGTATAGGTAAATAATAGAAAATTTAGGACCTTTATTACTTTGTGTTTTATTTAGTGATGTAGTTATTTTAGATGTCTCTTGAAGCAACGAATATTCACTAGAGCTGTATGAAAATTCTTAAATTGATGTATTGTGAAAAATGTAATAATTTAAATCTGGGTTCTGATGGCGTTGAAAAATTTCTTTCTCTGAACGTTTCTTTTTATATCAATACGTCGAGGAGATACTATGAAAATACATCAAAGTTTTTATTTAAAATATCGATGGTAATGCATCTGCTGATTACTATTAGTTTATATAAAACAAGTTAGAAACAAAGCATTTTGTAATAATGAGTGTTCAGTCTTTACACTTTACACTTTTGGCGATCTACGGTATCGAATTTGTCTCTGTTTTCGAGTTATGTCCTCCTGCATATGGAGAATGGTGGTCAGGTGGACGTGGTCTACACTGATTTTGAGAAAGCCTTCGATCGTGTAGACCACGACCTTCTGCTCCACAAGCTCTATTTGCTTGGAATTCAAGGAGACCTACTTCGGTGGGTGAGCTCCTATCTTTCTAATCGCTCTCAGTCTGTAGTACTGGGTGGATACAGATCCGATTATGTAACTGTTCCCTCGGGCGTCCCACAGGGATCGCACCTTGGCCCGCTATTCTACAATGCGTACATCTTTGACATTGCCAACTGTTTTTCTCATTCTAATCACCTATTATATGCGGATGATAAAAAAATATACCGGGCAGTTCGTTCTGTTGAAGATTGTAGATTGTTACAATATGACTTGGATAACTTGTTTTCTTTTTATCAACAAAATAAGATCTATGTAAATATTAAAAAATTTCAGATTATAAGCTTTACACGCAAGAAAAATCCAATTGTTTTTTCTTATAACTTTAATAATCAAGTATTAACACGAGTCACTGATGTACGTGGTCTCGGCATTTGTTTTGACTCCAAGATGCTCCTTAATATGCATTATGATAATATAGCAGATAGAGCTTACCGTATGCTTGGATTTGTTCTAAGAACCTGTCAACCGTTTAAAAGTACTTTAGCATTAAAAACGTAATATTTTGCATACGTGAGAAGTATATTGGAATACGCTAGCCCGGTATGGTCGCCTTTATACGAAGTTTATAAAGCACGCTTAGAGCGTAGTCATAAAAAGTTTTTAAAATCTCTAAATTTCAGGTGCGACGTCCCCACGCAAACATTCATGTCTTACAGTGATAATTGTCGTAAATTTAATCTTCTTACGTTAGAAGAACGCCGTGAGATGTTAGACATGGGTTTTTTGTTTGATATTTTACGCGCTCAACTTGATTGCCCTGTTCTGCTTTCACAGATCTCCTTCAATGTGCCCCGACGTAGGACTAGACATACACCATTATTCAGTGTTCCCTTACATCATACTAATTATGGCAAGAATAGTGTCCTCACCAGAATGGTTAAAATTTTTAATAATAAATTCTCTCATATTGACCCATTTATCCACTCAAAAAATACATTTAAACTAAAGATAGTACATGCTTTGACAGGAGTAGACAATTAATCTTTATTGTTTATGTTGGTAATTGTAGCATCTCAATTTAGGGTATCCGTAGTAGCATCTCAATTTAGATGTCCAATTTGCTAATTGACATAAAAGGAATTTTATGTGATGTGTGTATATGTGTGTAATGTGTGTATGTGTGTATACGTGGGTATATTGTATGTATATTTATTTATTTTATGTTTGTATATTTATGTTTACCTATATGCATAAGTATTTAAATAAATTTGATTATATGTGATGTTGATGTATGTCTACATATGTGTATGTGTGTGTATGTATATGTATGTGTATATATGTAAATATATTATATTATCTTATTAAAGCATATATATTTTCCTAGATCAGCCTTGACAAACTTAGTATTGTTTTTGATCAAAGTTTTTGTTACTTTTCTTTTCTTACTTCTGATTCATGCTAAATTGTAAAAAGTGGATGACTGTTATTGGCCCTATGTAAAGACATATTATATAAGAATGATGTATCACAGAATGAAGGCTGTTGTTATCCCTAATAATATAAAATAAAAAAATACAAATTTTGCGTGAGTTTTTTTTTTCTTTAGATTTTTTTTAACAGTTACAATAAATAAAAACTAATTGTTACAATTGTTATATGTTACATCAGTTCGATTTAAATATATTTCAGAAATAAAATTTCGCATAGTCTTGTAGCTTGTAATCTGTTGTGGCACTGAACAACATAAACCTAAGTAATGCCATCGAAGCTTCCATACGACACTGCATATAAATAACAAGTCCCGTATTCTCCACTGAAGCTGTAAAAGCCAATTAGCTAACAGCATTGACTTCACAAAAAATAGTCACCACACGAAGCTTTGGCCACAACAAAGGCTTAACATCTGGCCTAGCGGTATGTAACCCATTCTCCTTCCACGACCAAATTCAGTTAATTTGTATTTGGCTGCATCATCATTTCGACGATGATAAGAATCTATAAGACTGTTAGTTGTTATAATTATTGCGACAAACAAATAAATAACGTATCATCATCATTATCATTATCATTACAGCCCTTCACAAGTCCACTGTTGAACATAGGCCTCCCCCAAAGAATGCCACAAAGCACGGTCCTGAGCCACCTGCATCCATCGACTTCCTGCATGTCTTACCAGGTCGTCACTCCATCTCGTGGGGGGACGCCCTACACTTCGCCTACCAGTACGAGGCTGCCACTCGAGAACATTTCTTCCCCATCGGTTGTCGGTTCTTCGAGCTATATGGCCGGCCCACTGCCACTTCAGCTTACTAATCCGTTGGGCTATGTCGGTTAATCTGGTTCTACTGCGGATATCCTCATTCCTAAGTTTATCACGCAGAGAAACTCCGAGCATAGCCCTCTCCATAGCTCGCTGAGCGACCTTGAGCTTCCTCATACGGCCAGCAGTGAAGGACCACGTCTCAGTTCCATAAGTCATCACTGGCAACACGCACTGGTTGTACAATTTCGTTTTCAGGTTTTGAGGTATGTCTGACGAGAAGATGTGTCGTAGCTTCCCGAACGCTGCCCAGCCGAGTTGAATCCGTCGATTGACCTCTCGGTCGAAGTTGGACTTACCTAGTCGGACTATTTGTCCCAGGTAAACATACTCGTCAACAACTTCGAGCTTAGTGCTCCCAACAACTACCGGCATAGGTGTGACATGGACATTGAACATGATCTTTGTTTTGTCCATGTTCATCTTAAGACCTATCCGTTGGGAAACACTATCGAGGTCATTGAGCATAGTGCTTAGGTCCTCCAGCGATTCTGCCATTAGGACTATATCGTCGTAAAATCGAAGGTGAGTGATGTTTATACCATTGATGTTAATACCGTATCCTTTCCAGTACAGAAGCTTGAAAACATCTTAGAATGCAGCGGTGAAGAGTTTCGGGGATATGACGTCACCCTGTCTTACACCTCTCTGCAATTGGATAGGTTTCGTACTCTGGTTCTGTACTCGGATAGCCATGGTAGCCCTACTGTACAAGCACTTCAACACTTCGATATACCGACAGTCAACTTGGCACCGCTGAAGGGACTGCAGCACCGCCCAAATTTCGACGGAATCAAAGGCTTTCTCATAGTCCACATACGCCAGACATAGTGGCAAATTGTACTCTTCGGACTTCTGTACAATTTGCCGAAGGGTGTGTATGTGGTCTATGGTGCTAAAGCCCTTTCGGAAACCGGCTTGTTCGGGAGGCTGGAAGTCGTCAAAAGGCGACAAAGGGAAACAGGCAGGAGATGGGCAGCAGCATCTTCCTGATAATAGCCAAAATTACAATAAAAAAACTGCGGTTGCCAACCCGCTCGCCAAGCGTGGCAACTATGGCAAATACCCCCCTATGAATGTAACAAATAACGTATAATGAAAAATAATTTTGAATTAAATGCAAAGAAATTCTTAAAATTAGTTTTATGAAACTTGTACTCGCATTATCATCATCATCATCGTCAAAACTACGGCTCTTCACAAGACTACTGCCGAATATAGGCCTCCACAAGGAATGCCACAAAGCATGGCCCTTAGGTACTTGCATACATCGATTTCCTGCATTTAAATACTTTCCTATCTTCTTAAGACATAGTATATAAAGTACCTACCTACTCTATTGAAAACTAAAAATTGAATAAAGGATTTAGATTCAGTTTAAATAAATTCGTAGGCTCCCTAAATTTAGTGCTTTCCTTAAAGTTGGTTAAGATTTCAAATCAAGGAAAGGGCTTGCAGAAGCGATTTAATTTACTTCGAACCAAATGTTGCGGCAATAAAAGCAAGTTGGGTTTTAGTGTATATTGCAAAAATTTGCTTTAGAAATATTTTATTGAATTTTAAGTAAAGTAGAAAATATTCGATATAAGGTGACATGAAAATATTACGTTATACAGTTTTTACTTTTTGGACGTTACTAGTTACATTTATTTGTGCATTTTAATATTTGTGATGGAAACAGTGAAATACTAAATATTATTTTAAAATATTAAATTGTAGCACGTACATCAGTGAAGCATAGGACAGAATAAAGAGAGGTAGTTATATAAAAATAAGTATGTCCTCAATATTGAAATTAACATTAAAAATAGCAGCATAAGATAATCCACACCATATCTCATCGTAGGTGTCATAAAAAGGGAGAGAGAGAAAAGATACAGGAGATGAACAATTCCATCTTCCTGATAACAACAAAAAAATATAAAAGAACTGCGTTTGCAAGCCCGTTTGCCAATCGTGGCAACTATGGCAAAAATCGCCCCTACGGGCAATCTGCTATGACACGTTCATCTGTAAGTCGATTCTTTAAACATTTTTGTTATTTGCATTTTTATTATAGATCTTAAAGTTTAAAAAAATTAATTACTTAAAGCAATATTATTTTACCATTTATGAGAGTGATATACGTGATAAATAAATTAAATCTGCTTATATCATTTCTGTATGGCGCATCATATAATACTTTGTTCCGAGAACTTAATCGATGGCACTAATTAAATTGCTTGTAATGGAAATGGTGGAAATGGTCCAACAAGGTAACTAATTAATACAGTAATTGATGGTCTTTCTTTACATGACGAGTAAATACAGACGAGGTAGATTTTAATTTTTAATTGGTATAACTTAAATTCTCCGGCAATTATTTGTGCATCACTTCTATTTTACTAATGTTAATGTACTCAGAATTGTAAATTACATAATCATACTATTAAAGAGAAATAGATCTTAATTAAGAATAAAGGTCTCGTGAAGAACTTAGTAGAGAAATGATCTTATGAATTAAGTATTTTGCAATGTATTGGCCTAAGATGTTTTTAAAGTATAGATACGTCATACTCGCTCTAAAATGGCAATACGAATGTAAGGTATTTGCCCGACTCGCATTCAGTCGCGCCCGCTCTCGCGTCGCGGCTATACCTTCGCTACAGCGCGAAAAATCTTCTAGTTATTCGTGGTAAAAATGCCTTCCTGTGTTTTAAGGTGGTGCACAAATTACACGGCAACTGTTAGAGACAAGAAAAACGTTTCATTAATATTTTGAATGTAGATGTTTTGTTCATAATTGGTTTTATTATTTCAACACGTAACCGCTTGTGTAAACTTTAATGCTAGCTAGTGTGTTCATTTCCATATCGGTATGTCACGCGCTCGCATCAATGAGCGCTTAGCAGCAATACGCAACTAATAATGTATATTCATCTTTTTCTAACGATAGGTATGTCGTATCATTTGTCTCTTTTTGTCAGCGCAACGTGTCATAATAAATAACTGTACGTAGATATAGTACTACCTGCGCCACTTTAAAATACAATAATGTTAGAGTGTAACCTGTCTATCTTTTTTAGTACGACTTTGGTATTGGCGGTGTAAGAATATCCACTACCCAATTTCATCTTATGGGTGTCGTAAGAGGCGACAGAGGTAAAATGAACCAGGAGATGGGTGGTAGTCTAATACTAGCTAAAAATCTAAAACACTGAGGTTATCAACCCGCTTGCCAAGTGTAACAACTATGGCAAATATCCCACCTATAAGGTGCCCTATATTGAGCTGTGGACTTTTGCTAGACTGTAATGATTACAGTAATGGTAAAAAAGTGCAGACAGAGGACCGCAATATCTAGCAAATGTCCGGCAGATTAAAACAATTTAAAATATGTAGTGGCGGGTAAGAATACTCACCACCACATATCTTCCCGTGGGTGTCGTAAGAGGTGACAGAAGGAAAATGAGGCAGAGGATGGGCAGCATCATCTTTCTGATAACAGCAAAACAACAATAAAAAAACTGCGGTTGCCAACCCGCTCGCCAAGCGTGGCAACTATGGCAATATATCTCCCATGAGAGTATAGAAGAGATGGCCCAAAGTCTCCGGCGGCCGCGCTATTCCTGGCTACGGTGGCGACCATGGTAACGGCGGGGCAGGGGTTGCTAACAATCTCCGGCTGAGGTTCGGTTGCCACCTACGACACTTGACCTGGCAACTAATAACGTAGGCACCCTGAGGACTGACGAGAAGATTCTGGAGCTGGAAGAATAGATAGACAATTGCGCTGGAATATCATAGGATAATCCGAGGTCCGAAGAGAGGGGGAGAACACAGTAATCCTCAAATCCGGAAACTGTTTCTATCACCGGGAGGGCGACCATCTGTCCCAAAGACGTGTCGGATTTATCATCCACAAGTCTCTCGTTAACAACGCTGTAAAATTGGGAGTGTATCAACAAGGATTGCGTACCGTATACTCAGAATCACCAAACGGTATTCGCTGAAGGTTTTACGCAGCAACCTGGGCATACCCCAATGAGAAGGTAGAGAAAATGAATGAAGATATCTCTAGAGCCATGCATTCCTCCAAAACCTACTATACAGTGTTAACGGGAGACTTCAAACGCAAAACAAGGCACAAGAGAGAACGGTGAGTTGAAAGTAGGGAAATTCGGAATATTGCAACGGAACCCAAGGGGCCAGCAGCTGGCCGACTACATGGAGAAAGAGGGACTCTTTATGATGAACTCTTTCTTCTAGAAGCGACCCCACAGGAAGTGGACCTGTTCGAGCCCCGACGGTTCGACAAAAAATGAGATTGACTTCATTACTACGACCATACGACAACTGTTCAGTGATGTCTCAGTGATCGCGAGGGTGAAAACCGGCAGTGATCACTGAATGGTGAGAGGTACATTGAACCTAAACGTTAAGTTGGAGAGGTCACGTCTAATGAAGTCAACGCTCAGTCCCCCTCGTGCTCTAGTCTAAAGTCCCGTACACTTTCAGCTCGAGCTACGAAACCGTTTTCAGTGCCTAAAAGATTGAAATGGAGGGAACGATATGAATGACAAGCTCGTGGAATCTGTTCATGCGGTCGGAGCTAAGTTTTGCAAGACCCGCCGCAGAAGAACACAAAAACTGTACGATCACACTCTTAGTCTCATGATTATTAGACGGCATATGAAGCTGCAGTCTTCAGTAGATTTCACAACATACAGGTAACTGAACAGACAGATCTCCAAATGCATGTGTTGGGACTTACGTAACTTTAATACTGCTCGTATTGAAGAAGCGGAACCAGGGCTCCAAAGTCCTTGCAAGAGATATGTCTGCCAGAAAGAGCAAACTGTCGAAGCTGAATACAGAGTGTAGCAGCGTCGTTTCGGGGACACCTGAGGTTTTGAGTGAGATTGAGAGGTTTTATGGGCTGCTATACACATCATCGTTGGAGCCACACGTAAGTGTGAGTTATGATCCAAGAGCGAGTCTTCTCCGACATTATTCCGATGATATCCCGGATGTTAGTCTGAGCAACATTAGAGTGGCTCTCCAGCACCTTAAAAACGGCAAGGCCCCAGGTGAGGATAGAATTAAAGTGGAGCTTCTGAAAGCGGGTGGAAAATCGATACTTAAAGTCCTTCAGAAGCTCTTTATTTCCGTCTTTCATGGTGGCATTACACCGAAGGCGTGGAGCAAAAGTGCTGTGGTCTTGTTCTTCAAGAAATATGACATCGCTCCCTTGAAGAACTACAGACCGATTTCTTTTCTGAGCCGCGTCTACGTACTGTTTTCGAGAATCATTACAAATCGTCTCGCGCGCAGACTTGACGACTTGCAGCCTCCCGAACAAGCCGGTTTCCGAAAAGGCTTTAGCACCATAGACCACATACATACCCTTCGGCAAATTGTACAGAAGTCCGAGGAGTACAATTTGCCACTATGTCTGGCGTAAGTGGACTATGAGAAAGCTACTATGATGCCGTCGAAATTTGGGCGGTGCTGCAGTCCCTTCAGCGATGGTTAGTTGGCTGTCAGTATATCGAAGTACTGAAGTGCTTGAACAGTAGGGCTACGATGGCTATCCGAGTACAGAACCAGAGTATGAAACCTATCTAATTGCAGAGAGGTGTAAGACAAGGTGACGTCATATCTCCGAAACTCTTCGCCGTTGCATTCTAAGACGTTTTCAAGCTTCTGTACTGGAAAGGATACGGTATTAACATCAATGGTATAAACATCACTCACCTTCGATTTTACGACGATATAGTCAATAATTTTTCCCAAAGGATAGGTCTTAAGATATGGTCAAAACAAAGATCATATTTAATGTCTATGTCACACCTATACCGGTAGTTGTTGGGAGCACTGAACTCGAAGTTGTTGACGGGTATGTTTACCTGGGACAAGTAGTCCGACTACGAAAGTTCAACTTCGATCGAGAGGTCAATGTGCAGCCTTTGCCTAAAAAGGGAATCCTTGCTGACCCTGATAACAATCTGCCAATTTCAATTACCTCCATACTCTGCAAGATTATGGATAGCGTATATTGAACGCCTACCTCATGGCAAACCTAAAACAGAATGATCTCCTCAGTGACTGCCAGTACGGTTTTCGCCGAAATCTTGCTTGCACTTGTTTTCTTGCTGTTTCCCCTGATGTTTCGAAGGCCTTGTTCAGGGTTTGTCACGAAATCCTTATGGGCAAGCTTTCAGCGTAGCAAGATTCAAGTCAATCTTGCCGATTGACTGGTTCAAAAACTTTCTGAGTGAGTGATCTCTCTGAATCGTTATCGATGGCTGATCTCCCAGTCCTATTGCGAAAAATTATGGATTTCCACAGGGGTCCGTTCTTTTCGCAAATCTCATCCTGCTTTATATTAATGATCTGCTTGTTCCCGGTATTCTGCTCAAAATATCTCGCTCTATTTAATTTTTATACAAAATGGAGTGCTATCAATGTTTTAAATCTTACAAAATAAAATCAAAACAAAATCACAAATGCTTCCTCTCACCTCTCTGTCATGGAATTTAAATCATAATGTCACAGCAGAAGCATTTTTCAATATTTTTGTCTAATGAAAAGAAATACGCAAATAAATTGAAATTAGTTTCGATATTTCGCTCTGTATTTGTTTTTATCAAATTAAATATCGATAATTGTTTTTGACTTAAGGTGGATGTGGCTTCAATGCATAAAATTAATTATTGACTTCCTTTAGGGGTCGTTAAGGACGAATATGGTGAATACCCGGAAAGTCTTGTATTAACCGAAAGTCACCAGTTTAATGGAATAACGGAATATCCACTACGCAGCTCTCTATTGAGTATTCCAGATATAATATACTTGGCTTAACAAGGGGAAGTGGCGTCAAGTATACACTATACATGGTACCTGGTTATTTGCTCAGCATTAAACCTGTCAAGGGTAACGTAAGTAGCGTAACGTAAGTAACGTAAGGTAGGGGTACGGTTGCGGCTAAGATTATCTCCGTGGCAGAAGTCCATGCCCAGCAATGGAATGTTCGCAATTCTATCCGAATTGTTAAAAATACTGAAACACTTGCTTTTAGTTCTAATCTTAAGCTTAAATACATATTGATATTTTTTTACTTAGTAATTTTTAAGTAATATAAAAAAAGGTAGTAATTTTTAAACAAATTTTCATTAATTATGTTATATACAATATATAACATAATTAACGCACACCCTCAGGCACCCCAATTAGTATATTATGTTATGATCATAATACATACACTGACTTTTTAATTAATGTTTATGCAATGATTATTTATAAAATTATTTACACTAATTCCGGAACGATGTTGTGGTCACAGTACAAATCCACGAACACACGTAGTAGCACACGTAGGTATAGGTTTTGAGGGTCTTGCTAGCCTAGAAGTATTCGCTCGCGTTCGAGACGAGTTAACGCCGCCGTCGCTTGACACAACTGTAGGTATTAGTGCCGAAAAAAGCCAATACACAATTGTTTATGTTAAGAAAATACCTAGTTATGGATACACCCCGTCCCTCTGTTTTAGACTAAAATATTAAAATATATAATATTGTATTATTTAGACTAAGCAGTAAAACTAATGTATCAGCATTTGTATGTAAGTTCCTAGTACTTAGTTGATGAGTCGCATGTCTGCGCACAAACGGACTCTTTGAATATCGTTCATTATTAAAGCCACCTCCAAATCGGTCGGACATAGTAATCTAATTGTATTTTAGTTTTTTAAAACTCCTTTCGACGTTCCCGAAATTTGACTGGCGCAGCCGGTAGGATTTGTTCGTAAAGGCTGTACCGTCTCTCGAAATATTCAGGTGTCCAAATTCGCCTGAATTCGTGATAGCGGCGCGAATAGCTGTTGGACAAATCCAAGAACCAAAGAAATTTGTCATCGAGGGAAGCGGAAGACATGGGAATAGCGGCTGGTTGGTGAGTAAAACTTTTCACCATCCTTGATACCACTATTATCCTTCATTTTTATTTAAATTTGTTATTATTGAGATCGGACTTCTCTCATTATAACGTATCTGGTTTTTCAATTAAATATATTTAGTAATAGACACTCTATTAGTGTAGGCGTAACGGTGATAAGAATAAGGGACACAGAGTGCCTTTTTGCACAGAGATTATTAAACGTTCTAAAAATAAGACATTTTATAAAATTAATAAATTAAATGTAATTAAAGCTTTACTTGATAACTAAAGAATATATGTTTTATTAATGCTAGAGATATAATACAGTTTTATTTCATTTAATTTTATTTTTCATTACATTTACATCTTTTACACATTTTATACTTTAAATAAACTTTTATTTTATAAATTATATTTTTATATGCTTTAGTGTGTTCTACCTTATATTTTGTGTTATTGCATAAAATTGCGCCCTATATTAACTGACTCCTCTGACGCGTGTATTACTCTATAACGATGGAACAACCAATGGCAGCAGAACGACAGACCGTTGTAATTAATCCCATTCCTACAGAAATGCTACGGCTTATTCCACTTTTTAATGGCGACAAAAGACAGTTAAATTTGTTTTTGAGGAAATGTGAATATGTCATTCGTAGGTATAGGGGTGACGAAGAACAAAATTTATACGTTTATCATTCTATAACTAGTAGGCTTACAGATAACGCGGCGTCACTCTTATCGGAACGGGAGGATGTCGTGTCGTGGTCGCAGTTGAAAGATTTGCTAACGCAACATTTCGGAGACCCCCGTAGCGAAGAGTGTATTAGTATTGAATTAGAATCTTTAAAGATTAAATCTGGTGAAAACTTTCAAGATTTTTGTAACCGCATTCAAAGTATTCGATCATTATTAATTTCAAAAGTAAACATATCGGATGATAGTAATCTTAAAAGCGCTAAATTGGCAATTTACAACAATACAGCTCTAAACGTATTCCTATACAATCTTCCCGAGAATATGGTTCGGATAGTGAGGTTAAAGAGGCCAGCGACTTTAGAAGACGCGCTGAGCATTGTACTAGAGGAAGTCAACTTCCACGATCAATACAATATGCGTAATCGTGTTCACGGTAGTAGTGGTTTAGCTTTAAGGCAGCCTCAAACATCAGTTCCAATACAAGGATTTAAATTCGGTAATGCGCCTCACACGGTAATGCAACCATACGGATACAAACCAGTGTTTCCAAATAACATTACACCAAAATTTAATTTCGGCATTCAAAATCAAAGCCAATTTAAGATGCCCCAATCTGGCTTTCGTCCTCAACCAATGCAACAGATAGGTTACCGTCCACCTCAATTTGGTTATCGGCCACAACTTGGCCAGCAACCACAACAGTTCAGCTATCGTCCACAACTCGGCCCTCAGCCACAACAGTTCGGTTACCGTCCACAACTGGGCTTTCAGCCACATCATTTTGGTCAAAGACCTCAACAGCAATTTGGCCATATGCCAACTACACAATTTGGTAATAAACCACAAACTCAGAAACCCAATTTTCAAGAGACTGACGTTTCCATGAGGACAGCTCCTCCAAGGCCACAACCCGGCTTTAGATTAAATGAGTTGACCTTAAGAGAAAAGAGAAAATGACGGACAGTATAACGAGTATTATGACACAGACGAATATGTAGAGCAATATGATAACGAATTCACACCATCTCCGGAAGAAACTGTTGACGAAACAACTTATGACGAGTTTGCAGACGAAACTCAACCTCAAACTCTTGAAAATTTTCACATGAAAGCCTCCATCGGAGACAAGAAGTCATAGAACTAAATTGTGATCCGAATCTCAAGTTACCCTATATTTATATCCCTGAAATAGATGCAAAATTAATGGTAGATACAGGTAGTACTAGATCTTTTATCAGCCCTCGTAAAGCATATCAACACTTCTACCAATATATAACACACGAACCATTCGAAGTAGTCAGTACCCACGCCTGTAGCAGACACGATGAGGTGATAGAAATCCCCCTACCACCCACTTTTAAGAGTTCAGATTTTCATAAATTCTATCTATATGACGTCGACTCTCGATATGATGGTCTCATTGGTAATGACCTATTGAAACAACTAGATACAATTATAGACCTTAAAGACCTTGTACTTAAAACTAAAACAACTTGCATACCAATAGTTAATAATAACTTGAATTATGTTATAACACTACCACCACGATCAGAGCGGCGCGTAAAATTGCCAACAGACCAATGTTCTGGAGAGGCAATCATTAATTATAAGGAATTTGTCAGCGGTGTACGAATGCCTAGTGCATTGGTAAATTGCGTTAACGGTTATGCCGCAACCGTCATACAGAACGTTCTTGACAAAGAAATGATATTGACAGTAACACGACCTTTTACAGTTACTAAGTATGATATGACTACTCAATGTGACATAAACGTAACAAGTACCTATAGTGACTTAGAGATCGATAAGGTACTCGAGGATAATCTACTTAAACTAAGACTTAATCATACTAACGATGAGGAACGCGACAAAATTTTTAGACTTTGCCAAGAATTTAAAGACATATTTTACTGCGACAAATTACCACTAACTTTCGCTAACGAAATTAAACATAAGATACGCACAAAAAATGAAGACCCAATTTATGTTAGACCCTACCGTCAAGCACCAATGCAAGTAGACGAGATAAATAGGCAAGTAGACAAGTTATTAAAGGACAATGTTATTCAGGAGTCACATTCGCCATGGAATGCTCCTGTACACCTTGTACCCAAAAAAATGGATGCATCTGGTGAAATTAAATTTCGTATGGTTATAGACTACCGACGTTTGAATGACATAACCATAGACGACAAATACCCACTACCAAACATAACAGATTTATTTGACAAGTTAGGGAAGAGTTCTTATTTCAGTACAATCGACTTAGCAAGTGGTTATCACCAAATCGAAATAGAAGAACAAGACAGGCAAAAAACAGCCTTTAGCACTCAAAACGGCCATTATGAATTTCTTAGGATGCCATTTGGCCTGAAGACAGCTCCTGCAACTTTTCAGCGGACCATGGATAGTGTGCTCAGGGGATTACAGGGGATACACTGCATGGTATACTTAGATGATATAATTGTGTTTTCGACCAGTCTGGAAGAACATATACAAAAGTTACGGACGATATTTGACAGAATTAGGGCGACCAATCTAAAAGTTCAATTAGACAAGTCTGAATTTTTAAGGAAAGAGGTTTTATATTTAGGACATACCATTACAAAAGAAGGGCTACGTCCGAACACAGACAAAATTAATGCTGTGTTAAATTTTCCTATACCTAAGACAACAACGGAAATTAAAAGTTTCTTAGGACTGGTAGGGTACTATCGACGATTCATAAAGGACTTTGCTAAGATCACACAACCTCTAACTGCATGCCTTAAAAAGCGAAATAAAATTACCATCGATGAAAAATATATTAATGCGTTTGAAAAATGTAAAGAAATATTAACGAGTGTACCCTTATTACAGTACCCGGACTTCGATAAAACCTTTATTTTGACGACTGACACCTCTAATATAGCTTTAGGAGCAGTTCTATCACAGGGACCTATTGGTAGTGATAGACCTGTTGCATACGCTAGTAGGACGCTTAGTGACACTGAAAGTAGATACAGCACCATCGAACGAGAACTTTTAGCTGTTATTTGGGCCGTAAAACATTTCCGACCGTACCTTTACGGACGAAAATTTGTAATTTATACTGACCACCGACCCTTAGTTTGGCTTTATTCATTAAAGGAACCAAACAGTAAGCTTACCAGATGGCGATTACGACTACAGGAGTACGATTTTGAAATCATTTATAAAAATGGAAAACAAAATACAAATGCCGATGCCCTATCCAGAATTAAAGTTAATGCCTTAAATTCAGACGACGAAGGTCATTCGATGGACGTTAATTTCGACAGCAAAGAGTATAAACTTAGAGAGCATCTGAAAGACGTAGTTAAGGAAATTGAAAAACTAAACACTCAAAATAAAAGACATAATGACACAACGTCCATTGTGACAATATCGGACTCAAGTACTGTTTCCGCGAGTCCTATGTCTCTTTCCGACACAATATCAATTTGTAGTTCAGAAAAGGTTTCCGAATATCCAATTCGATCACCTTCAGAATCTAGTAAGTGCCAAACTGTGCATTCAGCCGTAGAATTAGAGTCAAATGGAATACCAATACTACACGAGGCTATCGATACAAAGCCAAATCAAATATTAATATTTTCATGGTTCAAAAATGAATATCAGGTTAAAGATATTTCTAGGGAAAAACAAAAAGTTTTAGAAGTATTTTTACCATTAGATAATTCCGAATTAATTAAAGAATTTTTAAAGAAATATATTAGGCCTAAAATTAAATATTTTATATATTTCGAACGAAAAGAACATCGAAGACAATTTAGCAATATTATTATACACCTTTTCAAAAAGGACATGGTTCAATTTTATGAATGCACGGAACGAGTAATTTTTGTTGAAGACGAAAAAGAACAAAGGGCGATTGTAATTAAGTATCACGAAGGAAAGACATGTCACCGGGGTATTAAAGAGACGCTAGTTAGAATCCGCAGAAATTACTATTGGGATAATTTACAAGAAACTGTTTCGGCAATAATAAATAGTTGCACTGCATGTAAAAAAATGAAATATGACAGAAAGCCAATTAAACCTATTCTTCAATTAACCCAGACCCAAGATGCTCCGTTTCAAGAGATATTTATAGACCTGTTTAATATCGAAGGAAAACATTATCTGACTCTCATAGATGCGTTTAGCAAATTAGGCCAAGCGATAGAAATTGCAAATAGATCCACCCCCGAAGTAGTCCGAGCTTTAATGAAGTACTTTTCTTTTTACGGGATACCAAAAAAGATAAGTTCAGATCCGGGCTCTGAATTTAACAATGAATTAATTAAAGAATTCTTAAGCTTTTATAAAATTGAGCAACACATTGGCACCCCAAATAGCCCAAGCTCGATGGGGATTATAGAACGCTTCCACTCGACAATCATAGAAGTTTACAGATTGGCAAAATACGAAAGGAAACCTACTGATGCGGCATCAGTTATGACGTATTCCGTACTAGCATATAATAATACTATTCATTCGGTAACAGAACTTACACCCTTCGAGGTAGTTTTCGGACATACCGACACGGGTAGCCCGTTTAATACAGAATTTGATAAGCAGTATTTACAACACTTAGTAAGAGACCATGCAAAGCGAACAAAATTCTTATACAAATATTTAGCAGAAAATATGGTAGCAATTAAAGAAAAGATTAGGAAAAAGAAAGGCGGTGAAGATGAGATGGTATTTCAGTGTGGTAAAACTATATTTGCTAAAGATACAAACAAAAGAAAGAGTAAGGACAAACCGCGCTATGTTAAGGCTAAGGTAGTAGGCAAGGTCGAAAGAAATATAGTGCCGATACAAATAGGTGAAAGGAAGACTAAAGCTCCAATTAAAAATATCAAACGCCCTCCACAGGTGGTGCATACTGATGATTGCGAAGCCGATCCTGGCCCATCATCTGCAGTCACTTGAGGAAAACCCAGGGATACTTCCGGTAAAACAAGGACAAGCATATGCCCAAACAGATCACTGGACTATAATAAAGATTTTAAATTTGGAGAATATTTATGACGACCTAAATGTAATTATTGCTCAATATCATAAGCTTAGTAGACTAATTGAAGTAAAGGAACCATACCCTCGTGAATTTATCAGTGTTAAAACCCATGTAGAGTACATACGCGATATAACCGTTCAAAAATTCCAACAACTTATGCCGCGACGCTTTAAGAGAGGGATCTTAAATCCATTAGGTTCTGTTCTAAAAATTATTACGGGAAACCTCGATCATGAAGATGCTCTTAAATATGATAAACTTACTTCGGAATTAAGTCACAACCAAATTATCATTTCTAAGAAACTTACCTTGGTCTCCAAAATGTTAGACAGCTTTATTAATGCCACGGAAACCCTAAATAATAATTCCGTTATGCTGGATGCACGCTTGAAAAGTGTAGAGACAATGCTAAATCATTTAACGACTAGAGAAAATAACTGGGTTTTCTCTACGTATATTTTTGGATTATTTAATTTATTTATAAGTAATTTTCGAACTATATTTTATAAATTAAGTGAAATAGAGACTGCTCTAGCTTTTAGTAGAGTATCGATACTTCATCAATCTATAGTAAATTCTACAGAACTTTTAGATCATTTAAAACTAATATCGAATACCGAAAATTTAGTGTACCCACCAACAGAAACTAATTTGGTAAAACTAGAACAAACCATAAGTGTAAAATCGTATCTTAAGAAAAACCAGATAGCATTTATAATGGAGATTCCGTTAACTGATAATAATACTTACAATTATTTTAAGGTTTATTCCGTACCTATTTTCCGTGAATCTGTAAACGAAACGATTGCCATCTTCCCAAAATATCCTTACCTCCTGGTGAAAGAGATGAAATATTTACCAGTCACGAAACCGTGTCGTCCCCTTGCTGCTGGTAATGATTTCCTGTGTACCGAAGAAAATAGAGCGCTCTACCCTGGACTTACCTGCATAGAACAGCTAATGAAATTTGAGAATAATCTTACTTATTGCACGCAACATGCTATTACAATTGAAGACGTTAAGGTGCAGAGAATTAAAGCTGAAAATTGGATTGTTTTTACAAAGTTAAAAACGACGCTGACAAAGCACTGCGGTAACGAGATCACCAAACAACCAATTTTTGGAACCTATATACTAACCAGCGATGAGCCCTGTGACCTGGAGATACACGGTACTTATATTCATCACCACCCTGTTTACACGGAATACGAAGCGGCGCCACCAGTTTCAGTCATCAACTTACCTCATTTACGTGCAAATATTAATGTAACAAGTACACGCGTAATTAACATGAATGGTGTCAACTTGGATGAAGTGAAATATATGTCAAATGCTTTAAAACACAGTGAAATATATTACACAGATTTAAGTGCTCTCAACGGAGAAAAAGACTCTAACTTCAGTGTTCTAACATATGTAATTTTAAATTTCCTAGCTTTAAGTTTCTTATTGACCTTTATATACGTGTTAAGAAAAAAATGTATACCTTACATCCAAAATTATCGTAAAAGCATCAAAAATGATATTACCGATAATTTTGCTCTTAGGGAGGGAGGAGTTATGGATACACCCCGTCCCTCTGTTTTAGACTAAAATATTAAAATATATAATATTGTATTATTTAGACTAAGCAGTAAAACTAATGTATCAGCATTTGTATGTAAGTTCCTAGTACTTAGTTGATGAGTCGCATGTCTGCGCACAAACGGACTCTTTGAATATCGTTCATTATTAAAGCCACCTCCAAATCGGTCGGACATAGTAATCTAATTGTATTTTAGTTTTTAAAAACTCCTTTCGACGTTCCCGAAATTTGACTACCTACGTATGAACATTAACTGATGTTAGTACTCCGAGCATCGAGTTGTTTATTAAGTCTAGTAAACGTTTGATTCTATCTTTCCATAACACTTTTCAGGCTTTGGACTGTCGACTCTGAATAATTTTGTTTATTGATTATGATACAATGTTAATCGGCAATATTCGTTACAAAATGTTATGCATTAGCATAACATGCATTAGCATAACATTTTAATTGTAATTGTAAATAATAACGAACTGCTAAAAATAAGAGGCGATACGACACCATCATTCAAAGACGACGTGTTTAAAAGATGAGAATCAAAATATTTTCAATAATTAGAAGAAAAAAAAATCAAATTCTTAACTTACTGATAGCCTAAACACTCATGCAACGTTGTGTTTTAATACACTTTCAAAATGTCCACCACCTTGTTCAATACATTTTAATGGCCGTTTTCTTAACTGGTATTTTAATTTTAAACTTCAGTGTCATTCCTCACTATTGCAAAAGCGTTCACTATCCTATTTCAAAGTTCTCAGCACTTGTTTTCTCACTAAAATAAACTAATGATTTACTAAAATAAATGATACATAAAAAAGTCAAAAGGCGTCATATCAGCTGATCTGGGAGGCTACTGGACAGGGCCGTCGCGACTGATCCAGTGCTCTCCAAACTCATCATCATGGTGATTTTGAATATAACTAGTGATATGAGCAATGGCACCATCGTTTTGGTAGTATACCTCTTGTAAATTATTAAGAGGTATGTCTTCTAGCAGCATAGGTAGAGTTTCTCGTAAAACAGTAAATATGCGTTATTATGCGTCTTGTGTTAATCTTTGTAAGAAAACAGGCCCCAGTATGTGTGTACCAATGACACCGGCCCAGGCGTTAACTGAGAAACGGTTTTGCAAGGAATCTACTCTGCATGCGTGAGGATTTTCGTGCATTCATAAATGTATGTTGTGTTGATTGTACATCCCCATACGTGTTAATTTACTTTCATCTGTCCATATTATGTTCCGCTGCCAATTTTCTAATAACCAGCGGCTTAACTGCAAGCGTGGTGCGTAATCGTTTGGAGTCAACTCCTGGCATCTTCTGAGATGGAATGGATGTTCTTTAACACCACGAAGTGTTTTCCACACATGCATATGACTACACTGGAGCGTGGGGCTGATTTTCAGGTACTACAATGGGGATTCTCATCGAAATAGTCCAGTATTTCGTTTTGAAGACGAATACGTGTAAGCACATTGGCTCCCCTGTCGATGGCCGTGTTCGGACGGAACGTTCCGTGGTCGCGAATCCATTGAGTAGCGGATAACCTAGTCCTGCGGTCTACTCTTGTACCATACCTTTGGTTGAATGTTCTGCAAGCTAAAGCCACATTATCACCACACTGTGACGAAGTCCTTACCATTTCGGTGTACTGAACGTTGCTGTATTAGAAAGACATTGCGCGCGAAAAATTATTTGCAAATAATATCGTAAGTACTTTCCACTTATAATTTCCGCGCGTGACTAATATTGTTTTCATTTAAGTTAGCTTTCATCGTAACTGACTAGCGCGAAGCGCCCGTGCCGGTATCATGCTATCTCGCTATACCCCAGCTTTCCAGGAAATAAGGTTAATTTTTCTTTATTTTGTATTGAATGATGGAATTTGTATTAATACAAATAAAACTGCACTTTTAAAAGTCTTATTGTCTTGAGTTACGGTCCATTTCAGTTTGTTTGGACTGTACATGTTCAATATGACTGTATTTTACGTAGTTTAAACTATATTTGGGAAAATAATTTCCTTTATTAAAATGATACAAATCGAATCAGTAAACGATTCTGAACTGCTTTGAGGATGTACGTTAATTATATTACATGTTGTAGGCGAAAGATCATCCTCCACAGCACTCATGATGGATGGCGCCAATATGCGTACATTACAACATAAAATACAAGAAAATATAATAAACAGATCGTTAGCAACTCGTCGCAAATGTATTGTACGCTTTCCCGATGACGGTTGCCACATTACGAGTACCAAAGAAACGACGACGCTTCGCTAGAGTAAAACCCTTACATACTCTCGATGTAACCAGTATTTTTCACGTTTTAAGAAACAAAATCTTGTGTTGTATATGAATAGATATATTGTTAACTATACAATATACATATTTTAAATAAAATACACATATTTTAAACATTACACCTCTTTTTTTTAGGTAGTAACTTAGTTACTGCACTAATCGAGTTCAATACTACGCAAAAGAATTGTAATTTCAGGGTGTATCCTAGTTTTACTTTATAACGTTTTTAGGTAAAAAATTACATTGATATATAAGTTATTCGGCCTATGAGTAAGACAAAGAACAACAGCAAGTATAAATCAAATCTAACAATAAAGTAAGGGATACTTTGGACTTAATCACTAAATAACATAGTGTGAAGCTTCAACGGCAGTTGCGACTTACTAACTGTGTACTGGTGGCTTTAGTAATATCGTGTGAAATCGTTGTGTTCAACGAAACAGATAGACAAAAATTGTTTTGGCTTCTATATATATAAATAAATATAACGCAATTTATATGTAAACAAATATTAAATGTATACAGAATTGGCTTAGAAACAGTTTTACTATTGAATAGGATATCATTCGTACTATATGAGGCATTTCTTTAATCAATTTTCATACTAAGCATAATATATATGGAAATACTACTCATTAAGTTTTTATTCAGAATACGCCTTCGTCGTTATATTATTGCCCTAAGGCTGACTGACAAAGAATTGTCCCGCTTCGTTCCTATACGTTATGTTCGTTCCTATACGTAAGTTCAATAAAGAAAAATTAAATAAATAGATCAATATAAAAAGTAAATAACTGTTTATTTTATTCTTTGTATTCCATATATTGACTTTTTACATGTATAGGTACATGGACACCATAAAACACATTAATTTTAACATCAATATAGTTTGAAATATTTTATGTACCCAAAACAAAAGGAAATGTACTCGTTATAGTCTTTATAAATCTTTCCTGCCGGTCTTTGTTTGTGAGCAAATAAACGAAATATTGATTTGTTTGAGATACGAAATGTTGAACAAATGTTTATAATACAAACAGTGAATACAAATTTATCCCTAAATTAACGATGTCTCTTGTATCGCAAAAATATAACACGTAATATGTTGAGAGTACAATAATACGAGTAACAAATACGATATATATAATATATACTAATACGGTCTTATTTTTTGTTATTAGTTAACAGTTATTTAGTATTATAATATACAGCGGATTGCCTAATCTACTAAATATATTATAATATGTCACATCACCAACATTATGAGGCTGTCTTGTGACTAATGCTGCTGTGTTTCGTACGGTGAGTATAGAGAACCGACCTTTTTAACTGAAAATGAGGCATTTCATTACAGTTTTCAGGGATGACAACGCATTCTGCATTTTGATTCTTAATTGAGGATAGATATAGATTAGGTTAGATAGATATAGATAGAGGTTCTAGTCACAATGGTGGCTGCTATTTAACAATGGTATTCTATGAGAGCGTGGTGATTTTCTGGATGATTCAACTCATTTGTGTTACAATCATAATATAACTTTAGCGTGTTTCTATCGTGTATAAATTATAAAACAATTACAGAAAACATTTTCAGATTTTTTATTAATATTTTATAACGTTTTATTATTATATTACTTTTCATCCTCCTATTAGGAGCATCCTCTTGTCCTATTAAATTAAAACTATGTACACTCGTTCTATTCCGATGAGGATAAAAAGTAGAGATTGAATAGAAAAACGGACTCACAATGTTATTGTAAGTATAATGTTTCGATTATTTTAATTTTGTTCTGTTGTGTATTTTACATTTTTATATAGCTGCCGTTACAACTCGCTTTAAATTTTATAGTAGTCAAGCATAACCAGTTCGACCCTAGCCGCACCAATGAAATTGTCACAGTTGTAAAAGAACCCAAATTCGTACCACGGAAGATTGGCTATTGCAATAAAAAAATATCCTAATTTCTATAGAGAAGATAGCTGGGTTTTACCATCTCTTTTGGGATCCCATAATAATTGATAAAATTAAATCTAACTTAAGCATGCTACTGCAAGACTTCAAGATACCGTAAGCTTCTGTTCCACGAAGCTTCAGATCTGATTAAAAACAAATTTAATTTCAAGCTAACCCACCACCTCAGTCCCCATTCCCCCCGTAACCATGAGTGCAGTAAAGTGCAAGAAAATCGGGGAATTAACAAAGTTGAAATTAGACGGGACGAAATCCGTAAAATAAGTTTTATTCCAAAATATCTTTTAATTTTAAAACTTTTTGTAAAATGAAAAACACAATCTTGTGTTTGTTTTGTTAAGATGTTTTTGTTTAGGTGGAAGTTATATAAATCACAAAAGAAATATATTCCGTTATCAAAATAGATACATTAGTGATCCGCCCCGGCCACATGAGTATAGAAACCGACCAGAGGGAAGCTACATACAAACTGCTCGCTGCGAATACACGCATACATAGCACAGCGATGTTGCGTGAGCTCTCACCGGCAGGGTCACCGACGCTCCGTCGGGGTACAAACCGGTCTGCGACGACTCAGTCAGAGTATCAATGAAAGGGCTGTAAATTGTGCGCAGTTAAATAAATAGACCAAAAATATTTTGAAATCTTATACATCAATGAATTTATTGTTTGCTAGCAATTATTAAATAATTAGATTTAAGTAATTAAATAAAATTAGTTTTAATTACAATAATTAAGAATTAAGTTATTATAAATTTATACAGGTAAATAATATGAAGATATTGTTTAAAATTAATCGTTACGAAAAACCCCATGATTTCGAACAATTAATAGTGTTACGGCCTACGGCTGCTCCCTTAAAGGATCCAATCCTCTGGGGCTCATGAGCAGAAGACTTCCCGAGCAAACGCAGTTCGGGCCTCAATGTGGCCACGTGGAATCTCTCGAATTACACTAAAATATATGGGGGAGCGTTCTATACTACGGCCAGTCGACCGGCAGAGGAATTAGGCGGAGCTTACTTACCTATATCCAAGGCGACTGGTCCCTCCGGAGTCGGTCAGGTCACATGTGGTTGTGTAGTGAAAGGGAAATAAGTGATGTGATGTGTATCTGGGTGTGACTGATGGTGATTGAACCTAGACCTTGGCCGTCGGCAGCAGCCCGAGCGTCGACACCGCTCCAACTTGAGGGGGGCTTCCGAGGTTGTCCACAGTCACTTTCTTCTTTCGTCACGTTGACAATCAATTAACTCTATCGTACGATTTACTAACTTACAGAAGCCACTAACTATCGCGGGTTATAAGGTTAACACACAAAACGCACACGGAGTTTGCAGTTTATTAAAGGTCACTACCGTTTCGCGTCGCAACAATTAGTTCTAGAATACAGAGGCTGCACTAGCTAATATTGCCTAATGCACTTATGCAGATTCTGAGTCAAACACAATGAGTCCCTGGGAAGCACTCCAGCAGGAATGCGCGTCACAATGATAGACCGTATATTTACTGGCCGCGCCGAATTATTCCGAGTTCCCTAACAGACTACAGCGTGCCAATCGTTAGCACCGCTTATGGACGACTGACTTTTCGCTCGCGACCCGCGCGCCACTCCACGCTCGGAAGAACTTCAAACCGGTATCGCCCAGAGCCGCGCGCCCCTTAGACGTCGATTCCGACAGCAGCGTTTTGCGCGAAAAAACCCCCGTCCCGGACATAAGGATTTAGGTCCGCGAGCCAACCGGTCAGCGGGACAAGGAGACTGCAAGTTGCAAGACTGAATCTACAACCAAACTAGGCCACCTTAGGCAACCCATCAGATCTTGCAACCCTAACCAACGCCTCAAAAGATAGCCCTCATGTGGCAATCCGGAGGGTCAGCCTCCACTGGATGCCCCTCCTGGGCATCGCAGCACTTTAATAAGTCCTGTACTGGACAGAATTCCGACGACCTCTTTCAAACACCTATCTGTGCCCCTATGATTAGTTCCGCAATCCGACCGGATCAGCTCTGCAAACAGCGACGCTACACGAAGCTGCCCAGACAAATTTTGTGCCAGCAGTTGCTTCAGTGCAGAGTGCACCCACAAATTCCACATGAACGTCGTCTGTGGAGAGTCAAACGAAACGCACAGATAGTCCCTAGTATGAATTTTCAACAAGTAGGCCTAGCCAGGCCACCCATCATATTATCATTTACTAAAATAGTGCGGCAGCTGATTTCAATCTGATAATCTCCAAAACTAGCTAGCCGGTTAGGCAAGTAGTCCTATGCTCATATTTCAACTAATTTTTCAAAAGCATCAATGTGCAACTACAGAATTAATTCAACCAAATTAATCACCGATGCGCATAGGTCAACTTGCAAATTAAACAAAACAATAACGTAAGGGACAGCCCTTCTTCTTCGCAAAGCAAAATGATTAAACACTATCATAAACATAAATATAATTTTTCAAATAGTGCGCCATTCCATTTCAGATGAATTCAAATTTTCCTTTCAGCAAACAGACGCAACAATCTAATACATGATTAAATATATTTACAAAACACATGCAGTAGCATTTAAAGGAGTAGATTAAATTCAATTCTTTTAATTTAAACCGCTACAAATAGGAAAATTTCGCGGAAAGCCCAAACCATTTTTTTAATTTTAATTCAAGTATTTTTTGACCAAGTGCTCGACCAAACCAAATCTAATACCCCTTGACAGCGTGATTCAACGCTCCAGAGGGGCCCTAATCTTCCCACCACCAAGTGGAGGCCACATGGCGTGAACCCGAGATCGCTAACAGTCGCCACTCGGGTTGTACGCCTTCACTGAGGCCGTCGGCAACAGAACATTTTGACAAGTGGACTGTTGACGGCTTAAGGCTTAGTGGAGGTGGCCGTGGTGGGAGCTAAGGCGGCAGCTAGCCAGGGCCGCCTCCATCAAATGGGGAACAGTGGTACACCAGTCGCGCCCACTCAGCTAACGGGAGTGAAAAGGGTCCAGCGGACCGATGAGTGGCCGTGAAGTTCCTCTCCACACGCTTAGGGGGGGTGATGACACCCCCGCCCCTGGGGGAATTACCCCCCGAATGGTCGGGGGAGGGACCCCTTTCAAACTTAGGGGCCTGATGGCTGGCCGGCGGGCGCCGAGAGTCGCCCGGCAGAGGGCGTGGCTGAGCGCCCCCGCCCGTGGGGGCCGTGGGCCTGGCAGAGCCCCGAGAGGAGACGCCGTTCGCACTCAGGCACAAAACGGCATGGTGATTGCCCTGGCAATGCAGACAGGGCCGCCGATGCGGACAGTCTCGCTGGAGGTGTCCTCCCAAACATGAGCAGCACCAGCGGCGCTCCTTGGCGATAGTTCGCCTCGCCGAAACCGGCTTACCTAATAATTTCGGGCACGACGTTACCCGATGATCAGATGCTCGACAATACGAGCAGGGGGGGGTTGACGACGACTTGCCTGGAGGATTCAGCCTCTCACTGGTCACGGCTCGTAAGTCGTCAACGGTGCCCGCCGCGCTCTCTATCTGCCGGCACTGCTCCTCCAAAAACCGCAGCAGGTCATAGAAGGGCGGCATATAGGAGGCCTCGTCCCCGCCGTACCTCTACTCAAAATGGATTCGAAGGTCGAGAGGTAGACGGGACAGCACGATGCGGAGCAACAAAAAAGCCCATTCGCCCACTGGTAAACCCAGCCGCCTCAACGTATTACAGGCCACCAAGACTGGATCCAACAGGTCCGGACGCAGTCTGGCCCGGTCACTAAGCAGCGGGAGGCTTAGAAGCTGCTTAACATGTTCGTCCGCAATTCGCTGGACGTTGGCGTATCTTCTGGCTAGGAGGTCCCGAGCAGTCTGGTAGGCGTCGTCCGACAATCTCAAGTGGCCGACGACGCCCATGGCCTCCCCCACCAGTGAGGCTAGGAGGTACACCATCTTTTGGCTCGGGGTCAAGTCACTCCGGGCGTCCACTTGGCTGTCGAAAAGACCAACGAAGGTCAGCCATTTGGAAAGGACCCCGGTGAACTTTGGCAGGTCCAGAGTTGGGAGTAGTCCCAACAGCTCCGGCTGAAGCTGCTTCAGAGAGGACTCTGACAGGTCACTCATCCGAGCTTCACGCGCCTCCTCGGCATACCTGCCTTTAGCCTCGATCAACTCGTCCGTGAGCCACAAGAACTGCTCATAGTCCGCGAAGCAGGAGTCCAGGACTCCCTTCTCCACATCCGAATCCTCGAGCTCAGCGTAAGCCTCCTCCACTGCGGCCCTTCGAGCATCCACCTGCTCGAACCGCTTCATCAAGTTATGGACCCTATCCGGTTGACCTATCAAAGCATGGGCGCTTGTGGCCCAGCGTAGCTCAGTCCGCAAACAACGGATCAGTAGCTTGGGTGATGTCATCACTATTAAATACAAATTACGACGCGGCTTGAGCACAGATTACAAAGATAACAAACAAAAAATACAACAAAAAATAACAGTTAATAAACTATCAAATCGCGTTGAACAGAAAACGAACGAACGAAATACAAATTACTACGTATCAACCAAATACAAGTTGCACAAAAGAAAAGACACAAATCAAATTAACAAATAACAAATACTAGTGCGATCAAATCAAGTTAAATTCAAATTGCGCAAATACAACAGTGGTAGAGCCAAGCGGTAGCTTTTGCTGTCGCACGGATGGGCCAGCTCGAACCGGGGTGGTACCACGACCTCACAGAATACCAGCGTGAAGTAGAGGTTTACCTCTGCGTTGCGTTTGGTGAGTGCAGGTGGCCGGAGGCCCAATTCCCCCCCCCCCCCCCCCCCCCCCCCATCAACATGGTAGTGGAATTAAATACAAGACTACCCCAGGAGGGTACCAGCAACCCTGGAGAATCCCTCGCTGAGCATCCACGAACAAACTACTTCACTCCTGAGCGTGGGTGCTCAGGCTGCCCCGCGTATTCTGGGGGGGGCAAAATTCCGCTCGTGACTAATGCTGCTCGGGGCAAGCGGAGCAATACAACCAAGGCGACCCCTGTCACGCTATCCGTGAATTTTTGCAACATCAGGGGACTTCATTCCAACCTTAACGCTGTCCATTACCATCTAGAGACGGCGAAGCCGGCCTTGCTCTTTTTAACCGAGACTCAGGTGTCCTCTCCGGCTGATACTTCATATCTCTCCTACCCGGGGTACAAATTGGAACACTCCTTTGTGCCCCGGGCTGGAGTTTGTGTATACGTCAGAGAGGACATCTGTTTTCGACGCCTCGGCAGCCTTGAAGGTACGGACCTGTCCATCCTATGGCTGCGCGTAGACAGCGACGACCATCCCCGCGTCTACGGGTGCCTCTATAGGTCCCATAGCGGTAATGCCGACACAGACCGACTCATCGACCACGTCCAAATGGCTGCAGACTCCGTGCTACAACAGGTCCCATCCGCAGAGATCGTGATACTCGGTGATTTCAACGCCCACCACGCTGAATGGCTTGGTTCTCGTTCAACCGATCATGCGGGTAGATCTGTCTACGACTTTGCTTTGGCATATGGTCTAACACAACTGGTTACTTCGCCTACGCGGATCCCAGATGTGGAAGACCATGTACCTTCCCTGTTGGACCTTCTGCTGACCTCTCATCCGGACGGATATCAGGTCTCCGTCGATGCCCCTCTGGGCTCTTCGGACCATTGTCTGATCCGGAGCACAGTGCCACTCACGCTCCAATCGCAGTTGCGATCTACAGCTTGCCGCCATGTTTGGCACTATAGGTCAGCTGATTGGGACGGGATGCGGTCTTTTTTTGCATCCTACCCTTGGGGGCGGGTTTGCTTCTCGCCGGAAGATCCCAGCGTTGTTGCCGATTCTGTTGCTGATGTGGTACTTCAGGGTATGGAACTTTTTATTCCATCCTCTGTGGTGCCCATCGGAGGCAGATCCCAGCCATGGTTTGGTCGCTCCTGTAAAATAGCATCACGCTATAAGCAGGAGTGCTACCGGGCCTGGGCTGACGCATCAACGTCTCGGGATTTAAACACCAGCGCACTTAAAAAGAAGTATAATTCCGCCTCCAGGTCCTTCAAAAGCGTCATTGCCAAGGCAAGGTCTGAGCACATCGGCAGAATTGGCGAGAAGCTAGTTCGCCTTCCTTCGGGAACCCGTGCATTCTGGTCTCTCGCCAAGGCTGTCCAAGGGAACTTCTGTCAGCCATCCCTCCCATCTCTGCACAGAGAGGACGACTCACAGGCCCATGCCGCAAAAGAGAAAGCCGATCTGTTGTGCTCTCTTTTTGCGTCCAACTCGACTCTAGATGACGGGGGGAACACACCGCCGACCATCCCGCGATGTGAGTGCTCCATGCCGGATGTGCGATTTACACAGCGCTCGGTTCGCAAAGCACTCTTCTCCCTGGACGTCAGCAAGTCGAGTGGGCCCGATGGAGTCCCTCCCATTGTGCTGAAGACGTGTGCTCCGGAGTTGGCACCGGTTTTAACGCGTCTTTTCCGGTACTCCTACTCCCAAGGCGTAGTCCCGAATTCATGGAAGACAGCTTTGGTCCACCCGATCCCTAAAAAAGGCGACCGCTCAGACCCGTCCAACTACAGGCCTATCGCCATCACCTCCTTGTTCTCCAAAATAATGGAATCCATTATAAACTGCCAGCTCATGAGGTACCTTGAGGATCACCAGCTGATCAGTGACCGTCAGTACGGTTTTCGTCGGGGTCGATCAGCAGGTGATCTTTTAGTTTACTTAACTCATAGATGGGCGGAGGCAGTAGAGTCCAAGGGGGAGGCATTGGCCGTTAGTTTGGACATAGCGAAGGCCTTCGATCGGGTCTGGCACAAGGCGCTTCTTTCGAAGCTTCCTTCCTATGGGCTTCCCGAGAAATTGTGCAAATGGATCACCAGTTTCCTTGCTGATCGGAGCATCAAGGTCGTAGTAGACGGTGCATGCTCTGATTACAAGCCTATCAACGCTGGTGTTCCACAAGGCTGCGTGCTATCACCAACGCTGTTTCTCCTGCATATCAATGATATGCTGCTAACTGGTAGCATTCATTGCTATGCAGACGACAGCACTGGGGATGCCTTATATACCGGCCGTGCCAATATTTCTCGGGAAAACGTCGCCGAGTACCGGGACAAACTTGTGTCTGAAGTCGAGTCTTTGCTTAACAAAGTCTCGGATTGGGGCCGACTAAATCTAGTCCAGTTCAATCCCCAGAAGACACAAGTTTGCGCGTTTACCGCTAAAAAGAACCCCTTTGTCGTATCTCCTCAGTTTCAAGGCACTCCCCTTGCTGCCTCAGCCAGTATCGGAATCCTTGGCGTCGACATATCGAATAGCGTGCAGTTTCGTGGTCACTTGGAAGGGAAGGCCAAATTGGCCTCTAAAAAGCTTGGCGTGCTCAGCAGAGCGAGACAGTATTTCATGCCGGCACATCGCTTGCAACTTTACAAAGCGCAAGTTCGGCCCCACATGGAATACTGTTCTCATCTCTGGGCCGGGGCACCCCAGTGCCAGCTCCTTCCACTTGACCGCATCCAGCGCAGAGCGATTCGAATCGTCGACGACCGAGTTCTTTCCGATCGGCTCGATACACTGGCACTGCGTAGAGATGTTGCATCTCTTTGCGTATTTTATCGCATCTATCACGGGGAGTGCTCTGAGGAATTGTTCGGACTAATTCCAGCCGCTCAATTTCACCATCGCACGTCGCGACAAAACTCGCGTTACCATCCATACCATCTGGATGATTGGCGGTCCACCACTGTGCGATTTAGAAGAAGTTTTCTCCCTCGCACAACTTCTTTGTGGAATCAATTACCACCAGCGAATTTTCCGAACCGATACGACTTAGGAACCTTCAAGAAAAGAGCTTACACCTTTCTAAAAGGCCGGCAACGCATCTGCAATTCCCCTGGTGTTGCGGTTGTTCATGGGCGGCGGTAGTCACTTAACATCAGGTGAGCCGCATGCTCGTTTGCCCCCTATTCTATAAAAAAAAAAAAAAAAAAAAAAAAAAATACAATTACTACTCTTTAGTTCAAATACAAATTACAGTATAAACGAAGATACACATCACGGTCGATCAACAAAAAAATGCCTAGCTCGGAAATCGACCCTTCGATAAGTAATCCACTACAACTATCCGACAACGATAATTAACCGATTACGTAAAAATAACCATCTACCTACTGTATATCTCTAGAAAACTCCCGCTTGCGCAACCTAGGGCGCGGCTTTTCAAATCTACCCACTAACCGAAAAAAGGCAAGCAACAAAGAACAAAGGGAAATAATTCTATTATAACGTACAAAAAAATATTTTTAAGTATTACGGACGGGCGTGATTGTAGATACAAATTAAACCAATCAAACCAACGCTCCCTGCCACCAGAAATGTTTAATGTTTATCAAACACTATGGTCGGGATCGACCGGGAATCGAACCCGGAACCACGCTCTGCTACCAGTTTGTTACGGCCTACGGCTGCTCCCTTAAAGGTTCCAATCCTCTGGGGCCCATGAGCAGAAGACTTCCCGAGCAAACGCAGGTCGGGCCTCAATGTGGCCACGTGGAATCTCTCGAATTACACTAAAATATATGGGGGAGCGTTCTATACTACGGCCAGTCGACCGGCAGAGGAATTAGGCGGAGCTTACTTACCTATATCCAAGGCGACTGGTCCCTCCGGAGTCGGTCAGGTCACATGTGGTTGTGTAGTGAAAGGGAAATAAGTGATGTGATGTGTATCTGGGTGTGACTGATGGTGATTGAACCTAGACCTTGGCCGTCGGCAGCAGCCCGAGCGTCGACACCGCTCCAACTTGAGGGGGCTTCCGAGGTTGTCCACAGTCACTTTCTTCTTTCGTCACGTTGACAGTCAATTAACTCTATCGTACGATTTACTAACTTACAGAAGCCACTAACTATCGCGGGTTATAAGGTTAACACACAAAACGCACACGGAGTTTACAGTTTATTAAAGGTCACTACCGTTTTGCGTCGCAACAGTTAGTTCTAGAATACAGAGGCCGCACTAGCTAATATTGCCTAATGCACTTATGCAGATTCTGAGTCAAACACAATGAGTCTCTGGGAAGCTCTCCAGCAGGAATGCGCGTCACAATGATAGACCGTATATTTACTGGCCGCGCCGAATTATTCCGAGTTCCTTAACAGACTACAGCGTGCCAATCGTTAGCACCACTTATGGACGACTGACTTTTCGCTCGCGACCCGCGCGCCACTCCATGCTCGGAAGAACTTCAAACCGGTATCGCCCAGAGCCGCGCGCCCCCTAGACGTCGATTCCGACAACAGCGTTTTGCGCGAACAAATAGATATTATGTTGTTACATTATGTTTTTTTTATAGGATAAGGGTGATAAACGAGCACACAATCCAACTGATGGTAAGTGGTTACTGTGACCCATAGACATCCACATCTATCCTCAATAAAGAATCAAAATGCAGATGCGTTGTCACCCGTGAGGACTAAGATGGAATGCTTCTTTTCCAGTAAAAAGGGTCGCTGGTTCTCTACACTCACCATGCGAAACACAGCAGTGTTAAGGTGCTATTTTACGCTGGTATTCTGTAAGAGCGTGGTCCTTCCCCGGTCGAACCGATCCATTCGTGCTAAAACTAACTATTAATATAGCTGCAGCATGGCTCTACCACGTACGAAGTAGAAGAAGAAGAAGAATCATGTGACAACCCTATCAGAATATGTATAAATTTTCGACGTTGTTAAGAAGCTTACCCTCTGGTCCTCACTCTTTACTCTGTGCCCCGGATTTGCACGGATTATTTCTGGATATCGACACCGGCGCCACCTACTCGGTAAAATTGAATTTTTAAACCATCAAGGGACCCACCCAAATAAACAAAAAAAAAACCGTTTTCGAGATTTTGCGAGACTAACGGACAGCAATTTATTTATTTTTATTGTACTTATTATATACAGGGTGCCGGACCAATTGACGTCATAAATTTTTTTTAAGTCCGGCAGGTCGTGGGGTATTCGAATTACCACCATGTATGTTCCGCGATTTTTGATAGTTTTCGAGTTATAATTTTCTTTAAATTTTCTTGTAAATTTCGACTTGACCGTCTTCAAAAATTAAAAAAAAAATAATTGAAGACTTTTTGAGATTTTTTATTTTTGCAAATGAGTCTTCATGAGTTGTCCTTTTACACATAAAATAATCAACTTCGTATCTTTACTAAAAGTGATGAAATTTTTGGTCTAAAGTTAAAAATTTACGTTTTGTGAGTTAGTTCTTAATTTTCATTCTTAAATTTTTCTTAAACTTTAAATGAAAAATCTAAAAAGGTGGAAATTCATAATCTATGCCTGTCTGAAAAATGCGCCAGGCTCTTAGCTTTCATAATCATAAAAAAAATTACTACATAATAAGACTTATTTCGCTAAAATCGGTCTATATCGGTAAAAGACAGTAAGTTGGAAAATTATTAAAATTTGCCAACTAAATTTTTTGCCATAAGTAATCATCTTTCATGAGACCAATTACTTTGTTAAGTACTAAAAATAACTGCACATCACTTTGGTTTAAACATTTAGACGTTTTCGGGTGCATTTAAAAATTTTGAAGTGGTATTAATTTTTTCACTTTTAGTTTAAAATTTGATGCAAAAACGACCGTTTGTCGCGGATCATAGATTATAAACAGGGTAACTTTTTACCTGCAATAACAAAAGGATAATAAGAGACCATGTTGCTATCTCTCTCAGTCTTGATGGCGTGAGGGGCCGAGTGCAACCGAATCAACGCAAAACAAGTTCTTTAGCTACGAACCAACTTCAGTTGCGATCACATTGTGTTCGCTGCTACTTGTGTCGCCATTTTGTTTGCCTCTGCTCTCGGACTCCGCCATTACTTACTTGTTTGACTACTTTGCTCGTTTACTGGACTCTGTTTTACATTCTGATTTAGACGTTGTTTACTTGAAAAAATTGTAAGAAATGAGTTACACTTTAAGTGAGTATGCAGAAATGCATTATTTCTATGGAGTTGCACGAGGAAACGGCGTTGAAGCAGCGCGTCTGTATCGCGAACAACTTCAAAGTCGTGGTGGGCCGCAACCGCCGTCTTATCCCGACCATCGTATTTTTATTAACACTCACAATACCTTGATGGCCGTATTCCTGGTCAACGCGGAAATCATGAAGGAATCCTTAGAGCAGACCCTGATCGCAGAGAAGTGGTGTTGGAAGAGGTTGGGATTTTTAAAGTAAAACCTACCTGCTGAGCGGTTGTCATCTGTCATAGAATACTTCATAAAATTTGAACTAATAGGGAATGTATAAATAAAGTTGAAGTGTCTGTTTAATACGAACGATTAATAATAAATTCCTGTGTTTTATTTAGCTGAGGGGGTTATTTGCATACTATTAAGACATGAATAAACATTTCTAAAAAATTTGTCTATCTCTCTCTCTCTGACTGTCTTTAAATATAAATCTAAATAACGCCACGTGAACAGATTCTACCCCGGCAAAGCCTGAACTGTTCGTTAGTGTCATCTTGTGGAATAAATCCTGGGAGTAACGTGAAAATATTTTGTGAGAGTAAAATGATAATATTAAAATTTTTAATTATGAAACATAAATATTTATATTTCATATGCGAGGTGCAGTACATTCCACGGTAATTTAAATACATGTTATACAAGTAAAGTAACCCGCGGCTCCGTGGCGCAGTGGCTTAGCAATGAGTTGTTGCGCTGACAGCCGCGGGCTCGAATCCCGCACGGAACAAGTATTTGTATGGCCTACAAATAATTGTTCCGGGTCTGGATGTTTGTCCGCGTGCAATTTATGTTTGTAAACTGCCTCCACGACACAGGAGAAAATCCTAGTGTGGGGCTAACTTTTTTTTAAAGAAAAAAAGTAAAGGCTTTTGAGTGTTGTAAAGAACTGTTTATGTATTTTAATGAATATCATCGCTCCTGCAACATTCACAGAGGATTTCTTACAATGTCAAAATTGTACCTTCCGACAGAAGACTGTTTAAAGGTGAAATGAAAATAAATTTACATATGAAACGATGTCATAGCAAAAGTATTTCAGCATTTACAGCCTACCATGAATATTCATAATACTATTAATATATCTTTTTTCGAACAAATTTACAATTGTCATTGTGTTGTACCAGTGGTAAAAAGGTGCTAAGCACCATTGAAAATTAATTCACTGATAGTAAAAAAGAATTCGCCAACCTTTTTTATTTTACGTATACCGGTGGTAGAGCCACGCAGTAGCTATTGCTGTTGCACTTATGGGCCGGCTCGAGCCGGGTTAGTACCACGACCACATTATATTCACAGAATACCGGCGTGAAATGGAAGCTCTGCTTCCGCGTTTCGTCTGGTGAGTGCATGTGACCGAAGGCCCAATTCCCCCCCCCCCCCCCATCAACATGGTAGCGGAATTACGTCATAAACTACCCCAGGAGGGTACCAGTACCCCTGGAGAATCCCTTGCTGAGCATCCACGACTATGCTATTCCACTCCTGAGCGTGGGTGCTCGGGCTGCCCCGCGTATTCTCGGGGGGGGGGGGGGGGGGGGGGGCAAAATTCCGCTCAACACAATAACTGCTCGGGGCAAACTGAGCAACAGGACCAAGGCGACCCCTGCCACGCTATCCGTGAATTTCTGCAACATCAGGGGACTTCATTCGAACCTAAACGCCGTCCACTACCATCTCGAGACGGCAAGCCAGCCTTGCTCTTTCTGACCGAGACGCAGGTTTCCTCTCCGGCTGATATTTCGTATCTCTCCTACCCGGGGTACAAATTGGAGCATTCCTTTGTGCCTCGGGCTGGAGTTTGCGTGTATATCAGAGAGGACATCTGTTCTCGACGCCTCGGCAGTCTTGAAGGTTCGGACCTGTCCATCCTTTGGCTACGCGTAGACAGCGACGACCATCCGCGCGTCTACGTGTGCCTCTATAGGTCCCATAGTGGTAATGCCGAAACAGACCGACTCATCGACCACGTCCAAATGGCTACAGATTCCTTGCCACAACAGGTCCCATCCGCAGAGATCGTGATCCTTGGCGATTTTAACGCCCATCACGCCGAATGGCTCGGTTGACGTTTAACCGATCATACGGGGAGATCTGTTTATAACTTTGCCTTGGCATATGGTCTGACACAACTGGTTACATCGCCTACGCGGATTCCAGATGTTGAGGATGATACACCTTCCCTGTTGGACATTCTGCTGACCTCTCATCTGGACGAATATCAGGTTTCTTGCCCCTCTTGGCTCTTCGGACCATTGTCTGATCCGGAGTGTGGTGCCACTCACGCTCCCCTCGCGGTTGCGTTCAGCAGGTTGCCGCCGTGTTTGGCATTACAGGTCGGCGGATTGGGACGGAATGCGGTCTTTCTTTGCTTCCTACCCATGGGGGCGGGTTTGCTTCTCGCCGGATGATCCCAGGCTACAGGGAATGGAATTATTATTTATTCCATCATCTGTGGTACCCATTGGAGGCAGATCTCAGCCTTGGTTTGGTCGCTCCTGTAAGACTGCTTTACGCAGTAAACAGGAGTGTTATCAAGCCTGGGCTGCGGCTTCGGCGACTCGGGATGTAAACACCAGCATACTTAAAAAGAAGTATAACTTCGCCTCCAGGTCCTTCAAAAGAGTTATTGCCAAGGTAAAGTCAGAGCACATAGGCAGAATTGGCTAGAAACTAGTTCGCCTTCCTTCGGGAACCCGTGCATTCTGGTCTCTCGCCAAGGCTGTCCAAGGGAATTTCTGTAAGCCATCACTACCATCTCTGCACAGGGAGGACGACTCACTGGACCACGATGCAAAAGAGAAAGCCGACCTTTTAGGCTCCCTTTTTGGGTCCAACTCGACTGTTGATGACGGAGAAAACACACCGCCGACCATCCCGCGGTGTGAGTGCTCCATACCGGATGTGCGGTTCTCACAGCGCTCGGTTCGCAGAGCACTCCTCTCCTTTGACATCCACAAGTCGAGGGGGCCTGACGGAATCCCCCCAATTGTGCTGAGGACGTGTGCTCCGGAGTTGGCACCGGTTCTAACGCGTCTTTTCCGGTACTCCTACTCCCTAGGCGTAGTCCCAAAATCCTAGAAGACAGATTTTGTCCACCCGATCCCTAAAAAACGCGACCGCTCAGACCCGTCCAACTACAGGCCTGTCGCCATCACCCCCTTGTTCTCCAAAAAATGGAATCTGTTATAAACTGCCACCTCATGCGGTACCTTGAGGATCACCAGCTGATTAGTGAACGCCAGTACGGTTTTCGTCGGGGTCGATCAGCTGGTGATCTTCTGGTCTACTTAACTCATAGATGGGCGGAGGCAGTAGAGTCAAAGGGGGAGGCATTGGCCGTTAGTTTGGATATGGCGAAGGCCTTCGATCGGGTTTGGCACAAAGCGCTTCTTTCGAAGCTCCCTTCCTATGGACTTCCCGAGAAATTATGCAATTGGATTACCAGCTTTCTTGCAGATCGGAGCATCAAGGTCGTTGTAGACGGTGCATACCTGACAACAAATTCGAGCTTAATGCTCTCAACAACCACTCTATTGCTCTATTAATCTCTATTCTCATTTGACATAGTGCTTATGTTCTCCAGCGATTCTGCTATAAAAACTATATCGTCGGCAAATAGAAGGTGAGTGATGTATTCGCCATTGATGTTGATACCGTATCCTTTCCAGTCCAGTAGCTTGAAAAGCTGTACACATCACCTCTCCATCTCACTCAAAATCTCATGGCTCCCAAAAACGATGCTGCCACTGTATCTTTAGCTTCGACAGTTGACTCTTTTTGGCAGACAGATCTCTGGCAAAGGCTATGGAGCCCTGTTTCTGCTTGATTACTTCTATAATACGAGCTGTATTGAAGTTACGTAAGTCCCGCCGCATGAGTTTTAAAATCAATCTGTTCAGTTGCCTTTATGCTGTCAAATCTGATGTGGATCACATTAATAATGCTGTTATCAATATTAATACAGATCTATTAAATTTAAGCAATTGGGCTAGCAAATTTGGCATTCTAGTGAATCCTAACAAATGCCAAGCAATTTTGATAGGAAGTGCTCGTCAGTTATCTAAACTTGATATTTGTTCTGTCGCTCCTGTCATGTTTGATGGATCATGCATCCCTTATTCCAGCACTGTGAAAAACCTAGGCCTCTGTATGGACTCAACTCTCAATTGGTCCACTCACATTCAAACAATAAGTGCTTCAGTTACTGCTAAGTTGGGTGCCCTAAATCGCCTTAGAAACTTCCTTCCGGTCAAGGTAAAGATAACTCTGGTGCAGTCTCTTAATTTGCCCATTATTGATTATGCTGATGTGTGTTGTACTGATCTTAATGAGAACCTTCTAGACAAGCTGGATCGTCTCGTAAATAACTGTGTCCGATTCATCTTCTGTCTTCGCAAGTTTGACCATGTTTCCTCCTTTAGATTTCAGCTAAATTGGCTTCCTATTCGCCAACGGAGGCAAGTCAGGACACTTCTCACACTTTTTTCTATTTTATTCGACAATCGTTGTCCCGACTATTTGAAACGTTTTTTCTATCTTATTAGACAATCGTTGTCCCGACTATTTGAAACGTAAGTTTCAATTTCTATCTGATACGCATAATAGACCTCTACGTTCTTCGGAGACTCTTACGCTCTCCATTCCACTTCACCGTTCCGGTTTCTCTTCTTCCTCGTTTGCTGTACGAGCTGCGCGACTTTGGAATGCACTGCCTGAAACTTTGAGACAACGCTCCAACAAAGTAACATTTAAAAAGTATGTTAAAGAACATTTTCTGAAAGTCGTAAAGAACTCCTAAGTTGGCGTCATCATCTTAGTTAATCTGTGTTAATAGCTAATTTCATCATAATATGTTTTTTACGTATATATGTATATTTGTGTGTATATATTTATTTATATGTGAATTTGTGTATATATATGTGTGTATGTGGTTTGTATATATATATATATATATATATATATATATATATATATATATATATATATATATGTATGTATGTATGGTATATGTATTCTTTTTTTACCTTTATGTTTATATGCTATAATTTCTACAATCATTATATTTCTTATTCTTTACTGTTATGTATTATAATAACCGCCTTCGATGTTTTTCCACTCCTCAAGGTTGACAGGCAGAGAATGCTTTAAGCATTATGTCCGCCTTTTGTACTTATATATTTTATAAGGTTCAAAAAAGTTAAATAAATAAATAAAATCTGCTGAAGACTGCAGACTGTACGTCTAACAGCCATGAGATTAAGAGTGTGATCGGAGAGTTTTTGTGTTCTTCTGCGGCAGAGCTCGAAAAACTTAGCTCCGACCGCATGAACAGTTTCCACGAGCTTGTTATTCATATCGTTCACTATATTGCAATCTTCTAGACACTTAAAACGATTTTGTATGAATGTTTGTTTGTCGGATGGACGGCTATGTGCAAGCTTTCTTGAAATTACTTGATATTAAAGTGTTTAACCATTGCCTAGATTCTTTAGTCGAAACAGGTAGAAAGCGGGTCTGATCTTGGTCACTATGGAAATAATGAAACAATTCTTTCTGCTCTCACCATACCAACAGAATATCCCGCTGGTTTTGTTGGTTAACTTCCAGTGGTACCTTAATTTGCATGAAAACAGGAGTTTCGTCATAATTAATGAAGGAATTAATGAAGGAAGGCCACGTTTGTCTAGTGGTTATAAACACGACTGCTGATTTGAATTACCTTTTTCTGTCAAGAAATTCTCAGTGATAGCCCAGAGTCAAGAAATTGGCGGTGCTCCAACCCGCTGTCTCAGAAATCACGTAAAGTTGTAAGTCCTGAGCCTAATCTCTTTCCGGTTATGTAGGATTACCATCCCATTGTACCATGAGAGTGAGGGAATAGAGAGTGTACCGATGTTTGCGAATATACTTAGGCTCTGTAATCTTCTTACTTGTGATGGGCTGTAATGATGATGATGATGATAATGACGCACTAGAGCAGCGCTGTGGAATAACTAATCCATAACTCTCTCTCATAAGTGAGAGGAAACCTGGATGCCCAGCTGTGGGATGGAAACAAATTAAGTAAGTTTACTCAGCCTCTTTTAATTACAGTAATCAGCTTAATATTCGAATTAACATTTTAGAGATTGGAGGAATTATAATTTCACCATAAAGTAAAGAGCAACATCTTGTAGTAGCTTTTCCATATTTAACATTTTATATTATTTACGTTTATAACATCGAACGCCAACCCAAAAATTATATTTGGCTATAAATCGCGTGTATAAAGATTGCGTGATATTATTGATAAAGCCAGCAATTTCACTAATCACAAGTATAAATAATTCAATGCCATCAAAAACATAAATTGTAAAAAAGCCAAGTCTCGCAACTCAGTTCTACCGTAGAAAATTGTGAGATCCATGTAATACCAAGTCGGTTAATTTATTCAGTCCCTACTTAAGGGTCCTTCTGTCTTAAGTTATTACGTAATTAGCTAACCTAACAATATCTTATAGTGACCACATCAATACTAAAAATCTTTTATATTTGAAATAAATCAATTGACTTGGCAATCGCACTAAACAGTTTAATTTAATATAATATATACTACTTGAGAGATACATTGTGTTTTCATGCGATAGCCAAGTCAATCTATTTATTTAAAATTTTGACCGTTTTGACCTCTCGGTATATCGCCGAATCCGCTTCCCCAAAGCAGCGATTCTCTGCTTCAGGTCGCGTATGCGCTCCGTCAGCATTTGCGTTATATCCGGCTGGGACAAACTAATATTTGTCCCAGCAAACGCCATTCTGACGGTGCGCACAGTTCTTGGCCTATTATTGCCCGACCTGAAGCTTATCAGCCTGCCGATGAGGGCCCTTGTCTTTACGATACGGTCCTCAATCCTTCTTCTCCAGGCTGGGATGGCGCTACTTTGTCTAGTAGCGCGGACAGCCGTGGCAAGTTTGGCGCCAATAATACGGCAACCTGCCAGTTCGGCGCCAAAAAGAATTGAGTCCGTCTCGCAAAGGTCCCGGCTCTTCCGCTTGCTTGGGGTATACGTGGGAGTCGCGGTCGATTTTCGAGAGGCGTACTGCGCGTTTCCACAACGGCCTCCTCCAATTTACTCCTCATCTGCTTTAGTTCTTGGGTGACCATTCCATCATCGTCTGAATCAACCACAACTGGAAAATCCGCGACGGTATCCACGTGTGCAGATTGCTCTGCAATTCGTGGCGTCGCATTACCAGCTGTGGCATTTTCATCCGATGAGGGAACAGCCTCACGTCGTAGTCGTTCGAGTTCGGCGTCACCAAATATGTTGGAGCGCAGGGTGTATTTTATACAAACGGCCGAGGGTTAGGGGGACAGGGAAAGAAACCGGCGGACGATGCGGGCAGTATCGAGGAGCACCGCCTTATGAATTTGAGCATGGAGCGATCCGTCACGGAGTCCCAGTCGCCTCAGATGACCCGAGAGGCTGACTGGGATTAACCCGTTATCAGAGACGACTACAAGTATAATTTCGACCGGCAATCCACCCCACATGTCAGTCACCTCGTGAGCCAGGTCCAGATATTTTCTTATCTTACCCGTTTCGGCTTTCACGAGGTTCTCGTCATAAGGAATGGTCATTAATTAATTATCATTTTTGGGGTATCTATAAAGTTTTCTCATCTGGTTGGGCAGTATAAATATATAATTGTAAATTAAAATGGTAAACATACATAAATATGAATAAAATAAAATATTATTATAATAATTATCATTTATTATTATTATCATTATTATTGTTCTTTTTCGATACGATTTAATTGACATTGTGATTATTAATTGGATTGAATTTATAGAATTAATTCAATAATTTATCTAATATTGTATACCTAATTCAAAAATGTTACTTAATAATGTAATCTAATAATGTAACTTAATAACGTTAATCTAAGAATATAATTTAATAATAATATTCAATGATGTAATCAATTCTTTTATTATTGCTACGTCCAAACCGGGTTCAAATGCGGAATATTTTCAAAACATCACATTATATTGTTACCATTTGATTGCAATAAATTATGATTAACAATGCGAACGTGCACACAAGCCATGACGCGACGGCTGCCATTCACCAGTGCGGTTTTGAACAACTGCGCCACCCATCCTACAGCCCAGACCTGGCCCAAGCGACTATTATTTGATTCCAAAAATGAAGAAAGAATTCCGTGGTGAAAAATTTGGCGACTATGATGAAGCGAAGTCGGCAATTTCGGCCTATTTTAACGCCTAAGACAAATATTTATTTTTAGACAGTATTAATAATTTATTTGACAGATCTAATATATGTACTCGTATGAGGGTTAAGGGAGAATACACTGAAAAGCAAAAATAGTTTAATGTTTCATTTCATTCTCCTTCCCTGTCATTCCGCGGACCTTTTAACCTCCCTTCTTATATCAGTACATGTACCATGTATAACCACCAATTACATTAACCATCTAATTTAAGAAACATTTTTCGCTTTTTAAATCTTTGTTAATTTAGCAACCGTCCGTTGCGATGTCTCTCTCGAAGTTCGCATGACACGCGGCACAAACGTGTGATATTCGCGGGTGAAACCGCGGGACACAGCTAGTTCATAAATACTAATAAATAATTTTTCAAAATATATGTTTAAAATTGAAAGAAAAATATTTATGTATATTGCTATTAGATTAGTGTTACAAATAAACCCTTTAACCATTCCAAGTAAGCTTAAAATGCTTGTGTCAGGAGCGGTTCACGACAGTAGTCAAATGGGGGATTTGAATACATGATTTTTCAAGTTTGCAACCCGTACCCTTAACTATTATGCTAAAGTCGTTTTATTATTTAGATTACACTAAATACGAGTAACGAAAAATTAGAAAAGCTCTTATACATATACAGGGTTATATAAGAGTAGCAAAATTTTAAACTGAAATTTAAATATATAAATAAAGATATACCATTTGTGCCGGACGGGCATAACTCTCCGGAGTAAATGTTGTCGAAGATACTCCGCGAGTCGCTCACGTCCTACACCTATAGGTTCCGGAGGATACTTCCACTGACGTCTCTTTGGGTGCTGCTGGAAAACTGTGGACTGAAGTTCAAAATTAAAATGCATGATTTATAAATTCAAATAGCAAGGGAGTGGCCAACGGTTCGACTGATTGATTAGTCGCGAAATTTTATTATTATTATTTATTGACCACGGCTGTTGAATACGGTTGTTCAACTACGGTTGTTCACTATTGGGTGGTCATTATATATTTTAAAAGATTTAATTAAAATTTGCGGTAGTATTCTATTGGTAGTATCAAAATATCTATTGGTAGTAGCTGGTTTTCTAACACTACTGACTAGCAGCTATTAATCAACTAAAACTAGTTGATTTTATCACTTGTGTAACTGCGAATATCAGTTACCACTTTTTTCGTCTAGCTAACACTTTTCACTATATGTAACTGAGAATTTTCAGTTACCACTTTTTTCGGCTAGCTAACACTTTTTCATTATATGCAACTGCGGATTTTCAGTTGCTACTTTTTTCGGCTAGCTAACACTTTCATTAATTCACTATAACTGTTCACTATGTTCTGCTACTAGTCACTTCAGCTATTACCGGATACTACTGCTTGTCACTGGTAGTTCTTCCTACTACAACGTTGCTGGGTTTCGCGCCCATAAGGTAGACTTCGGCTATACTGTATAGTGAGCCGCTTACCATTTCCCGTTCTGCCTCTTTATTTTAAAACATTTTCACTATGTAATTGGCACAAATTGCAATATTTTTTATACAACACTAATTTCTACACTAGCATGCTATACATCATTAAATGGGCATTTTGGTCCTTTATCAGTACATGATAAAGGTTACTCAATATATTTACATTTTAAAAAGTTATTAAACGAAATGACCCAGATTTTCATAACAAATGGGTACATTAATTCTTTAATTTGTCTTTAACTACAAAACGCGTTTAATGATACAAATTATTTCTTGACTATCGTAATCTATATATCATATGCTAACTAAATGTCCTATTTACAACTCTTTTAGAACACAAAATTATTTTCATTATTTTTAGTACCTATTAGAGATGCGCCGAATAGTGATTTTGCCGAATAACCGAATACCGAATAATATTCGGTTTAACCTGTACCGAACCGGATATTCGGCCGAATTATTCGGTTTACGATTTCATTGTTTTGCCGCGTAAGCAGGTTAGCGAAGTAGAAGATGATAAAACAAAAGTGAAGTGCACTTTATGTAGTTGTGTTATTTCTCGCGGTAGATCAGGCCGCAGCGCTTCGACGAGTGGTATGACAAATCATTTGAATCTGAAGCATAAATACAACTGCCAGCAACCACGTCTACTGCTGGAAATACTTCTGACACTTAGCATAGCTCAGAACCTTTGCCAACAACGTCGAATGTAAAATCACAACAATCTATAGAGAGGCATTTATTACAAATTGGGACATAACAGACCCTCGATCAAAGGAAATTCATAACGCCATCGCTGAAATGATTACCACTGACAATCAACCAATTTCAGTTCTGGAAAATAAAGGATTTAACAGGTTATTGCAATTATTGAAGTTTAAATATTAGTTGCCTGGAAAGAAGTATATGAGCGAAGTAGTGATTCCGACAATTTATGAAAAAGTGAAAAAATTGATCAAGGATGAAATCTCAAAAGCCCAAGCTGTTTCGATTACATCTGATATGTAGACTTGTTTGAACAACATGCTTAGCTTTCTGAGCTTCACTGTACACTGGCTTTATAAGGACTTTGTTCTACAACATAGAGTTCTGCAAACGAAAAATTTTACTGACTTTTACTCAGGTGATCTTATTCGTTCTGTTTTAGAAGAGTTATCTGCAACTTGGGACATAGCTTCGCATATCTACGTGATTATGACTGATAATGGTCCCAATATGGTGAAAGCCATTGATGAAAGTCTGTTTGTAGGCAAGGGGTGCTTTATACATACGTTGCAATTGGCGATTAAAGCTTCACTACAGGTTGTAAACGTAAATGATGAATTGACCTCTGCTAGAATAATAGTGACACAATTCAACTACTTAAGCATGGTGCAAGAAAAGCTGAAAAATATCCAGAAAGAACTGAACCTTGCTGAGCATCAGTTTGTATAGGACGTCACAACGGGGTAGAACAGCACGTATTATATGTTGGAAAGAATCGATGAACAAAATGTGCGATTTCACTTTACATTTCGAACAATTCTGGCACAGTAGATATTCGAAACTGTACTGAAAGGCAGTGGCTGATTCTGAAAGAATGTCTAATTCTATTAAAATCGTTTGAAGAAATCACGAATTTAATGAAGTGATTCCCCACAGAACACGGCACGTTTTAACGAAGCCCAAAATTTCAAAAATATGTCCCAATATACCAGCAATGGTACAGAAGCTACAAGAAGAACTTCAGAATCGTTTTTGAGAGTTCGAAGTTAGAAAGAAGACAAATACTATTGCTTGTCTACAGACCCTAGATTTAGAATAATATTTTTTGCTCTCGAAAAATGCAAACTAGTAAGAATAACGCTTATTCTAGAAGCCATTCAAACAAGCGACTGATGCTGAAAGCTCAAGCGAAGATGAAATGGAAACAAACAGGGGAAGACCTCTACAAGATGTTACAAATTTTTTAGAGGAATCACATATAGCATTTTGGAACTGTTATGAACTTGCCTCGATGGACCCTGTCATTTACGAAGATCGTAAAAGCCCAATTGCCGTGGAATTAGACAATTATGTAGCTGAAAGTCTTCTGTCTAGAAACCAGAGACCTTTTAATTGGCGGGCAAAACATAAGTTTAAGTATGCACATTTAGCTAATTTAGCCAGAGTATTTCTAAAGGCTCCTGGTAGGAGTGTCTACAGCGAAAAATATTTTCAGAAGCAGGAAACCTTTACGAGGAGAAACGCAATAGACTACTGCCAAAGAGGGCTGAGAGACTTACCCTTGATAAATTACAAATACTAAAATATTAATTTCTTTTGATTATGGTTTTTTATATATGATCTCACATAAGTGTGTTCATTAAAAATAAATGTTGTTTTGAGGTTTAATTGCTTTATTTTATTATTACCTTCTCCAACATATTATTCAATCACTGCAAAATTAGGGATACATAAAACTAGCATTTTTGCCTTAACGTAAATCTTACTACAGAAGTTTTGTGTTCTTGTTCTATACTGTGTAGTCTGTGTACAATAAATAGGTAAGAAAATATAAATATTTGAACCGAATATATTCGGCACCAAAACCGAATAATTCGGCCGAATACAAATAGTGAATAAGGTGCCGAATACGCCGAATACCGAATACCAAACGAATATTCGGCGCATCACTAGTACCTATAAACTATTGCGCAGTTAATTAAAATTCCAGAAAGTGCTACGATATGACGCGCTGTGATTGGTCGATTTTTTCTTAAACGATTAAAGTTGTTTATATTAACTATTATTAAAACGACATTCTATACAAATATATTAGAAGTTGTAAACACACTGTAAAACTATATTAACAAACTATTTACTCGATTTCGTTGGTAATTTTACTTTTTATACAAAACAATATTCTTTCATCACTTTGTTTCTTAAAGTCGTTAGGCCGTCGCGAACACCATTATTGCAGTTTTTGAAAATACGAGTAAATAAGACTTCTACTTTTATTTGAAATTATCCAAAACTGAATGTGATTAATTGGCAACAACGTCTTTTACTACCGATCGACCCTAACGAATGTGTGCGTGTGCGGTAAAATAAAAAGGACAGTATTATTGTGATATTTTTTAATAAATTTTTCTTCACCATTTGCCTATATTACGAGTACTTATTCTGAACCTTCTCTGCAAATTTGGCTGGTTATTGCAAAATAACCCTGTATAGATATTAAGATAAATGAAGAAGACACTCGTAGACATAGATAACAAAACGTTTAAATTAAAGCGTACGATGGCCCTGCAGCTAAGTTTAGCCCAAGTAAATAGATTGGACAAAATCCGATTAATGTAGAGTTAAACAATGAAAATTTATTACGCCAATTAAGATAACAACTTATGTGAAGTTATACTATCAATATAAATGGAAATCCTTAAGTGCTGAATGCGTTATTACATCTAGTACTATATTATGTAAACTTGTATTATATTATTATTATTAATAAAACTTCCCATTTCAAACATTCATCGCCATTATCAACGTCTAATTCACCAAGCAGTTTGTCACAGATCTTCCCAAGGTTAGTGATAGGCTCACACTCACAATTATAGTTATTGTATGTATTATTTCTTGTTTCGATCCTTTTAAGCCCATTAAAATTTCGTGACTGGGTATTATTAAGGGGAGGATATCCCAGTTATAACGCTTTCTTAGTCCACGCCATTTAGCGCGTCACGTGATGTATTTATTCAAGATGCGGCGCGGACCATAGATATTCTATGTATTTGCAGTAGATTAAATGAATTGATACTTTTCTTCTTTGGTAAGATTTTTTTATTTCTTCAGATTTACATGTTATTATTTAGTAAATTACCTTTGTAATTGCATGAAATGTACGTAATACATCACTTTATTTACTCTATTTAGCCGTGTAGTGGTGGTTAAGAATATCCACTACCCCATATCTTCCCGTGGGTATCAAGAGGCGACAGTGGGAAACAGGCAAGAGATGGGCAGCAGCATCTTCTTCATAACAGTAATATCACAATAAAAACTGCGGTTGCCTACCCACTCGTCAAGCGTGGCAACTATGGCAATATACCCCCCAAATGAATAAAGTTACTACGGCTACGGTGGCGACCATGGTAACGGCGGGGCAGGGGGTGCTAAGATTCTCTGGTGGAGGTTCGGTTGCCACCTACGACGACTCGACCTGGCAACTTATAACGCACGCACCCTGAGGACTGATGACAAGATACTGGAGCTGAGAAAAGAGATAGACAAGTTGCGCTGGAATATTATAGGAATATCAGAGGTCCGAAGAGAGAGGGAGGACACGGTAATCCTCGAACCCGGCGACTTGTTCTATCACCGGGAGGGCAACCATCTGTCCCAAGGAGGTGTCGTATTTATCGTCCACAAGTCTCTCGTTAACAACGTTGTAAAGATGGGAGTGTGTCGACGAAGGATGTGTACCTTATACTCAAAATCACTAAACGGTATTCACTGAAGGTCATACAATGACGTGGAGGAAATGAATGAGGATATCTCTAGAGCCATGCATTCCTCCAAAACCACTATACGGTGTTAATGGGAGACTTCAACGCAAAACTAGGCACAAGAGAGAACGGTGAGCTGAAAGTAGGGAAATTTGGAATAGGGCAACGGAACCCAAGGGGCCAGCAGCTGGCTGGCTTCATGGAGAAAAAGGGACTTTTTACGATGAAATCTTTCTTCCAGAAGCCGCCCCACAGGAAGTGGACCTGGTCGAGCCCCGACGGTTCGAGAAAAATGAGATTGACTTCATTATGACGACCAGACGACAACTGTTCAGTGATGTCTCAGTGATCGCGAGGGTGAAAACTGGTAGCGATCACTGAATGGTGAGAGGCACACTGAATGTAAACGTTAAGTTCGAGAGGTCTCGTTTAATGAAGTCAACGTTTTGTAGGAGTTTAAGTATTAGAATAAAGGCTTTGTATTAGAATTTCAATTATATGAATAATATTTTAACTATAGTATTTACTTATTTAAGTCCTATTGTTTAAGTACTATTAATCACTCAGTATTAATAAATACAGTGTTTCCCAAGACTAATTTTATACTCCTTCAGGGCACAGACGATTTGATGAATTTGATGAAATGGTAGTACTGAGGAGTTATTTTATTACTGGGTATTAAAAATATGTCAAAAATGAAGCATTTAACATTTTTAGTGAGCTATTTACCTTTGGGTATTTATTTTTATTAAAATTATTATTTTATTTATTCTTTATACATAAAATAAATCATTATATTAATATGTGATTATCAAGCTGTCATTCGATTCTTTAGAATTTAATATCAAAGGAGGGGAATGAAAATTATATTATTCAAAATGTACTATTTAAGAGATGTGCAAAAAAAAGCATGTGCTGCCACTAATACTAGACACAGAATAGAAAACGATATCATACTTATTGCTTACTAAAGTATGTATTATGGAATATTAAAAAAAAGACGATTAAAAATTAGGATCTTTTTACTGCTTTTAGCGAACACGGGCAGACCAGCCCCACGAACGACATCTGCTGACGCATATGGCAGCCATCCCCCTCCCCAATCATATTAAGGAAATGTGTACGACCTGTCACACGATGCTGTCGTAAGCAGCGAGCATGACATACCCCAGTTCATCACACAGAAAAACGTATCACCGAAAAACAAGAACAAGTTTACTGACTAGACTGACCCCATGGGAACATTTAAAGTTCACTCCTTAAAAACCAACTATGTATTTATTTAACATGTATTCATAGTACCAATCGTTGAGTCATACATTTTTATATAATAAGGGTGACAAACGGTCCACCTGATGGTAAGTGGTTGCTGTGACCCATAGACATATACATCTATCATCGTTTGCGAATTAAAATGCAGATGCATTGTCAGCCGTGAGGACTAAGACAGAATGCCTCTGTTCCAGTAAAAAGTGTCTCCGGTTCTCTACACTCACCATACGAAACACAGCAGTATTATGCTGCTATTTTACGCTGGTACTCTGTGAGAACGTGGTCCTTCCCCGGTCGAGCCGACCCATTCGTGCTACAACTATACTTTAAACATAACTCAGAATGGCTCTATCACGTAAAAATAAATTTGCATGGATGGGTGACGAATTGGTATAACGCTTATTTTTTTACAAGTATAAATTTAAGTAAACTTTGGAACATAAACAGTTTTGACGAGTTTTTTTTTTGTAAATGGTAACATGTGAAATATGTAAACAGAAAATTGAATCGAAAAAATCAATACTTTGTTCACGATGCAAAAATTTTTTTCAATTTAACTGCACCGGTTACTCTGAAGAACTATACTTTTTAAAAGACATAGACTCGAGAAAAAAAATTATGTGCAAAATATGCATAGAAAACTCAAAGGCAAGTCACACAGAGCCTTTTTTCGTTACAACGAGGAAAAAACCATTTACGCCAGAAATTGCCAAAAAAAACTCACTTGTCGTTACGCAAACACCAATAAAGTGGTCATCAAAAAACACATCATGCCATTCTGAAGACTCACATGTACTTACCCTACATAATATATCTTTGGATAACTCATCTTCAATGTCAGACCAACTACTCTCAAGAAGTATGTATTGCACAGTTACAGACGCAATCGATGTTCAAGAATTAAAAGAAACTATTAACGGATTACAATTAGAATTAGCTAGTACATAGAAGGAAATGGAAAACTATATATTAGAAAATAACGCCCTTCGAGATCAAAACTCTAAACTTCTAAAAGAAAATAAAGTCTTAAAAACGCTGTGCCAATCTCCAATACAAGACAATAGTATAATAAAAGCACCAAAAAAAAGTCTAAGCCGTCTACGCTATTAACTAAAGTCAGTTTACTCTCACCATCCAGTTCACTTACACAGAGACAGTCTCTTATAACTGATGATCAGTTGAACCTGCAACGGCAAATCACAATTTCAACAAAAATTGAGCGATGTGCAAATAGAAATTGAAACCCTCAATAAACATATTCACAAGTTAAAACTGAAATTGCATGACACGATTTCATTGCGTTCACCACCCTGTAATAAATTGACCCCTACACCTGCTAAGAAAAACGATAATAGGAAAAGAATATCTACGGATCACAACAGTGTGTCGGCCTATCCTCAGCTCTAATCCGATCAAGAAAAAATACTACGTATGAAAAGTATACAATTACATCTCAAACGGAGCCTGATTCCCTGACTACAGATATTTTAAAAGACTGTCATAATGTTGATTTAACGCCCAATGACAAACTAATATTATGTATTGGTGAAAATGACTACGATATAAAAATTTTGACATCCCAACTTCGGAAATTATTAACTACTTTTAAAAATAATGACATACTGTGTAATGTATTTAAAAATAAGTATATTAATATACATGCCTTAAATAATAGTATACTAAAAATATGTAATGAATTTTAAAGATGCCATTTTGTGACATGTACAAATGAAACTATTTTGGACATGTGTAATTCAATTGATTTTCTTATTGACTATATTGACTACGAAAAAAAGTATCTGGATGTACGTGAAATAAAAAAGTTGATAGGACGAGACAATAATCCAATGACACAAAAATCCGGCGTAAACATATATCCTAAAGGAACAATTCCTTATTATTTTAAACGTCAATCCACTTTTGGCACTACTACTAAAACCGAGGTAAAAAACCCAAACCCAAACATCTTATTACTGATTTCTTTCCTATAGATAATAAAAAAAGTTTTTTTCGAGTCTCTAACATATAAATCATTTACAATCATGCGTCAGAATATAGCGAGCATACTTGCAAAGAAAGATTTACTGGAAGTCACGCTGGAGGAATTGCGAGATTCAAATACAAATCCAGACGTATTGTGTTTGTCTCAACATTCCTGACGTCCAATCACAATAAATACGTAAAGGTTGCCCAATATGAATTAGCATCAACTTTTTGTAGCGATCAACAAAGAGGCGGTACTTGTATTTTAATCAAACAAGGATTAATTTACGAAGAATTATACTTCCTACACAATCACACAACACAAAAGACATTTGAAGCTTGTGGTATTAACATCCTGTCACTTACGTTACTAATAATTTGTGTTTACCGAATCCCCAATTCTGACCCGAAATTGTTCTTAAATAAATTAGACGTGGTTTTACATGAACTTAATAGCCGATATAGAAAAGACATGAAGATTGTAATTACAGGTGACTTTAATATCAATACGTCAAGACCAGGAAAAATTAGCAGCCATTTATCAGATTTATGCAACAACTATAATTTAAAAATACACATTAAAAGTCCAACTCGTAAAGGAGCTTGAATAGATTATATTTTGAGCAATATTAAAGACGCTACAACTACCTTATCTAAGTAGACGTAAATAAAAGGTTGTCCTCAAAAAAATATTTAATGATGAAATTAGTTCTATTTCGTCTGAATATAGAGAATGCAGCACTGGTGTCCCACAAGGAAGTGTACTAGGACCCATTCCATTCATACTTTACATTAATGTCATGACAGAAGTAACAAAACATCAATGTACTTTATATGCTGACGATATATCCATAATTGTTACATTTAACAATTCTAAAAACAATGTCTCTTTACATAATCATGAATGTGATATTAATAATACTATTGACATAATAATCGAATGGCTTAAAGTAAATAATTTAAATATTAATCTTGACAAATCATACTATATACAATCCAATAAATCTAAACATAAGCAGCACAATTTTAATCTAAATGTGACAAATATAAATAAAGTACAACAATTGAAATTCTTAGGTATAACTATTGACGAGAACTTGAACTGGAAAATACATATAGACCATTTGTGTAACAGAATTAATCAGTTCGTATATGCTCTTAAACGCGTTAGGACCGTAACCGACAAAAAGACCGCTATTGGGTCCTATCGCGCCTACATAGAATCGATATTGCGCTACGGCATTTTACTATGGGGCAACAGTACGGACAAAAACAGAACATTTATAGCTCAAAAAAAAATGTATTAGAGCCATATGTGGAGCTTTACCTGAAGTTTCCTGTAAACCACTGTATAAAAGTCTAGAATTATTGCCACTAACATCACTTTATATTTATGAAGTTGCGGTTTTTGTACACAAACACACAGAATTATTTAACAAAGTTAATAATTTTAGATTGAGAGATCCTCACAGCTTGATTAATATGACATTCCAAGGTTGGATAAGTATGAAAAAAGTTGCCTCTGTATGGGTGTCAAAATATACATATAACAGGATTCCTAGAGATATTAAAATGCTCAATATCAATATGTTTAAACATAGGTTGTACAAATGGCTAAGTCAGAATAATTTTTATAGCATAGATTCATTTCTCTATACCAAAAACTTAACATAGATTTATATAGTTATTAATTCTTATTTTATTCAATTTTTATTCGTCGACATATTTGGTGATAATTATTATATTAATAGTATGAATTGACATGTAACTCATTATAATATTTTTAAACTCAATGTGTTATTTTCATGCTATTTTCTTTATGGCGAAACATATGCGCTCTGTCAAACTTGTACCAGCTTATAATACTATGTTTCTAAGCAAATAAAGAAATTATTATAAGCAAATAAAGAAATTATTATAATGTTATTTTGGAAAGGCTTAAAATATTATACAAAATTTTGCATTGCTCTATGAATGAATAACTAATCGTAGTTTATATTAGTTTCGGATTATCGATTTTGTTAACCATTACTCAATCTAATATGATGTCGATCATTGCTTTATGTTTTTAAAAAATATATGCAACATTTTCATTAATGTACTGACTTGTTATATTTAAAATATTAATTTCCGTTTACGAATCGCGAGAGCCCAAATTATTAATTACACGTAATGCCTTTGTTTCAAAATAAAAAAAAATTTCGCGTAAGCTGCATGTCCCCACATAAAAATACTGTAAGACAATATACTGTGAAATTTATCTTGCAGTGATAAGTTGAACAGATGAACAAACAAATGAATATCACAATCTCAATTTAAATTTTTTCACCTAATTTATATGGGAACACCCCTAAGGTATCATATTTAAAAAAAAAAACAATAAAATCAGTTCAACAAACATATACGCTAATTGCTAACCTCTTCCTTTTTAGAACTCCCTATCCCTATCCCCATTTTCAATTGTTGATAATGAATCAGTAATTCACACAGCTAGAAAATTATCTTTGTTTATAATATTACAATGAAGATATATGTTACCACAAATTTACAAACGAATTACAATTGGAAATTAATTTTAAAGTAATATACATAAATACAGCTATCTTGTACTCAGGCAGAAGTTCAATAAATGCTTACTTAAATTGCAAAGTCACGATTTATGTAAGACGAGTGTTTGGGATTTTCTACTTGCATTTGCAGTGGAATTTCTTGTTCAAGAAAGGATTTTCTTCACGCTTATTAAGATGTTTTGTGAATATCAGTAAGCAATATACACAAAACTTATTAAAATACTCGGTATTACAATGATTTTATATACGTCCACGAATACAAGACAATTATAAAACTATTTTCAGGGATTTTATCGCATTTAATTGAAATTATTTTAACTGCTCTGCCAACTGAATATACTATAGTAAAGCATTCGACTCAGTGCAATAAAAAGGGTACTCGAGCTAAACAAGGAAAACTACAGTAAGAGACTCGAGTTGAGTAAGAGCCAGTGGTGTACGATCAATTGTCTTCTAGGCGAGCGTATGAAAGATTCAGAAAACCCAAAAGTTTAAAATGAGGGATTTTTAAGGGTGATTTTTGAACTTGTTTTGATTTTTCCTCTCCCTGAATTCCTATAGTATATTTTTGAAGGACTCTGGGAGAATTTCTGCTTCCAAAAGAGAGATAAAGGTGATCCACTTTTTTATTCGTCTTCTGTCGCACCCATCATATGAAATTCGCTAAACATCACTTGTGATTTTAGGTATCAGAATGAAGCTGGAGATGGATAAGTGTGTAGTCCTCAATGTAGAAAATGGTGAAATCTCTAGCGTTGCGGACTTAGACTTCAAAATAGTGACCACTTTTGAGGCTGAAATGTACGATGCCTGGGTATTTCCCAAAATATAGGTAGTGATAAAGGGGATATGAAACTATCAGTCCACGACTGTTTATGCACCCTTGACAAAAGTGCTTTACTGGCTCTTGTCGGCCGTAAATAAATCAGGCGTATATCGGTTAACTGATGTCCATTCTCATGTATAACTTTGGCGTAGTCAGATGGAATCAGATTGAACTTAACGCTAAACGTGAAGATAGAAAAGTCTGCACTGTTATGATAACTCCTAGGATGCATCATCCGAGATGATCAGTAATGAGGCTGTATTTGCTGGTTTTATGCCATATACATAAGCATTTTCCCATGTAAAATATAAGTAAATAAAGGATAGGAAGCTAGCAAAAATACGGGTTTATGCCATAAATTAATGCAAGGATATTTGTCAAGATACTGACATCTCAAATTTTAATAAGTTCTAATGTCGCATTTTAACGCAATTAACATTTTAATGCAATCTGATTTCGATGTATCATCTCTTCTTTCTGTATTTTTTTTTATTAGCGAGTAGCGACTTGTTTTATGTTTCTTACAAAATTATTTTTAGTATCTTTAAAGCAAATTTTATTATTAATAAACATAATGGCAAACAACCTGGTTTAGGTTTTACTGAGAAATTTTAACGATTGCGTATGTGGGTAAATTATTGCAAAAAAATTGTTTATTCGTCTCTTACAAATAACTAAGGAGAAAATCAACGTACTAAAATATTATTCTCTCGGTGTACAATTTTAACTCAATAATTAATTCAAATTTAATCCTGAAAACTGAGGCAATATTCAAGTATTTGTAAAAAGACCATGTTGTTTAATAATTTAATCATAGTCCAAACTACACGCTAAATACACACAAAGTTTATTTATTTAATTTAAAGAGTACTAATTTTAGAATTGATAAAATTTTTAATATTAAATAAAGAAAAATCATCAAAATACTTCCATGCAAGAAATGTCATGCAGACCAAATCTCGGTCACGGCGGACATTCTCAACGGAGATCAGGGAATCAGACTCATCTGCATGGGATAGGATTATAGTACTTGAGTGTGTGTGCAAGTATGAATGCTTCTCTATTCACTCATTCTCATAGTCTGATAAAACTACAATCCTACACCACCGGATAGAGATCAGGAGCAGAACCAACAGCTTTTTTCCGAGGCACGAAAAGAAATACCGTAAACTTCTTGACTTCGGGATATTTTATTTACGGATAGCGAGACTTTTAGTCCTTACGGATAACAACGTATGTATATCTGTATTAATATCTTAATAAAGGAAAGATGTAAGTATATATGGGCCATAACATTGTATTACCGTCAGTTGGACTACAAGCTCGTTTGTAACCCTCACATTGAAAAGAAACCGTGACAAACCCCAAAGTGGTAAAATTTTAGTTTTGTTAATTGCAGACACAATATTCTAACAAATTATTTAAATCTCTCACTGTCTCAAAATGTTAAAAGGAGAGAAAATAACTCTATTTTTTTTAAATTAAGTAAGAGTAAGAAACGAGCGCACAAATAAAAGATCCGTTGTCACATCTAAAGACTAAGATGGAATGCCTCGTTACTAGTAAAAAGACTCTTCGATAATTGATTGTATTACTGCTATGTATCGTACTCCTATTTACCATATAAATCACAAGACATTCATATTAGTTCAATATTCTCTAAGAGTATTGGTGTCACCGATAAAGCTGACTCATTCCTATTGCCGCTATAATATAGCCATCACACAGTATATACCTTTATTTCTTAGTTAAGGCTCTTCTATGCTTCTCCTGGGCGGAAACAGCAAGGAACCAAGCGGAATATTTTTTTTAATAAATAATTTTTTAATATAATTATAGTTTACACGTCCACATTATGTTACATTGTTTTTCAACGTTGCAACATATAACAATACTGTACACATTAGAATAACAATGTTATATGACATTGTCGATTGTCGTTCTGCAGTGCTATACACAATGTCGACACAAGAGGATGTTTTGCTAGCTGCTGCAGCAACTCTTGTACTTTTAAATAACAAAAGAAAAAAACATAGATACTGGGTTCTTCTTAGTTTATTGACTAGAGAAAAATAATCTCAAGTTGTATAATATTTGTGTCACGTTATATAACACGTTTTATAACATTCAGTCTCAACATTACTGAAACATGTTATATAACAATGTTTTATGTTTTATGTTATGTTATATAATATGTACGCACCGTAAGAGATTCCTTCAAACCCAGGTGATAAATTGCTCGTATAGCTCTCATTTGCAAAATAAAGATAGTTTCAATGTCGGTCACATGGCACGATTCCATATGACATTATGCTATGTAAATAACTAAAATAAACTAATCTCGCTTTTTCAATACATGTAAAGCCTCTAATATTTTTTACTAAACTAAGTTTGCTATTAGTTTAGAACTTATATGAGAGCCTCATTGAAGCTTTGAGTCTACTGCAATTCCGAGAAAACAATAGATTTAACCAGACTCGGCTCTTCCCCATGTAAAAGCACACTGGTATTCCCTGTTTAATATTTGGTGTTGTGAATTTTAAATAAAATAAAACTAATTTTACCCGACGTTTCGGGTGCTTTCCAGCACCCATGGTCACGGGGGACTGAGTTGTTTGACGTCCTGCTGTCATAGTTAGCCCAGCTACCTTCAGTTTTTTAATATTAATTTTTGGTTCGATTTACGCAGAATGAGCTTACAGTATCTTGAAGTCTAGCAGTGGTATACTTGGGTTTGGATCTGATTTTATTAATTATGGGATCCCAAGCAGATGGCAGCACCCATCCATCTTCTCTATTGAAATTAGGATGTTTTTTAATTTCAATAGCCTCGCGAATCATCCTTGGGAGGAATCGGTGTTCTTTTGCGAGGATTTGTGGTCTATCAAATCTAATGTAATGGCGGGGACGATCTTGAACATGTTCACAAACAGCAGACTTCCCGATACGTCGGTGCTTCACGTCAGCTATATGTTCTTTAACGCGGGTTTTAATAGATCTTTTTGTTTGTCCTATGTACGAGAGACCACATTCACAATCCAGCTTGTACACTCCTGCATCTTGTAGAGGGATTTGACACTTGACGGATGATAAAAATTGACTAATCTTCTTCAGCGGCTTGAAGTACGTTTTAATGGAAGCTCGCTTCAAGATGTAGCCAACCTTGTCTGTGACTTCTCTGACATAGGGTAGTACAGCAGGCACACGCTCGACTGTGGCTGGCTTCACTCGGTCACTGTGACGTAGGCGCGGGACCCGAAGCTTGTTGTCTTGCATTACTTGTTCGACGTGCTGAAGCTCGGCGGCCAGATGTTTTCTGTCACAGATCCCTCGTGTTCTCTGAAACAAAGATTTTCCCACGGTAGCTAACTGTGAAGGATGATGGTGAGATTCACCATTTAAATATCGGTTGGTAAGGGTATTTTTTCTGTACACAGTATGACCAATAGTGTTATCAGGATTTCGGATGACTAAAACATCTAGAAAAGCTAAAGTATTGTTTGCCTCTAACTCCATTGTGAATTGTATTTTAGGGTTTATGGAATTAAGGTGGTTTAAAAATGCAGTTACTTTGTCAGATGGTAAAATTGTGAAAGTATCGTCTACGTACCGCTTGTAGAATCTTGGATTTACAGGAGCAGTAAGAAGGGCTTTCTCCTCAAAGTCCTCCATGAATATGTCGGCGACTACGGGAGATACAGGTGAGCCCATTGCCACTCCGTCTACTTGCATGTAGAACTCTTCTTTCCACCATAAATAGCCAGATGTGAGGCAGTGTTTGAGTAATACTGCATATTCTGTAGGCATGTTGTTATCTTCTAGCTTTCTAGTAACAATTGAGATGCAGTCTTCAATAGGTAGTCATGGGAATAGTGACTGAACATCAAAACTGACCATAGTTTTATTGTCAGCGAGATGTAGGTCTTTAATCTCACTAACAAAATGATATGAATCCTTTGTCTGTGCTCTGGTATGTAATCTTAGTGGTGACAGTATTTTTGCCAAGTGTTGAGCCAACTTACAAGTTGGTGAATCGATCTGGCTTACTATAGGACGTAGTGGAGCGTTTGGTTTGTGTATTTTCGGTAACCCATACAACCTCGGTGGTTTGGCACATGATGGTATTGTCGAATTCACGTCAAGATCTAATTTTTCGGAGTATTTCTTTATTAAATCAGTAGTTGTTTTGAGTTTATTAGTTGTAGGGTCTATTTTGACCTTTTTGTATGTACTTACGTCCGATAAAAGTTGTTGTATTTTGAAATTATACTCTGACGTGTCCATTATTACCGTAGCATTTCCTTTATCCGCGCGGAGAATAGTGAGCTCTGGTCTGTTGCGTAAGTTGTACAACGCTTTAAATTCGTCTTTGGAAAGATTTAGTTTCGGCGCTGAACTTCGACGTAACAAGGACGAAATGTCTTGACGTATAGCCTCTAAATCCTCTTTACCGATATTATTCTTAAACAGACAATCCTCAACACTACAGATAATTTCTTCATACGGGATTTTTTGCGGCGTTATAGCAAAATTTAAGCCTTTCGACAATACTTTTATTGTAGGTTCGTCCAGTGTTTCTTTTGACAAATTATAGATCGTGCGTTGTTTATTGTTTGCGTCTGTGGTCAACGGTTGTTGCGTTTCGTTTCTACGTTGACATGGATGTTTGGCATTTGATTTGATAGTTAATTTTTGGTATTTTTTTTTATTTGTTTGTCTTTGCATTCATTGTATTTCGATATTTCGCGTTTGTTTAAAGTTTCAATGCAATTATTAAAATCAAATGTCGTTAAAACTGTCTTTAACTCACTGGACAAATTGTCTATGGTATTATTTATGATTTGTAAATCGAACCGTTTTTGCTGAATCACCGTTCGTAACAACTTTTTACTTGCCTGATTTAAGATCTTAGCGCTTCCTCGAATGTCCTTTTTAGTAGATATTTTAACGCACGTAGGAATGAGATGATGATCGCGGTACCGCTTTAGAAAGTTCAATGCTGTTACATATCTTGCGCGCTTGGTCATGAGATCTTCTAATCGGCGAATTTTATTTACAATTACCAGTCCGTACTGGTTTACATAATGATTTCTTATATTTACGCGAACACTACACATTTTACATAAAATAAAACTAATTTTACGGATTCTATCGCGTATATTAACTTATTTTGATATATTCCCGACGTTTCGGGTGCTTTCCAGCACCCATGGTCACGGGGGACTGAGTTGTTTGACGTCCTGCTGTCATAGTTAGCCCGGCTACCTTCAGTTTTTTAATATTAATTTTTGGTTCGATTTACGCAGAATGAGCTTACAGTATCTTGAAGTCTAGCAGTGGTATACTTGGGTTTGGATTTGATTTTATTAATTATGGGATCCCAAGCAGATGGCAGCACCCATCCATCTTCTCTATTGAAATTAGGATGTTTTTTAATTTCAATAGCCTCGCGAATCATCCTTGGGAGGAATCGGTGTTCTTTTGCGAGGATTTGTGGTCTATCAAATCTAATGTAATGGCGGGGACGATCTTGAACATGTTCACAAACAGCAGACTTCCCGATACGTCGGTGCTTCACGTCAGCTATATGTTCTTTAACGCGGGTTTTAATAGATCTTTTTGTTTGTCCTATGTACGAGAGACCACATTCACAATCCAGCTTGTACACTCCTGCATCTTGTAGAGGGATCTTGTACATTCTGATATATGTGACACACTAACAAAATTCAAAGAGTTCAAAAATGAAGTAGAAAATCGATTAAATAGCCACATTAAGATTCTTAGAACAGATAATGGCCTAGAGTATGTCAGTGAGGAATTCTCTGACTACTTAAAAAGTGCTGGGATTATACACCAAACTAAAGTACCATATACTTCGAAACATAACGGGACTGCAGAACGAATAAACAGGACTCTCATTGAAAGAGCAAAATGTATGCTGCTTAATGCAAAACTTCCAAAACAATATTGGGCTGATGCAGTGCACACAGTTGCCTACATAATCAATCGTTCTCCGACCAAGTTCCTGTCATTTAAGACACCAGAAGAACTGTGGTCTTGACGGAAACCAAATGTAAAACACATGCGCGTATTTGGCTGTGAAGCCATGGTACACTTGCCACAAGAGAAGCATAAAAAGTGGGACCCAAAGACACAGAAAATTTTATATATTTTATAATATATCAAACTCTAGAAAAGTGATAAAAAGCAGGGATGCTACATTTCTTGAATATAGTGTCAAAAGAGATTATGTGCCTGTACAACTGTCCGAAAATAATCCTGTATTGAAAATTGATGATAGTGAAGAAAATAATACCACTAAAATAGATGCAGAATCTTCAACAAGTTAATGATACTGTATATGAAAATAGAAGATCTTCAGACAGTGATTATTCACCCGACATCAGTTTAAATTCTCCTACAGATAGAAACATAACATTGAGACCTCGACAGAAAATAAATAAAATAAAACTACATGATTTTGAAGAAAGTACATACCTGTCAAAGTAAAGTCATTCATTTAGATGTTCCATTAACATATAAGGAAGCCGTGAACTCAATTACTAAAGATAAATGGATTAAGTCCATTGGTGAGGAACTAGAGGCCCATCAGAAAATAACACTCGGACATTGGTTGAAAAACCTCTGAATGCAAAAGTAATACCATGTAAATGGGTATTCCAAATTAAGGATGAACCAATAGGTCCAAGGTATAAATCAAGACTGTGTGCAAAAGGGTATTCACAGACTAAGGGTATTGATTACCATTAAACTTATGCTCCTACAGTCAGGTATGATTCTATACGTTTACTTCTTGCAGTTGCAGCATAAAATAATTTAAAAATTATACAACTAGATGTCAAAACAGCATTTCTTTATGGAGAACTTGAAGAGACAATATTCATGAAACCACCATAGGGCCTGCACCATGACGACAGTATAGTATGTAAACTTAATAAATCATTGTATGGTCTAAAACAGGCTCCACGGTGTTGGAATAGTAAATTTGACTCTGTGCTTAAAAAGTTTGGCTTTGTCAACAGCAAAGCAGACCAATGTGTGTACGTTAGTGAAGTCATTAAAAAGAAATCATAATCAGACGAATTAGCTTTACAGGAAATAACTAAATCATTGAGAACCATATTTGAAACTAAAATACTAACCAAACCTGGTAACTTTGTGGGAATGCAAATTGAACAGTCTAGTAAATGCATATTTATCCATCAGACTAAATATGTAGAACAAATGTTGGCCAAATTCAACATGACTAATGCTAATTCCAACAGTGTTCCAGTTAAACCCCACATGAAGTTGCAGAGAGGAAATGAAGAGGGTGAGAAGGATGTACCATACAGAGAAGCTGTGAGCTCGACCCGATATCATGTTTGCCGTCAGTCTGGTGAGTCGTTTCCTTAATTGTTACAATCAGACTCATTGGAGTGCAGTCAAACGGATTTTCAAGTACTTGAAAGATACAAAAGATTATGGGTTGTATTATACACAATCTCCACACACATCAGACGTCACAGGCTACAGTGACGCAGATTATGCAAACGATATGGATACACGCCGTTCAGTCACTGGCTATGTATTCATTAAGAATGAGGCGGCTGTGACTTGGTCCAGCCAAAGACAACAAACAGTGGCTCTGTCTATTACATAGGCTGAATTTATGGCAGCCTGTGCTGCTACCAAAGAGACAATATGGATAAAACAGTTTATAAGTGACATAAATGAATATAAACAGGACTCTATGTATCTTAATTTAGATAATCAAAGTGCTATCAGTGTCATTAAAAATATTAATTTCCATAAAAGATGTAAACATATTGAAATTAAATATCACTTTATAAAGAAAACTATCATCAAAAGTTAATTGTATTAATGTTTGTTAGTAGTGATTGTCAGTTTGTTGATATACTTACAAAAGCATTGTCTAAAGATAAATTTCAATATTTAAGATCAAAGCTTGAAATATTATCATATAGTACAGTTTTCTGTTGATTCGGGACTTAGATTTATAGTTAAAACTTAAAATATTATTATAGAATTTGTAATAATGTATAACTCATTTTCTTTACTTTACCAATTTGTGAGTTATTGCCTAATTTAAAATTAGATACTATTGTCATTATGTCATAATGAGGCTTAAATTCAGGAAGGGTGTTGAATGTAATATTCTACTATTGAATTTCGCGCCTATTTGGTGCAGTTGTGCACTTTAATATATAGCTATTCTCTCTTCTCTCTATATTATATTCTATATTCTCTCTACTCTGTGACATCAAGTGACCATGTACTCTTTTGTAACTCGTGCTAGTTTGTCTAATAAATAATTAATATAAACCTGAGCAACGTCTATTTAATTTAACAACTTTTGATATAGCTTCTTCAGTTCGGTTTCCAGTCGCATCATGGTATAGCTACAGCACTGATTAAAGTTACTGACGCCATAAGGCGAGGCATGCATAATAAACATTACAGCTCCCTGTGTTGGCGTTGTTAGATTTCAATGCAATTGACTTCGATTTTTTCTTGGGTCTGTTGCGTTCTATTAACATATCACATCTTTACAAATTATATTATATTTACAAATATTTAGATTATATATATATATATATATATATATATATATATATAATCTAAATATTTTCAAGTTTTACTAAAAATCGTCAAAGAATCACGTTCACGTACGTCAAATAATTTATAATAATCTACCATTTATATTACATATTACCACTCGAAGATACACAAGTTAAAGAAAATAATACAATGAGGCAACATGTTTTTTTCACGTTGATGCCAAAACTCCAATTTCGCAATCCAGGCAAAATGACACAAGCACGTTCACTTTACGTAAACTTCAGAGTTTTGGCTGGAACTTGACCGGCGGCGGTTTGCTGCTCCTGTATTATAGTTTAAATAATAGTTTGAAGTGGAAATTGATATGTAAAAGTGGTGGGATTTTATGTATTAACTATCTACGCATGTGAACTATTAGTGGAAACGGTGAAACAAGTGCTCTGATGGTGATGGATTCTCAAGATAAGCTGTTTGTTTGCATAGGCGCCTTTAGATACCATCGCTAACCGTCAGCTGTCTGCTGGCTCAAGTTGCCTTCAAAATCTCCCAAGGGCTGCACAATGTGATGCATCAACATATTGTGAAGCAGTGTAATTCTATATATCCAAAATAAAAAAGACAAGGCTGTATAGCATAGTTCCTTTGCCTGCTCGTTCGAGAGAATAATAAAAACAACACCAACAACGTAAACTTCAACAGAAGAAAAAAAAGAGAAAAAACATGGCTGACTTTAAGTACAGTCATTAAAGTACTTTTTAATCACACCAATTTGCAATCCCCGCTTGGCAAGTTAGTATCGAATGTACAGTTTGCATTATTTAATTATATGTTATTTTAATTAAATAACTTTTTTAGGTCTCCGGGGCTAATTAAGTACATAAAATAGAAACGACTTGGGGCAGAAATGAGCCGTCTCCTTCCACCAAATGATATCAATCGTAAGTATAAATTATACCTTGTAGACTTGCCTACTGCAGTTGTTATCATTAGCAAATGGTGAGTGATATGGGCTTAAGGTTAACCCTAGTTAGTCTCAAGCTAATAATCTGAGTCTCTTAGAATAAACTTACCTCAGCAGCAACAAAATGGCGTTCTTATACTATAGGATACCACCGATAAAAAACTTGTTATACAATTCAATACTACTTTGTCGTATTCGTCTATGTAATCATCTAATTAATTTTTATTTACTTTTGTTAACACGGCGTTTCTTCTTTTCTCTCCATTTCTACATAGATTCATCATCATCATCATCATTACAGCCCTTCACAAGTCCACTGCTGAACATAGGCCTCCCAAAAGAATGCCACAAAGCACGGCCTTGATGCACCTGCGTCCATCGACTTCCTGCATATCTTACCAGGTCGTCAATCCATCTAGTGGGAGGACGCCCTAAACTTCATCCGCCGGTACGAGGCCGCCACTCGAGAACCTCTTTTCTCCATCGGTTGTCGGTTCTTCAAGCTATATGACCGGCCCATTGCCACTTCAGCTTACTAATCCGTTGGGCTATGTCGGTCACTCTGGTTCTACTGCGGATATCCTCATTTCTAAGTTTATCACGCAGAGAATCTCCGAGCATAGACCTCTCCATAGCTCGTTGAGCGACCTTGAGCTTCCTCATCCGGCCAGCAGTGAAGGACTACGCCTCAGTTCCATAGGTCATCACTGGCAACACGCACTGGTTGTACAGTTTCGTTTTCAAGTTATAAGGTACACCTGACGAGAAGATGTGCCGTAATTTCGCAAATGCTGCCCAACCGAGTTGAATCCATCGATTGACCTCTCAGTCGAAGTTCGACTTACTTAGTCAGACTATTTGTCCCAGGTAAACATATTGATGAACAATTTCGAGCTTAGTGCTCCCAACAACTACCAGCATAGGTGTGATATGGATATTAAACATAATCTTTGTTTTGTCCATGTTCATCTTAAGACCTATCCGTTGGGAAACACTATTGAGGTCATTGAGCATAGTGCTTAGGTCCTCCAGCGATTCTGCCATAAGAACTATATCGTCGGCAAATCGAAGGTGAGTGATGTACTCGCCATTGATGTTAATACCGTAACCTTTCCAGTCGAGAAGCTTGAAAACGTCTTCCAATGCAGCGATGAAGATTTTCGGGGATATAACGTCACCCTATCTTACACCTCTCTGCGATTAGATACGTTTCGTAATCTGGTTCTGTACTCGGATAGCCATCGTAGCCCTACTGTACAAGCACTTCAGCACTTCGATATACCGACAGTCAACTTAATACCGCTGAAGGGACTGCAGCACTGCCCAAATTTCGACGGAATTAAAGGCTTTCTCATAGTCCACATACGCAAGACATAGTGGCAAATTGTACTCCTCGGACTTCTGTACCATTTGCCGAAGGGTATGTATGTATGTGGTCTATGATGCTTAATCCTTTTCGAAAACCAGCTTTTTCAGGAGGCTGGAAGTCGTCAAGTCTGCGCGCGAGACGATTCGTAACGACTCTCAAAAACTGCACGTAGACGCGGCTCAGAAGAGAAATCAGTCTGTAGTTCTTCAAGGGAGCGTTGACGCCTTTCTTGACGAACAAGACCACCACACTTCTGCTCCACGCCTCCGGTGTAATGCCACCATGGAGGACGGAATTAAAGAGCTTCTGAAGGACTTCAAGTACCGGTTTTCCACCCACTTTCAGAAGCTCCGCTATAATTCCATCCTTGCCTGGGGCCTTGCCATTTATAAGGTGCTGGAGAGCCATTCTATTCTCGCTCAGACTGACGTCCGGGATATCATCGAAATAGTGTCGGATAAGACTCACTCTTGGATCATTACTCACACTTGCGTGTGGCTCAAACAGTGATGTGTACAGCTGCCCATAGATCCTCTCAATCTCACTCGAAATCTCAGGTGCCCCGGAAACGACGCTGCCATACTCGGTATTCAGTTTTGACAGTTGGCTTTTTCTGGCAGACAGATCTCTAGCAAAGACTTTGGAGCCCTGGTTCCACTCGATCGCTTCTTCAATATGAGCAGTATTAAAGTTACATAAGTCCTGCCGCATGCATTTGGAAATCTGTGTGTTCAGTTGCATGTATGCTGTCAAATCTACTGAAGACTGCAGCTTCATATCCCGTCAAACAGCGATGAGATTAAGAGTGCGATCGGAGAGTTTTTGTGTTCTTCTGCAGCGGGTCTTATAAAACTTAGCTCCGACCGCATGAACAAGTTCCACGAGCTAGGCATTCATATCGTCCACTGCATTGCAATCTTCTAGGTACTGAAAACGGTTTCGTAGCTTGAGCTGAAAGGTTTCGGGACTTTGGATTAGAGCACGAGGGGGACAGAGCGTTGACTTCATTAGACGAGACCTCTCCAACTTAACTTTTAGGTTCAGCGTGTGTCTCTCACCATTCGGTGACCGCTGCTGGTTTTGACCCTCGCAATCACTGAGAAATCATTGAACAGTTGTCGTCTGGTCGTTATAATGAAGTCAGTCTTATTTTCTGTCATACCGTCGGGGCCCGACCAGGTCCACTTCCTGTGGGGCCGCTTGTGGAAGAAAGAGTTTATCATAAATAGTCCCTCTTTCTCCATGAAGTTGGCCAGCAGCTGGCCCGTTGGGTTCCGTTGCCTGTTTCGAATTTCCCTACTTTCAACTCACCGTTTTCTCTTGTACCTAGTTTTGCGTAAAAGTTTTCCATTAACACCGTATTGTGGGTTTTGGAGGAATGCATGCCTCTAGAGATATCCTCATACATTTCCTCCACCTCATCATCGGGGTATGCCGAAGTTGGTGCGTAAACCTGTATGACCTTCAGCGAATACCGTTTGGTGATTCCAAGTATAAGGTACGCAACGCTCGTTGACACACTCCCAATCTTTACAACGTTATTAACGAGAGACTTGTGCACGATAAATCCGACACCTCCTTGGGACAGATTGTCGCCCTCCCAGTGATCGAACAAGTTGCTGGATTCGAGGATTACCGTGTCGTCCCCCTCTCTTCGGACCTCGGATAATCCTATGATATTCCAGCGCAACTTGTCTATTTCTTCTTCCAGCTCCAGGATCTTCTCGTCAGTCCTCAGGGTGCGTGCGTTATAAGTTGCCAGGTCGAGTCGTCGTAGGTGGCAACCGAACCTCCACCGGAGATTCTTAGCACCCCCTGCCCCGCCGTTACCATGGTCACCACCGTAGCCAGGAATAGCGGCGCCGCCGGGGACTGGGGGCCAACTCTTTGTTACTATCATCGTTGTGGGGTATTTACCACTATGGGAGCGGGTTGGACACCGCATTTTTTTATTGGTTTGTTGCTGTTATCAGAAAGATGCTGCTGCCCATCCTCTGCCTCAGTTTCCCTCTGTCGCCTCTTACGACACCCACGGGAAGATATAGGATAGTGAGTATTCTTACCCGCCACTACTAAGTCTATCTTATCATAATCTTTAACCCTCTTCGAACACGACTCGACTTATATGGACGAAAATTGATTTAATTAAGGACCAACTAAATAAAGTGAAATCAATTAATAATGCAGCTTTTTGTTATTGTCATTCTTATAATTCACTTATTGAATGTCGTGTTACATGCTTTTATAAGTGGTTCGGAGCATTGATTCGGTTTGCTATTAGCTTTATATTTAGTTTGCACAAAAATATGGTCACTATTGTTTTTGAATTTCTTCGAGTCGAAATAAATAAAGCTTGTAGTAAATTATGATTTAATTTTTTATCAGCGATAATCACATATACGATAATACACAAAATATGTATATTCACAACACAAATATTCTAAGATAAGATAGTGTTCAAAGAGCAGAAAATGTGATAGAATTCATATTGACTTAATTAATACAAGTTGTATGACAAAAAATGTTATGGTTTCTAACGGATGACGGTATAATCTTGTCGTTTATAATAAACGTATAATATTCAGACTGGCTACAGAAAGTAGCGTCAAAGTTGCAAAACGTCTTAAACTGCGATCGTAAAATCGCCTGCTAAGTGTTACGATTAAGGCAAATCCTATCTTCAGAGAAAGAAGCCTGTGGACATTTACTAGCTGACAATTAAGAAGAGGAAGACACAAGTTATGTAAAGTTTTATTTGACCGGACATTTGCAAGATATTCCAGTCCTCTGTCTGCGCCTTTTTACAGAATGTTTTATATCTACTTTGCATTTACTTCTATGTACTTCAATTTAAAATTAATAAAGTATCACCGTTTCTCATTTTAAACTTTAAATGTTGTCTTTACCTAGTCCTCGCATAGAGAAAGACCACCAATTACTGTATAAATTATTTATTGACGTTTTTGGTTCACCATTTCCATTAAAAGCAATTTCAATACTCGTAAGTGACATCGATTAAGTTTTCGGAACAAAGTATTACTTGTTTTACTTTACACAAAAATTATGAAGTAGAAAATAGATTTATTTATCATGTTTAATAATCTTCTTTCTTCTTTATGATTTAAATTAATATGTAGTATTTTACTCTTTGCATCAGAAATATTAAATACATAAATAAAAATAAGTAGCCCTGAACTAACGTCCAAAAAGTAAAAAATGTATAACGTAACGTTGTCATGTCAGTTTATATAGAAAAGTTTCTACTTTACGTAAAAGTCAATGGAATCTTTCAAAAGGAAATCGTTGCAATATACACTAAAATCCAACTTTATTTTCTTGCCGCAACATTTGGTTCGATGTACATTAAATCGCTTCTGCAACCCCTTTCCTTCATTTGAAGTCTTTACCAACAAACGTATACACTGTATTTAGAGAGGCTACGAATTTATTTTAACTGAAGCTATCGAATTATGGGAAAGTATTAAATGGTATTTATTTGTTATATCCACACGAGTACACGTTTCATAAAACTAATTTTAAGATTTTTTGTAAATTTTAAATTATTTTGGATTTCGACTGTTTATTTACGTTATTTAATTGATCTAAATGAATAATAAATGCGACAATTAACAACCTGATATCTTCTAATTATCGTTAAAATGATAATAGGTTATCATCATCAATGCAGCCCAATAAAAAATAACTGACTTTGGCCGTGGAAGGAAAATGGGTGACCTCCCGTCATGCGAGTTGTTTAACCCGGGTTGCGGCCAACGGTTCGTGTGTTAAATATTTTCTGAGAAGTTAGTGCTGTTAGCAAGTTATTTTTACGGGGATTATTATGTATATGGAAACTTTTGTTATGTATGGAAACTTCGATAGCATGATTTAGGTTTCTGTTGTTCAGTGCTGCAAAATACTACAAGCTACAAGAGTATGTGGGTTTTTATTTTCAAAATACATTTTATTCAATTTAATGTAATATATAACGATTGTAACAAACAATTTTTGTTTATTGTTAATGTTACAAAAATCAAAGGGAAACAACACTCACGCAAATTTTGCAAAGAGTAATGTGCTTTTTTTCTTGTTTTCTATGAACTACAAGGTAATTATCAGACAAAACAACCATTGATATTTAAAATAAAAGCTTAAATATATTGCACAGTATCTCCTCGACGTATCAATATAAAACAGAAACCTTTATGAGCAAGAAATTTCAAAAGCCATCAGCACCTCTATTTAAATTATAAAATTTTTCAGAATACATCAATTTCCAAATTTTCATTCAACTCTAGTGAATATTCGTTCCTTCAAGATATATCTAAAACAACTGCATCAATAATTAAGCACATGGTAATAAAGGCCCTAAATTTTCTATTTTTACCTACATAGAAAACCTGCCATATTAACAATATTTATCCTACTGGTTAATATCTCTCAAAAATAGGAAAACAGGAAAAATAAATAAATAACTAAAAAGAAGAAAAATAACATTTACATAAGGTTAAATCTGTTCTTTTAATATATCACATAATAATTAACATCAGTATATTTGTCACATTTAAGATGGTTTAATAATTTTGCCTTGAACAAACACAAAAATAAAAATAAAGAAAATCTTTCCGATTCAGTGTAAGAAATAGGGTAAACAATAACACGCCTTTGGTGACACGCAGAATTCTCACAAGGGAATCATGAACTCTGATTGAACAAATTGCGGAGAATACAATACAAACAATAGTGAATACATATTTTATAGCGAAACCACAGTAATATCAAGCTTATATATTTTTTATATTATATCGGTTAAATCATAAAAATAATGATTTCTTGTGTTGATGTGTATAAATTAGATAACATAATTTCGATAAAATATATTGCAGGATGAATTCCTTCGGTTAGTAATCCTACTATGAATAAGATCAATAACTTTATATTGTTGTTACCACTTGTTCTTTCCTTTTCCTTAAAAAGAAATAATTTATTGTATATTCCGACTAAATGCTGTATATTATGCATATACAGCTCATTTAATATTTTTTCAGTTTATTTGAAATGTATAAGTCTATAGCTCTGAAATTTAATTCATATTATATCTACTTAATAAATCTATACATTATAATTTACTGTCCCCAGCGGTTTTTTTCGCACAGACACGACTTAAGGACTTCAAGAAAAGAGTTTACTCCTTTCTAAAAGGCCGGCGATGCACCAGCGATTCCCAATATATTTCAGATGTGAATGGGTGACGTTGATCACTTACCATCAGGTGATTTATATATTCATTTGTCTGCCTTTTAATGTGAATTTTCAGCCATTAGAGTTAATTTTATAAATTGTTTGTGTATAAGTATTATTTTAGAGATAGAGTTGGGATATTTTAACGTATATTAATGTTAAAATATAAATAACTTAAAATTATCTGTATAAAATATATGTAAAGGGAAAACTTTGTATCGCATTTACCGCAATTACCACAAGCATATTGCGCGTTTGGAAGAGTATGAGGTTTAACATAATTAAATTACGGACTCTCTTCTTAAACTAAAAATTATAAATGTAAAATATGTTTATGTAAAACATAAATTGCTTACGTAAATACTACCAATACCAAATGTCAAACACATTATAGTCTATAGTCAAACAATCACACAGAGTAGAGATTGTCGCCAAAGAATTTTAAACGATTACCAAAATAATTACTCTCAGACTGACTCAATGAGCTGTGAATTTTGTGTCATTACAAATGTTCTTTCTCAATAGTCTACTCTATGTCAAAGCAAAATGAAATTATTTTATATTTTCTATATAAGATATCAGTTTTTAATATATTATTTTGCAGTTAAGGCCATAGTTAATACATATACAAATGTACTGAGAGTTGGAAATGAAATACAGCTTGCTAAATATACAAAAAATAAATTACAGTCGTATTTCATCGACTGGACAACCCCTAATATATATTATTTTAATATAAAATGTCGGTGTGTGTGTGTGTGTGTGTGTGTGTGTGTGTGTGTGTGTTTTCGTAATTATTACCTCTTTAATGGTTTGACAAATTTTGTTGAAATTAAGTATCTCATCTCAAATCAACTATAGTTGGACCAGGTAATTGTGGCTAATGTCGAGATCCAAAAATCACTCGTGCTAAGGTAGAGTGGATCGCTAGTTATTACTATATGAATGTTTTCATTTAATGCTCATAATCGGAACATGAGTTAATATTTTGATTGTAAAAAGTAATCTAGAAGAAGTTCATCACATTTATCTACCAATTTCACACAAAATGTAAACTCATACTCTGCGTTCATATCACGTGTTGAGTTTGTAATATTTAATTTTATCACATGAACCTGGGTTTGAATGCACTTTTGTCTCATATTTAAACAAGCGGGATTAGGGAAGTAAAGACTGTGCAAGAACCTCCGAAGGGGGCGGCATTATAGCCGAAATAAGAATTATAATTTTTTGGTTTTTGGCCATTTTGACCCCCTAGGGTGTAATGAGAACTTTTTGCCCCTATTCCCATGACTCCCATGACATCCTCTACATGATAGGCTATTCAAACTGACTAAGCCTTAAGTTCGAGTAACCTCCCAACTCATTTCTAGTCTTTAACTCCAATTACTTCCAACTATTTTCAGTTTAATATAACCGTGCTACTAAAATTTTTTATTTCAAAGAATCTTCAAAATACGAAATCAATATAGGTATTTATTTCATTTGGGATTTGGGACGTAGCCGGGGTTGTTAAGCAGATAATCTTCGCTGTAAATTTCATAATTCGCACGCTACTTGAGTTTTATTCCTGTAATAGTGACGTAGGTACATAGGTAATGGGCGAGGATTTGTGTTACGTGGTTCCAGGTAGAGCCACATGAATGGTATCTTCTTCTATAAATATACAATGATATTACTGAACTAAATAGATATTATTTGTACTCCTTATATGGAGTCCACGTTGAGTGATGATATCATTTAATATTCCAGTTATATTGCTTTATGATAGTACCTACACCACAACACAATTGGAAGTTCATAGTAAGAATCGTATTAGTCACACCTCATTTCCATTTATTATTTGTAGTGGACCATTATGATAAATGTTTTGCACCGTTTTCTATGCACTAATTTGTTATTCCATTTTAAGAAAACATTTGTCAATTCCAGCATTCAGATATAAAACGTGACATATTGTGCCAATGCTTTTATCCGTGTGGAAACTTTGAAAACGTGAAGGAACGGTATTATTGGAGTTTTATCTGTAAGTCTTTTGAGAGATTTCTGAAATATAAAACTTCTTTCACTTCTACGTATATAATCAGTCAGATTTGCTATTTTATTTAATTACGTAAGGATGTGTATTTTTTCAAGAATTATCAACTATGTGTGTATATGTGACTTTTAAATTATTCACCATCATTACAGCCCACTGCTGAACATCTATGACAAGTTCACTGTTGAGCATAGGCCTCCTACAGATTGCCACATAGCACGGTTCTGAGTCACCTGAATCTATCATTGCGTCTTTCAATATGTCCTCACTCTATCTAGTGGAGGACTACCCAACACAGCGCTTTCCAGTATGAATCTGTCACTCGGGAACCTTTCAGTACCCATTGTTATGTCGGTTTTACGATCATTATGGGCAGCTCATTGGCACATCATCTTACTGTCAGCTACTTTTATTCTTCTTCAACAGTCCTCTTTATGGATTTCATCCCCAAATCTACTATCAGAGTGACTTTGACCTTCCTCATACGGTTAGAAGTGAAGAATAACTTTTTATTTCTGTACGACCTTTTAATACAGGTATTCAGATAAAGCCCAATAGATTAGTAAGCTCAAGTAAAAATGGGCCGACCACATAGCGAATTCAAGATCAAAGAACCGACAACCGATGGAGAAGAATTGTACTCGAGTGGCAGCCTCCAACCAGTTAACGAAGTGTACGGTGGCTCCTCACCGAGTGACGACCGGGTAAGATATGCAGGAATTCGATGTATGCAAATGGCCGAGAAACACGCTTTTTGGCATTCCTTGGGAGAGGCATATGTTCAGCATTCGACTCGTGATGGACTGTAATGAATTTAAATAAAGAACGTTTTGCTAAAGAATATCGCAATTGTTGAACTAATAAGTACCCATATATTGTTACAAAAATGTTACATGAACGTCCGTAAACTTTACCCGTCCAATTAACAACAGCATCAAAATGGGAAATTACAGGTTCATCGCCATCTTTTTCTGCTTGCCGCATAAAACATTGTAAATACACTTAGTTGGTTAAAAAGTGCGCTAGGCACGGTATATTTCTGTGGTATAAATATAACGAGCATATTAGCAGCAGTTGAAGATTTTATATTATAGTTCAACGAATTAATGAGCTAAAGTGGAATAAGACGACTCGAGAAAACAATTTCCTATAGGTAAAATTTCTCGAATGTTCGCTTATGTGCAAGAGCAGCTTAAGGCAACTTTCGATGTACCTGATGGGTCGAACTTACAAGGAGTCGATTGATACAGATACTTCAAGACAATATGAAAATAAGGGGGCCTATTTAAGTTGTAGAATTGTGATGATGGTGATGCTTTACTGGCTTAATTTACCCGCACTATCTAGCAATACTGACACCACAATATATATACATTATCGTGATGAAGTAGTGTTAATTATATTTTAACCACCTATTCAAAATAAGTAATTTATTGTCAATCACAACCAAAAATCTATTAATATATTATCAAGCACGATACAAAAGCCTGTCGAAATTATCTCGAAAATTCATCAGAAGGTTAATTATTACAAAATAATAATAGTGTGAGTTCAATTTGCTCACTGATTACGTAATAAATCATTATTAACAATAAAAGAGCGCACTGCACTATACATTCAGTATAGAACAATTACAATTCGACCACACCGTAATATGTTCCTGTCACAATTACACAGCAGTGTAATGTGAGTCACGTAAATTACAAGATACCATCATAATATGCAAACCTACAGCAACACTACATATCTCAGTGTAACACAGAGCAGCCTATCAGTGACACCATCTTCTTTGTCTGCACTAGAAAAATTACTACAATAACGGACAGAACCACGATACTGTCATTACATCTACTCATATCTGGTCACTATTTGAATGACTTAGGCGGAATCTCTCGCGTACAGCGGCTACAATGAACTTGAAACTGCACAAACGAGTGGAGATTTCTCGATGTACCCTCAATTCTACAAAGGCATAATCGATATGACCCTCCGCTATAATGATGCAACCTCTCGCTCACACTCGATACATCCGGTACTTTATAGACGCGCTTATAAGCTTATACTCACACTTTTAAGTAAAACTTACCGTTACCGTTACGGAATATCAAAACTCCACTGTTGAATATAAGGCTCTTCATAGATTGCCTCACAGGGGGATATTTGCTCAAGTTGCTACGATTGGCGAGCGAATTGGCAACTGCATCTTTTAATTTTTTTTTTTAGTAGTAACAGGAAGACGCTGCTGATCTCTTTAGTTGCCTTCTTAGTCTCTTACGATACCCACCGCACGATATGGAGTAGTGGATATTCTTACACCGCCATTTCATGGCCATAAAAGATAATAGGATAACATACCACGTGGTAGAGCCACACTACATCTATGTTATGGTTGTAGCACGAATGAGTCGGCTCAGCCGAAGAAAGACCACGCGTTTACAGAATAAAAGAGTTAAATAGCAGCTTAATGCTCCTGCGTTTCATATGATAAGTGCAGAGAACCGGAGAACCTTTTATTGGAAACTAGCTGTTCCTCGCGACTTCGCTGGCGTGTAATTTAGGGTTTTAATTTTGTTGCGCGGAACCCTAATTATTTTTCAAAAATATAAGTAACCTAAGTTACTCCGTATAACATGAGCTATCTACCAGTGAAAGTCCCGTCAAAATCGATCCAGCTGTTTCGGAGATTAGCCGGAACAAACAGACAGACAGACGGACAGACAGACAGACAGACAAAAATTTTGAAAATTGTGTTTCTGTTATAGGTACCGTATATACTTTTATATGAAATTAGTAAAAAGCTGTTATTTTGACATTACAAACAGACATTTCAATTTTATTTATTTGTATAGATAAGGCTGGAATCAGTCCTCAGGGGTGACAAAGCATCTGCAATTTCATTATTAATTGAAGATAAATGTGGATGTCTATGGGTTGCAGCATCCATTTACCATCAGTTGGACTGTGTGTTCGTTTGTCACCCATATTATATAAAAAAACTTAAACTTTTATATCTAAAAATATCTTTACATATTTAGGTCTCTACCCAAAATATTGCCGTTCTGCAGTACTGGCCAATTCAAATAAAATAATTTTTGTTCGGCTAAGAATTTTAATTTTAAATTAATTTTATTTTAAAACCATGAAATTCTTTTAAAAAAATTGTTATTTGTTTATTGATTAGCGTTATGTTTTCAACGCATTTAAATCTTTTTCGTCATTATAGATATGTTAAAAGTTCGAGTAATTTTGGAATATGAGTACCGTCGTGGCAACAACGCATCACAAGCGGTCGATACGCAACATCAACGATTTACGGAGGGAATACTACAAACGAATGCCACATGGTTCGTTTGTGGTTTGCCCGCTTCCGTTCTGGAAATCTCGACCTGAATATTCAACCGCATGGTCGTCCGAAAACTATGGTCGACATTGACGAATAAAAGGCAATTGTGGAATCTGATGATACTATATCTACGGCTGAATTGGCAGCAGCTTTTGAAGTTAGCATCAAAACAATATTGGTCAATTTGCGTCAAACTGGCAGGCGTGGTAGGCTGCAGCTATATTAGGTTTGTAGCACGAATGGGTCGACTCGACTGAGGTAGGACCACGCTCTCACAGAATACCATCGTAAAATAGCAGGGCATCAATAAATTGCTACTGCGTTGGCGAAGGTGCATCTATTGCATGAGTGATTTTTTTGATTAACTGAAATAAAAATATAGAAAGGAAAAAAAAACCACTTATTTAATAAAAAAAAACAGAAATTTCGTAATAAAAACCTCAAATATATACAATTTAAGTTACTGTTATAAAGAAATAACTGGCTTCTATCAAGACATAAGTAACCATTAAAAAATATCTATATTTCTGGGCTAATCTTCAGAATGGCTTAAGCAATTGCGATGAAACTTTACTAACAGATAGCAATGCCAGGATTGATTTAGGCTATACTTTTTCTTATTATTACTTCGACATATTTTAACTTATGTTATGATTATTTCAATTCTTTATTACACCAATTTAAGTCACAGATTCCTCGTGTTCTCTGAAACAAAGATTTACCCACGGTAGCTAACTGTGAAGGATGGTGATGTGATGATGTGATGTGACAGTAAACACCTGGCTACTAAACTCCAACACGTCAAGAAAATTTTGCACGACAATAAGCTTCGGGCACCACGCCTACGCCACAGTGAACGAGTGAAGCCCGCAACAGTCGAGCGAGTGCCTGCTGTACTGCCATATGTCAGAGGTGTCACTGACAAGATTGGCTACATCTTGAATCATGCTTCCATCAAAAGATACTTCAAGCCGCTGAAGAAGATAAGTCAGTTTTTACCATCAGTCAAGTGTAATATCCTCTGCAAGATGCTGGAGTGTACAAGCTTGATTGTGAATGTGGTCTCTCTTATATTTTTTTTTATGAAATAAAGGTGACAAACGAGCACACAATCCACCTGATGGTAAGTGGTTGCTGTGGCCCATAGACATTTACATCTATCATCGTTTGCGAATTAAAATGCAGATGCGTTGTCAGCCGTGAGGACTAAGATAAGAATGCATCTGTTCCAGTAAAAAGGATCTCCGGTTCTATACACTCACCATACGAAACACAGAAGCGTTAAGCTGCTATTTTACGCTGGTATTCTGTGAGAGCGTGGTCTTTCCCAGGTCGAGCCGACCCATTCTTGCTACAACTATACTTTAATATAATTGCTTTATGGCTCTACCACGTCAAAATATATATGGGACAAACTAAAATATCCATACAAACCCGCGTTAAAGAACACATAGCTGATGTGAAGAATCGACGCTCCGGGAAGTCTGCAGTCTGTGAACACGTACAGGATCGCCCCCATCACTACATTAGATTTTATAGACTACAAATTCTCGCTAAGTAACACCGATTCGTTCCAAGGATGATTCGCGATGTTATTGAAATCAAAAACATCCTAATTTCAATAGAGAAGATGGTTGGGTGCTACCATCTGCTTGGGATCCCATAATTAATAAAACTAAATCCCAACCCAAGCTTGAGTGAAACTGCAAGACTTCAAGATACTGTAAGTTCATACTGCGTAGATCGGAACAAAAATTAATAATTTTTAATCAGGAGGTAGCCGTGGTTAACTATGACATTGGGACGTCATACACCTCAGTCCCTCCCCCTCCCCCGTGACCATGGGCGCTGTAAAGTGCTCGAAACGTCGGGAATATAAAATAAGTTAATATACGCGATAAACTCCATATAATTAGTTTTATTTAAATGTTTAGTGTTCGCGTAAATATAAGAAATCTTTAAACAACATTACTTAAGTACAACAGTAACTGTTGTTATTGCCCAAGCAGCACACATGCGTTATGAACATCACTACACCATCTCAAATAGAACTAAGAGTTCTTTTAGAAGCGTATAAGAGTTTTAAAAAGAGGTTGTATCATAAGAGTGGTTTATGAGTTATTATACAGATTATGTTGTATGAAGTCTGTATTATGGGATCTAAGTAAGCTTAGGGTTCATAATTAGAATATGAAAATTCTAGTACATACATAATACATAAACACTCACGCCTGCCACCCAGAGGGGTAGGCAGAGACTACGGACTTCCATTTGGCGCGATCCTGACACGCCTCTCTCGCCTCTTTTACATCCATATATCTACGCATACACGTTCGTCGGTTAAGGGTACTCCTAATCTGGCCCATTTTTAATGTATCGCCGATTTGGTCGATAAACCTTCGTCTAGAGCGTCCCTTCCCGACCCTGCCGTTCACTTTTGCAACATAAATTTGCTTTGTCACTCTTTCCTTATTCATTCTTTCTACATGACCAAACCACCGAAGCATTCCTTTCTTAATCCTTGTCACAACGTCATCTTGCAAATCATACTTTTGTCTTATCACACTACTCGTATTTCTCACCCTGTCATTCAGATTCAGCCCTAGCATACTCCTTAAGGAACGCATTTCTACAGCATTTATTCTACTCTCATGCTTCTTCTGCCAGACCCAACTTTCACTACCATACATTTAAGTAGGGACTAACACAGCATTATCAATTGCCATACGTGCCTTAGTTGACACATTCTGACTCCTCATAATAGCGTGTAGAGCCCCATTCACTCTATTTCCTGCGTTCACTCGTCGTTCTATATCCTTGTCATATCTACCATCCCTGCTAAATAAACATCCCAAATATACAAACTCATCCACTTGCTCAATCAAATCCCTTTCTATTCTTATTTCAGTCTAATCATCTAGTCTAGTCTAAATCATTCATACATAATTCATTCAACCCACCTATATTTTCCCTCAGTCTGCATTTATACTTCTCTTTCACACCTTCATCTTGTAACCTCTCTATTCTTATACGCTGTAACGCAGTGGTAGACACAGATGTCCGATGCCGCCAACGTTTGAATAGACCATTAATTCGGCATAATACCAAGTAATGATCCGTCCCTACGTTGGACCCCTGGTAAACCCTTGTATCTACCACTGCGCTCCTCATTCTTTCATCCACAAATATAAAATCTATCATGCTTCTATCATCCCCTCTTTCCCATGTATACATGTGAATCCTCTTATGGCGGAAGAAAGTGTTCGCCACAAAAAGATTCTTTTCCACACATACGGTGAGGAGGTCTTCGCCATTCTCATTTATTCTTTCATCGCCAAACGTTACTAATATCCTTTCATAACCAGACCTCTTCACCCCAACCCTTCCATTAAAATCTCCTAACATAAAAATATTTTCATTTTCCTTATATTTCATCAACACCAGCCTTACCATGTCCCAAAACTGCTCTCGGATATAAGTGGGCTTAGACATATCTGGGGCGTACACCCCTAGCACAAACAACTTCTTTAAGCCCACTTTCATTCGTATCCACAGCATCCTTGGGCTAACACATTCATACTCTTTCACACATCGACCCATTCTTTCTGAAAGGATGACACCGACTCCCTGGCATGCCCGCTCGGTCTCGTCTACTCCAGACCAGTAAGCGGTATACATGCCATGCGCAGTGACATCTCTTCCCTTTCGTTTTGTCTCGTTCACACATAACACGTCTATTCCTCTATCATTCATCATTTCGCATACTTCATCCATCTTATCATTCATTGCTCCACATACATTCAGCGTAGCCAGACGGGCCTCCGCAATCCACTTTTCGCCCCCCCGGGAGACAGGACGTGACGGGTGGCGAACCTCGTCGCCGTAATTCTAGTATGCAACTTTAAGTATTTTGTAACACTTAAATCTGATTTTATTATTAAAAGTGTAAAGAATCTGTTTCTTGTATGCTGTTACTTGCTTATACAGCTCTAAGTGTTATTATAGTATCACTCAAATCTTATATCTGAACAATTAATTGTACCTTTTGTAAGTACAGTAGTTTATCTATAATTGTATAAAAAAATACCATAAATTTACGGTACCATATCTTCCCTCCACTGGGAAAAGACGAAAACGTTTCACAGTTGAGCGAGTGAGATGTAAAATTGCTCGACAGCATTATCAATTTCAGGCACCAAGACTTTACAATTACTTTAGTGTAAATAATAAAGTGAGAAACCTATCTATGTACCAACTAAAATCCAAAGTTTTATTATGGTTACGTAAGTTGACATACAACGAGACGGAAAATCTATTAAAAATAAGTCAATAGTACGAGTCATTTCTTATCGAGTAAAATAAACACACACACACACACACACACACACACACACACACACACACACACACACACACACACACACACACACACACACACACACACACACACACAACACAAACACACACACACACAAACACACAAACAAACAAACACACACACACACACATATATATATATACAAACACACGCAAAACATGTACGCATCATAGATGCAACACATACGCATGCATATATTTTTGTTTTTTATTTTACTTTAATTTGTAATTTTTTTATTTATTTTGTTACCTTTTTACACACGCACAATATATACGCATCATAGGTGCATCAAACATACGCATTCATATTTTTGTTTTATTTTTCTTTAATTAGTAAAATCTTAACGTCTTTTGTTACCTTGTTCTGATTTGTGATAAGCTGATAAGCCATTTTGTAATTGTAACATTATGGATATGGGAAGGAACTGAATCCCGACAGCTATTGCTAGTTCGGGAGTCAGGGCTTCAACTTTGTAGTGTCAATATGGTTTTATTCAATAAATAAATTTATTATTAAATTTTTGGGGTATCTATAAAGTTTTCTCATCTGGTTGAGCTGTATAAATATATAATTGTAAATGAAAATGATAAACATACATAAATATCAACAAAATAAAATAAATGCATAAAAATACGTAAATAAATAAAAACCCAACCAGATGGAAGCCCTCGGCAGGGGAGACCAAACGGCCGAGGGTTAGGGGGAAACGGAAAGAAACCGGCGGACGATGCGGGCGGTATCGAGGAGCACCGCCTTCTGCATTTGAGCTTGGAGCGGTCCGTCACGGAGTCCCAGCCGCCTCAGATGACCCGAGAGGCTGACTGGGATTAACCCGTTCGCAGAAACGACTACAGGTATAATTTCGACCGGCACTCCACCCCACATGTCGGTCACCTCGTGACCCAGGTCCAGATATTTTGTTCGCTTATCTGTTTCGGCTTTCACGAGGTTCTCGTCATACGGAATGGTAATGTCGACCAAAAATATCCTTGACTGTGCCCGGTCCATCAGCACAATATCAGGCTTATTCGCAAGAATAGTCCTGTCTGTGATGATGGCCCGGTCCCAGTAGAGCCTGGCGCGGTCATTTTCGAGCACGGCTTCCGGCAAGTACTTATAATACGTCAGTTTCCGATCCACGAGGCCGTATTTCAGAGCGAGCTCCTGGTGTAGAATCCTGGCTACTAGATTGTGTCTGTGCAAATACTCAGAGTTAGAAAGCGCCGAACAACCGGAGATGACATGCCTAAGTGACTCACCGCGATGGCGACAAGCTCGACAGATGTCGACGGCTCCATCCTTTAGGATGTATCTCCGATAATTGTTGGTCTTAATTACCTGATCCTGTATCGCACAGACAAAACCCTCGTTTTCCCCAAAGAGGTCACCGAAACGTAGCCAGTGAAGGGAGGCGACTGTGTCTACGAAAGGCTCATGTAGAGCCTTGTAGAACCTCCCGTGGAGCTCCTTCTCCTTCCATACGGTCTCCCGGTCGGAAATGCACTGTACTGCTGGGTCTTGCCATTGCTCGTTGGCTAAGGATAGAGGGGTCAGTCCTTTATCACAAGAAATAACGTCCCTATAGTATGGATCATCCGCTCTCGTCAGAAAGTAATTACGGAGGCTGCACACTTCGCGATTATGCATGGTAAGCGCGCTTAAGAAGACGCGCCCGCCATGATTCCGCGTCAAGTACAGCCTCATTACTGACGATCTCGGATGATGCATCCTGTGGGACGTCATTATAGTGCGGACTTTTCTGTCCAGAGCGTTTAGTTCGGTCTGAGTCCACTTAAGTATGCCAAAGGTATACATGAGAACAGGCATGACCCAACCGTTATATGCGTGCGTCTTATTCACACCGGACAAAAGGCTGTTAAGCACTTTGGTCAAGCGAGCATAAAACACATCGCAAACTGACTGTTTCATACCCGCCTCATCTACACCGATGTTCTGTGACATACCCAGATATCGGTATGTTTCAGCCTCCGAAAGGGACATTATGTTGATGGGCATAGATACATCTATGCCCTCAGAGTTAGCAACTCTTCCCCTTTCAACATGGAGGACCGCACACTTATCCGTCCCCAGCTCCATTCTAATAGAATTGCTAAAATCACAAGTGATGTTTAGCAATTCCATAAGATGAGAGCGACTGGAGGCGAATAACTTGAAATCACCCATATAGAAAAGATGGGTCACTTTTGTACCTCCCCTCCGAAGCTGAAATCCCCTCCCGAAGCCCTCCAGTAAGGTACTGGGAGGGTTCAGAGAGAGGCAGAACCAGATTGGACTCAGATAATCGCCCTGGAAGATACCCCTTCTTATCCTTATATGGTTCTCCGCAGCCGTCATCCGCTCACCTAGATGACAAAGGATCGTACTCCACTGCTCCATACACTGCCCAAGGAAGTCTCTAACTGTACAGTCAACCTTGTACAGCTCGAGGACCCTCTCCAGCCATGTATGAGGCACCGAGTCGAATGCTTTTTTGTAGTCTATCCAGGCGGCGGATAGGTTCCGACGGTTGCGTTTAACCACTTTGCCAATGACCGCGTCAATGAGGAGTGGTTCCTTGGTTCCACGACCACCGCCCCGACATCCATTTTGAGCGCGCGACATCACCTGATTTGAGTTCAGGTGACAAGTGATTCTCGCGCTCAAAATGGATGTTAGTGTCTTATATATCGTGGGTAGACACGTGATGGGGCGGTATTTGCTCGGGTCTATGGTATCCCGGTCTTTAGGAACCAAATGAGTGATCCCAGTAGTGAAGAGGCTCGGGAGCGACTTTTGGTCGAGAGCCTCTTGAAATTGTCGGGCGAGCACAGCGTGACACACCACGAACCCCTTCAGCCAGTAGTGATGCAGCCCGTCGAGCCCCGGACTTTTCCAGTTCGGGGCCCTTCGGACCGCCTCAGCTACATCGTCCTCCTACAAATTTATTATTATTATTATTATTATTTGGGGTATCTATATAGTTTACTCATCTGGTTGAGCTGTATAAATATATAATTGTAAATGAAAATGATAAACATACATAAATATCAACAAAATAAAATAAATGCATAAAAATACGTAAATAAATAAAAACCCAACCAGATGGAAGCCCTCGGCAGGGGAGACCAAACAGCCGAGGGTTAGGGGGAAACGGAAAGAAACCGGCGGACGATGCGGGCGGTATCGAGGAGCACCGCCTTCTGCATTTGAGCTTGGAGCGGTCCGTCACGGAGTACCAGCCGCCTCAGATGACCCGAGAGGCTGACTGGGATTAACCCGTCCGCAGAAACGACTACAGGTATAATTTCGGCCGGCACTCCACCCCACATGTCGGTCACCTCGTGAGCCAGGTCCAGATATTTTGTTCGCTTATCTGTTTCGGCTTTCACGAGGTTCTCGTCATACGGAATGGTAATGTCGACCAAAAATATCCTTGACTGTGCCCGGTCCATCAGCACAATATCAGGCTTATTCGGAAGAATAGTCCTGTCTGTGATAATGGCCCGGTCCCAGTAGAGCCTGGCGCGGTCATTTTCGAGCACGGCTTCCGGCATGTACTTATAATAAGGCAGTTTCCGATCCACGAGACCGTATTTCAGAGCGAGCTCCTAGTGTAGAATCCTGGCTACTAGATATTGTCATGGTAATTCAATTGGAGTGTAGTCCAATTGAAGTACCAGTCCAGCGGGACATAATATGATGTAAGAAGTCTATTATTTTTGAGTTTATTTTGTATATTCGTAATACTTGAATTAACCAACAGTGTGGAATACTATCAAAAGCTTTTTTGTAATCTATGTAGGTACAATGAAGGTTTCTATTTTTTGTGGCAGCATGTTTGTGGACTATTGAATCTATAATTAATTGTTCCTTGCACCCCATGTGGCCTCGTCTGCACCCTTTTTGTTCTTCCGCTATTATGTTGTGGTGTTCTATGTGTTTATTGATTTTAGCTGTGATTGCTGAGGTTAGGATCTTGTATATTGTCGGTAGGCAAGTAATTGGTCTGTATTGGGACGGTTGTGGAGAGTATTGAGACTTCGGTAACATGTAAGTTATTCCTGTTGCAATAAATTCAGGTACATTTTGTTGTCCTAAAATTATGTCTGTTAAGTTTTTAGCGATAATTTTGTGTAATGAGTCTAGTTTTTTGTACCAGTAATTATGAATTTTATCAATGCCAGGGGATTTCCAGTTGTGTAGTTTTGCTGTAATACTATTTATATCAGATTCAGATATCTCTATGAATTCCATTTCTTCTAGTGCGCTCCACTTAGATTCTTCATCTGCGATCCAACTAGCTTTATCATTATGCTGCACTTGTTCTTCCCATACACTTGACCAGAATGTTTCCAATTGTTCTGATGTTGGTAGTTCGGTGTTGGTGTCGGTTGTTACGTCTATTTGTGGTTTCTGTAAATTTCTGTTAAAGTGCTTTTCGTTAGTAGCAAACATGGCGTTATCATTTTTGCGTTCTTGTGCCTTCTTGTATCTTCTCAGCCTATGAACTTTTAGTGCGAGCTTCTGTTTTAAAGTATCTAAGAATTCTTCGGGTTTTCTATTGTCGTTTTCATGTCTCGTGTGGGTGGCCATGTTCTTAAATATTGCCTCGACTCTTTTGATTACTTTGTTAGATCTGTTATTGTTGATATATTGTGTTAGTCTACCGCAATCAGCTCGCAATTTTTCTATATCTCTTTCGAGTCTCTGTTGTCAAGATGGTTTGCTTATGACATTTGATCTTGTGCTACCTGTGTATTCTGTTATTTTATAATTAAGTTCTTCAGAAATGACTAACGCTGTGCAATATATCAATGTGTGTACATCTAAAAGTTGTGTGTCTTCGGATATATATTGGTTTAGTATGATACGATTAAATAAATGTACTAGGTAAGAGAGTTTTGGGGTGTATTTAAGCTTGGGTAGTTTTGGGCGAGCTGCTGGATCCATACCTGAATATTGAATTAGAGCGGCTTTCAGTTTATCGTGTATTTCTTGGATGTACGTTTCTGATAGCTGATTTTGATCGAGATTTTCTAAAGTCTCAATATCATTTTCTAGCATTAGGGTTATGCTCTCGGTTTGTGTGGATATGTTCGATCTATGTATACTTTGTGAGTATGCTTGTGATTGATTGTAAGATTGAGATTGTGTGTTATGTTGCATTTGAGAGAGTGATTGTGTTGGTATTTGTAGAGCATTTTCATTTGGTGTATGCGTTTCTGGAATAGGATTTTGGTTTAAATCTTGCAACTGTGCACGTACTTTTTCTTTTACTTGATCTATTACTTCTTGAGGTAAAAGTTTATTTCTTACTATTGTTCTTCTTTGATCGGAAATACGTTGTTCTGTAACACTAATTTCTGGGTATTGTCTTGTAAAACGTTCATGCAATTGCTGTCTGTATGTGGTCATGTCGGTCTCTAATTTGGTGATGTGGAAGTAGGTTCGCATGATAAATATGTTTACTTCCTTACTCCATCTCATGCGAAATCTTGCTTTTCCAGCCTTGGTGGACGCGGGTAAGAAGGTAGATACCCCCCGCGCAGCATTCAAGGTCCAAGTGGGTGGAACTGTATTTAAACTAATGATGGAGGATGATGAAAGTGTTGGTGACGATGGTATGGATGGTCTTGAGGGTGTGTATGATACTGTGCTTGGACTATACTGTTCTACAAGGGTGTCCGTCCTGTCCGTCAGTCTGTCACCATCGTCAATGATTTCGGATGTAGCATCTTTGTCGGTGGGAGCCCGCCTGTTCAACTCCTCACCGCTGACGGTTCGCATGCTGAGACACCCAGCGTCAGCTCCAGGTGCGCCCCGGCGATTGCCCCCGGGCAGCGGCCCTATACGTTTACTTTTAGAACGAGTCTCCATTTTTTATGGGTTTCCAGAGCCACGTTAGCCACGCCAGTAATTTCTCATTCGTGTGTCCGCCCCCACGTGATTAGATGGTCAATCAGGACGTGTGGTTGTTTAGGGGGCTTATTATTATTATTATTATTATTATTATTATTATAGTATTTTGTATTTTACGCTTATATTATTGGTTATTTTGTTAGCATGGCAATTTTTGGATAGACCACATATACAAGTTTACCGTTAATCTAATTTTGCACTATCAATCCACCAATTTTCACCGTCAAAACTAAACTTTAATTTCAGTATAATATTAATATTATGTTAACTATTTTTTTGTACTCTGATATGAAATGTCGGCATCATTCCATAAAGTATATAAATATAATCAAGTCATCGAAAATAAAATTCATTATGTTTTAATTTCATTTATAATTCCATTCAAAACCCGATTTAGAACGCTTATCTTTAAAAGTTACTTGTAAGACAATATCTGTAGCGTAATAGTTTCTTTGCACGCCAAATAACAGCTGTAATACAGCTATTATACAACCTCTTTAAAGCTTGTACAACTACTGTACAGCACTACTAACGCATAGTGCTGTATCATTTGTGTAAATTTTTTACATTTTATAATTGTATAAGCGCTTATACAGCATTTATACAGCCAGAAAATCCAGTCTATAGCATAAAAATGAACTGTAACTGTGTATACTGTGCATTAAGCTGTATACGAGCTCTATTGAATACAGCTCGTATACATCTTAATGCTGCTTGGGTATTAACGTAAAAAAAGGATCCCATTTCCCGTCACGTTAAAGAAATAATATACAAAACGCTGAATATTGAAAGCTTTATATTTATTATTCAACAGCATTTGCCAATAGGTTATTACGTAGGTAAAGCGAATATAAAAAGACGGAATATTAAAAAAAATATCGAAATGTATATCATACATAATATTCTGCTTTCGAAAAATGATGACGTAACAATAATCTTCTTTTCAACCCATTAAAGTCCACTGTTTATGATGTGTTTTTTTTTTCACGGAGGGTTTTTTTTTATAGGATAAGGGTGACATACCACCCCGGTTCGAACCGGCCCATCCGTGCGACAGCAAAACCTGCCGCTTTGGGTTTGCTTTAATCGTATCGCATGGCGTCAAAGTGCCTGACCTCTCGCATCTTTGATGCTACTGCCCGTCGCCGGGCTGGGTATTTTTCTCCTGACGTAAGCAAGGCAGTTATACCGCCACTTATCGGAAGCTATTCTTCTGCTTTCTGGCATAGGTCAACTCTTAAGATATTAACGGAACGACATGAAGTGATGGATTCTCGTAAGTTGGCGACTATTGGCGACACACGGCAATAAATAGCAATAATAACTTAAAAAAAAAACTATCAAATCTCTACATTCAATGGTTACTGTGAAATTCTGAGAGGATTAAATTTAATATGATATACATACCTTTAGTGAAATGCTTAATGTGTTACAGCTATTGTAATTTTTTTATTCAGATTATCGAACAGGATAGTCATAGTTAATTCTGCTCATATTGGAACGGGACAGATTTCTCTTGACGATATAATGAAATCAAAATCAGACTTTAAGCTACTCCAAAAATCACAGTCCATCATGACATAGCATTCGTAGCCCAACTTTAAAAACACTAGCAATTCAAAATAACTACTCGTATATAGATATACTCTCAATTTTGCACTGCTACAAAGACTGTAGCATCGCCCAAATTTTGACGGAATTAAAGGCTTTCTCATCGTCCACATACGCAATAAAACGGTAAATTAAAGGTAACGGTCGCTCGGTCAGCAAAAACGTACACAGGGGAATATGTTGTCGTTGTACGTGTAGTTTTTGCCCAAAATCACATAAAATTTTGGTTAATTTTAAAGCTTTGAGTTGCTATTTTACGCTGGTATTCAGTGATATAACTGCGTAGTGGCGGTGTAAGAATACCCACTAATCCATATCATCCCGTGAGTATCTTAAGAGGTAACAGAGGGAAACTAAACTAGGAGGATAGGCAGCAGCACATTCCTGATAACAGATGAATAAAGAAACTGTAGGTGCTATTGCCCGCCTGCCAAACGTAGCAACAATGGCAACCCCCCGCCCCCATCTATGGAGGAGGCCTATGTGTATGATGCGCAGTGGACTTTTACATGCTGTACTCGTAATAGATAGATAGATAGATAGATTATGTGAGAGTGTGGTCCTTTCCCGGTCGAATCGACCCATTCGTGCTTTAACTATAATATAGCTGGAGCATGGCGTGGTAAACCACGTATAAAATATATAACTTACCGCCTAGTCTTCCGGCGTAATTGAATTTGACGCGTTTATTAACTTTGTAAGTTGAATGGCCATATCTATCGCGATATGTCCTTATCACAAGGGCGGCATTTTGACGACATTCTCCGTAAACTAGGATCATGTCCGTAAATTCAGCTGCTGTGCAGTTCGGATGTGTACTTGCCATTGTGATCGCAAGTCTAAACAAGCACTAGTAATAAAAATAAAAGCGTCCGTATCGCAAGGACATGGATTAAGCTAGCACTAGAAAGGCAAAAAAAGAATTCGATTTCGGTGCAGTGGAGTTGGAGGGCGCGCGTCGCCTGCGCCGCCCGCTCGCCGACAAAGGGATGCCTCTTTCCTTCAATAGTATTGCTTATTTGTTTTAATTTCCATGATGCGATCTTATGATCCGTGACCCCGTCAAATGACCGCTGCGCAACAGTTCTCTAAGTACAGGTTTATTGGGGGACGAGGCTGCTCGTGTCCGTAGGTAATACTTGAAATCTGACACCCTACACGTGTAGGGTAGTACTAAACGAGCAGCACTAATTCCGGTGGTAGGTTTCGACAGCTGGTTTTTCGGTTACCACCCACCAATGCAAAGTCTTGCATGCTTGCATGATGATTGGTGAAGCCATATGGAGAATGGGTACTGAACAGTAGCGTTGTATATGTAAACTGGGTCGTGGAGGGTAGCGGGATCTAAAGCACGGTGTTCCGCTGGCCAACCGCAGGTAGTTGGGGCCCAATTAGTGAATTAGCTACTCATAAAAGGCAGGATGCCTTAGGCATTAATTCCGCCTATATATCGCATGGGTATATGAAGTTTAAAATAAATAAATAAAGGAGAGGCGCTGTTGATGTTGCGGAAGTATGCAAAAACTTTTCTTGGCCTTGCCAATGTGCGGCGAAAGATCAAGGATTTTGGTCAGTGCAGGTAACACATAACCCGTCTTTGACCCTGCGAGTCGCGTATTCGTAGCCATTTTGCTGTATAAAAAAGAACCTGGGAGTTCGAATCCATGTTTTTTTTTAAATTCTAACTAGCAGCCCGGAGTTCAGAAAGTTTACAGTGTTTCACCGCCGTGCTTACGAAAAATAGCCACTGGCCCACACCTTATCTATCTCCGATCATGTCGCATTGCCGTCTTATCAGGACTATAGGACTGAGGGAATACAGCGCACACTCGTGCACTATAAACCTGTCCTGCACAGATGGCTAATCTTACTTGAGATTGGCCGTCACGACAGAAAACTTTATATTAGTTGAGTTTTATAAAAATGTCACACTACGACAAATTCTTCCGTACCTAAAAAAATTAAATACCTTTTTTATATAGCAATATCAAAAAAAAATGCTATCGGTTTTATTAAATTTTAAAAACGAAACTTGTGAACAGCAATATTGCGAAGCCTGGGCGACTCGCTAGTATGATTTGGTAATTTGAATAACATGCGTTTTTTTGCTATTTCAAAAAAGGTATGTCGATACGATATCTATTTTTTCGATTCATCTGTTATTATTATATATTAATTGATTCTTTTGACATAGAAACACGATAATGAAATAGGTTTTGGTCTTGACGACCTCATATTTTAGACCATCACTTATTTTATTTATTTATTTAAAAAACTTTATTGCGTCCCTTTAGAAAAAAAGGATACAAAGGGCGGACATAATGCCTCAAGGCATTCTCTACCAGTCAACCCATGGAGTGGTGAGAGTTTGTCGTAGGCGTAGCAATAAAAAGAAAAAAAAGTCAAACTAAAATTAATACACATTATATGTAACAACAGATTATAATATAATATTATAAGTAAATGCATATATATAAATATATATTTGCATATTTACATATATTAACACATATTCATAATATAAATATATTTATATGCCAATAAACAAATATAAACATACATAAATACATGTATATGGATACAAATATACATAAATACTAAGTTAATACATACATATAAAAATGATTAATTAACAATTTTGTAATTCTAATGATTATTCAGTAAATGCTCGCGTACCTTCTTTTTAAAGGAGTATTTGTTAGGTGATTTTCTGATATCATCAGGCAAGGAATTCCAAAGACGTGCAGCCTGTATAGTGAAGGAGTTAGCATAGAACCCGGTAAGATGAGTAGGAATATAAATCTTGTTATTAGAGGAAGATCGAAGAACCCTATCATGACAGGAAGAAAGATATTGAAATCGTTCTTTGAGGTAAGAAGGTGAATATGGATCATTAGGAATTGAGAAAAGAACAAGTAGTATTCTGGAGTTGCGCCTTTGCTTTATGGTAAGCCACTTAAGCTGAGATCTATAATGAGAAATATGGTCATACTTACGCAGACCAAAAATAAATCTAATACAGTTGTTAAACAGGCGCTCCAGTTTGTTAAGAAGTTCTTGGGACAGGTCTGGGTAGCACACATCTGCATAATCAAAGATAGGTAAAATAAGAGTTTGGACAAGCATGAGCTTAGACTTAATAGGAAGGAAGTATTTGAGACGATAAAGGGAACGTAAGGTGGCAATGACTTTCCGACTTAAATCGGTAACCTGCACTTTCCAGTTCAGAGAGCTATCAATATACAAGCCAAGGTTTTTAACAGACTCACTAAATGGAATAATGATATTATCATAGCAAACAGGAAGTAAGTCTGCTTGATTAACCCTAGCCAGCATCTTTTTACTTCCCACTAAAATCGCTTGGCATTTTACTGGATTCACACAGACTCCGTAACGCGAGGACCAATCTTTAATTGTATCTAAATTCTGGTTTAATTTGTGAATGCCATTATGTAGTTCTTCAACGCCACAATGCACATATAGCTGCAGATCATCGGCGTACAGATGATACGAGCAATCAAGATTATGAGTAATCAAGTTTATAAAAACTGAGAAAATGATAGGAGAGAGTATACCGCCTTGCGGTACGCCACATTCAACTTCAGCCCAAGCTGAGGTCATATGACCTACGTGAACTGACTGCTGACGCCCGCGAAGATATGATGCAAACCAATCTAAGACAGTGGGCTTAAAATTAAGATGGGATAGGATGGAAAGAAGGATATCATGATCAACTGTGTTAAAAGCATTAGAAAAGTCTACTAGAACTAGCACTGCTATCTTTTTTTCGTCCATACCTTTTCTAATGTCTTCAGTGACTTTTATTAAAGCAGTGGTAGTGCTGTGACCTGAACGAAAGGTTATGTTTCAAGATGAACGTAGTGATTTGCTTATGAATACAGGCTTCTAAAACTTTAGAGAGGAACGGCAGAATTGATATAGGACGAAAATGGCTGGGAAGGATAGGAGCAGATACCTTAGGAAGGGGCTTAACATAAGCCCTTTTCCAATGACTAGGATATTGCCCCGAGTCAAGGGAAAAATTTATAATGTGAGTTATTGACGGGAGAAGAGGATCTAAGATAGTGACGACCATTTGTCTGCTTATTTCATCGCAGCCCAGAGCCTTAGACTTGATTGCTAAAATAAACTTCTTGATTTCATCCTGCTCGACAGGAGAGAACATGAATGCTGGAATGTGAGGAGATTGCATTGATGCAATAGCATTTAAAGTGTTAGTTCGGACTAAAGGATCCATTGCTTTGAAGGAAGCGAAATGTTGATTAATCTCATCGAGAGATATCGAAAGACCACAGTCCACCTTGAATGGCCTGCCAATACCCACAGTTCTGAGGAATTTTCACACTTCGGTAGGAGATGAATCATTTATACAGTTATGAAAATATCGGCTTATACTCAAATGTGACGAAAATACAATTTATTTATTATGAAATGGAAATCAATTCTCCATTGGATAATAAATAAATTGTATTTTAGATAAAAAATAGCGCTGCAAAATTTTTTGCATACTTCTACTTAACGAATATTAATAACATAGCTATTCAAAGTAACAAATTATTAATATATTGAAATAAATAGCAGAAGACACCTGGCATTGCTCTATACCTGTTCGTGAAATTTCATCACAATCGGTTTAGCAATTCCGTATAGACAGTCAGACAAAAATTAAAAAAATGGTTATTCATGTCTTAATGCCATGCAAATAACCCCTCACCTCAAAATAAGGAAGTTATTTCAATATTACAGACATACACTTGAATTCGAGCTTCGTACAGATGTCATAAAAATATAATAATCTATATATATATATATATATATATATATACATAATTCAAAATCTTATTTTCATTAATACCTTCACAGAAAATTAATAATAGGTTTTGTGCTGTCTTTTATCATTTATGAATAATTCTTAAAGTTTCATAAAAGAAAATCATCAAAAATAATTAATGTATTCGAAAATATTTAACGTAGAGGAAGTTTTAAGAGATCTTGATTAATATTTTAGAATTGGAGAACACCTAATTGCCTAAGCGGAAATTCTGGCTCCACTTAATTAGCAAATATATATATATATATATATATATATATATATATATATATATATATATATATATATATATATATATATATATATATATACTAGCAGACCAGGCAGAAGTTGATCTGCCCTTTCCGACAACCATGTGTCCTAAAAAAATCATTAAATTCACAATAAAAAAATTGAGGGTCACTTATCGGGATAAAAACTGTCATATCTCTCAAGTTGGACCAAACTGCACACATTGTGAAACATTTCATTAAAATCAGAACAAATATAAATACGTATGTCATGCTGGACTGTAATTTTTGGAGTAGCTTAAAGCCTGACTTTGATTTCATTATATCGATATGAGAAATCTGTTTCGTTTATGGTTTGGGAATTCCCGCCAATTTAAATGTCCCGGGACACAGGACAGCCTATAATCAAATTCCTGGGAATTCCCGGAATTTCGAGACTTTTAAGAAAAATCTTTTTGTTTTTTTTAATGTTTAAGCCTTTTTGAAGAATTTTAATTAAGTTAATTTCTAGTGAAACGTATTAAAAAGAGGCATTTTTGTAAAAATCGACATTTATTACACAATTAAACAGAAAATTAAATAACTTTAACGTTCATTTCGGTCTTAATAATTGCTTTGTTTACTTCTTTTAGTCACACACAGATGCACTTCTAATAAATAGTAATCTTATAGCTATGAAACGAACTTATTTAAAAATCATACTAATTCTTAATAACTTTACTTTTATCTAGTAATTCTAGTATGTAATCATTGTCCATAATCTCATTGTTAATTCTCACAATCACATATTTGTTTAATTTATTGTGTCGCGCACTCAGTATTTACATAGTATACCAAGTAATTATTCATTAAGCTAACACATGGCGCTAGGATCCTACAATTATTTGAAAATAACAATGACTACATAACAATTTCGACAATCTTGTCTCGTCTCGAGTCTCGACCCGAAAGTCCCGGGACTCGAGACAACTACAATTACGAAAAGTCCCGGGACCTCGACACACGAGACGTCCCCGGACCTCTCGTTCCAATGTGAGCAGAATTAGCTATGAAAGTCCCGTTTAATAGTCTGATTAACAACTGAAAATAGCTGTAACACATTATTTTATGTATATTACACTACATTTTAACCCTCTCTGAATTTCACAGCACCCATTGCATATAGAGATTTGATATATTTTTTAAATTATTATTAATATTTATAGCCGTGTGTTGACGTCCTACCAGAATCCATTACTTCATTTTGTCCCGTGAGTATCTTGAGAGTCGACAACGGCTTCCAATAATTGGCGGTAAAACTACCTTACTTCAGCAGGCGAATAATACCCAGCCCGGCTACGGGCAGTAGCGTCAATGATACGAGAAGTCTGGCACTTTGACGACAATCGATACGATTAAGGCAAATTCTCCCTGCCAAGAGAAATATACATTACCACTTGTGGAATTTTATGGACTGTGAACAAGATTATGCCGTGTAGTGGCGGATAAGAATATCCACTACCCCATGTCTTCCCGCGGGTGGTAGGCGACAAAGGGAAAAAGGCAGGAGATGGGCAGCAGCATCTTCCTGATACCAACAAACTTACAATAAAAAAACTGCGGTTGCCAACCCGCTTGCCAAGCGTGGCAACTATGGCAAATACCCCCCTATGATAAGAGTAACAAAGAAACGGCCCCCATTCCCCGGTGGCCCCATTATTCCTGGCTACGGTGGGAACCATGGTAACGGCGGGGCAGGTGGTGCTAAGAATCTCCGGTGGAGGTTCGGTTGCCACCTAAGACGACTCGACCTGGCAGCATAAAACGCACGTACCCTGAGGACTGACGAGAAGATCGTAGAGCTGGAAGAAGAGATAGACAAGTTACGCTGGCATATTATAGGATTATCCGAAGTCCGTAGAGAGGGGGAGGACACAGTAATCCTCGAATCCGGCAACTTGCTCTATCACCGGGAGGGCGACCATTTGTCCCAAGGAGGTGTTGGATTTATCGTTCTCAAGTCTCTCGTTAACAACGTTGTAAAGATTGTGAGTGTGTCGACGAGGGTTGCGTACCTTATACTCAGAATCACCAAACGGTTTTCACTGAAGGTCATACAGGTTTACGCACCAACGTCGGCACACCCCGATGAGGAGGTGGAGGAAATGTATGAGAATATCTCTAGAGCTATGTATTCTTTCAAAACCCAATACACGGTGTTAATGGGAGACTTCAATGCAAAACTAGGCACAAGAGAGAACGGTGAGCTGAAAGTAGGGAAATTTGGAATAGGGCAACGGAACCCAAGGGGCCAGCAGCTGGCCGACTTCATGGAGAAAGAGGGACTCTTTATGAAGAACTCTTTCTTCGAAAAGCGGCCCCACAGGAAGTGGATCTGGTCGAGCCCTGACGGTTCCACAAAAAATGAGATTGACTTCATTATGACATCCAGACGACAACTGTTCAGTGATGTCTCCGTGATCGCGAGGGTGAAAACTGGTAGCGATCACCGAATGGTTAGAGGCACACTGAACCTAAATGTTAAGTTGGAGAGGTCTCGTCTAATAAAGTCAACGCTCCGTTCCCCTCGTGCTCTAATCCAAAGTCCCGAAACCTTTCAGCTCGAGTTACAAAACCGTTTTCAGTGCCTAAAAGTCTGCAATGAAGTGGACGATATGAATGACAAGCTCGTGGAAACTGTCCTTGCGGTCGGAGCTAAGTTCTGCAAGACCCGCCGCAGAAGAACACAAAAACTCTCCGATCACACTCTCAATCTCATGGCTGTTAGACGGGAGACGAAGCTACATTCTTCAACAGATTTGGCAACTGAATAGACAGATCTCCAAATGCATGCGGCGGGACTTACGCAACTTCAATACGTGTAATAGTCTAGACTGTAGGTTTAATACTAACTCTTTCTTATTCTATCCTACATATGTATAAGCACACATGTATTGTGCTTATACATATGTAGGATAGATCGCCCATCGGCAAAAAGAAAAAAATCATTCACAAAAATATTTTTTTTAAATGTAACATAACTTGGTTTATAAAAAAAAATAAAAAAGTTGTACATCATTTTAAAATATTAAAATTCTTATACTATAACATACTTATATCATAATAAAAAAAATCGTAAACACAGTAATTTTTAAATAATTTTATTTGTATTTATATTAATAATAACAATTTTATTGTTTTATGTATATGGTCTAGTGCGATATTTATGTATTGACTTATGTTTACCTTTGTAATCTATTGTTACATTTGGTTCACAATCTTCGATAACCTTAAATGGTCCTATATAAAGAGGATCAAATGTGTTTACACATTGTTCATTCTTAAGTAGTATCATATCACCGACATTATATTTAATTGGATTGGTATAGTAATCATACTTTGTTTTCCTACTTTGTTTGCTTAAAATTAAATTATTTCTTGCATCATATTGTGATTTTTGAAGTCTATATCTAAGTTGTTGTGGATAATCATATGGGTTTTATAAGGGGTCTATATCCAAAGTTAAATTAGTTGGCAAACGGCAAAGCTTCCCAAAAACAAGCTCATATATTTGATTTCCGTGTGTACAGTTTTATTATAACCAAAACACCAATACGGTAACCAAGTGCTCCAGTTATGTGGTCCATTACCTGTTTGAATTCTAAGAAATGAGATCAGATTTTTGTGGCTGTTTTCTAAAGATCCTATAGATTGGTGATGATAAGCTGTTGACGTTACCTGTTGCATTTTGAGAATACGGCACACATCTTTCATGACGGTTGAAACAGATTCGGTCCCTTGGTCAGATATTATTTGTCGAGGAATACCATATCTCAAAATAAAATTATTGATAAAAGACGATGCTACTGAAATAGTATCCTTATGTTTAAGCGGATAGGATTCAACGTACTTACTTAAATCACACTATAGTGTGAGTATATAAACATTACTATCGCTATCTTTACATAAGGGCGCTACTAAATCTAAATAAACTCTATCAAAAGCAGAATATCCCGTATCGGTTATAACCATTGGTTCTTTTATATGCTTATTTAAGTGCTTATATTGCAAACACTTGTCACATTGGTTTACATAATTAGTCACATCCTTCTCTAACCCGAGCCAAAAGAATCTTTTTTTTATATTGATTATCATTCGCCTTATACCGGCGTGACCGCTAGTTGGCAATAAATGATAGTCGTTTAATATTATACGTTTTGTCTCATGATCGTCTACTTTATGGACACCATTTAAAATAAATATTCGCGGTACGGACCTATTTGGTGTCTCATTTATAATCCGAGTTAACTCCTTAAGTAATATATTGTTATTATTATTTTGTATAATACACAGACGATCTATCTTTCGCTTATTACAAAAGCAATCCAACTCCCTCACAAAGGCATCTCGTACACAATATGATCGGAAAGAAGGATTAACATAAATTGTTGTTTTTGCTGAGACAAAACAAAATAAATTAGAGTTAGAATAGAACTTTTCTTTCAATCTTTCTCCATTCTTTTTCGTCTAAAAATAATAATTCAGTGCAATCCTTCGGCTGTTTAAGTATTCCCACGACTTTTGGGTGATCAGTTCAATCGTTGGTGGTAACCTTATCCTCCGTAGGGTTGTCACGCTTATTTTGCGCAATTTTTTTTATTCGCTTTCTTTGCGCTCTTAGAACAGATATGACCTTTTCATTCATTTCTTTCAATGATTGAATTTAAATTTGAATAAATATACGAGAGGCTTATGATCCGTTTCAATAATGAATTCGCGTCCATATAAATAAGGTCGAAAGTATTTTACTGCCCATACTATCGATAATAATTCCTTTTCGATAGTAGGATAGTTTTTCTCGGCTTTGTTTAAAGTGCAGCTAGCATATGCAACCGGTCGTCCGTCACGATTACATAAAACGGAGCCTATAGAAAAACCAGACCCGTCAGTTTTTAAAATAATATGTTGGTCAAAATTTGGATACTGAAGTACGGGAGGAGTCGTTAAAGCATTTTTAAGCGTTGAAATAGATAGTTTACAGTTTTTATTCCAATGAAATTTAACATTTTTGCGACATAAATTGTTTAGAGGTAAAACGATTTCACAAAATTTTGGTATAAATCTTCGATAGTAATTCGCAAATGCTACTATAACTGCAAGTTGTACTTACAGATTATAATAATATAGGGACTCCAATAATATAGACACTGAGTTAATAAAGTTAATGTTTATTGCATACACCAGTTATAGCACATACAGCAGTCTTATACAATACACGAATTCTCTAACAGTTTTTTTTTATATTTATACACAACACTATATAATCTAAACATAAAGTACGCGAATATTTTTATACACTACACTGCATTTACAATATTTCGCGGAGTAATTTTTGGGCGAGCGTGGCACGGGCTCTCGCTGCGAATGCATCTTATTACTAATTCAATGTCTAATGCACTTGACCGGTGAAGCGGACACAAGTACTTCAATAGAAAAAATATTGTTAACAATTTAACGAACGATTCATACGGAGAAGTTCGTAAGTAGAATTTCTTAAGATTTAATAATTAAATTTTACATTGTTTTAGTTACTGAATTAATACAAAAATATTTATTATAATATATATAATTTAGTTAATATAGAATTTTGAAAATGTGATTTTATAGATAAAATTTATTTATTTTTATTATACAATAATGACATTCAAATTTATTTAAAGGTGGTATGCCACATCACTCCCCTGCCGAGACCGTTTCACGGGCGATAGTAATCTGGGAAGCGCACTACTCTGCCGCTATTTGTTTTCTTCAGAGTACTTTCACTTTGATCCGTTGTGGGGGCCTGGGCTTCCTTTTCTGTGTGTGTTATTTCCTCTGGATAAGCAGGTGATCCACTGCTGTGAAGGTAAGCAGGTTTGAGTTGGTCGATAGTAACCGTACTTTCTGTACCTTTGACCATTAATTTGAAGGTCTTAGGGCCCCTTTCCAGGACTTTATATGGGCCTGAATAAGGAGGTTCCAATGATGGTGTAGCTGGTCCCTGACGCAAGAAAACGTATTCTGCCGTCTGAAGATCTTTAGGGATGTAGAAAGTTTTAGTTCCGTGCCATGTAGCTGGGCGAGGTGTTAAATTAGCCATGTGCCGTCGAAGGCGAGATGCAAAATCCTTGATGTCAGCGGTGAAGTCTGGTGAGGGAACGAAGAACTCCCCTGGTAATCGTAGAGGTTCTCCGTATACCAATTCTGCGGTTGATGTTTTGAGGTCCTCTTTCCAGGCGCTTCTTATACCTAGAAGCACTAGTGGAAGGATTTCTGTCCACTGCGGGTTATTGTGGCACCTAATTGCAGTTTTATCTGCCGATGTAGCCTTTCTACCATACCGTTGCTTTGTGGGTGGTATGAAGTGGTTGTAGTCACCTTGGCACCGATGAGAGATGGGACGGCCTGGAATAATTTTGACTCGAACTGCCGTCCCCGGTCTGTGGTGATCTTCTGTGGGCATCCGAAACGGGCTACCCAGCCGCTGATGAATGTTTTGGCGCATGTTTCCGCCGTAATTTCTTCTAATGGGTAGGCCTCAGGCCATCGAGTATATCTGTCGATGACGGTGAGACAGTACCTGTAACAAGAAGAAAGCGGTAACGGCCCTACTATATCCATGTGGATGTGGGAGAAACGTTGTGATGGAGTAGGGAAAGTGGAGTAAGGTGAAGAGGTATGGCGGTTGATTTTGCTGCGTTGGCAATCTGTGCATTGTTTCGTCCATTCCTTGCAGTCTCGACGAACACCGGGCCACACGAATCTTTCGGAGACGAGTTTTGCTGTGGCTGAAGCTCCGGGATGACTAAGGTTGTGCATTTGGGAGAAGACTTGTCTTCTGAATTGTGGAGTAATATATGGCCTCGGAGTATGTGTAGATACATCACAATATATTGTAGCTTCGGGTGACTTGATCTTTTCTAATCGAAGCGCTGTTCCCTTGTTAATTAGATTCTGCAGTTCAGGGTCTGAGTTCTGATCGTTTGCAAGATCTTCATAATTAAGTATTTCAGATATAGCCTCAATTCGTGACAACGCATCAGCAACAGTGTTATCACAGCCTGATACGTGCTTGATATCCGTGGTAAATTGAGATATGAAGCTTAAGTATCGGTGTTGGCGTGGAGAACAGTTGTCTCTTTTGGTGACAAACGCAAAGGTGATAGGTTTGTGGTCGGTGTACACCGTAAAATGCCTGGCTTCGACCATAAAACGAAAGTATTTGATAGATTCGTATATTTCCAGTAGTTCTCTGTCATATGGACTGTATTTCTTCTGTGCTGACGTAAGTTTCCTGGAGAAAAACGCTAGGGGTTCCCAGCAGTTTTTCACTTTTTGCTGTAGGACGGCTCCTATGGCCTTATCAGATGCGTCAGTGTAGAGTGATAATCCTGCGTGAGGATTTGGATGTGCTAGCATGGTGGCATCAGACAGCGAGGATTTACAATCTTCGAATGCCTTCAGCATCTCGGGGGTCACGACTATAGGTTTGGAGCCTTTAATATTTTTGCCACATAATGCATCAAGAAGTGGAGCTTGAGTACTTGCTGCATCCTTCAAACACCTACGGTAATAGTTTAGCATACCGAGGAATCTTCGGAGTTCTCTAGTTGTTTTAGGTATTGGGAAGTCTTTGATTGCAGCTACCTTCGTCTCCATTGGACGAGTTCCCTGCACTGAAATGTGGTAACCCAAAAAGTCTACTTCTTTGACACCTAGTATGCTTTTAGAAGTATTTATAAGTACTCCGTACTTTTCAAGTTGGCGGAAAAGTGTCTTGAGGAGTTCCATGTGCTCTTCTTCTGAATATGAGAATATTAATATATCGTCAAGATATCCAAATGTGAAATCTAGTCCTTGTAGCACCTCATCTATGAATCTTTGGAACGTCTGGGCTGCGTTCCTGAGGCCAAACATCATAAATGGGAACTCGAACAACCCAAACGGAGTCGTGATCGCTGTCTTTTCAATATCACTCTCAACTACGGGAATCTGGTTGTAAGCCTTCACTAGATCTAATTTGCTGTATATATTACAACCAGCTAGCTGATGAGCGAAATCTTGAATGTTTCTGAGTGGGTAGCGATCCGGGATGGTTCGTGCGTTTAACGATCGGTAATCACCACAAGGCCTCCAGCCGTCATCTTTTTTGCGCACTAAGTGTAGTGCTGAAGACCAAGAGCTTTCTGAGCGTCGTGCTGTGCCGTTCTTCAACATTTCCTCGAATTCCTTTTTAGCTATAAGGAGTCTATCTGGAGCTAAACGACGAGGTCGTGCTGCTACTGGAGGTCCTGGACTAACGCGAATGTGATGTTTGGTGTTGTGTTTGGGTTCTGTGATCGTTCCAGCCGGTTTCGTTATGGTAGGGTATTGACGAAGTAATTCGTGATACTTGGAACTACCATTAACAGTTTTGATGGCTTCTATTTGGTCGTTTTTGTGGTGAGGCACTGTTATTGAAAGACTTGTGAGGCCGTCGATTAGTCTATGATGCCGGCAGTCGACTAATAAATCGTAATGACTTAGAAAGTCAACTCCGATGATGTCTTTGGAGACATCTGCCACGATAAATTTCCAAGTGAAATCCCGACGAAGTCCAAAGTCCAAATGAAGTTGTAGGTAGCCGTAAGTGGAAATGACGCTACCATTAGCTGCGAAAAGTTCGTATTTGCACTTTTTTAATGGACCCTTCATCATGGTCCGTGGAAAAACACATAAATCGGAACCTGTGTCGATAAGGTACTGAATTTTACTTTTTCTATCTGTGATGAAAAGACGGCCGTTACAAGTCTGGCAGTCATTCGCCGCCACTAATGGCTGCCCTGGTCTTTTCCCGACACAAAATTACAGGGTGTTGTGCATTTTGTTGATTTGACACCGAATTTCCTGTGGTACCAACATATACCGCTGTCTGAGCGCGACCGAGATCGTGAACGGAACCTAAATCGCCTGTTGCGTGACGAGGATCTGCTTTGCCTGTTCATCTGTGTTGTTAATACAGAAACTTGTTTCGTTAGCTCCGCGATCTGAATGGCCATTGCTTCCATAGCAGCGTAGGGTGTAGGAATTTGTTGCGGTGGGCAGGAAGATGTCGATGGGGAAACTTCGTTTAAGTGTCCTCGAGGCAAGATGTCATTTATTTTGTCAGCTAATTCAGACAATTTATCTAAGGGCGTCTCAGCATTTGATGCAACAATGGCCTTCATATTTTGAGGCAGTCTATTTAACCAAATTGTGCGTATAAAATTTTCGGGAACACTAGGACCTGCTAGATGTATAAGATGACGCAAAAATTGTGACGGTTTGCGACTTCCGAGCTCTTCGTGCATTAAAAGCTGTTTTACCTTCTGTTCTTGGGATGCGGAAAGTCGACGAATCAATTCAGATTTAAGAGTTTCATATTTATTTTCTCTAGGCGGGTTGATAATGACATCCTCCACTTCAGCTGCGTATTCGTGATCAAGCTGGGATACAATATAATAAAATTTTGTGGTGTCACTTGTAATATTCGATAAAATAAATTGTCCCTCTATTTGAGCGAACCATAGTGCTGGTCTGTCAGGCCAAAACGGAGGTGGTCGAACACCTACTCTAAATGCATTAGATTTAATTTCTCCACTTGTGGCGTCATCGAAATTTTCACTTTCGACGTTCTGCGTCAGAGGCGTCGTTAAATTTTTATTTGCCATGGTTTCGGTAGGATTTATTTTCTCAAATGTCGGAAGGTCACCAGTATAACTGCAAGTTGTACTTACAGATTATAATAATATAGGGACTCCAATAATATAGACACTGAGTTAATAAAGTTAATGTTTATTGCATACACCAGTTATAGCACATACAGCAGTCTTATACAATACACGAATTCTCTAACAGTTTTTTTTATATTTATACACAACACTATATAATCTAAACATAAAGTACGCGAATATTTTTATACACTACACTGCATTTACAATATTTCGCGGAGTAATTTTTGGGCGAGCGTGGCACGGGCTCTCGCTGCGAATGCATCTTATTACTAATTCAATGTCTAATGCACTTGACCGGTGAAGCGGACACAAGTACTTTAATAGAAAAAATATTGTTAACAATTTAACGAACGATTCATACGGAGAAGTTCGTAAGTAGAATTTCTTAAGATTTAATAATTTAATTTTACATTGTTTTAGTTACTGAATTAATACAAAAATATTTATTATAATATATATAATTTAGTTAATATAGAATTTTGAAAATGTGATTTAATAGATAAAATTTATTTATTTTTATTATACAATAATGACATTCAAATTTATTTAAAGGTGGTATGCCACATCAGGGCATGAGCAGGGGGGTGATGTGGCGGCGCTGTCGTCGCGCCACAAACGAAAACATATCGTAGCCTAAATCGCGCTAACAAAGTTCCGTAGTTAAAGCAGCATATATACAATGGCTCCGAACTACCAATCGGAGCGTTGGCCGCTCCCCGGGCAGAACACCTTGCCCGGCGGGAGATCTCCCCTTTTTCTTCCACCGGCTACATTGGTGACCACCTGACGTGCTATGAACACGCAACCAACAACCTTCGGAAACTACAACTTCAAAACATTCGTCGTCGTCCTCAAGTACCCCATTCATTCGCTCCCGAGCAGATATTGTTTGCAGTCTTCACATTCTGCAAGCCATCTAGCTTTACAAAGGTTCATCGCAGCACTGGAATAATAATGCTTCCTGTTCCTTCAAGCTACTCTCTGCGCTACAGTGTTCGGCACGGCTCTGAGCCTTACTGCTCGCCTCTGCTTCACGGCACTCTCGCAGATTACTTGCCTTCTTCTCGACTCACCGCAGACTACAAGGCAGTTCCCTGGCACTTGCAAATTCGTTGACATCTAGACTGCACTATCGACCTCCGGTCTGAGCAGGGGGGTGATGTGGCGGCGCTGTCGTCGCGCCACAAACGAAAACATATCGTAGCCTAAATCGCGCTAACAAAGTTCCGTAGTTAAAGCAGCATATATACAATAGCTCCGAACTACCAATTGGAGCGCTGGCCGCTCCCCGGGCAGAACAACTTGCCCGGTGGGAGATCTCCCCTTTTCCTTCCACTGGCTACACTACTAATCTTTTTACATCGTTGGTATTTTGAGGAATTGGGTAATTTTGTAATACTGATATCTTTATTGGGTCAGGCTTAATACCTTCGGAAGAAACAATGTGGACAAGATATAGAAGTTCTTTTTTTAGAAAAACACATTTTTTCGGGTTTAACTTTAAGTATACTTTTCTTAAGCGAGGTAATATTTCTATTAAATTTTTGTTATAATTATCTAAGTTTCTGCCAAAACAAATAATGTCGTCTAAATAAGTGAGCGCTTTTTCGTAATTTAAACTAGCCAAGGATATTTTAATAGCACGAGAAATGGAACTTGGGCTTGTCTTTAAGCCCATTGGCATTCTGGTCATCTGATATTGACCAAAGGGCGTAGTGAAAGCCGTATACCTACTATCTGATGGATTAAGGCTTAATTGGTAAAAAGCTTGATTGAGATCAAGATGGGTAAAATACATTGCTCCTGATAAAGAATCTAATATGTCTGTAATATTGGGTAACAGAAATTGGTCATCTACAATACAGTTGTTTAATTTTCGAAAATCGATAACCAAGCGCCAGCTCCTGTCCTCACCATTTTCTGGCTTTTTGGGTACAAGAAGTACAGGACTTGACCACTCACTACGAGCTGGTTCAATAATTCCGTCTCGTAACATATTTTTGACTTGTGTTTATATTTCGTTTCTCTGAGAATAAGGTAATCGATACTGTTTTATATACACTGGGTCAATAGTAGGTTTTAACTGTATATTATGTTCATATAAGTTACAAGTTGTTAATTGATCTCCTGGCAATTAAATACGTCGGAAAATTGTGCACAAATATGTATAATAGAAGATTTTTCCTCTTTATTTAAATGATCCAAATTTAGTAAATTTAACATTTTATGAACGCGTTCAGGATTAATGAGACTTTTATCAAATTTACAAATTGAATAATTATGTAAACTATCGGTTTCAGGCCTAAAATAACTAAGAATGACCTGATCCTCTCGTGTATTTAATATTTTTATTGGTATTTTCCCGTTATTCGCTTTGACAATTCCATCCGACAGAAAAACTCCCTCGCATAACTCTTTCGGAAAGACAACACAATCTTATTTCATACTCGCATTGATATAAAATAAATTCTAGCACCTCGGAGGTATACTCAAATAATTATTTTTTCCCAAAATACCTATATGCAATGGTAAAGTTACTAATTCATTCATATTATGCAGTGTCATATTATTCAATTCAAAATTTATGCAACAATTAAACTTACGTAAAAAATCTATACCTAAAATTCCAGAAGTTTTACACGGCAACTGCTTTATAACATGAAACTTATTATTAAATTTCAGCCCGTCAACAGACAATGTTAAATCAACAAATCCCACGGTTCGTAATTTGCCTCCAATTCCGTTTATTGTAATCGGTTTCTTTTGTAATGAAATGTTTAGTTTACTAAGAGCCATCTACATTTGATACTATCTATTGCTAACTCAACACAATTACTATATTCGCAACTAAATATATTATTGGTCTCGAAAAATTCTTCGTTATTTTCATTATTATCGTTATTAGGGTTAATTTCAATATTTTGAGAACTTTGCGATACGCGATATTCTGGTGTTATAAAATGAACTCGCTGGGCATATTCTGGTATGAGTACTCACCATAATTACCCTTTTTCCCGCGGTGTTGTTGATTTCCACGCGAAAACTTTTGGGGTACCGGTTTTCTCCAGTTCACGTTATTTTTTGCTTGGGTATGCAAAGGGTATGTTTGCCATGGTAATTTATTGGATGTATACCTACCACGTAAATTTTTACGCGTTCCTGAACCACCTGGATTCCCGAAATAAATCGATGGTTCGGCGTACTCGCTAGGTCAAACACTAGACGCCTCCTCATCCTTTGCAGCTCTAATTATTTCTTTTAACGTACTATAATTACGTTCTGACAAAATAATACTGAGTTGTCGATTTTGCAAGCCATTTGTGAAACTTTTAATAGCGATCTTTTCATTTATAGGATGTAAAATTTTATGCGCGTTTTGGTCACCATGGGCTTGGTAAATCGTCAAATCTACGAATAATTGTTCAATGTTATTGCCATAATTATCTAGGGAATTACTCTTTTGTCTTATTTGCATTAGTTTGTTATGAATGGAAGTACAAGATTTCTGTGTTAAAAGGTGGTTCCGCATATCACTTATAAGCGCCTCGCATGTGTCATAGGAATCTAATAGGCGTAACTTAGCGCCTTCATTCAAACGAGTCTTTAACACAAATTTTATTAACATAGATTTACCTTCTTCTTTAAGCGAAGAGCTATATAACTCTATCGAGTCCATTAAGGATTGAGTGACCGATTCCTCGCCCGTCATCACTGGCAGGAGTGACACAGCAGTTTTAAAGTTGAAACATTCCATGGTGAATATTTCGCTTTGAATAGTGCCCTTGGAAGTTAATTGAGAGCTGTAATCCTTACTACTAAAGTTTTCTATTTGTCCATATAAACCTTTAATTAGATCGCAATATTTCAATTAATGCCTTACTTTTAATTTGTTTACTTTCTATTTCTTTATTTAAAATTATCAAACAATCATCAAATTTTTACGTAATTGTACTGATTCCTTAAGTTTTTGTTGCTGAATGCTTTTAGTTCGCTTATCATAACTTAATTTAACTAAATTATTTTTAATATTTTTAAATTTTTCATATATTATTATTAACTCACTAGACATGGAAGTACAGTTAAAAAAATATCGTTGTCAAAATATTTTAAGGTGTATACATATAAGGCTATTTTTATTATTTTCTTAAACTTAAACTATAAAATATTTTTCAAGTTAAACCTCATATTTTCAACTTGACGCATTCGTTGCCTCACGGCGGTCTTCGTCGCGGCACTCACAGCATACACGAGATCCTGGGTCCGGTGACCGCACAAAAGAACGACGCAAATTGTGCATTACCATCTCATTCCGCATCCAGCTTGTATGGCAACTTTTGTATATTTTGTATACACCATAGAGAAGAGCCAAGCCCAAAATTGTGCATATTATAATCAGCACGACGGATATCCAAGACAGGTGGCTTTTAATTTCTTCTACATGTGCAGAATTTGAGCCTCCTGAAGTGTCTTGCGTAATGATTACTTGGTCTTTCTTGAGTTCAGATAGAAACATTTTTTTTATATTAGTCCAATATTATTTATTATTCATTTTCGTATTTAATTTGGATTCCACATATTTTTGAACGTGGCCCGCGACCGAACCCAGGCAGACCGACGATGAACTGACAGGGGCGCCATGTAATGTTGGGTGGTTCGGGGAATAAATAAAACGTCCAATAGTCTAGACTGTAGGTTTAATACTAACTCTCTCTTATTCGATCCTATATATATATATATACACACACTACAAGCGATCGAGCGGAACCAAGGCTCCAAAGTCTTTGCCAGAGATCTGTCTGCCAGAAAGAGCCATCTGTCGAAGCTGAAGACCGAGTGTGGCAGCATCGTTTCCGGGCCACCTGAGATTTTGAGTGAGATTGAGAGGTTCTATGGGCAGCTTTACACGTCATCGTTGGAGCTACACGCAAGTGTGAGTAACGATCCAAGAGCGAGTCTTATCCGACACTCCCTTCTGGGCCACGTCTACGTGCTGTTTTCGAGAGTCATTACGAATAGTCTCGCGCGCAGATTTGACGACTTCCAGCATCCCGAACAAGCCGGTTTCCGAAAGGGCTTTAGCACCATAGACCACATACATACCCTTCGGCAAATTGTACAGAAGTCCGAAGAGTACAATTTGCCACTATGTCTGGCGTATGTGGACTGTGAGAAAGCCTTTGATTCCGGCGAAATTTGGGCGGTGCTGCAGTCCCTTCAGCGGTGCCAAGTTGACTGTCGGTATATCGAAATGCTGAAGTGTTTGTACAGTAGAGCTACGATCGCTATCCGAGTACAGAACCAGAGTACGAAACCTATCCAATTTCAGAAAGGTGTAAGACAGGGTGCCGTTATATCCCCGAAACTCTTCACCGCTGCATTGCAAGACGTTTTCAAGCTTCTTGACTGGAAAGGATACGGTATTATTAACATCAATGGCGAGTACATCACTCACCTTTGGTTTGCCGACGATATAGTCCTTGTGGCAGTATTGCTGGAGGACCTAAACACCATGCTCAATGAACTCAATAGTGTCTCCTAACGAATAGGTCTTAGGATGAATATGGACAAAACAAACATCATGTTTAAAGTCCATGTCACACCTATGCCGGTAGTTGTTGGGAGCACTAAGCTCGAAGTTGTTTACGAGTATGTTCACCTGGCACAAATAGTCCGACTAGGTAAGTCCAACTTCGACCGAGAGGTCAATCGACGGATTCAACTGCAGCAACGGCTGGGCAGCGTTCGGGAAACTACGACACATCTTCTCGTTAGACATACCTCAAAACCTTTTAAAACGAAATTGTACATTTAGTTTTAAATTTCATTGTACCAGTGCGTGTTGCGAGTGATGACTCACGGATCTGAGACGTGGTCCTTCACTGCTGGCCGTATGAGGAAGCTCAAGGTCGCTCAGCGAGCTATGAAGAGGGCTATGCTCGGGGTTTCTCTGCGTGATAAACTTAGAAATGAGTAGAACAGCCTCGTATCGGTAGACGAAGTGTAGGGCGACCCCCCACGAGATGGAGTGACGACCTGGTAAAACATGCAGGAAGTCGATGGATACAGGTGGCTCCGGACCGTGCTTTGTGGCATTCCTTGGGGAAGGCCTATGTTCAGCAGTGGACTTATGATAGGCTGTAATGATGACGATGACGATGAACAAGATTATTGTTACGTCATCATTTTCCGCGATCATAATATAATTTATAATAAATAATAAGATATTTTTTAATGTTCCGTGTTTTTATATTCGCTCTACCTTCGAAAAACCCTGTTGGCATATTCTTTTGAATAATTTATATAAAATGTTCAATATTCACCGTTTACTTTATTGTTTCTTTAACGTCACGGGACATGGGATCGTTTTTCTACCGACTTCAAAAAGGAGGGGTACTCAATTTGACTGTATGTTTTTTATGTGTGTTACCTCATTACTTTTTTCGATAATTCTTTTTATATTTGCAAGCTGGTGTGTCTCATGTGGTCCCTTATAAATTTGATCAAAGTCTGACCAATATTTTTTGAGTATGACTTAATAATTTTTATTGAAGTCGGTTGTACAATATTTTTAATTTTAATTGTATACGTTAATAATATCAACAGTTACTGTGTTACTTATGTAATGTTGTTTAAAACTTTCATAAAATAAAATGACTTATGTAATTTTATTTTATGAAAGTTTCTGCTTATATTCAAAACCAGCGAACCCACTTCGGCTTCTCTTGGGTGGAATTTATTAGTTTGGCGTTATTTAGAATTCAGATAATCATAAGTTAAAAAAGTGGGATGCGGGAATTAAAGACTGTCTAAGAACCTCCAAAGGAGGCAGAGTTATAACGGAAATAAGAATTTAAATTTTTTGTTTTTTTGCCATTGTGAGCCCTAGGAGTGTAATATGAACTTTATGCGCCTATTCAACCATGACTCCCATGACATCCTCTACATGATACTCGTAGGTTATTCAAACTGACTATACCTAAAGATTAGGGAACAAATAATTGAAACAATCAGATGCCGAGGGTGGAACTTAGAATATTCCCGAAGGTACAATACGCTTTGATTGAACAAACCTCTTGATATGCAATCAGTCCTGAATTTTTATACGGCGTTATACCTAGATTTTAACGTAATCGGTAGCGCTGCATTTTTACATCCATTTTATTTTATAAAAATGCCAATAATAGTTTTTTAATGTTTTATGTGCCCCTGTAAGATCATATTACTAATATATACTTAAATAATTAGCGGGTCTTGCATATTATTGCAATATTAAGCTCAGCTCTGACCGCACAAATAATTTCAACGAACTTGTCACTGATATTTTTCACAGTTCGACCCGACAGCTATCGCAAAAGTCATGGGGTGGGCGTTGTTTTCATTACACGGGTATTTTCAGTTTGATATTAAGAATCACTGTACTTTTGACAGTTTTTTGTCCATGCGATCACTGATACAGTACTGAACAGGTCAATTTTTAATACAATACAATACAACAGAGCATTACCCAGACTTGAATATTCCATATATTTACTAACTTATTGATCAACTGTGAGTTTTGCCGGAGTATTGTTTAAGACTAGTGACAATAATGATAAGAAAATATTATGCTATCACAGCAATGCTTTCAAAGGTTTATATTGAATTAGTCTGTCACTTAATAAGAGTTTTAATCTGTTATGCTACTTAAACAATTTTGAAACAGCGAGCAAAGTTATTATAAAAACCAATCATTAAGCTATATTGTTCTTAAATACTTTGAAACTCCACAGCTGAACATTTGCCTGCCCCATAGATTGCCCTCATATGGAGAATATTTGTCATTTTTCCCGTGGGTGTGATAAGCGACTATGGTTTTTAATAGTGAATCCATCTTGTTTACACCAGTCATAAAATACCCAAAAATATCAGACCTAGAAGAGCACCGCAACATATGCGAGATGTATGTGTCCTATCTAAAACGCGGAGGGCCCATGATCACATGTGGACTTTTATGAGCTAATGTGATTTACATTACCTACCCGGTCAAATTTCGAGTCTAAACAATCCAAGAACTTACTCAAATACTAACAATTTTTTTATCAAACTCAGTCAAACCTTTTTTGAGTTTTAGTGAGACTAACGGGAAGCAATAGATTTATATATATATATATATTATAGAGATAGTATGGAATAAAACCATAATGGGAAGTTATCGTTTATAAAATATACAACGTTTTATATTGGAAGAAAAAATTAACTAATATCTCAAATTTGTTTATAAAATATCTTTTTCTCCACCCTAGATTTTACATCCAAGTTTTATTTTAAGACTACACGAAATTCACGATTATAACTAATTGAGAGCTTTGGATAAGCGAATTCATTTTAAAAAACAAAAAGAAAACACAAATATTAGTAACGGGAAAAACAAACATAATGACTTTTAGCTGTAAGGAAGACTCACCTTATCCGTTTAGAGTTGCCACTTCAGAATACTACTCCGTTGGGCTATGTCGGTCACTCTGTTTCTACTGCGTATATCCTCATATTTAAGTTTATCACGTAGAGAAACCCCGAGCATAGCTCTTTCCATAGATCGCTGAGCGACCTTGAGCTTCCTCATACGACCAGCAGTGAAGGACCACGTCTCAGTTCCATAGGTCATCACTGGCAACATGCACTGGTTACTGTACGGTCTAGTTTTCAGGTATACCTGACGAGAAGATGTGCCGTAATTTCCCGAACGCTGCCCAGCCAAGTTGAATCTCTCGATTGACCTCTCGGTCGAAGTTGGACTTACCTAGTCGGACTATTTGTTCCAGGTAAAAATACTCGTCGACAACTACGAGCTTAGTGCTCCCAACAAATACCGGCATAGTTGTGACATGAGCGTTATACATGAAGATGGCCACGTGTAGTGGCGGGTAAGAATACCCACTACCCTATAACTTCCCGTGGGTGTCGTAAGAGGCAACATAGGGAAACTGAGGCAGAAGATGGGCAGTAGCATCTTCTAAAACAGCAATTAAAAAAAACTGCGGTTGCCAACCCGCTCGCCAAGCGTGGTAACTATGGCAATATATCCCATAATGAATAAAGTTACGAAGATGATTAATAATGGCGAGTAGGTAAATAGCTATTCTTTATGTTTAATTTTATTTTATTAGAACTTTTGTTTTAATTCAAAAATATAATGCAATAATATTTAACAGAAATAAAGTACAAAGTATTAAATGTACAAAAACACTTACGCCTGCCACCCAGAAAGGTAGGCAGAGACTACGGACTTCCATTCAGCACGATCCTGACACACCAAGGTGAGACATCGCCTCTTTCATGTCTATATACGTGTACCTACACCTATATGTTCGTCGGTTAAGGATATCTTAATTTTTTCTATATTCAATAAACCGTCATTTTGGTTGGTAAGTTTCCGTCTTGGGTGTCCCTTGTCGACTTTGCCACTTACTTCCGCAACATAAATTTGCTTTGTCACTATTTTTTCATTCGTTATTTCTACATGAACAAATAAAATTAAAGCGGCAGCCCACATAGATTTCAATGCCAGGTAGAAGCCTCCTCTTATTATTATGATGGTCCTAGAGTAAAGCAAAAGCCGCTAAAAGTTTCCCTATTACGTTTTAAAGCGAAATTTCGAAAAAAACATTGTAAAAAAATATTTTTTTCGTCGTATTTACCTTAATTTGATATATATATATATATATAGTGGTGGTCACATAATTAGAAATACTTCTTATGAACAAAGAAAGCATAAATTCAACGTACAAATGTTCGTAAAAATATATACCACTCAAATAAGAAACTCATTAAATGCATATAATATAAAACATATCTTACTTTTAAAAACAAAATGAGTCTTAAACATATAGGAGTTTATTTTCTGTTACTGGCCGCTTGGACGCCTAATTAGAAACATTTAAAAAAAGCATCCATAGCTCGTCCTTTTTTTTAAATTGGAGAATAACATTTCTTTCTTGGCTTTTTCTATTATTTTGGAGGCAATTCAAGATTTAATCAGAATTTTTATATTGTTCAAAATGGGCCTAAATAAAAGTTGTAACGCGTCAACAAGGCAAATAATTGTTAATTTACATATATCGATCATAAGTGGGCGCACAGAAGAATAGCTGAGCATTTAAATTGTTCTGTTAAGAAAGTTTTTAATGCACTTGATCATAATAAAACACATGGAACTGCTGAAAATGTTCTTAGAAAGGCTCGACGAAGAAAAACCTTTCCCAGAGAAGATACGCTAATCGTTCGGCATAGAATTATTACGTCGTTCGGGTTGCTAAAAAGTTAAGGCTCCAACCAGATTTAAAATTAAGTTTTTTCGCTTGATGACCCGAGAAACATCTCGTCAAGAGTGATACGCCGAAGATTAGTGGAAGCTAAATTGTTTGGAAGAATCTCTCGAAACGTATCGCTTCTTACCAAGCAACACCGAGAGAAGCGATTATTATTCGCTGAAAAATATGTTAATTGGACGGTACGAAAATGGAAGAAAGTGTTATTTTCAGATGAAACAAAAATAATTATGGTAAATTCCGATGAAAAGCGCTATGTTAGATGTCCTGTAAACAATGCTTTTAATTATAAATACACAAGGAGTATAGTCAAGCACGGTTGCGGTAACATTAAAATTTGGGGGTGTTTTTCCGGATGTGGAGTTGAACCCGTTCAAAAGATTGAAGGTACAATGGATCAATGGCAATACAAAAATATCTTAGAGCACATAATGACTCCCTACTCGGACGATCATTTGCCTGTAACCTGGATCTTTCAGCATGACAATGACCCTAAACACACGGCCAATAGTGTCAAATGTTTCCTTAGCGAATAGCGTATATTCGTTTTAGACTGGCCAGCAGATAGTCTGGATTTAAAGATGGAAAATCTCTGGTATATTGTTAAAAAGAAAGTCTGAAACAAACGTAACACCAGTCAAAACGAACTATATGAAGCATTTGTTGAAGCATGGAATTCAATCCCCCTAGAAAAATGTATGAAATTGATTGAATCAATGCCACGTCGTTGTAGTGCTGTTATTGAAAATAAGGGATACGCCACTAAATATTAATTATAACTATTGGTAGGCTGTGGATAGTAGCTATTTCGTAAATAATAATACTAATTACTAATACTTAAAAAATATTGTTTTTTATATTTTTTTGTTGTTGTTTCTAATTAGTTAACCATTACTGTCCATACCTTAAAACTGATTTAAATGTTTGTCCGTAATGTAATATTGAAACTGCACTTGTGTAATGGGATTAATTTTATTTTTCTAATAAATGATAAATCGTTGATCATATTGTTGTCCTATTTATTGTTCAATTTCAAAATAAAAACGATTGCGGTGAGATATCTTACATAATGTCAAGAACCGTTGGTAGTGTTTCTAATTATACGACCACCACTGTATGTACTGTTTCTCAAACTGGTATAAGATAATGAAGATCAAGAGAATCCTAAGTTGAATAACAGATTTTTGATTCAGATTTTAACAGAAATGCATTTTCAATGAAAAGGCTTAGTAATTTTAAATTTGTTACGTTACTCGAATGTATTTTTTTCCTTAGTATTAATTAAAATTTACTAGAGAAATACAATTATATAAGTAGATTTCATTTAATGTATTAATTAATTCAATACATTTTTAATTTACAATTTTTTAAATTTCAATAAACTGTGCAGTAAATTAAAAAAAATCTTTTAATTAAAATAATAGTCCATAATAACAGGTACCTGAACTAGGTTATACCTCTATCTTAGGATATTTCAGGCATAAGTATGCATAAGTATGCATACAATCTTCGCAAAGAAATACAATACAAAATGTAGCAGGACAACTCACTAGACAGAAACGGTTGATTTACCACGAGGTTGTTTTTTATAATTATACATAATATAGTGTAACCTGTGTAACCGAACTTCACTCGGTGTTAGAAAATCTTTAGGGCCGTTTCTGAGAAACTAATTACATACGAATGTATACTCGTGTCTTACAAGGATTGCTCACTCAAAGTATTAAGATTAGCGTGACAATTTTCTCAGTGGTTCTTTTGACTCTGAACAGATAACTCGTAGTCTGAAATTATATTGCCTGTTTATAAATTATAAACCTTTTTTTATAGGAGAGGTAGCAAACGAGCATGTGGCTCACCTGATGGTAAGTGACTACCGCCGCCTATGAATATCTGCAACCCTGGTGTTGATAGCCTTTTAAAGGGTTTTTTAGCGGTAAACGCGCAAACATGTTTCTTCTGAGGATTAAACTGCACTAATTTAGTCACACCCAATCCGAGATTTTGTTCATTAAAGACTCGACTTCAGACACAAGTTTATTCCGGTACTCGGCGACGTTTTCCCGAGAAATATTGGCACGGCCGGTATATAGAGCATCACCAGTGCTGTCTGTTGTGTCATGTGCAATGAATGTTACCGGTTACAAAATAAAATTGATGTGCAGAAGAAACAGCGTTGATAGCACGCAGCCTTGTGGAACACCAAAATTAATAGGCCTGTAGTCGGAGCATGCACCCTCTACAACGACCTTGATACTCCGATATGCAAGAAAGCTGGTGATCCAATTGCAAAATTTCCCGGGAAGCTCATAGGAAGGGAGCTTTGAAAGAGCTGTAGCATGAATGGTAAACCCATTCATACTACAACCAGTCGACGAGGGTAGGACCAAGCTCTCATAGAAGTAAAGCAGCAGCTAAATGCTGTTGCACTACGTATAGTGAATGTAGAGAACCGGAGATACTTTTTATTGGAAACGTAGCATTCCATCTTAGTCCTCATGTATAACAACGCATCTGCATTTTGATACCTAACCTATGATAATTGTATGAGGCACAGCATCCACTTACCATTACATGGTCTGTGCACTCGTTTGTCACCCTTGATCTATAAAAAAAACATGCAGGTGGCTTAAAACCATGCCTAGAGGTATTCCTTGGCCATTATTTAGCAGTGGACTTGTGAAGGGCTCTAATGATGATAAGAAAGAGGACAACCGGTAGTATCAAAAACAAGGTTTTAAGCTCTTTATAAATCTTTTAATTAAGGCTAAAAGGTATAATGTACATAAATTTAATCACTATTATCTTCTTTTACTAGGTCTGACCCTAATTCGGCGATCATAATTGTAGGACCATTAGTGTTTCCACTTGTAATTGTCGGCATTACACTTGCATCTATGACGCGTAATTTCTTGATTTTATGTACTCTTAAACGACTATCTACAACAGAATCATTTGAATTAAGCCCCATTTTTGAAGTACCAACTGGATGAAAAACTGTTAATACCATATTGACTGAAATACATTTCCAATAGTTAGTGCTATCCAATTCAAAATTATTACACACCGGCCAGTTATATCTGCCTAAAAATCCATTTATTGATTTGAAATAAGTCGTATTAACTAATTTTGTTAAAATTTTTATCCCTTCTGCAGTAGCTTCTAAATCCATAGCTTCGCCGAAGTAATTTGCATATATTAACGGATGATCATTTGGATTTTTACTGTTTAAGGAGATATTTCCTGTGGACATAGGATGTAATAGATTAAATAAAAATAGAAACATAGTATAGTTTCTATTTTGTTCTAAAAAGGACTCAACAATTGAAGTTTTATAATTGCTATTGAAGTATCCAAGACCTCTAGAAGAGTTCTTGTTAAAAATTTGCACATGGGTTTGAAATTCTGGTCTTGTAGCATTTTTATTTTTCGCAAAAAAAGCTATGATGTCTGTGAAACTATTTTGTGCTAAATTTCCTGTTCTATTTATCAAATAGCGTATGGTATCCAAAGGGCCATAACCTTCATGTGGCAGCTTGGTTTCATTACCAAAAATAGGAACTGGTACACTAAGATGATCTTGAAGATTTTGACCTACTGCTGGCAAATTTACTTTGCATGTTATATTTTTTGACTCCAAATGGTCTTTTGGGCCTACTCCCGACAGCATCAATAACTGTGGTGTATTAATTGTACCAGCACTTAAAATTACTTCAAGTGATGCTAGTAGTTTTAGTGTGGTTCCGTTAATTACAACCTTAACTCCATAAGCTTCTAAACGATCATTTAATAATATTTCAGTAACAAAAGCGTTTTTTAGGAGTTTAAAATTTTTCCTATTTTGTAATTGAGCTAAATAAGTAGAAGCAGTGCTCCCCCTTTTTCCGTTATAAGCAGTTGATCTAAATATTCCAGAACCCACAAGTCTGGCAGTGTTCAAATCTTTTACAGGGTTAATTCCAATTTCTCCGAATGACTTCAATATTTTGTTTGTGAAGACTCGTAAAGTGCTGTTGAATGTGTTTATAATCAGAGGTCCATCATAATCGTAGTTATCTCTGATTTCAGGATCTTTTAATAAACTCTGATCTTGCAAGCTTTCTGCTTTCTTAAAATATTTTTGTACTCTCTCTGGATGTCATTCTTTGTTGCCATTATTGTACCAGTTTTGATAATCATGACTGCTTCCTTTAAAGTATATCATTCCATTTATGCTACTGCTTCCACCGAGCATTATTCCTCGGGGCCAGTGAACAGTACCATTTAAATTTGCATTATTTGTAAAACCAGTAGCAACTGTCTGATATTGCCAATCATATCTTGACCCAAACAGACCACCATTCAATTGAGGTACCTTTAAATAATAAGAATAACTTACACACCAGCATGTACACATTATAATTTTCATCTATTATCAACTTACATAGCTTTCAGCAGGAGGATCATCTCCAGCTTCTAAAACCAATACCGTCCATTTTTCTTCTTCGGTGAGACGATTAGCTACTACTAAACCAGCTGAACCGCCACCCACTATTATAAAATGAAATTCATCTAAATCTGAAAGGAAAAAAAAAATAAGATTATATATACATTCATTTTCAATCATCATTATTGCTTTTTGTTATATATTTACAATATTGCACAATACTACTCCTTAATTTATAACAAATTACTAAATATTACGCAGACGTGGATACCGTCAGAGCACCTTATAGAACAATCTAATGAACAAACACAATCGGACTTGATATGCACACATCAACTGTGTTTTGCAGTTGTTCATTGACATAATAATATTGACTTAAATAATTTTTTACATTTAGTGTAGTTTTAGCCGATTTTAATAAAGTACTCAATAATATATTATTAAAAATAATAATAATATATGATTAATCACATAATCTGATAATGAGTATCACGTGTAATCAATGAGGATGAGATTACGTTTTTAAAGACGGCATATTACTATAGTTAATACTTGGAAACTTTTTCCAATGCAGCGGTTTCGAGGATATAACGTAATGTATAGCCCATGGTATCAGTAAGCTAAAGTGACAACTTATCAGCTCCAAAAACAAAAACCAGGGAAGAAAAGTTTTAGAGTGGCAGCCTTGTACCGGTAAGGGAAGTGTATGGCGGCCCCCTACTAGCTGGAGTAACGATCTGGTAAGAGATGCTCATGGCTATACTTTGCGGTGTTCCTAGGGGAGGCCTATTTTCAGAAGTAGACTTATGATGGACTGTAATGATGATGACATGACATATTCAATTACCAAGTTTCAGTTACATTTGTTATTTATTACATTATATCTTTATATTATTACTTAATTTTCCAGGCCGATTTTATTTGATTTTTTTACAGGTACACCAGCTGTACTATACCAAACGTAAGTGAATACTCTTCTTTAATTATTATTATCTGACTCAAAAAAATTAGGAGGTTGTTAAGACGACTATATGTTGTTATCAGTATTTTAAGAAGTTGGTACCTACCTAGACAGATGCCTAGAGATAAAAATAGTTCTACTACCGATTCATTGAAAGAAAAAAAAAGAATTTTACAGCCAAATAATGGGGGAATTACAATAACAGTGCGAGGGTCTCGGCTCTCCGCTCATCAACCCATCTACCCAGAATAATGAGTATCGGAAAATCTTAGACTAAAAGTAAAAAACTGCATTTGCAAACCCGCTTGCCAAACATGACAACTATGACAAATGTTCAGCAGTGGACTTTAATAGGCTGTAACAGTGATGCTAGTCACAAAAAGAACTATCGCCGTCGCCGTCGCACCACAAGCGAAACACATCTAAGCATAAATTGCGCCATCAAAGTTCCGAAGGAAAAGCAGTATATATAATGGCTTCGAACTACCAGTTACAGAGTTAGCCGCTACCGGGCCGATCATCTTGCCCAGCGGGAGATCTCCCCTTTTCCTGTCGACATCCAAAGTAGTGACCAACTGACGTAATGTGAACAGGCAACCAACAATCTTTGGAAACTATCCTCAATAACCTCTACCATTCACACCCGAGAATTGTCTTCTGCAGTCTTCAGCTTCTGCAAGCCAGTTCAACTTTGATGATATTGATGATAATGATGAACAGATTTATAAGGCAGACTTCTGGCACTTGCTCCGGAACATCGTTCTCACCAGCATCACTTATCGATATCGTAAAATATCGTTAAATGTATTGCTTGATATAATTTACCATCACTGTTTCTTACCTTTTACTTCCGAATTTGGAGGCAATTCTTCAGTGATGAGACATTGAGCTGCCAAAATATATTAAACAGCAGAGGTAAACGCCTGAGTAGCTGTACCAGTTGAAGTTACACAATAATTGGTGTTATTGCTGTAATAAGTGAAGATATTATTAGAAAAATAAATAGAGAAATAGATATAAAACCGTAGTAGCTTAGGACTAAGCGCTCACCATAAATTTCGTACAGCGCTAGTAAATTTTAAGTGCTAATTTATCACATACTCAGTGGTGAAGGAAAACATTACGAAACGTAAATGTCTAAGAAATAAGAAAGACTCGCGAATATCGACCTCGGGATGCTCGCGTGCTCAGAACTTATATCTTGAGCTACCCTGGCTCTAGATAGGTAAATACACCATCTAGATTATTTTTTTCATCGGAGCTACTTCCTTTGACTATATCTTAAATTTTATTCTTTAAGTATAGCAGTGATTTCTTTATTAGTTTAACAAACGCGTAGTCACTACTAGTCACTGACTAGGTTTGTAGACATTCAAAATAAATATATTTTATAATTTAATGTTAAATATTGCTTACCAAGACATGGCTTAACGAAATCTTATCTTCAAATGGAAAACATTTTGATTTAATCACAAATATATATAGATTATAAGTAAACAAGAACGATTGTCTAATTATCTCATTACTTGATAAACGTATTTGGCATTGAATTTTAAATAAACAAATGCACGAACCGCACCCACAAAGTTTTTTTTCTTGGTTAGAAGTTCATTACACATGCGTTGTAATTAAATTTATATTTTAAAAATAAATCCTCGATTCAAATAAAATACTTTACTATCCCTATAAGTTACAATTTATTTTATAGGCTAAGGGTAACAAACGATAACACAGTCGACCTGATGGTAAGGAGATTACGAATCAAAACGCAGATGCGTTGTCACCCGTGAGGACTACGATGGAATACCTCGTTTCTAGTAAACAGGGTTTCCGGTTAACAGTAAACACTCACCATACGAAACATACTAGCGTTAAGCTGCTATTTTATGATGGTATTCTGTGAGAGCTTGGTTCTTCCCTGGTCAAGCCGACCTATTCGTGATACAATTATACTACTTATTTAGCTGGAGCATGACTTTACAACGTAAAATATTTTGCTGCAATAATTTAAAAAATAACAGGTGTTATACTGTATGCCCTGCTGCTAGGTATTTCATCCATTCATTTATTCATTACATCATACCGAAGTCCACTGCCGAAAACAAACCTCCCCCATTAATTACGGCACAGTAGTTAAGTGAATATTATTTATTTATATATAATCTCAGTTTTTTGTTATTTTTCGTTGTTATCAGGAAGGTGCTGCTGGGCGGTGTGTTTGGTGAATAAGGGCAGCAACATTACCAATGATGGAATAGGTAGGATATCGACAATGCGCTCACCAAACTGCCTAGCGAGCTATGGAAGTTGGAGCGTTCTTCTTCCAAGAGGTCCACATTCAGCGATGGATTTTTAAAGCGTCTTAAAAATACAAGAAGTATTTAGAACGATAAAAATTGTTCAACTACTTGGTAGTTTAAAGTAGTGTAGGAAAAATCTTTTTCTTCTGTCATTTCAAACACAAATTTGTCTAGTAAAATATGGTATTGGTATTTGTTAGTAGGGTTCCTTTTCTATCTTGTAGTTTGTCTGGGTGAGTACCACCCTCTTATCTATTTCTGTTGCCAAGTAACCGTATCTGCACCACTGTGATCCTGTTTAAGGTTATATAGAGCCTATATAATTACAATTTTTGTTCCATCCTTTCTTGTTTCTCGGAGGTGACATCGCATGTGTAGCCTTAATTGTTTGTTGTTGGTTTCAGATGTCTACCGACTGCGTGTATGGCATAATGTGGACTGTAAACTCGGTTGGCAGTTCCATTTTATTTAAAAAAGCATTTTGCAACTCCTTGAATTTTTCATTGTAAACTCTGATGATAAAGAACGATATTTTTATTCTATATCGCCAAGTCTTAATACTTAATTTTTGAAGTTATCTAGGAAAAAAAATACGTCCTGTATTTATGAATATTTAATTCCAATTTCAAATCCAATGTTCGTAAACAAATTGCGCATCTGAAATTAACCTGCGTGTGCACATTGCGTGAGTTGCTGCACTAGACATGCACGCGAGCAATGTAAGCATACGATATAATTAGTATCAGTCGTTAAATAAATAATTTGGTTGCGATTTTACTTTGTGGCGAGTCACCTCTGTACCTATCTCTATCACTTAGCAACAGTAACTGTACAGTACTGTTTGAAAAATAGTAAGTCAATATATTTACTAGCTGTGGGGGTATTCTATCGTTGTCCTCAGGATTTCGTGTAGTACGCAATCACTAATAGATGCACCAGCAATTACATACACATATCAACAGAATCTAGGGTTATTTTATATTTCATCAAATATCTAAAAATCTATGAAGAATTTTCTGATATAGTAAATGTAATTAGTAGTAAATGTAATTAGTAGTAAATGTTTTTACAGTTAAATTAGGCCAATGAGCAGATTGTGCAATTAAAACATTACATAGACAACATGAAAGCGTCCCAAACTCAAAGTCTATTCAATGAGCTCATAGAATATGAATCTTCTAAAGTATTGCAACTCTCCACAACAATCGATTTGACCGGTGATGATTATGTCACATCAAGAACAGTAGCAAGGACTACCTGAAGTAGAAGAAAATTAAAGAAATAAATAAAAATTAATAAATATATTAGAAAAATGCATAAATTAATTAAAACTAAAATTAATGTTAAAAATTATATAAATGTATGCAAAGAAAAGCAAGAACTAATTAATAAACTTAAAATATATTCAATTGAGGTGAAAAATATGAATCACTGTTATTATTCTGATGTAGTGTCTAAATTCAACAATTTTATCACTTAAAAATTTCCTACAAATTGTATCAAATAAATATGCATCGGCTCAAGATCAGATAAAAAAACACATATTGGCCATGAATGATCTGGTATAATCATGTATATATAATATGAAGCACTTTGACTCCTTAATAAAACATCAGAGTGAGTATCAGCGCTCCATGCCAGGTTCGTCGGGGACAATATGTGTAAATAACAAAGTAAACAGTAAGGACTCATTATTTTCACCTACACTCTATGACAGTGCCATGACAAAGAATATAAACTTAAAAAGCAATGTAAATATTAAAAAAATAAAGTTTGTAGTGTTATACTACTTACGTATCTTTTTACATTATTTTAAATTCATTTTTCCATTCTGTCTCGATTTTCTGCATTCACCTCAAAACTGGATATTTTACATCACCTTTATTTCCATAGGATCCTGTAACGATTTTAAACCATAAGAACACAATAACAAATCATTTCTACTTCGTATTTTCACATTATCAGCACTTTTAAATTGGTGTCAATGGAGTCTACCTTTTTTCGATCTTTTAGCTAGTTTTCCGTAACTCTACAATCTTGGACTTTGTGTGGGCAGTTGCGCTACCTTTTTTCCTATATCAATAATATCTCATTTTCCACTTAAATCTTACCGTTTTCTTATTATAAACCAAAAACAAAAATTTGACATATTTTGTCTTTCTTATTTATATCGTTTCCTTGGTAATTATATTCAAATTTGCTACCGATCTATTATTCCTATTTCGATAATTCCACATAAATCCTCTTTTCTCTTGACCATTTACAAAAATTTGCGTATAATTTAAATAATTTTTCTGTTCTCTCTAGAAAGGTATAAAAGCCGAACAATCGGTGAAGAAAGGCAGTCTCGCTTCAGTTCGCGAATTAGAAGTATCTCCTAAAGGCCTTATCCCGGGGCCGCACTGCCCCGGGATCCTGCAAGCCTCCATTTACACGTGAAGTCTTCGGCCAAGCCTTCTTCAAACTCGGGCCGCGCCACTCCGGATTCCTACAAGCCTCCATCTACCTCGGAAGTCGCTTCGAGTCTACTACAAGCGCGGGGGCCACACTACTCCGGGCACTACTACTACTTACTCCAGGCGCCGAGTGCACCTACCGCCGGCGCTACCTTTGGGCGCTGCAACTGCTGGCTCTAAGCGTTGCGCGCCCCTTCTTCAGGCGCTACGTGCGCCGGCTCCGGACGCTGCGTGTACTGGCTCCAGGCGCTGCGCGCCGTCGCTGCTAAGAAACATACTTCTACAAGCGCAAACGGCGTGTGCTGGCTTCAGGCGCTGCGTGCCGTCGCTGCTAAGAAACCTACTTCTACAAACGCAACGTGTGTCGCTTCGACTTTTAGGCCCCACTTCAACGCTATATTCCCCTATTCTCTCACCTTTATTTTTTTTTTATAATCTAATTGTATTCTCACTTCATTCATCATCATCCTCACATCATTTTTTTTATAAAATTGTAAATACCTTTTATAAATTTAAATATATTGTTTACTGGCTCTACCTTTGTTGTTTTGTTGTACTTAGGTTAGGTTCTATTTTTTTTTATTTTTTTTTAATTGTCGCTTCACGACAAGTTATTATGTATTGTGATGACATAGGCAAAAATTTGAGCATGATCTCAAATAACTGTTTAAAAGGACATCTGATCAGTAATTATTGCATGCCTGGAGCATCCTTTAGTCATATAATGAATAAAGTTTTAGCTAGTAAATTTTGCCTAAATAGCATATTAATAATTCTTGTTGGGAGAAGAGGCAATGTAAACATAAATCAATTAGGTATTAATATATATTTATAATCTAAATACTTTAAATGTACATAAAATTATCTTGTTTACATTGCCTTACATACAGGGTTGGCCGCAGGAAAATAAAATAAGATATGATTTAAATTTATTAATGAATAGCTTTTCATGTAATAATAATTTAAACTTGACATTTAATTGTTATAATTATAATAATAAATTTAATTTAATAGACATAAATAATTTAATTAAGAAATTTTTGACTAGTGATAGGTATTACATATCTAAATATAATTTAAGACAGATAGCAAATGTGCTATCTTATTGTTTATATATTAATTCAGCCATGGACTTGGCTACGCAGACATCTGCTTCTTTTGAGCAGTATAATGACTTAATATGTAATTTGGAATCAGTTCCAAGTAATTTAAATTAGAAAATGAGACAATAGAGATAATCTCTAGGAGTTGTAATAATTTAAAAAATTTAGAATGTAGCTTACAAATCTTGAATTGTATGACTCCACAGAGTGATAATGAAAATTGTTTACACCTGGTGCATCAAAATATACAAGGCATGATAGGCAAAGAGCTAGAAATTGAGTTGTCCTTAAATAGCAACAATATTCATATTTTATGTATTACTGAACATTGTTTAAAAGCTTATAACTTAATGTTTAACTTCAGTAATCACCAGGTGGTCAGTTCTTTCAATAGAGAAACGGTTTAAGAGGTGGCTCCTTAATATTAGCTAGTAAATTATTGTCATGTAAAGAACGTAAAGATATTGTGAGCCTCTCTGTTGAAAGAACTGTAGAAATTGCATGTGTTGAGTTTGAGCACCTCATTGTTGTGAGCGTCTACAGACCCCCATGTTCTATATACGATACTTTTGAAAAAATTATGGAGGATGTTTTTGCTAAGCTTAATAAACAGAATAAATCTGTTGTAATATGTGGAGACTTTAATATCAATCTCCTAGAAGCTTCCTCAATCAATATTAAATTTAGATCATTGTTTAAATCATATGGTCTTTTTAATTTATTTTTAGAGCCAACGCGTATTGCTCAATCTAGTGCAACATGTATAGATAACATTTTTACAAATGTGAAGCCGTTTCATAAATGTATAATTCAAAAATTAAGTTCTGATCACTGTGGACAAGTAGTTTTTATTACCTTATGTTCACAAAAAGCAAGTAGATGAGAAAGTTGTGTTTGTTCCAGCACGTCACTTGTAGAAATTTAGAAGTAACATAGTGAAAAAACTTCCATCACTTTCATACACATATAGGGTTGGAACGCACGCAAAGAGCCATTCTAAAAGTTGGGTTTTCATTGCCATTTTTATTTCCAACGGCTGAACTATACAAACGTTGCAGGGTACTTACTGTTAGGCAAATGTTTATTTTACAAACTATTTTAAAAAAACATTCTTCGCTACCATACAATAGCATGTCTTCTCCAATCTCGGGAAGAGGTAAGATAGTTTGTAAAAGTCAAAAATGTAATACAAATTTTTCTCGTAAATTCTTTTGTTATCTTGGTAGTCTTCTTTACAACAGGATAAATAAGGTTATTCCAATATATTGTATGAATAAATATTCCTTAAAAACAAGAGTAACGGAATGGCTTTTGGGCTTAAACTACACCGAAACAGAATCCCTAGTAACTCCCATTATTTAAAATATTATACAAAAATACACACATACACACGCTCACACACATACACACACGCACACGCACACACACACACACACACACACAAACACACACACACACACACACACACACACACACACACACACACAGCGCTCACGTGTAAATTAGTTTTTAGTTTTTAAAATTGTTTTTCAATTGTTTTTTTTATTCTTTCTCGTTTATTGTAACTTCAATTATTGTTAATAATATTTATAGAACAGAAATTGCAATTACAAATCATATTGTCGCACGAAGTGTACTAAAGTTAAAGGTATGTTGATAAATGTTATGTTAAGGGACGAGAGTCTGGTGATTAGTCATACAGGTATTTCCTAGTACTAACACCAGGCTCTCACAAATTAAAATGGTTATACCTCCAATACCTATTATTAAAAAGCAATGTAAACTTGTGAGAGCAAATAAAGTAAACATTATTATTATTATTATACCAAAATGATCCAAATTTTTTGTATGGAACATTACTTAAGCTTATTTGCAATGAATTTAATAATACTTTTACTTCTAAAAAAATCTCCTTGAACAGTCGGAAGTCATTTAATGAATGGGCGACAGTAGGAGTCCATAAGAGCAGACATAGGTTATATGATCTTTACCATGAAAGGTCATATAATCATAGCGTCGAATTTAGGGAATATGTAAAAAAATATTCAAAAATATTTAAAAGAGTGTGCTCCACAGCCAAGTCTTTGCATTTGTGCAACAAAATTAAGACGGCTTCTAATAAAATTAAAATGACATGGAGTATAATTAATAGCGAAACTGGTAAGTTCAACTCTCGCAATTCAAACTACCAGTTAAGTGTTAATAGCAAATTAACTGAATCAAATCAGGACGTTGCAATGGATTTTGAAAAAAATTTTACTGATTTTCCGATATTAACCACTAAGTCACTGAATTCTTATCCTGCCGTCACCGAATCATTACTTGAACAAAATGTAAATGCGTGTACAAAGAATTTACATTTCAGAAAGTATCATCAAAAGACATTGTAAAATATTTTAAAACTATTGATGTTAAGAAAACTGCAGATCTGTGGGGGATTTCCGTTTAAGTTATTTCGTCTATAATAGATACAATCGCGCCTCATTTAGCTATTATTTTTAATACTAGTATCGAATCTGGTGTGTATCCTGATTTAATGAAGTATAGTAAAGTAATACCTTTTTTAAATTTGGTAGTACATTAGACCCCGCCAATTTCAGACCTATTTCTGTACTACCAACACTTAGTAAGATTTTTGAAAAAATTATTCTAGATCAAATGTTAAATTTCTTTAATACAATTAATTTACTTCATAAAAATCAATTTGGTTTCACAAGGGGTCACTCGACAACTGATGCCGGTGTACGAGCTGATTAAATATATCTTTAATGCATGGAAGAATTCACAGGATGCTTTGGGTATATATTGTGACCTATCCAAAGCCTTCGTTTGTATTCACTATGGAACATTAATCAGGAAACTTTAACAATACGGTGTAAGAAGTGATGCTCTTAAATTAATTATTTCATATTTAAGTAAGAGAACGCAAAAAGTTGTCATTAACAGTATGAGTTCTTCCAGGTCGATGGTAAAAATGGGGGTACCTCAAGGCTCAATTCTCGGCCCCTTTCTGTTTCTTGTATACATTAATGACTTACCTTACATAGTAGGAGATAACCATGATATAGTATTATTTGCAGATGACACTTCTTTAATTTTCAATTCATATCGATAATTGATAAAATATGACTATATTAATAAAATATATAGTAAATAATGCTATATCTAAATTAGTAAATTGGTTCAATGTTAATAATTTGCATTTAAATGGCACTAAAACGAAATGAATGAAATTCATTACTCCAAATGTCAAACAATTAAATACTAAAGTAATTTTAAATGGGGAGAAACTGAGTCTGGTAGATACCACCATTTTTGAAGCTAGTTCTACAGCATATGCCGTAAAAAAGATTAGATATCTAACTAGTATTGAAACAGCTAGACTAGTTTACGTTAGCTATTTCCATAGCATAATGTCCTATGGTATTTTGCTATGGGGACACGCAGCTGACACTGAAATTATATTTGTTTTACAGAAGAGGGCCATAAGAGCAATTTATGATTTAAAGCCCAAAGAGTCGCTGCGACAAAAATTTAAGGAAATTAATATATTAACTTTGGCCTCTCAATACATTTATGAAAATGTAATGTACGTACACAAAAATAAAAGTAGTTTTACAAAAAATAAGTGATATTCATTCTGTAAATACTAGCAACAGACACAAGCTAGTGGTACCAGTTACTCAACTCCATCGAGTCAGTAATTCATTCTTGGGGCGATGTATACGCTTTTACAACAAAATTCCAGAAAATATACAAATTTTGAACTGCTCTAAGTTCAAAAACTTTATTAAACTAAGTTTGTATAAAAAGGGTTATTATAATATTAAAGAATTTATGGATGATAATAACCCCTGGAAATGACGTGATCGCTACCAAGCTATTTCTAATTTGTTGTGTTGTTAATTTGTGTAACATACATGACTGTAAGCTGTTATTAAGAAAAAAAGTCCCGCTGGGTTTCTTGCTGGTTCTTCCCAGGACAGAGGTTTTTCGAACCAGTGGTAATTATACAAAAGAGAGACTTTCAATAAGTATTATTTATAATCCACAATGAATAAAAAGTTTCTGTTTATGTTTCTGTTTCTGTAAGCATGATTGGTTATTTTAGGTTATTTATTAAAAATTATAAATTAAAAATATTTCGTAATTTTATTGCTTTAAATAAAAATGTTTTATATTCGCCGTAGAAAATTAGTATGATAAAAAAAAAACTTCAAAAAACAATTCTTCTTATAAAACTATTAATTATAATTAAAATAGAAAAATCTTTTAAAATCTAATTACTAATAATCAGTGTTGCCACCTCTTACATTATTTTCATTCTTTATTGAGGATAGATCTAAATGTCTATGGGTCACAGCAATCACTTACCATAAGGTGGACTGTGTGCTTGTTTGTCACCCGTATCATATAAAAAATAAATTAGTTACGGAAATTATAAATATACTTAGAAACCGATAATTATTCTTCTTATATAATTTATTAACTTAAAGTTTCGTAACGGTTACGGAGTTTAAAGAATAAATTACACCGGTAAGCATTAATTAATCATTTACAATCCTTTCCTCCTTTCAGATTATGATATACATAATATGAAAATGTGTTTTGGTTGAAAATTCTTATATTGATTAAACATAATATTACGGCTTCCTCGTCGATTTTCGACCACAATACGATACTAATTGTATAACAAAATTAGAAGGCTAATAAATGGAAAAGAAATATCATAGTACCTCAATTGTGTATGTATCAGATAAGTACATATACCTCAGAGTAATTAATTTACATTGCTTGTACTTACTCTGCAAGTAGTATAATAGGGATTTTCATATTTAAATAGTTAAATTAATCCTAGAGTGGTAATGAACCACTGTAATTTTTAAATATTTTTTTTATACAAGCCAAATAGTACCATCAAAATTACCTTCAACTTATCGTTTTAAATATTTACGCGAAAATGCTAATGAATAAGATATTTTTGGATGTTTAATAATGAGTTATCATCTTCAAAATCATAGTCAGTCTGATCGAGATTAGAATGTCTCTCCAGCATCTTAAAAACGGCAAGGCCCCAGGCGAGGATGGAATTACAGCGGAGCTTCTGAAAGGGGATGGAAAACCGGTACTTGAAGTCCTTCAGAGGCTCTTTAATTCCGTCCTCCATGGTAGCATTACACCGGATGCGTGGAGCAGAAGTGCGGTGGTCTTGTTCTTCAAGAAAGGTAACAACGCTCTCTTGAAGAACTACAGACCGATTTTCCTTCTGAGCCGCGTCTACGTGCTGTTTTCGAGAGTCATTACGAATCGTCTAGCGCGCAGACTTGATGACTTCCAGCCTCCCGAACAAGCCGGTTTCCGAAAGGGCTTTAGCACCATAGACCACATACATACCCTTCGGCAAGTTGTACAGAAGTCCGAGGAGTACAATTTGCCACTATGCCTGGCGTATGTGGACTATGAGAAAGCCTTTGATTTCGTCGAAATTTGGACGGTGCTGCAGTCTCTTCAGCGGTACCAAATTGACTGTCGGTATATCGAAATGCTGATGTGCTTGTACAGTAGGGCTACGATGGCTATCCGAGTACAGAACCAGAGTACGAAACCTATCCAATTGCAGAGAGGTGTAAGACAGGGTGACGTTATATCCCCGAAACCTTTCACCGCTGCATTGGAAGACATTTTCAAGTTTCTGGACTGGAAAGGATACGGTATTAATATCAGTGGCGAGTACATCACTCACCTTCGATTTGCCGACGATATAGTCCTTATGGCGGAATCGCTGGAGGACCTAAGCACCATGCTCAATAACCTCAATAGTGTCTCCCAACGGATAGGTCTTAAGATGAACACGGACAAAACAAAGATAATGTTCAATGTCAATGTCACACCTATGCCGGTAGTTGTTGGGAGCACTAAGCTCGAAGTTGTTGACGAGTATGTTTACCTGGGACAAATAGACCGACTAAGTAAGTCCAACTTCGACCGAGACGTCAATCGACGGATTCAACTCGGCTGGGCAGCGTTCGGGAAACTACGACACATCTTCTCGTCAGACATTCCTCAAAACCTTAAAATGAAATTGTACAACCAGTGCGTGTTGCCAGTGATGACTTACGGATCTGAGACGTGGTTCTTCACTGCTGGCCGTATGAGGAAGCTCAAGGTCGCTCAGCGAGCTATGGAGAGGGCTATGCTCGGAGTTTCTCTGCGTGATAGACTTAGAAATGAGGATATCCGCAGTAGAACCAGAGTGACCGACATAGCCCAACGGATTAGTAAGCTGAAGTGGCAGTGGGCCGGCCATATAGCTCGAAGAACCGACAACCGATGGGGAAGAAAGGTTCTTGAGTGGCAGCCGCGTACCGGTAGGCGAAGTGTAGGGCGACCCCCCACGAGATGGAGTGACGACCTGGTAAGACATGCAGGAAGTCGATGGATGCAGGTGGCTCAGGACCGTGCTTTGTGGCATTCCTTGGGGGAGGCCTACGTTCAGCAGTGGACTTATGAAAGGCTGTAATGATGAATGATGATGATCTTCATAATTGGTATGTTGTGCCTGAATAATACGACCATAAGAACGTCGGGGAAGTTATGGATTCAACTGCCAACAAATTTAAAGATGAGATATACTATGTTAAAACTGGAAAGAAGACACCCGAAGACATTGTTACTAAAAACTAGACTGTACTTCTGTGAAGATCACTTGATTATATAGAACTTCTTTGATGTAAGTATGATTTATATAGAATTTATATAGAACAAAACATCATTAAGTGATAGGTATTACACGTCAAATTTTGTAAAAGGTTAGGTTATCTTATATATTTCTAATGATTGCTAATTATTGTAATCGTAGATAAACTTAACTATGTATTATCAATTTTTTTTATTTATAATGCATTTTCATGCATAGAAATCAACATTTCTCTTTAACTTTTTACAAAAACTATCACAAATATGTATTTTTTGATTTTTTACATGGTGCAAATAGCTTATTGGCTGTGGCTGAGTGGCTATGGATCATAGACACTGACTACACCCTAGAATACACGGTGACTACTGACTAAACAAGAACCTCATTCAAGTGTACAAAAAATAGCGAGGATAACGTGTTTGCAAGGTGTTGCTTCATTAAGAATCCATACTCCATTAAAGTATCTTGTGTACCCACGAAAGTAATTAAACTTAGTTAAACCAATTCTAGTGCAATTTAATTTCGGAATCCACATACTCGTATATATATACAGGATGGCGTCAGGTTGCACACAATGAATGATCCGACTAACTCTTTCAGCGTTTTTATCATCCGAAAATGACTGAAATACACACAAATAAATACTTTGTCCGCTTCATACCGTAGTGGCTTAGTTATTGAGTTGTGGCACTAAGAGTTGCAGGTTCGAATCCCGCACGTAACTAATATTTGTATGGCCTACAGATAACTGTTCCGGGTCTTGAGATTTATGTATATAAGCTGCCTCCACGATACAGGAGAAAACCCTAGTGTGGAGATAACGTTTAGAAAAATAATACTTAAAAAAAATTGTGTTAGTCATTTTTACGCAATGTAAATAAATAACTTTTCAGTAGGCAAACGTATACGGATTTAACACGTTCATGCGAACACCGTATATGTACGTCACATATCTGTAGATATGATGTGGTACAACGTATAATTACGTTCAGCAATAGCTCGATTTATTGAGCACAACGTTATGGTACGGTGTCTGGCCATACTAACGTTTTAAAGTTGGGTTACTGTGCCACAACATATCGAATTCTCAAAATTATAGTGCCACATCGCACCGATTTTTTTTGGCTTCTTAGATGGCGTTCCTCCCTGATACTAAGTACCCACTTTGTTAGCGCACAACGTCACTATACGTCGTTTCGCAAAAGAAGTTTCATTACATCAGTCGACTTGTGCGCGTCGCGGGGCTAGTGCGTGCGCCAATGTTACGAGTATGTTCACGTGGAATATTGACGCTAAACGTAAGTATTTTATTATCTTACTACGATATATATATTATATAAATACATTTCACTTTATTGTAATAAGTCTGAATATATTCAAAATACATATTTTGTATTTTTTTGTTTGTTTTAGATATATAAAATGGACTAAAAAAGAAGGAATCTTCAATGAAAATCTATGAGCTTTCTTCATCCCGGGAAACCACACCAGTCCATTTTGTTAACGATGGAGAGTTTGGATCAGATGCTGATTACGGTCCAATTGGTGATAATGATGACGACAGCTCCTGTGACATAGGCATTTCGCAGTTTGAGCGGGGCAAACAGCGCAAAAAGTCATTATTGCATGTCAAAAAGAGTACTTGTTCCAATTTACGATGTGGTTCTGTTGAAGAATTTTCTGATGCAGAATCCAATGTAGATCTACTACATTGGATTCTGCATCAGAAAATTCTTATAACACCACAGACGATTCGGAGTATTCTAGTTATGAAAGCATTTTTGACTCTCATAAACGAAAATGTAGTGACGTCTTAGGACGTCAGCGCAATATATTTCAATACTAATATTATCAGTTATTGCACAGCGTCATTAGACGTCGCTTTAGTTTGTATGAAAAAATGATGTGCAATATCACATATAGCTACTATATTGAAGTGTGTGCATAAACGTGTTAAAAACACCGTGTGAAATACCACACAAGCAGATTTTAAAACTAATTGTACGTGCCAAAGGCAAATAGAAGTAAGTAAGTGGTTTTAAAAATTTGTGTACTACTAAACAATAGATGTAGATGAATATCAGTAACAAGCAATACGTGTAAAATTACATTCAATGATGGAAGTTCATAATATAGTAGTAACATGGATACAGTATGAGAAATGACTAAAAAACGATCCAGACCTTAACAAAATAATTGTATTGCAGACATACATTTTCATTTCAACGACACTCTTAGATGAATAATAGCTGTAAAAGTAATAAAGAACCAAATATGTTGTGCAATGATTTATAGCGCCATTATTCAAGACTACGTGATAAGGGTTAAAAGGGGTAAAGAACGAGTGTGATAAGAACATAATATGGGGTAATTTAGTTACCATATAAATTAAATAGTAAATATAACTTTACGGATTTTTATGCATATTTTTTCTAATGCATTAAAATTCACTTAAAATTTACAAAATATTTGCTACAAATTATAATCCACGCGTGTCGACGAATTTCATGTCTTCGAAATATATTTTTTTTAACTTCTCAGAGATGCAGGTTTCCTCACAACGCTTCACCGTTGACCACGTGGTAAATCAGTTCTTAAAATTGCAACTAACTATTTTATTGGTGCTGGCGGGGATCGAACCCTGGTTTCTCGCGAACTGTGAAATTTAAACTGAGCATTTAGCCTCTGAGCTACCACGGCTCATAGCAAACCACGACCCAATTAATAGTTTCTAATTATTTAAATTAGCCCACTATTTGAACTGAACTTTTTTCCTTTCTCTATTTTAAAAATGAATGAAGAAAAAGTAGTAAAGTAAATTTATAGTGCAGAAGAGAGCTACGAAGTCGGCAAAGGACGCAAGGGGATATAATAAAAGTAAGTTTATAGGACTAGGACTAGGAGGTCCATAGTTACGGAAAGAATGAGGTGTTTAACGTTACTGTGACGTAGGCGTGGGACCCGAAGCTCCTTGTCTTGCAATAGTTGCTTGACGTGTTGGAGCTGGGCGACCAAGTGCTTTTTTTATAGGAGAGGGGGCAAACGAGCATGCGGCTCACCTGATGGTAAGTGACTACCCCCGCCCATGAACAGCTACAACACCAAGAAGGGAATTGCAGATGCGTTGCCGGCCTTTTAAAAAGGAGTACGCTCTTTTCTTGAAGGTGCCTAAGTCGTATCGGTCCGGAAAAATCGCTGATGGTAATCGATTCCACAAGGAAGTCGTGCGGGGAAGAAAACATCTTATAAAACGTCCTCGAAAACGTCTGTGACTGCTTAGTGTCACAGATCCTTTTCGGAAAGAACAGGTGACCGACAATCTACCGCGATCAAATTCGTCAAATAAGTATCATTAATTGCGTAGGTATATTGTCTATTAATAGGTACCTTCTTACCTGAAGGATCAATTTCAGTATTTCTTGTCTTATCATGACAGGGTTCTTCGGTCTTCCTTTAAAAATATGATTTAATTTCCTATTCTATTCATCGGGTTTATGGTAACTCCTATTCAGGCTGTTTGGAACTTCTTGCCCAGTAACGTCAGAAAAGCGTCTAACAAATATTTTTTTCCTTCTTCCCTATTGGTTGTCAGTGCAGCTTACTAATCTGTGGGCTGTGTCTGTTTCTCTGGTTCTACTCCGCATATCCTCATTATGAAATTTATCAGAGAAACTCTGAGCACAGCCCTCCCCGTAGCTCGCTGAGGGACCTAGAGCTTCCTTATACGGGTAGCAGTGAAATACCACATATCATATCCACATGTCATCACTGACAACACGAACTGGTTGTATACTATTGCTCTCAAGTTTAGAGTTATAGGTTTATAGTTTTACAAATTGTATATAATAATAGCATATAAATGTAAATGTAAAGTATATTATACATGGTACAGTAACGTTGCAGCTACATTATGGTTGTAGCAAGAATGGTTGGGCTCGACCTTGTAAGGCCACGCTGTCACAGAATACTAGTGTAAAAACCAGCTTAATGCTGTTGTGTTCCGTTTGATGAGAGTAGTAAACCAGTGATAAATTTTATTGGAAACGAGACATTCCATTTTAGTCCTCAGGGTGATTTTGATTCTTAATCGAATATAGATAGGTCACAGCATCCATATACCATCAGGTTAACTATATGCTCGTTTGTCACCCTAATTCTATAAAAAATATTAAACATAACATGTATACATTTTTAAAATCGTAATAATAAAATTTTGATAATTAAATCATAACTGCCAATAAAAAGCTTTAAAAGGCCATTCACAAAATGTCTCCTAAACTTAACGTGTATAAAAATCCCTACGTCCGTAATACGTCGTTAAAACTCTGTAATGGTGGTATTAAAAAAATGGTGGCCTTCATCGTAACTTTTTAATACCTTTGTTTGCTAAACAAAACATTGACAAATATTTGTAACATATAATGACTTTTTTGAATTTTACTTATAATTTATTTCATTCGCAAAATTATTTGATTTAATAATTAAAATATTTTGAGAAAGAAACGCCTGCATCTTACAAGAAAATAATATTTGTGTTATGGTCGATACATTTGGCAAGTGATATATGAAAGCTGTTCTATTTATAGTTCGGAGTATTTAAATTATTATTGAAATACAGATGGTCAAATAACCGTGGCGTTTTCTGAATGATGACTTATGCGCAAGAAAATGCACTTAGGTTTGTTTTCACCTTGCACTGGGTTAGAGACACGATACATAGCAGCCTATCAAAATCAACTGCTAAATATTTGTATACGTAGTAGAGCCATGCTGCAGCTATATTAGTACTTACTTACTTACTTACTTATCTTCACGCACAATCCCTGACGGGGTAGCCAGAGAGAACAGATCGCCAAGTGTCACGATCCTTACATATCTCTTTCGCTTCTTTCAGATTCATTATCTTCTTCATACATGCACGTCTAGGTATCCGAGTACTCTTGACCCTACCCTCTTCGAGCAATTTGATCACATGGTCTTCGAAAGTTAGTCTCGGTCTACCTCGACACCTTTTAATATTAACTTTCGCGCTATATATTTTCTTCACCATTCGGTCTTCACTCATTCGCTCAACGTGCCCAAACCACCGAAGCACGCCCTTATCAATTTTTGTGATAAGGTCATCTTTCAAACCTGCCATATTGCGAATCTCTTCGTTTCGCTTTCGGTCGGCCATAGTAACGCCGCACATTTTACGAAGAGATCGCATCTCCACTGCATTCAACTTACTTTTATGCTTCTTCTGGCATACCCAGGTTTCGCTGCCATATAACAAAGTCGGTACCAACACTGCGTTATGTATTGCAAGGCGTGCACTCTTCGCTACGCCTTGCCTTTTGACTAACGCAGTCAGGGCACCATTGACTTTGTTCCCGGCAGCGACACGCCTGTCCACATCTAAATCACATCTTCCATCCCGGCTAAAAGCACTCCCCAAGTATACAATTTCATTTACCTGTTCTAGACATTCCTGATTTACCCATATTTCACACTTCGTTCTCTCTTCGTCCCTTTCAAATACCAGAACCTTAGTTTTATTAGCATTCAAACGGAGACCTTTAATTTCACATTCCTCTTTCATACACGTGACTAATGCCTGCAGTTCTGCCTCTGATGGTGCAATAAGCACTGCATCATCAGCATACAGCAGACAATTTACTTTTATGTCACCCAATTTCACACCCAAACAGCTATCTTTCAGCTTTTGTAAACAGCTGTCGAGATACAGTATGAACAGCCAGGAAGACATGACACAACCCTGTTTTACGCCCGTTTGGACGCTAAACATGGGTGACAGGTCATGCCCTACCCGCACACAGGCTTTACAGTCACAGTAAAGAGACTGCACAGCCCTTAGCAATCGGCCATCCACACCATACCCCGGCAACAGTTCCCACATTTTCTTCCTTACAACCTTATCAAATGCTTTCTCAAGATCCACAAAAGCACAGAAAATCTTCTGGTTAACAGCCAGAAGCTTTTCCGTGATCATACGGAGAGAAAACATTTGATCCGTGCATCCTCTTCCAGGTCTAAATCCGCATTGTGCCTCCCATAGAAATCTTTCCGATTTCTCTTGCATCCTACGTGTCAAAACCTTCGAGTAAACTTTACTTGCTAAACTGGTCAAGCTGATCGCCCGATAGCACCCGCAGTCAAAATGTGAACCTTTACCTTTATATAAAGGCACAATGACTGCGGATCGCCAATCATCCGGGACATCCCCCGTCCGCCAGCACAAATTGCACAGCAGATGAAAGCTGTCCCAGACGCGAGGCCCACCATACTTGACCATTTCAGCAGTAACTCTGTCTAGTCCCGCAGCCTTACCACATTTCAAACTTCGAATCGCACGTTCAATCTCTTTCATACTGATGACCTCAGTGTCATCGAGGTCCGGGTCTGGCGTGCCAGTCACAGCGTCATCCCCGGATCCCTCACTAAGCTCATCACACGCATACATTTCTCTATAAAATTCGCTCCATCGCTGCATGACGTCCGATTTTTCTGAGAGCACGTCATTAGTTCTCGAAAGCACTTTGTTCATTCTTAAGGCCGTCGCACCACTTCGGGTCCTTCCAACCTCTTTCCAGAAGAGTTTGGAGTTCTCCTTAAAGTTGTGCGACAACCTTTCATCCGCTTCCATTCTACACCTTTCACGCACTTCCTCAATCAATGCTTTCGTGTGAACTTTCTGCAGCTTATATCTTTCTTTCATCTTCTCTCTCATATCCTTATCATTACTAGAGGCCAAGTAGTCTAACCATGCTTTCTTCTTCTTCTTTACAGCTTCTTTCACTTCATCATTCCACCATGCATCTCTTCTTTTACTACTGCCTCTTTTTATTGTTCCACACACTTCTTCCGCTGCACTTACCATTCCATCTCTAAGGTTCTGCCATGTTCTTTCTACACATTCGTTTCTGCCATCGATGGTGTCAAGCTTTTCGGCTACCCTCGCATAATATTTGTCCCTAGTATCCGCTTCCTGAAGCTTCCAGCTTCGGATGCGACAGACCGACTGTGGTTCTGTCACTGTCGTCCGGTAGCGCCAACCCGCGAACAGACCCCTAAATCTAGTAATCACTAGATAGTGATCCGTTCCCAGGTCAGCACCCCTGAACACTCGCGTATCCATAACCTGTTTTCGCAGTCGGTCATCCACCAGGAACAAATCGATCATACTTCTCTCATTCTTTCTTTCTCTAGTATACATATGGATTTTCTTGTGATTAAACATAGTGTTTGTCACAAGAAGACCCTTTTCCTTGCATACCGCCAGTATAAGCTTGCCAGCATCATTAACCCTTTTATCGCCAAACTTTCCAAGTACCGACTCGTACCCTGGTCGAGCGGTACCAACCCATCCATTCAAATCACCACATACAACAATCCTTTCATTTCCCCTAGCCAAATCTAGAACTTCTCTTACATTCTCCCAAAACTCCTCCAGCTCAGCCCTGGACGACGAAGCCACCGGCGCATAAACAGCCAAAAGGAATAACTTCGTCAGTCCCAATTTAAAGCGAACCCAGAGAAGTCTTGAGTTCACAAACTTATATTCAGTCATAACATCGACCAACCGAGAAGACAGCAGCACCCCCACTCCCTGGCAGGCGTTCTCGCTCTCCGGGACTCCGGACCATAGAGCTAACGCCCCGCCAGGGAGCTCTTCAGTACCACTGCCCTTCCGTTTGGTCTCCGACATACACACGACATCTAATTCTCTTTCTTTCATTATTTCGATCAACTCATTCGTCTTATCTCTCATGCCTCCTCTAACATTCCACGTGCCAACTCTGCACTCCGTCCTCCACCTTCCGCCGTGTCGGGCTGTGCGTGACGGGTGGCGGTCCCCATCGCCGCTTTGCGCGCTGCATTCCACACCAACGGGGACGAGCTGGTGTGCGTCGCCTTGGGGGGACGCCCTAACCCTCGTTGACATGGGTGCGCAGCTGAGTAGAATTGCAGCCCTGAAAAGGGCTGGCAGGGGTCGCGACGAGCACGCTTCTACAATGACCAGCTATATTAGTAATATGGTTGTAGCACGAATGGGTCGGCTCGACCGGGGAACGACCACGCTCTCACAGAATACCAGCGTAAAATAGCAGCTTAACGCTGCTGTGTTTCGTATGGTGAGTGTAGGGAACCGGAGACCCTTTTTAATAAACCACTTACTATCAGGTGGACTGTGTGCTCATTTGTCACCCTATCCCATAAAAAAATATAGGCCTCCCGCGATCAAAGACTTTAATCTTCCCGAGATTAAAAGTATTACCTACATCTGGTAGACAATGAAACTAGTTTAGTTTTGATATGCAGTCACTGTTCACATGTTAATCTGTTGAAGAGTGCATCCTAATTGTAACTAGAAGGATGGAAGGAAACAAAATGCCCGTAAAATATGCAGTATTTCTCAGATACTACCTTACATCTGGCTACCTAAAGAGGGGGTGAAGAGTTCTACAAGCAAGTAGACGGTAGCGGTGGGCTCACCTGTATCTCCCATTGTCGTCGATATATTCAAGGAAGACTTTGAAGAGAAAGCCCTGCTTACATCTCTCGTAAATCTAAGATTCTACAAGCGGTACTTAGACGACACTTTCACAATTCTTCCTTTAGATAAAGTAACTCCATTTTAGACCATCTTAACTACATAATTTCTAAAACTCAGTTCACAGTAGCGTTGCAGGCAACAATTTGTTAGTTTTTCTACATGCGTTAGTAATTCGGAATCCTGATAACACCTTGAGCCACACTGTGTATAGAAAAAATACCCATACATATAGATATTTAAACGGTTATTGTCACCAATATCCTTAACAGTTAGCTAACGTGCATAAATCTTTTTTTCAAAGAGTACGAGAGATCTGTGACAGTAAACACCTGGCCGCCGAGCTCCAACACGTTAAGCAAGTTTTGCACGACAACAAGCTTCGGGTCCCACGCCCACGTCAAAGTGAATGAGTGTAGCCGGCTACAGTCCAGCATGTGCCTGCTATACTGCCATATATCACAGGTGTCATTGACAAGATTGGCTACATCTTTAAGTGTGATTCCATTAAAACATACTTCAAACAGCCGAAGAAGATAAGTCTGTTTTTACCATCAGTCAAGTGTAATGCCCGCAAAGTGCGAGATGGAAGAGTATACAAGCTTGATTGTGAATGTGGTCTCATATATAGGACAAACTAAAAGATCAATAAAAACCCGCTTTAAAGGACACATAGCTGATGTGAAGAATCGACGCTACGAGAAGTCTGTAGTCTGTGAACACGTACAGGATCGTCTCCGTTACTACATCAGATTGATAGACCACAAATCCTCCCCGAAGAACATCGATTCCTTCTAAGGATGATTCGCGAGGATATTGAAATGAAAAAGCATCCTAATTTCAATAGAAAAGATGACTGGGTGCTACCATCTACTTGGGATCGTACAATCAATAAAATTTTATCCCAATCCAAGCACACAACTCCAACACTTCAAGATACTGTATGTTCATTCTGCTTAGATCGGAAAAAAATTATAATTTTAATCTGGACGTAGCCGTGATTAACTATGACATTTGGAAGTCGAACACCTTAGTCCACCCCCCCATAACCACGGGTGCTGTATAGTGCTCGAAACGTTGGGAATATAAAATAAGTTAATATATGCTAAGTAAATGATTAAAAATTATGCTAATAAGTTAAATGTGTAGTGTTCGCGTAAATATATGAAATCATTATGGAACTTCAAGTTTACACACTGCTATTTTGAACTGAATTCTTAAAATTAAAAATTTACTAGTGAATGTTTCCAAAGAGTCATGCCAAGTTTGCAGAGTGATGGCAGGGTAAGATAATCTATAACTTAATAACAGGCAACTTTGGGAAATGCCGGAATTTTGTTTGGCTTATGTATATATTTTATTTTTGGTAGAATAACCATTTCTTTGACGTCGGACCTAAAATATTCAGATCGCTATCACTCCTGCAATCGTCAATCCACTTGCCTAGAGTGAGAATAGAATTTTCAGCCGTGGGCTGTTACGGGCTAGTGTAAATAAAGAAGATGCCAAGTTTAATTCTTTTAAAAAACTTAAAAAGAGTGTCTTTATGTCCGTTACAAACAATTTTCTCGGTCTCTTTTTTCATAGAAGTATGAGCGACGATCGTGTACATAATGTCATAATTCTAATAAGTAATAGTTGTTGCCGTCATGATAAGGTGCCGACAACATGAACAAAAATGAGGTTCAGACGTACAAAAATTAATCATAATCAAATTTATTATGGCAATTTCATCGCTATAAATATTTTTAGAAAAAATCTTAAGAAACGGTGTCTGCCATAATAGGGTATTACACTCTTTATCAACTAGTGTTTTAAATAAATCCTACAGTGATAGTGAACCACTTTAACTTTTACAAAATTTTATTAAAACCTAATAGTGTCATAGAAATTACTTTTAATTTATGGTTTTAAATTTTCGGCCGATAACGCTAGCCGCCATGCTGTTGAGCACGTGACGTCACTGCCCTAGGAATTTGCCGATTTTGTAAAGGAATAACATATTTTTGGATGCTTAATAATGAGTTATGAGTTATCATCTTTATCATTGGTGGGTTGTACCTGAATTAAAAAATACGAGCATAAGAAAGCCGGGGAAGTTATGGATTCAAGTGGATTTAAATATGAGAAACACTTGATCAAAACTGAGAATAAGATACCCGAATATATTGTTTACAAAAAATAGACTATACTTCTGTGAAAATCATTTTGATGTAAGTATGACTTGTATTTAACTGTCGTTTATATAAAACAAACATCAAGAGGTGATACGTATTGCAAGTCAAATTTTGTAATAGGTTCTTATAGATATTATAACTAATTATTGCTAATGATTGTAATTATAGATAAACAAAACTATGTATTATCAAAATACACTCTGACCTAGTTTTGTGTTACTGTGTAAACAAATGTTGGTAATAGGTACTTACATTGATGATATAACATACTTCAATAAGGCAGAACAAAAATCTGGATTGCATGCAAACAATGTTCCTACCATCAATGTATTTATCCTTGGTAGATTAGTACTTTCGGCTTTTACGAATCCGTCTTCCATGATGCCTTTTCAATAAAATTCGGAATAAAACTGAACAATCGTAATGATTACTTGAAAATTTTTCGAAATATCGCACAAGACATTAGCTAGTTTACTTAACCAGTGACGCCATGACGGAATTTAATATGGTGGATAGCGTTTTGGAGATTTGAGGTACAGATAAAAAAATATCCTTAAAATAGAATTATAAAATTTATACCATATTTATGCGAATAGAAATCAATATTTTTCGTTTACTTTTTACAAAACCTATCATAACGTATCCAGCCTGCTTCCTTTATTGATTCCGGCAGTTAAGGTTTAACTGAGATACCTTCTCTCAGCTGGTTCCTTAATCCAAAACTCCCATCACACCACGTTGGGTTCAGGCGGTCAACGAGGTGTATGTGAACCCCGTGAAAGAGTATCACAAGATAGCGTGTGAAAACTCTTTCTGAAAAGAAACGGTCAGACGACAAAGATTACGGGTCCTCTTGAAGTGGTCCTGGTCCTCACGTTTTATCCTCTAGGAATGAAATATAATGGTATAAAATACTCTATTGATATTAAAAGGATCTTTCAAAAAAGCTTTACTAAAAAAACTAAAAACAGGATAGAAAATTCCTATTCGCAGGATCAGTTGTTATGAACTATCTAATAATTTAGTCTGATGGTGCGGAAACGGAACATTACAAGTGTGAAAGTAAAGCATGCACTGGAGTTCTTATTGTATAATTTTGTAAAAACACTTTTATTCACAAAATTATACAAACGATAGGTTTATTGTAATATTTACTTATTGTTTACGTGGTAGAGTCATGCTGCAGTTATATATGTGGTATAGTTGTACCACGAATGGGTCGCCTCGACCGGGAACCATAGCTAGCTAGCATAGACATCAGTGTAAAATAGCAGCTGAATGCTGCTGTGTTTTGGATAGTAAGTGTAGAGAACCGGAGACTCTTTTCACTGGAAACGAGGCTTTCCATCTCAGTCCTGACGGGTGACAACGCATCTGTATTTTGATTCATAATCGAGGATAGATGTAGATGTCTATGGGCCACAGCAACCACTTACCATAAGCTGGACTGTGTGTTCGTTTTATCCCATGTAAAAAAATTACCACTACTACTACAATATATCTCTGTACCATGATGAGGTACCACCATAGCGTATTATTTTTCCTTTCATTCTTTCTATTACTTAAATCACATACTTCGGTAGCAGCATCCACGAAACCTTTCTTAACATAATGCCACACAGTGTCCAAGTCTCAATCATTCTTATTTTCACCAGTTATGTTCATATAAACCGCTTATAATTTCTCTCAGTCTACATTTTTACTTCTCTTTCACACCTTTATATTGTAACTTCTCTGTTCTTATACGCTGTAACTGTGAACTGCTGTTGCTGCAGCTGTGTACTGTGAGCGGAGAGACGCGCGCGGGGGGTGCCAGGCTGTGACTGATACCAACGAATGAACGCGCCGCACGCGCATCTTGATGCAAGTTTTTAAAATATTACGATTTTGGCCTAAACAATTTATATAGAATTTATATAGAACAAAACATCATTAAATGATAGGTATTACACGTCTAATTTTGTAAAAGATTAGGTTATCTTATATATTTCTAATGATTGCTAATGATTGTAGTCGTAGATAAACTTAACTATGTATTATCAATTTTTTATTTATAATGCATTTTTATGCATAGAAATCAACATTTCTCTTTAACTTTTTACAAAAACTATCGCAACTATGAATTTTTTGATTTTTTACATGATGCAAAATAGCTTATTGGCTGTGGCTGAGTGGCTATGGATCATAGACACTGACTACACCCTAGAATACACGGTGACTACTGACTAAACAAGAACCTCATTCAAGTGTACAAAAAATAGCGAGGATAACGTGTTTGCAAGGTGTTGCTTCATTAAGAATCCATACTCCATTAAAGTATCTTGTGTACCCACGAAACTAATTAAACTTACTTAAACCAATTCTAGTGCAATTTATTTTCGGAAACCACATGCTCGTACATATATACAGGATGGCGTCAGGTTGCACACAATGAATGATCCAACTAACTCTTTCAGCGTTTTTATCATCCGAAAATTACTGAAATACACGCAAATAAATACTTTGTCCGCTTCATACCGCAGTGGCTTAGTTATTGAGTTGTGGCACTGAGAGTTGCGGGTTCGAATCCCGCACGTAACAAATATTTGTATGGCCTACAGATAACTGTTCCGGGTCTTGAAATTTATGTATATAAGCTGCCTCCACGATACAGGAGAAAACCCTAGCGTGGAGATAACGTTTAGAAAAATAATACATAAAAAAATTGTTTTAGTCATTTTTACGCAATGTAAATAAATAACTTTTAAGTAGGCAAACGTATACGGATTTAAAAACACAGTGTGAAATACCACACAAGCAGATTCTAAAACTAATATTTATTGCTTCAACTTCGACTCTAGGATTAGAACCGCTCCGTGGTACACATTGTTAACACTAAGCCACGCGGTCATCGGTATCATAAAATAGTACTTTACAACGAGGTTGTGCTTCCGGTCGATACCTTTGAATTATAAGTTTTGATTTAATAAATTGCTTATTTAGGCTACGGCAATACATTTTGAATACTTTCGGTAGCTGAAGCGGAATGGACGGGAGACAATATTGCCTCAAGTGTATGCACTAACAATTATCTAAATACATGTAAGTGCCAAAGGCAAAAAATTAAAAATTTCTGTACTACTGAACAATAGATGTAGATGAATATCAGTAACAAGCAATACGTGTAAAATTACATTCAATGATGGAAGTTCATAATATAGTAGTAACATGGATGCAGTATGAGAAATGACTAAAAAACGATCCAGACCTTAACAAAATAATTGTATTGCAGACATACATTTTCATTTCAACGACACTCTTAGATGAATAATAGCTGTAAAAGTAATAAAGAACCAAATATGTTGTGCAATGATTTATAGCGCCATTATACAAGACTACGTGATAAGGGTTAAAAGGGGTAAAGAACGAGTGTGATAAGAACATAATATGGGGTAATTTAGTTACCATTTAAATTAAATGTTAAAATAATTTTACGGATTTTTATGTACATTTTTTCTAATGCATAAAAATTTACTTAAAATTTACAAAATATTTGCTACAAATTATAATCCACGCGTGTCGACGAATTTCATGTCTTCGAAATATATATTTTTTTTAACTTCTCAGAGATGCAGGTTTCCTCACGACGTTTTCCTTCACCGTTGACCACGTGGTAAATCAGTTTTTAAAATTGCAACTAACAATTTTATTGGTGCTGGCGGAGATCGAACCCGGGTTTCTCGCGAACTGTGAAATTTAAAGCGAGCATTTAGCCTCTGAGCTACCACGGCTCGTTAGCTACCACGGCTCATAGCAATCCACGATCCAATTAATAGTTTCTAATTATTTAAATTAGCCCACTATTTGAACTGAACTTTTTTCTGAAACTAATTTTACGGATTTTATCGCGTATATTAACTTATTTTACATTCCCGACGTTTCAAGCACTTTACAGCACCCATGGTAACGGGGGGGACTGAGGTGTATGACGTCCCAATGTCATAGTTAACCACGGCTACCTCCAGATTAAAAATTATTAATTTTTGTTCCGATCTACGCAGTATGAACTTACAGTATCATGATCTGCGTATATCTGCGTAGATCGGGACCCCCCGTGACCATGGGTGCTGTAAAGTGCTTGAAACGTCGGGAATGTAAAATAAGTTAATATACGCGATAAAATCCGTAAAATTAGTTTCATTTAAATGTGTAGTGTTCGCGTAAATATAAGAAATCACTATGTGAACTTTTTTCCTTTCTCTATTTTAAAAATGAATGAGGAAAAAGTAGTAAAGTAAATTTATACTGCAGAAGAGAGCTACGGAGTCGGCAAAGGAGGCAAGGGGATATAATAAAAGTAAGTTTATAGGACTAAATGGGCGATATATTAGCCGTGCCGATTTGGAGATCCCTTAACCGATTAGCATAATATATGCCTAGATAAATGGATGAAAAAGAAGCGACAGGGGTGAGTCAGGATCGTGTAAAATGCATGTCCGTAGTCTCTGCCAACCCCTCTGGGTAACAGGCGTGAGAATGTATGTATGTATGTACATTTAAATTTTCGTGATTTATTTTATTTACAGGAATATAACACATTAAGTAAAACTAATTTTACAGGTTCTATTGCGTTTATTTTTTTTTACTTCTTATTATTTCGCGACGTTTCGGATGCTTTACAGCATCCATAGTTACGGAAAGACTGAGGTGTTTAACGTTACTGTGACGTAGGCGTGGGACCCGAAGCTCGTTGTCTTGCAATAGTTGCTTGACGTGTTGGAGCTGGGCGACCAGGTGCTTTTTTTTATAGGAGAGGGGGCAAACGAGCGTGCGACTCACCTGATGGTAAGTGACTACCGCCGCCCATGAACAGCTGCAACACCAGGGAGGGAATCGCAGATACGTTTTTTTTACGATGATACGGCCTTTTAAAAAGGAGTACGCTCTTTTCTTGAAGGTCCCTAAGTCGTATCGGTCCGGAAAAATCGCTGATGGTAATCGATTCCATAAGGAAGTCGTGCGAGGAAGAAAACATCTTCTAAAACGTCTTCAAAAACGATCTGTGACTGCTTACTGTCACAGATCCTTTTCGGAAAGAACAGGTGACCGACAATCAACCGCGATATCCGTCAAATAAGTATCATTCATTGCTTAGTTATATTGTCTATTAATAGGTACCTTCTTACCTTAAGGATCAATTTCAGTATTCCTTGTCTTATCATGACAGGGTTCTTCAGTCTTCCTTTAAAATTATGATTTAATTTCCTATTCTATTCATCGGGTTTATGGTAAGTCCTATTCAGGCTATTTGGAACTTCTTGCCCAGTAACGTCAGAAAAGCGTCTAAAAAATATTTTTTTCCTTCTTCCCTATTGGTTGTCAGTGCAGCTTACTAATCTGTGGGCTGTGTCGGTTTCTCTGGTTCTACTCCGCATATCCTCATTATGAAATTTATCAGAGAAACTCTGAGCACAGCCCTCCCCGTAGCTCGCTGAGGGACCTAAAGCTTCCTTATACGGCTAGCAGTGAAATACCACATATCATATCCACATGTCATCACTGACAACACGCACTGGTTGTATACTCTTGCTCTCAAGTTTAGAGGTATAGGTTTATAGTTTTACAAATTGTATATAATAATAGCATATAAATGTAAATATAAAGTACATTATACATGGTACAGTTACGTTACAGCTACATTATGGTTGTAGCAAGAATGGTTGGGCTCCACCTTGTAAGGCCACGCTCTCACAGAATACTAGTGTAAAAACCAGCTTAATGGTGTTGTGTTCCGTATGATGAGAGTAGTAAACCAGTGATAAATTTTATTGGAAACGAGACATTCCATTTTAGTCCTCAGGGTGATTTTGATTCTTAATCGAATATAGATAGGTCACAGCATCCATATACCATCAGGTTTACTATATGCTCGTTTGTCACCTTTATTCTATAAAAATATTAAACATAACATGTATACATTTTTAAAATCGTAATAATAAAATATTGATAATTAAATCATAACTGCCAATAAAAAGCTTTAAAAGGCCATTCACAAAATGTCTCCCAAACTTAACGTGTATAAAAATCCCTACGTCCGTAATACGTCGTTAAAACTCTGTAATGGTGGTATAAAAAAGCCTTCATCGTAACTTTTTAATACCTTTGTTTGCTTAACAAAACATTGACAAATATTTGTACCATCTAATGATTTTTTTGAATTTTACTTACAATTTCTTTCGTTCGCTAAATTATTTGATTTAATAATTAAAATATTTTGAGAAAGAAACGCCTGCTTCTTACAAGAAAATAATATTTGTGTTATGGTCGTTACATTTGGCAAGTGATATATGAAAGCTGTTTTATTTATAGTTCGGAGTATTTAAATTATTATTGAAATACAGATGGTCAAATAACCGTGGCGTTTTCTGAATGATAGCATATGCGAAAGAAAATGCACTTAGGTTTGTTTTCACCTTGCACTGGGTTAGAGACACGATACATAGCAGCCTATCAAAATCAACTGCTAAATATTTTTATACGTGGTAGAGTCATGCTGCAGCTATATTAGTAGTATAGTTGTAGCACGAATGGGTCGGCTCGACCGGGGAACGACCACGCTCTCACAGAATACCAGCGTAAAATAGCAGCTTAACGCTGCTGTGTTTCGTATGCTGAGTGTAGGGAACCGGAGACCCTTTGTAATAAACCACTTACCATCAGTGGACTGTGTGCTCATTTGTCACCCTATCCCATAAAAAATATAGGCCCCCCGCGATCAAAGACTTTAATCTACCCGAGATTAAAATTATTACCTACATCTGGTAGACAATGAAACTATGGTCAGTTTTGATATGCAGTCACTGTTCACATGTTAACCTGTTGAAGAATGCATCTTAATTGTAACTAGAAGGATGGAAGGAAACAAAATGCCCGTAAAATATGCAGTCTTTCTCAGACTCTGCCTTACATCTGGCTACCTAAAGATGGGGTGAAGAGTTCTACAAACAAGTAGACGGTAGCGATGGGCTCACCTGTATCTCCCATTGTCGTCGATATATTCGAGGAAGACTTTGAAGAAAAAGCCCTGCTTACATCTCTCGTAAATCTAAGATTCTACAAGCGGTACTTAGACGACACTTTCACAATTCTTACTTTAGATAAAGTAACTCCATTGTAGACCATCTTAACTCCAAATTTCTAAAATTCAGTTCACAGTAGCGTTGCAGGCAACAATTTTTTAGTTTTTCTACATGCGTTAGTAATTCGGAATCTTGATCACACATTGAGCCACACTGTTTATAGAAAAAATACCCATACATATAGATATTTAAACGGTTATTGTCACCAATATCCTTCACAGTTAGCTAACGTGCATAAATCTTTTTTTCAAAGAGTACGAGGGATCTGTGACAGTAAACACCTGGCCGCCGAGCTCCAACACGTTAAGCAAGTTTTGCACGACAACAAGCTTCGGGTCCCACGCCCACGTCACAGTGAACGAGTGTAGCCGGCTACAGTCCAGCATGTGCCTGCTATACTGCCATATGTCACAGGTGTCATTGACAAGATTGGCTACATCTTAAAGTGTGATTCCATTAAAACATACTTCAAACAGCCGAAGAAGATAAGTCTGTTTTTACCATCAGTCAAGTGTAATGCCCGCAAAGTGCGAGATGGAAGAGTATACAAGCTTGATTGTGAATGTGGTCTCATATATAGGACAAACTAAAAGATCAATAAAAACCCGCTTTAAAGGACACATAGCTGATGTGAAGAATCGACGCTCCGAGAAGTCTGTAGTTTGTGAACACGTACAGGATCGTCTCCGTTACTACATCAAATTGATAGACCACAAATCCTCCCTGAAGAACATCGATTCCTTCCAAGGATGATTCGCGAGGATATTGAAATGAAAAAGCATCCTAATTTCCATAGAAAAGATGACTGGGTGCTACCATCTACTTGAGATCGTACAATCAATAAAATTTTATCCCAATCCAAGCACACAACTCCAACACTTCAAGATACTGTAAGTTCATACTGCGTAGATCGGAAAAAATTATAATTTTAATCTGAACGTAGTCGTGGTTAACTATGACATTTGGAAGTCGAACACCTCAGTCCTCCCCCCTATGACCACGGGTGCTTTATAGGTCTCGAAACGTTGGGAATATAAAATAAGTTAATATATGCGATAAAATCCGTAAAAATTAGTTTTATTTAAATGTGTAGTGTTCGCGTAAATATATGAAATCATTATGGAACTTCAAGTTTACACACTGCTATTTTGAACTGAATTCTTAAAATTAAAAATTTACTAGTGAATGTTTCCAAAGAGTCATGCCAAGTTTGCAGAGTGATGGCAGGGTAAGATAATCTATAACTTAATAACAGGCAACTTTGGGAAATGCCGGAATTTTGTTTGGCTTATGTATATATTTTATTTTTGGTAGAATAACCATTTCATTGACGTCGGACCTAAAATATTCAGATCGCTATCACTCCTGCAATCGTCAATCCACTTGCCTAGCGTGATAATAGAATTTTCAGCCGTGGACTGTTACGGGCTAGTGTAAATGAAGAAAATGCCAAGTTTAATTTTTTAAAAAACTTAAAAAGAGTGTCTTTATGTCCGTTACAAACACTTTTCTCGGTCGCTTTATTCATAGAAGTATGAGCGACGATCGTGTACATAATGTCATAATTCTAATAAGTAATAAGTGTTGCCGTCATGATAAGGTGCCGACAACATGAACAAAAATGAGGTTCAGATGTACAAAAATTAATCATAATCAAATTTATTATGGCAATATCATTGCTATAAATATTTTTAGAAAAAATCTTAAGAAACGGTGTCTGCCATAATAGGGTATTACACTCTTTATCAACTAGTGTTTTAAATAAATCCTACAGTGATAGTGAACCACTTTAACTTTTACAAAATTTTATTAAAACCTAATAGTGTCATAGAAATTACTTTTAATTTATGGTTTTAAATTTTCGGGCGATAACGCTAGCCGCCATGCCGTTGAGCACGTGACGTCACTGCCCTAGGAATTTGCCGATTTTGTAAAGGAATAACATATTTTTGGATGCTTAATAATGAGTTATGAGTTATCATCTTTATCATTGGTGGGTTGTACCTGAATTAAAAATACGAGCATAAGAAAGCCGGGGAACTTATGGATTCAAGTGGATTTAAATATGAGAAACACTTGGTCAAAACTGGGAATAAGATACCCGAATATATTGTTTACAAAAAATAGACTATACTTCTGTGAAAATCATTTTGATGTAAGTATGACTTATATTTAACTGTCGTTTATATAAAACAAACATCAAGAGGTGATACGTATTGCAAGTCAAATTTTGTAATAGGTTCTTATAGATATTATAACTAATTATTGCTAATGATTGTAATTATAGATAAACAAAACTATGTTTTATCAAAATACACTCTGACCTAGTTTTGTGTTACTGTGTAAACAAAAGTTGGTAATAGGTACTTACATTGATGATATAACATACTTCAATAAGGCAGAACAAAAATCTGGATTGCATGCAAACAATGTTCCTACCATCAATGTATTTATCCTTGGTAGATTAGTACTTTCGGCTTTTACGAATCCGTCTTCCATGATGCCTTTTCAATAAAATTCGGAATAAAACTGAACAATCGTAATGATTACTTGAAAATTTTTCGAAATATCGCACAACACATTAGCTAGTTTACTTAACCAGTGACGCCATGACGGAATTTAATATGGCGGATAGCGTTTTGGAGATTTGAGGTACAGATAAAAAAATATCCTTAAAATAGAATTATAAAATTTATACCATATTTATGCGAATAGAAATCAATATTTTTCGTTTACTTTTTACAAAACCTATCATAACGTATCCAGCCTGCTTCCTTTATTGATTCCGGCAGTTAAGGTCCAACTGAGATGCCTTCTCTCGGCTGGTTCCTTAATCCAAAACTCCCATCACACCACGTTGGGTTCGGGCGGTCAACGAGGTGTATGTGAACCCCGTGAAAGAGTATCACAAGATAGCGTGTGAAAACTCTTTCTGAAAAGAAACGGTCAGACGACAAAGATTACGGGTCCTCTTGAAGTGGTCCTGGTCCTCACGTCTTATCCTCTAGGAATGAAATATAATGGTATGAAATACTCTATTGATATTAAAAGGATCTTTCAAAAAAGCTTTACTAAAAAAACTAAAAACAGGATAGAAAATTCCTATTCGCAGGATCAGTTGTTATGAACTATCTAATAATTTAGTCTGATAATACGGAAACGGAACATTACACGTGTGAAAGTAAAGCATACACTGGAGTTTCTTATTGTATAATTTTGTAAAAACACTTTTATTTACAAAATTATACAAACGATAGGTTAATTGTAATATTCACTTATTGTTTACGTGGTAGAGTCATGCTGCAGTTATATATGTGGTATAGTTGTACCACGAAAGGGTCGCCTCGACCGAGGACCTTAGCTAGCTAGCATAGATACCAGTGTAAAATAGCAGCTGAATGCTGCTGTGTTTCGGATAGGAAATGTAGAGAACCGGAGACCCTTTTCACTGGAAACGGGGCTATCCATCTCAGTCCTGACGGGTGACAACGCATCTGTATTTTGATTAATAATCGAGGATAGATGTAGATGTCTATGGGCCACAGCAACCACTTACCATCAGGCGGACTGTGTGTTCGTTCTATCCCCTGTAAAAAAATTACCACTACTACTACAATATACTTGTATCTCTGTAACAAAAGAAATATTTGCACACTTATATTTCATTACCGTTACAAAGAATAACTCCTACTGTAAAGATTTAAATATTCAAAAGCTTAAAAATAAAATCGCTGTACTAATAAAAACATTTGAATGGATTTTGTCTTGAATGTTTTATTCGTTTATTGAAGTTCTTAAGTCGTTGTCAGGTTAATTATTATATTTTCATTTAATGCTTGTTTAACTTGGTTTCTTTTATCGCGTAAAAACCTAAGTACATTAAAGTTTAAATTATTTATTAAAAGCTTATTTCTACATTGCTTTCTGAGAGAGGTTTATTTTTTCAGAAAGGATTTTTGTTGTCAGTTACAAATTTATATTAAATTTTATGACTGTTAATTGAAAATAAGAAAAATTAAATTGAGTTAATAACGATTGAGCAATTTTAAGCCTTTTTAAAAAACTTTCTGCTCATTATTGTACGTTTGTTAAAGAAACAACTTTTATTTTAGGTAGTTAATTACAGAAGCGCGCTTCTTGGCGAGCAAACACGACAAAGAACACTGGAAGTTTAAGGCGCAGGTTGAGCAAAATGTCGCGCTAGTCGTTATTTGTGCGGTTTTTAGGAGCTATTTACTTTTTCTTTAAAAGATATATCAACAAATAAAAAACACATTATATTTCTACATAATCTTGATTCCATAAAAGCTATATCCAATTTTTTTTAAAGGAATAAATATTAATATAATCTCCTTACAACGAAACCACATAAATGTGAAATTATTATTGCTAACATGCATCTCCTCGTAAAGTAAGTATTATTTTATTTTGCCATTTACACCAATGGATAGGCAATTTATTAATGAACATTTCTATAGTAAATTTTTTTTCAAAAGACCAAAATTTGATTTTATTAAGAAATTATTTTAAAATCTGGGCATATTCACTGCTCACGGGCTTGCTGAAGTCAGTGAGCCCTGAGCTCTTCGACGTGTCGTTAGAACATCGACCAGCGCATACACTCACGTCATATCAGTCGATAATAATATTACTTATTAGGTTATTTATAGGTAGTATTGTTTGTTTGTTTTGGGTATAATTTTTCGTATTAGTTATACATATATTTGTTGTGTTTTTACTGTGCGATGAAGCTCAAGGTCGTTCGCATGGAGTAGCCCCTTAATGGAATAGAGAGAGTCGAGGCGCCCGAGATAGAAGTTGTCGGTCATTTTGTGTCATGTAGAAATTGATGGTTTTAAAATATAACTTATGATGTCCTGAAATTAACTTTTAAAAGTATGCTTGGCCCGTTAGTAGGAAGATTATTGTTACAATTTAAAACGCTTAACTCTTAAAAAATTTTATTATATTGGTAATAGTTTATATATATTATATGTATAGCTATTGTATGTATTATTTTTATTTATGGTATTATTTTATTTATATTTATAGTACCATTTCATATAATTTATGTAACATTTTGTATATTATTTACAGTAACATTAGTATTGTACGCACTAAGTTTGTCTTTTTAATATATTTTCCTTTGTAGATCTACTGGAAGATATTTCAGGAATTATGGAATAAGTAGAACCTTTGTACAAACTCACTATAAGATTCTTTATGTATCTTGTTGTGTGTACATAAATAAATAAAAAAATGAATACAGTATCTAAAATAATCACATGAACTACTCCCATAATATTTTTATTAACAGATTAGCGACCTACCCCGGCTTCGCCTGGTTAGGAAAAAAGAAAAAAAAAATATATAGAATAATTTTCGTTGCTTATGCGTATGTTACTTATGTTTTTTTATAGGATAGGGTGACAAACGAGCACATCAGTCCACCTGATGGTAAGTAGTTGCTGTGGCCCATAGACATCTACATCTATCCTCGTTTGCGAATCAAAATGCAAATGCGTTGCCACCCATGAGGACTAAGATGGAATGCCTGTTTTCCAGTAAAAAAGTTCTCCGGTTCTCTACACTCACCATACGAAACACAGCAGTGTTAAGCTGCTGTTTTACGCTGGTATTTTGTGAGAGCGTGGTCCTTCTCCGATCGAGCCGACCCACTCGTGCTACAGCTATACTACTAATATAGCTGCAGCATGGCTCTACCACGTAAGGAATTACGTGGTAGAGCCATGCTGCAGCTATAAGTGCGTGTTCTTACAATAAGTTGCGCATGGTTTTTGCTTTATTTAAAATGCGTTTCAGAGCAGCGTTATAAGTGGCGACGCGATAGCTAAAGTATTTGACAGTGTGCTTGACTCTCGTCACAGTGAATATATATAAAGATACACGACTCACAGTTTGGTTTTCGCCCGGAACCATCCACTGAGAGTGCTATTTTTGCATTGAAGCACACACTATACTTTTTTGTTACACATTTTGGAAAACGTAGAGCAAGACTGTATTTTACTACAAAACGAGGAAATATTGCATGAGGAGAAAATTTCTTTGATAATAATATTATTTATTGTACTATCTAAGATTTTATTACACAGGAAAGTAAACAGTAATATCTATTATTATCTATTATAAGAAAATAAATAAATCACTCCAAAAAACTCCCTAACAAAATAGGTACACGTATTTCTGAATTCATTTCGCTAACGCTAGTCCACTGTACAACAGTTGTGTAGTCGTTAATACGATTAACGACTATAAATAAATTCTATATCCTTTCATTGATAAATTTATTTATATACAGTGAGCTTTGCATTCAAAATATAAATGCAACATTTTAAACCGAGTGGCTTCAGTTACCTTTATGAAAATATAAAAATATTTCGTAAGTGTGCCGTACTAAAATGAAAATATGCTAAATGTATTTCAAACAAATTAGATCACCCGTGTGGTACTGCTATTGTCTGTCCGATTAACATGCGTGACGATTAAGACAAATCCTAGCTGCATTTTTAACAATGGACTTTTACGGGCTGAAGGCAAAGAACTTATGGACAAAAAATGTTAGCGAGCTAGCTGATTTTGATAACGTTGGTACAAATAGTGATTTACATCTTCCTCTCTTTGTATTCTGCTTGTAATATTCACCGAAGAATACCTAATTCAGTACAGAGTATTTCCGATTTCTAGTTGTGTTGCCTAACGCCACAGACGACGAACAAAGAAAGAAAGACGCTCTCACGTACACATATGCATCTAAAATAATTTGAAAATAATAAGATGGTTAAATACATATGACTGCGTCGAGTAGTGAACTTTTACAGACCGTAAAAGTTCACTGCTCGTAAAGAAAGGAAGAAGAAAGTTAAGTCATGTTTGCGTGAGTTCGAGTTAAGAAGTTTAACATGGCTTTTGCGTCAGTTGAAATGTATACAACGCTCCGTCTATCTATCTTTATTGACCTGAGTCCAATCCAATATTTTTTAATTTAATAAAACAGGTAGCGATGGGAGATCTAGCGCATGTCCCGGGCTGGTGATATACGAGTACAAGGTATTGGCACTTTATAATGTAAATGAGGCAAATACACGCTATCTTCATCAATATAAGCTAGATTATTTAAAGCCGTTGTTTCCAAATATGTATAACATGTGCCACCGTTTATGTGATGCGTTTGCCGTCAATGAGATGGTACTTATGCAACCATATATAAAATGCCATTAGATTTACCATAGTCTTTTCTTCAATACCCTTGGGGCGAAATGTGGTGATGATCATGTGCTATGCGAAAAGAGAAAACATCGATGTCTGAGAAATAAAATATTTGGACATGTGAAGTTCTTCAACTCGTACTGGAGCATAGCGGCGTTCTAATCGTTCTTAACTCTATAGTGCGTTACCGTTACAGCCTATTAAAGTCTATTGCTGATCATAGGCCTCCATCATAGATTGCCTCATAGGGGGGATATTTTCCATAGTTGCCACGATTGGCCAGCGATGTAGCAACCGCAATTTTTGGAACGAAGTTCCTTATCGAACGGTATAAATTTGGCGGATGGGACTAGGCAAGAAAAAATGTAAGATTTTTAAGTCACGACCCCTTCTGAAGTAGTGTAGACAGCCTTGGCGTCTATAAGGAAGCGAGATGGAATAATATCTATCTCCAACGCACTTTTTCATATCTTGCCATAAAAGATATATTATTTTATTGTAAATGGCGCTTCATTTTAATAGACGCCAGTAATTCATTTATTTGTATTTGTTAATCATCAATCAATAATATAATATTTTTATCAAATATAATATACTATCAGAAACTTCGATCCCAGCGAGTGTTCCACGACGCTAAAGCATGTTTTTTATATATAATCGTTATTAGGAAGACGCTGCTGCTCATCTCCTGATTTGTTTCTGTCACTCGCTTCTTACGACAACCCATGGAACTATATGGGGTATATATATAGTGTATATTTCTCAGTGTATACTACTCCGCAGTAAAGGAAGACATCATGTGTAAGCCTGCATGCTTACACATGATGTCTTCCTTTACTGCGGAGTAGTAGGCGGTGACTCCTTTTCTTCTAGGAGTCCGTCTGAGTAGATACTGATGCAGTGCTTGCTCTGTTATATTTCGATCTGAAGGGTACACGAGTATGGGTATAAGTTCGTCTCTTTCTTTAATTTTATAAAAGAGATGTGGTAGATCAATAATAGAATTACAATTACAAATTTGTGTGTCGAAAAAAAAGTGTCGAACAAGTTACTCACGTACTGTATTATTACTTATGCATACATAAACACTCACGCCTGTCACCCACTGGGGTAGGCAGAGACTACGGAGCTCCATTTGGCACGATCCTGACACACCTCTCTCACCTTCTGAAGTCCTTCAGAAGCTCTTTAATTCCGTCCTCTATGGTGGCACTACTCCGGAGGCGTGGAGCAGAAGTGCGGTGGTCTTGTTCTTCAAGAAAGGCGACAACGCTCTCTTGAAGAACTACAGACCGATTTCCCTTCTGAGCCGCTTCTACGTGCTGTTTTCGAGAGTCATTTCGAATCGTCTCGCACGCAGACTCTACGACTTCCAGCCTCCCGAACAAGCCGGTTTCTGAAAAGGCTTTAGTACCATAGACTACATAAACACCCTTCGCCAAATTGTACAAAAGACATATATAATCTGCCACTTTGCCTTGCTTATGTGGACTATGAGAAAGCCTTTGATTCCATCGAAATTTGGGCGGTGCTGCAGTCCCTTCAGCGGTGCCAAATAGACTGTCGGTATATCGAAGTGCTAAAGTGTTTGTACAATATAGCTACGATGGCTATCCGAGTACAGAATCAGAGAACGAAACCTATCCAACTGCAGAGAGGTGTGAGTCAGGGTGACGTTATAACCCCGAAACTTTTCACCGCTGCATTGGAAGACATTTTCAAGCTGCTGGACTGGAAAGGATATTAACATCTATGGCGAGTACATCACTCACCTTCGATTTGCCGACGATATAGTCATTATGTTTAATGTCCATGTCACACCTATGCCGATAGTTGTTGGGAGCACTAAGCTCGAAGTTGTTGACGAGTATGTTTACCTGGGACAAATAGTCCGACTAGGTAAGTCCAACTTCGACCGAGAGGTCAATCGACGGATTCAACTCGGCTGGGCAGCGTTCGGAAAACTACGACACATCTTCTCGTTAGACATACCTCAAAACCTTAACACAAAATTGTACAACCAGTGCGTGTTGCCAGTGATGACTTACGGATCTGAGACGTGGTCCTTCACTGCTGGCCGTATGAGGAAGCTCAGGGTCGCTCAGCGTGCTATGGAGAGGGTTATGCTTGGGGCTTCTCTGCATGATAAACTTATAAATGAGAATATCCGCAGTAGAACCAGAGTAACCGACATAGCCCAACGGGTTAGAAAGCTGTAGTGGCAGTGGGCCGGCCATATAGCTCGAAGAACTTTCAACCGATGGGAAAGAAAGGTTCTCGAGTGGTAACCTCGTACCGGTATGTGAAGTGTAGGGCAACCCTCCACGACATGGAGTGACTACCTGGTAAGACACGCAGGAAGTCGATGGATGCAGGTGGCTCAGGACCGTGCTTTGTGGCATTCCTTGGGGGAGGCCTATGTTCAGCAGTTGACTTATAAAAGGCTGTAATGATGATGATTAAATCTTTGACGCATATCTACTTATTTTTAAACAAAATTAAGACTAGTATATTATTTGACTTGTAGCAGTTAATTAATGCGTATATTTGTGAAGATAGTATTTTCAGGTCGTAATCATTTTCTCCCACACACACTATAATTTTAACGTTTGAGTCTACAAACTACAAAAACTAAAAAATATTCAAAATACACAGTATTTTGAATATTTTTTAGCATATCGAGCGTGAGTGCATGTGGTTTTGTTTCCGAATAAATGGTATATTTTTCATAAGCCGTATTTGCTCCTGAGCCTATTAAAGCAGAAGGTAGCCCAATGTATTGTTGTGTGCCAAAGATAAATATTTTATTTCAGTTATCACATTGTTTTCTGATGTCGGGACTACCGTATTAGAGTATTGTGTAAGTTTGTTTGAAGACCATACATTCTCTGTAGACATTTTATGTTCCAATATTTGCATTTTTTCATTAAGGGTTTTGATTTCATTTTCAGCATAATTTAATTGTTGTTCTAATTCCGAAATTCTTTATTTCAAGATAACAAATATCTCTGAATCAAATACTTTGTCTATTTCATTCATTTAGAATATTTTTGAGGGCGTAGAAGTTGATAGCGAATGTAAAACTTTGAAATGAGCAGAATGAATATTTTTCTTATTTATTGTGTTATGGTGTTTCATTTGTTTATCTTTTATTGGTGATTGACATAGAGTTTTTAGTAGATTATTTTTTGTGTTAATTTTGTGAAATGTCTCCGAGGGTCACTGTTTTCAATTAGAGTGTTATCCAACTCAATTTGCGTACTTGGGATCTCTGACTGTAAATTATTTATTATATCCTTCATTTTCTGAACCGTAATTAAATCAGTATGTTTATGCCCAAATTTGGTCATGTTGAACGTCATTCAATTGCGTTCGAGCTGGCGCGTCACCCGATGGTATGTAGGTGAGATAAACGCCGCCAGGTGGGGCGACGGTGTGCGGCTTGTGTGGCTCGACGCGTGGGCGAAGAAGGAGTAGTTCGCTGGCCGCGATGCGGTGAAACCGCTTATCTAGGTTATCGCGTCTAAAGTTCACGCGACCGTGTAGGGCCCAGATAGTTAGATTTAGGCTTGTTACTTCGCTACGTGGATATCTAAATTTTGCAACATTAAACTTGTTCGGGTGATGCGGAATTGTGCACTCGCGCGTCGAGTAGATATACGGTCTAGGATTAGAACCGCGCATTCTTTGGTCGAGAGCGTCTGCCGGTTGATTGTTTGGAAATCATTATAATTGTGCCGTCGCGTTAATTGCCCTTTTTGGTGTGTTGGTTGGTTTGTTCCTTTACGTGTTACCGAGGCGTATTTTGAATTCTTTTCGCGACGTGGTGTTTTGGTGTCGAATGAAGGAACTTAGTTGTGTTTAACGCTGAACCGTATGACTCATTAAGAGATCGCGTTAGTTCCCTATTTATAATTTTGTGATAAGTGAATCCGGGACATTGAATGTCGAATTTTAAACTACTGTCCTTACTGTGTCGGGTATCACGTGTTCGATTCTACGATGAATGTGGAATTAGGCGAGTTAAGTTAGTTAAATGTACAAGCTAATAGACTGAAATAGTGACAAAGAAGAAAGAAATGGTCCAGCGGTCGTGCCTGCTGCAGCGATTTAGCATTGTGGGGCAGCCTGGAACTCGGCCGCTGCTGGTCTCCTAAGCTGGTCCAGGTCTCAGACATTTGCCATTCACCTTACACTCACTTAAGGTCTGACCGAGCCTTGGGGCGATCTAAGAGTCGGAAACAGGTGAGTACTATATTTCCATAGCCTTCTCCCATATAGCTTAGTATGATAGAACATTTCCACCAGGCCATTCGGCCCCGTCCTTAGTTGTTCGTAGAGTCTACAACTATGGGCCCCTGAGTGATCGACACTCTTTGTCTGGACAGTTAGGGGCGTGTAAATTTTTGGTAGTAGGGAGCGTTGGTCGGATTGGTTTAATTTTGTGTCTACAATCACGCCCGGCCGTAATACGTAATAATAACATTATTTTCCTTTGTTGCTTGCTTTTTGTTTGTTAGCGGGTAGATTGGGAAGCTACGCCCGTAGGTTGAGCAAGCGGGAGTTTTGTTAAGGCTAGGTACTTACCGTAGTTTTGTTAAGGCTAGGTACTTTGACTAGGTAGATAAGGTTATCACGTAATCGGATAATTATCGTTTTCGTATAATTATAGTGGATTGATTGTCGAAGGGTCGGTTGTCTGAGCGAGGCATTTTTTGTAGATCGACTGTGATGTGTATCTTTATTTGTATTGTGGTTTGTATTTAGTAATTCGTATTTGTGTAATTTGTATTTAACTTGATTTGATAGGAACGGTATTTGTTACTTGTTAATTTTTTTTGTATTTGTTATTTGTTAATTTGTAATTTGTATTTGAGCCGCATAGTAATTTGTACTAGTGATGCCATCGCGCTGTCAGGGCTGTCACCTTGCCGTTTTGTGTCTGGGTGCGAACGGCGTTTCCTCTCAGGGCTCTCCCGAGCCTTCGACTCCCACGGGCGGGGACGCTCAGCCGCGCCCCCTGTCAGGGGATTGTCCCCCAGGGGCGGGGGGTCGTCTCCCCCTCCCTCAGTATGTTGAGAGGGAATTCACTGCCACTCAGCGGTCAGCTAGACCCTTCTCACCCTCGTCAGTGGCCGCGGCTTGGGGTACTACCGTTCCCCCTTTGATGCAGGCAGCCCCAGCTAGGTAGCTGCCGTCCTAGCTCCCACCACGGCCGCCTCCACTAATTCTGTGAGCTGTCAACAGCTCACTTGTCAAACTGTTCTATTGTCGACGGCCTCAGTGAGGGTGTACAACCCGAGCGTCGATTGTTTAACGGTACGTGCTTTATTGGTTCCGGGTTCACAACACGGTTGGCCTCTCCTTAGTTGTTGGGAAGACTAGGGCTCCACGGGAGCGTTGAATTGCGCTGTTAGGGATTGTTAAATTTGGTTTTGGTCGAGCACTTAATTAACGATGCTTTAAATTAAAATTAAAAAGGTTTTGTGCCTTCCGCGAAATGTTTCATATTTGTGGCGGTTGTGATTAAGAAGATAAATTTAATGTGCTCTTTGAATACTTACACATATGTTTTGTAATTGTATTTGATCACTGTCTGTTTTGCTGAAAGGAAAATTTGAATTCATTTGAAATTGAATGACGCGCTATTTGAATATTTGTACGTATGTTTTTGTGATTGTGTTTGATCATTGTGTTTTGTTGAAAAGAAAATTGAAATTGGATAATCCTATTTGTGCCGAAAGGAACAAGAGTCATTCCTTTTTTGGGTTTCACATTTTGTTGGCACTGTCTAAGATATTTATTTCAAATGAGAAATAGGGCTGTCTCTTACGTTTATCGTTTTGTTTAATTTGTCACTTTGACCTATGTGCATCGGTGATTAATTTGTTTGAATTAATTCTGTAGTTGAACATTGATGCTTTTGAAAATTAGTTGAAATATGATCATCGGACTACTTGTCTAAAAGGCTAGCTAGTTTGGAGATTATCAGATTGAAATCAGCTGCCGCACTATTTGAGTAAATGATTATATGGTGGATGGCTTGGTTATGCCTACTTGTTTGAAAATTCTTACTAGGGACTATCTGTGCGTTTCGGTTGGCTCTTCACAGACGACGTTCATGTTGAATTTGTGGGTGCTCTCTGCACTGAAGCTTAGGAGGCCACGCTGGGCCGCTTCGTGTCGCGTCGCTGTTTGCAGACCTGATCCGGTCGGATTACGGAATAAATCATAGGGGCACAGATAGGTGTTTGAAAGAGGTCGTCGGACTTCTGTCAAGTATAGGACTTGTTAAGGTGCTGCGATGCTCGGAAGGGGCATCCAGTGGAGGTTGACCCTCTGGCTTGCCCACATTGGGACTGTCTTTTTGAGGCGGTGGCTAGGGTTGCAAGATCTGATGGGGTGCCTAAGGTGACCTAGTTTTGGTTGTAGATTCGGTCTTGCAACGTGCCGTCGCGACCCTGTCCGGCTTGTCAGTTTGCTCCCGGACATAAGTCCTTATGTCCGGGACGGGGGTTTGTTTATGTCCAAATTTGGTCATGATGAACGATGCGTTCGAGCTGGCGCGTCACCCGATGGTATGTAGGTGAGATAAACGCCACCAGGTGTGTGGCTCGACGCGTGGGCGAAGAAGGAGTAGTTCGATGGCCGCGATGCGGTGAAGCCGCTTATCTAGGTTATCGCGGCCAAAGTTCACGCGACCGTGTAGGGTCCAGACAGTTAGATTTAGGCGTGTTACTTCGCTACGTGGATATGTGAATTTTGCAACATTTAACTTGTTCGGGTGATGCGGAATTGTGCACGTGCGCGTCGAGTAGATATACGGTCTAGGATTAGAACCGCGCATTCTTTGGTCGAGAGCGTCTGCCGGTTGATTGTTTGGAAATCATTATAATTGTGCCGTCGCGTTAATTGCCCTTTTTGGTGTGTTGGTTGGTTTGTTCTTTTACGTGTTAACGAGGCGTATTTTGAATTCTTTTCGCGACGTGGTTTCTTGGTGTCGAATGAAGGAACTTAGTTGTGTTTAACGCTGAACCGTATGACTCATTAAGAGATCGCGTTAGTTCCCTATTTATAATTTTGTGATAAGTGAATCCGGGACATTGAATGTCGAATTTTGAACTACTGTCCTTACTATGTCGGGTATCACGTGTTCCATTCTACGATGAATGTGGAATTAGGCGAGTTAAGTTAGTTAAATGTACAAGCTAATAGACTGAAATAGTGACAAAGAAGAAAGAAATGGTCCAGCGGTCGAGCCTGCTGGAGCGATGCAGCATTGTGGAGCAGCCTGGAACTCGGCCGTTGCTGGTCTCCTAAGCTGGTCCAGGTCTCAGACATTTACACATCACTGAACACTACTTGCCATTCACCTTACACCCACTTACGGCCTGACCGAGCCTTGGGGCGATCTAAGAGTCGGAAACAGGTGAGTACTATATTTCCCTAGCCTTCTCCCATATAGCTTAGTATTATAGGAAATTCTTCCATATGGCCTATGGGCCCGACCTGCGTCTGCCCGTCGAAGAAGCTGCTATGGGCCCCAGCCAAGACGACCTTTGCAGGGGCAGCTGTAGGCCGTAACACAGTATTTGTGAATTCATAGCTCCGTGATAGTATTTGACTAGGTGTAATCTGGGAATCCTCTGATGAGTGAAGAGTGGCTAATATGTGGGAGTCATGCATCGCTTATTTACTCATTTTTGACATCACTGTCGTAGGTATATATATATTCCTTTTCAATCTTGCGTCTTATTTGTCTTCTTTCTCCTTTAAAAAGTGAATGTCAAATAAATCGTCTTGTATTTGAACCGTCGACACTGCAAGTATCAAGCGCGATTCCGGACGACGGACTCACTACGCCATTACAACGTTAAGTTCGATCGGCGAATTTGAGTACTATTAAGTTCTCACTGATTGTAATAAAAATGGTAATTTTGTCGCCGGATACTTTTTCGATTCACCTTCAGTATTAAAATCGAAGTCTTTATTTAATGTTAATATACATTTAGTTTAGGGGTTTTTTAGTAACTTACGTATTTTCGGTTGAAGACGCTTGATTTGTGTTCATATATCACGATGAACTTATATGATTATTTTATATATACTGTTTGTTTTTTACACTCGATGGTATGCTTATTAACAATTTATAAATTCACTGGTTATTTGAAACAGTTTAATTTCACTTACACATAGAAATTAGAGTTCACTGTCACTATTGAAAATATTTTAGCACTTGTTGAATTAATTTATCATTATTACACTAATTTAATATACGCAGCTAATGTTTGCATGACTCACATCCGCCATTAAGTCAAAAACATCGCAAGATTTCTACAGCAACGGGATTATGTCACTATCTACAAGATGCCGACAAATTATCGAACAAAAGGGCACATATAATATATTATAGTTAAATGTAATTGAACTATGAAACAAAAATGTCTATAAAATATGAAGGAACTTTATCCCCGACCTTATATACTTAGTATATAAGGTCGGGGTAAAAATGTCTATAAAATACGAAGAAACTTTTTACGAAAGACCTTATATACTAAGTATATAAGGTGTAGCAAAATAGTGCTTATTAACTAAGGGAATGATTCTACCAGTCATCATGAATAATTTTTACTATGGGATCAACTTCGAAATTTCAAAGGAAAAGTCCGCTATTCTAAACATAATTTCGTACATACTCGTTCAAAATGTATGAAAGACCTAATCCCTTTTTTGCGACTTTGAAGATAGATCCATAGTAAAAGTTGTCCATATTGAAGGCTAAAATAGAAATAGAAAGCACTATTTTTGTTACACAATACATATAACGATATTATTATTTTCAAAAATAATTTGTAAATATTAGTTAGATATGTCAATAAAAACATAAACTTTTAAAAATGAGGTCTTATGTATTTATATGCCATTTATTATTATAGATTTTTTTATAGAGGAAAAATCTATTACATCATATAAACAAATATATTGATACATTCGCTATTAATAAAATTTTAATTTAAGTATTTAATGGGCTACATTCATAACTACGAACTTAACTACAAAACCATAGCATAAAATAAATTTTCCCGTTACCCGAGCTGTTAAACTGCTGGCATATACAATTTTTCACGCACACTAGCATCCTTGCAAATGGTCTAATACACACTACACGCTGCTGTTTTCGGGCAGCACGGTATCTAGTCTGAACGCGCGATGACCTATCAATAATCTAAGGCTCCTAAAAATAGCCTAATTTATGAAAAATTATCATTTAAATCGGTTAAGCCGTTTCCGTGAAATCGCAGAACATACATAAGTCAGACATGTCGAATATAGAACCTCCTGGTATTTCAAACTTAATTTATAAACACGCATCGTAGACAAGTCAGAAGTAACTCGTATTTAAATAAAAATTAATATAAGAGCTTAAGAAAACAAACATTCGATCATTAGCTGTGATAATTCTGGTGAGAATAACCTAGTATTCTAAAGTCTTCGAATTATTGTAATGTCATCGGTTCTTATTACGTCTGTAAAATTTTAAATTATTGAGACGTCTGCAAGTGGGTGAAAACTTAATTATCAAATTCCATTACAAACATACAGACATACAAACATAGAGTTCAAGCGCAATATAAGGCGTCAAATGTTTGCCATGCATAACTTCTGTTTCCCGTCACCAGAGCTACTTTTTAATTTTAATTTATCTATGTGCTTAATTTATTAAATATTTTTTCAAAGAATACGGTTAATATTCATCTTTGCTTAGCCGTTCCACCTCCTCGCCGGTCTGGATTTTTACGTCTGACGTAAACTATTATAATAAAAAATTAAGTCACAGAAAATTAAAAACGTTTTAAATTATAAGTATTTATTTTTAATTTCAAAATTGTATAAGTATTTATTTTTAATTTTAGTTATCTACTTCACATATCATAATTAGAAATATTTATAAATTTAAAAGAAAAATTACTATAAATATAGACATAACAAATTATTTATACATGAAGTAAAACTACACAGAAATGTATACAAAACTAAAATACGAGGATGAATATTTTATCAGCATAGGCCTGAGGTTATAAATTTAATTCAAACTGACGTTCATTTGACTTATTGCTTGCATATTTACGGCATATAAATATAGCAGCCACTGCATTAGTTAATTGTGGAATATTTGAAAATAGATATTTGTCGAAAATTAAAATCATGTTCCTCTCATAGAATTAATTCAATTTTAAAATTCAATCCACAACTGCTTTTTTTATAGGATAAGGGTAACAACCGAGCACACAGCCCACCTGATGGTAAGTGGTTGCTAATGCCCATAGACATATTAAATCTATCCTCAATTACGAATCAAAATACAGATGCATTGTCACCCGTGAGGACTAAAATGGAATGCTTTGTATCCAGTAATAAGGTCTTAACATGGGCCTCCCCTATAAATTGCCTCATAGGGGCATACATTCAATATTATACATATAATAATATATACCAGTAACAATATTCTCTTTCGGACTCTCATACTTATAACTATTTATTCAAATTATTTATTAAAATAATTGTGTATTTATACACCATAAAAATTATAGATTCATAGGTCTTTCAGACGCTTTATCTATAAAAATCAATTGATGTCCGTAGGTCTCACCCGATTTTGATGACTTTTTTGTATGTTTGAGTGAGTCTCTAGATGCATAGTTAGAACCTTTAGATGGCGCTGATGTCGAGATCCAGAAAATACCAGTGCGAGACCGGAGCGCATCGCTAGTATTATATAAACTTGACTTCATTAATATGTTTGACTCACACTTTCCCATAAAATAATTAATAATTATCGTTATTGTCAATAATGCCACCTCGCACTGGTTGATTTTTGTGCACATGGTATAACTTACTAAAGCTATTATTCAAACGTGACAAATATAAGACGAATCTGATCATTTGTAACTTTATATTATGTTCAAATAATTTTAACGAATTTTTAATAAAATTAAGCTTCAATATAAAGCAAAAACTTACTTCAGAAACTTAAAAGAATCCAATAGCCTCTGAAGTGTGTTAGAACATAATGCCTATGCATAATACATATAAATAATGCATAATCATACGACCTGCTAAACATAATAAGCCTCTCAAGACGTGCCACTTGTCCTTTTCTATTTAGATCTTCAGTTAGACCCTAACAGTTGCAGTCAGCTGTTTTTCTCAGATTGTCGCTTCGTCTAGCCCAGAAGGGCCCCAGAAAGTTGTACCCTTGTACCTCTTCTCACTTTTCAGTGTATTGAAGTAGAGACTAAAGCAAATTCGCTATGCATCCGTTATTCGTGTTGACGAACTTCACATAAACATATTATATTAAATTTGAAAAATATTTAAATTTTTATTAAAAAATCTTACGGATTTCCTCGCGATATTTTCCTTTAATATATGTAATTTACGCCGTAAATTAGCACTCAAAATTCTATTAAGAACATGTTATATGTGTCCCAATCGGATCCTCGACGGAGAATCTAACTCGTGTTGCTCGTGTTCTATGAAATATTATCAGCCATGGAGACTGATGATATTAATAATTATTAATATTTATTTTATATTAAACTTTTTATATTAATTATAATTAATATAAAAAGATATTATATTAAATATCATCGGAAATATTCATTCAAATTAGAAAAAAAGTATATGCTTTTTTTATTTAGAAACAGAAACAACAAGTCGATTTTTCAATTGCTGAATTTGAAGTACATGATTAAATACATTTTCTTTTTTGTTTATAAAAAATTAAATCGTGTACGTTAAGTATATTGTCAGAATTTAAAATATAAAATAACTTTTGGCAATATATGCTAAAGGCATTATATTTCGCCTGTAATTTAAAGTTTAAAGGATTGTGTTGTGCTATTCGAATATCACTCCTCGAAAAATGAAGTTGCAAGCTGGTGCATTAAAATAAATAAACTCCCAAATGAGAACTTGACGTAATAAATTCAGTGTAACAATGGTGATATAAAGTTAAGCTCAATTTATTATTGTAAAGCGTTGGGAATAACTGTTTTATTGATTAATATGAAACTCTATTATCATGCCAAGTTATTTTTACTTATTAGTGATTGATAATATATACCCGTGTAGAGGCGGGTAAGAATACCCACTACCCCTTATCTTCCCGTGGGTGTCGTAAGAGGCGACAGAGGGAAACTAAGGCAGAAGTTGGACAGCAGCATCTTTTTGATAACAGCAAAACAACAATAAAAAATTGCAGTTGCCAACCCGCTCGTCAAGCGTGGCAACTATGGCAAATTTCCCCCCATGAAATGAAAGTGACGAAGCAACGGCTCCCAGTCCCCGGTGGCCCCGCTATTCATAGTTACGGTGGCGGATCCGGCAATTTGATCAATCACCGGGATTATCGTTCACAAGTCTCTCGTTAACAACGTTGTAAAGATTGAAAGTGTATCAATGAGGTTTGCGTACCATAAGGTAGCAGCGAATACTGTTTGGTGATTCTGAGTATAAACTCAGAATCACCAAACAGTATTCGCTGAAGGTCATTCAGGTTTACGCACCAACCTCGGCACATCCCGATGAGGAGGTGTCGGAAATGTATGAGGATATATCTAGAGTAAATGCAATCCTCCAAAACCAAAATACGGTGTTAATGGGAGACTTCAACGCAAAACTAGGCACAAGAGAGAACGGTGAGCTGAAGGTAGGGAAATTTGGCATAGGGCAACGGAACCCAAGGGGCCAGCAGCTGGCCGACTTCATGGAGAAAAAGAGTCCCTATTATACTTTATGAGGAACTCTTTCTTCTATAAGCAGCCCCACAGGAAGTGGAGCTGGTCAAGCACAGATGGTTCGACAAAAAATGAGATTGACTTCATTATGACGACCAGCCGACAACTGTTCAGTGATGTCTCAGTGATCGCGAGGGTGAAAACCGGCAGCGATCACTGAATGGTGGAGGCACACTGAACCTAAACGTTAAGTTGGAGAGGCACGTCAAATGAAGTCAACGCTCCGTTCCCCTCGTGCTCTAATCCAAAGTTCCGAAACCTTTTAGCTCGAGCTACAAAACCGTTTTCAGTACCTAGAAGATTGCAATGCAGTGGACTGGCCTTACGTAACTTAAATAATACTGCTCGTACAATATGGCGGAATCGGAAGCGGTCGAGCGGAACCATAACTTCAAAGTCTTCGCTAGATATCTGTCTGCCAGAAAGAGCCAACTGTGTGGCAGCGTCGTTTCCGGGACACCTGAGATTTTGAGTGAGATTGAGAGGCTCTATGAGCAGCAGTACACTTCATCGTTGGAACCACACGCAAGTGTGAGTAACGATCCAAGAGCAAGTCTTATCCAACACCATTCCGATGATATTCCGGACGTTAGTCTTAGTTGTCAGTATAAGAATGGCTATCCAGCACCTTAAAAACGGCAAGGCCCCAGGCGAGGATAGAATTACAGCGGAACTTCTGAAAGCGAGTTGAAAACTGGTACTTGAAGTCTTTCAGAAGCTATTTAATTCCATCCGTCGTAATGGTGGGACTATTCCGGAGGCGCGGAGCAAAAGTGCGGTGATCTTGCTCTTCAAGCAAGGCGACAGTGCTCTCTTGAAGAACTACAGACCGATTTCCCTTCAGAGCCGCGTCTACGTGCTATTTTTGAGAGCCATTACAATTTGTCTCGTACGTAGACTAGACGACTTCCAGCCTCCCGAACAACCCGGTTTCCGAAAAGGCTTTAGCACCATAGACCACATACATAATACCCTTCGGCAAATTGTACAGAAGTCTGAGAAGTACAATTTGTCACTATGTCTGGTGTATGTGAACTATGAGAAAGCCTTTGATTCTGTCGAAATTTGGGCGGTGCTACAATCCCTTCAGCGATGCCAAGTGGACTGTCGGTATATCGAAGTATATCGAAGAGCTGAAGTGTTTGTAAAATAGTGCTACGATGGCTATCCGAGTACAGAACCAGAGTACGAAACCTATCCAACTGCAGAGAGGTGTAAGACAGGGTGAAGTTATATCCCCGTAACTCTTCACCGCTGCATTGAAAGACGTTTTCAAGTTTCTGGACTGGAAAGGATACGGTATTAATATCAACGGCGAGTATATCACTCACCTTCGATTTTGCGACAATATACTACTTATGGCAGAGAGGTCCCAAGCACTATGCTCAATGACCTCAATATTGCCAACCCAACGGGTAGGTCTTAAGATGGACATGGACAAAACAAAGATCATGTATAACGTCCATGTCACACCTATGCCGGTAGTTGTTAGGAACACTAAGCTCGAAGTTGTTGACGAGTATGTTTACCTGAGACCTGAGACTAATAGTCCCATTAGCATTTTAGCTTACTTATCCATTGGGCTATGTCAGTCATTGTAGTTCTACTGCATATATCCTCATTTCAAAGTTTATCACACAGAGAAAACCACGAGCATAGCACTCCCCAAGGCTCGCTGAGCGACCTCGAATTTCCTCGTACGGCCAGCAGTGAAGGACCTCGTCTCAGATTCATAAGTCATCACTGGCAACACGCATTACTTGTAGAATCTCAGTTTCAAGTTTTGAGATATACCTGACGAGAAAATGTGTCGTAATTTTCCGAACGCTGCCCGGCCGAATTGAATCCGTCGATTGACCTCTCGGTCAAAGTTGGAGTTACTTAGTCGGACTATTAGTCTCAGGTTAACATACTAGTCAACAATTTCCAGCATATTGCTCTCAACAACTACCGGCATAAGTTTGACGTGGACGTTACACATGATTTTTGTTTTGTCCATGTTCATCTTAAGAACCTATCCGTTGGGAGACATTATTGCGGTCATTGAGCATAGTGCTTAGGTCCTGCAGCAATTCTGCCATAAGGACTATATCGATGGCAAATTGAATGTGAGTGATGTACTCGCCATTGATGTTAATATCGTATACTTTCGAGTGAAGTAGCTTCAACGGCAGTTTATTAGTAGTATGCAAAACCAGTTATTTAGAACCTTGTTTTTAATTATTTTGTTACACCTCTTTATCCTAATGAACTGCCTACTTCAGTTATTTTTCTTGCTTTCCTACCAAAGTACAAAAATACACTAATAATATTTGATATAACCGTCGCCAAAGACATAGTTCTTAGTAAAATAAAACTCAGACATGGACCCGTGCACCAAACAAAAATAGAAAAAAAAAGACTGGATTAGACCGAGTGCCACTGAAGTTCGTTGTCTGCCTGGGTGATAGAATCTCAATATACGTATCCCATATAAAATATACAAGCTGTCCTGTAAAAAGTAGTCCAAACCAAATGTGGCGAGATAAAAGATCGTGCCCTATGAGCACAGCCAAAAGAATTTTAATAAAACTGTTACAGTTTTCAACATTTTTTTATTTTCATAATTTTATCGAAAATGTACCACCTTAATACGTATAATGTGCCATTTCACTGAAATAGCGAAAACTTAGTGTCTTTTATTGAATATTATTTCTGACTAGATGTGTAACTGCATGTTTATTGCAGTTTCTTAATATGTACAGTTTCTTTGGAAAATAATATCAAAATTGCATATTTCTACGAGACAAGATTTTTCATCCAAGTTTTAAATACTGTGGTGTTAAAAAAATATTACATCCTTGATGCCCATTGGCTTGAAAAATAGTGCAATGAATGAAAACTTAAAAACAATAAAATATAAAATAATTTTAATAAAACAAATAAGTTGCATTGCTGAAGGGCCTAATTTTTCGATAATAGTTTTTGGAACGAAGTTCTTTATCGGACGGTACGAATTTGGCGGTTGGGGGCTAAGCGAGAAGTGTAAGATTTTTCTCCCTCGCACTTGATAATAATATTATTACTTTTAAATAAATACAATGCAAGTTTAAAAATATAATATGAATGAATATTTTTTACGAAAGTAATAATACGTGCTTTGAGAGTAAACAGCTAGAGTTTTCATCGCGAGTTACTATATCTGATTTTCGCTCGACGTGTACTGCGACTTGAAAATCAAGGCACCGATTTGTGAAAAAATTTGTATGAATAGAAACTTAATTCGGGATATTCAAGATTACAATACTAAAAATAACTTTTTGATTTGAGTTTTTTAATTGGGGGGTTTTAGTTGGAGGGATTCAACAAGAATAACTTAAAACTATTTTATTTCATGAGGAAATGTTTGCGAACAATCTCGTTTAGTGTGACCTATATAGCCCAACCCTACCCGGGTTGGGTTATATAGGACTCGAAGTGTTTATAACTACATGTTATTTATATAGAATTCTGATTAAAGACTGACAATTACAAATATTGAGATAGGCACAGACGTTTAAATGTATTAAGAAATTAAAAATTCAAAGAACATTCATCGTCATTAACAACATTCATCAACATTTTAACAGTGTTAGAGCCACGCGGCAGCTTTTCTGTCACACGGATGGGCCGGCTGAAACCGGGGTGGTACCACGACCTCACAGAATACCAGCGTAAAGTAGAGGTTTACTTCTGCGTTTCGCTTGGCGAGTGCAGGTGGCCGGAGGCCCTTTTTACTGGAAATGAGGCATTCCATCTTAATCCTCACGGGTGACAACGCATCTGCATTTTGATTTGTAATAGAGGATAGATTTAGATGTCTATGGGCCGCAGCAACCACTTGCCATCAGGTGGACTATGTGCTCGTTTGTCACCCTTACCCTATAAAAAAAAATCATCATCATACTTTCAGCACTTCACAAGTTCACTACCGAACACCCGATCGAATTAGTAACATATAGCTCGAAGAACCGATAACCGATGGGGGAGACAAATTCTTAAGTGGTAGCCTCGTACCGGTAAGTGAGGTGTAGAGCGGCTCTCGCTAGATGGAGTGACGACCTTGTAAGATATGCAGGAAGTCGATGGGTGCAGGTGACTCGGGACCGTGTTTTGTTGTATTCTTTACGGGAGCCCTATGTTTAGCAGTGGGCTTGTGAAGTGCTATAATGAATAAAAAAGCAACCGCGATTCAGTCCCTGTCGACACCCTTAAAATTGTTAATTGCAATTATAAGTACTGAATTACCACTTGCTTGGCGGTAAATAAAAACACAGAAAGGAATTCTACATGTCTCAGAAATTAAAAAAAATATTACAAAAATAACAACATTTGTTTAAAAGTCTCTGAAACTTCTACTATTATTTATTCTCTGCTGAAACTAACAAACCGTAACTGTCGCATACTCCACATCAACTCCATCTGTATTATCTATATAAATAGAATGATAGAAGTTTGCAGTTATACGCGCATCACGGAAAACGTTTTCTAGATTTTATTTGTTAGATACTTGGGGTCCTTACCTTAAAAAAATATTGCGATAACTTCATTTAAGATTGATTTATTAAAGTTTTAAGAATAAACGATTTTTATACGGGATTTTTCACACGATCCATTATACGTCGCTCGCTCTTACGTTACTTAACCAGATAATTAATATATATATTTTAGCTACAAACGAAGCAACCAATAACTGTTTTTGCTCTCCGAAGTAGTTCCACAAAAAAGTCGACGACAATATATATCTATATTTAATGTGTAAGCCATTAGTACCAAAATAGTGAACCATAATTATAATAAAATTTGATGCTTTATTTCCACATATTGCAATAAAAATTGATTTTTATCAAAATAAATACTATAATGTTCATTCTGTTTAGGTATGAAGGTCGGTACTTGACTAAATGACGCAGTTTATTTAATTTGGATAAAGTATCTTGCTCAGGACACGTACGTGTAATCTCCCTTAAATTAATTCGGTTCTTCTCTGCAAATATTTCCCGTTTATGTAGACCATCAGTAAAATAACAGGCACGTGATCAGAATTAACATAGTACACTCGATGGCTTCCAAAACATATGATATTATTTCAAGGTATCGCCATGTATGCTTACTATATGTTTTACGTGTGTTGTATTAACAATTATGACTATTCTATGCAATTCTAAATATAGTACTCACACGTCGTTTAACAATAATTCAGCTATGTTGGGTATTATTTTTCGTTTCGGTAATTGCTGATAATATAAGCTGCGATATATTTCGTTGAATTAAGCCATACCACCCAAGTCCTCGTCTACGTAGATGATAGTACGTTTTCTAATTATTGACATTTAAATGACAAATGTTTTCACATTCAGTGCAATGTTCCATATGATGAGTGATGAAAACGGCAATATTTGTAACTGGTATCTAAGCAACCCATCTTAGTCCATAGGGTTGACAACACATCTGAATTTCGATTCTTAATCTAGGATAGATACAGATGTCCCTAGGCTACCGCATCAACTTATCATCAAGTTAACTGTTTACTTGCTAGTCACGTTTTCTTTCATAAAAAAATTAATAAAAGTAAAGGTAATGTAACCTTTAATACTTCAGGTATGATTAAGTAAGTCTTATTCATAATTTGAATGCTCCTTTATTCTTATTTAAGACAAGGGAAGAAATAATGCTAAAACATCCAATTTAGGTAAAAGATCTTGTCTTCGCATTACGTGGGCCCAGAAAATTGTTGTTTTGCTTATCTGAGGATTATTCGTGGTTTAACATAATAAATTTGTTACTATTGTAAACAACATATCATAATGAAGTAAATTGTAGGTTATTTAAAATATTTAGACTTTGAATTACAAAAAAAATGAGAAAACAAATGAGATCTACGTAATTTTTAAAACTATTTTAAACTATTTAAACTAGATGCTGTTTTTATTCATGTTTCTATAATACAATATTTGCTTTCTCTAATCAATGGATTTTTTTCATTGTTTTTTAAATTAGCTACTGAAACTACTTTTATAATCAGTATGTTATAAATATTCAGCATTGTAATATTTTGTATGAGGCAATGGTGTAAGAGTGTCTAACAATCAATTTTCTTTGATTATGAATAACAGTGACAAAGGTTAATTTTCCTTTTTGATTGTATAAATGTCACAAAGACATCAATAACACCCAGTCCAGTGACATCAAATGGCTGGCGGGATGGTCATTTGATAATTGTTAAACCCAAAAATCGTCCAAAGGGGGGCACGCCACAGCTTTAGTGTTTTGGCACTAGAAGAATATGACTACTGCAGTTTTGCTTCACGCTTCCGGACTAGTGTCCAGAATGGAAGAGCTTTTGACGGACTTTAAGTAATGATTTTCCGTCCACTTTTAGAAGCTCCGCTGCAATTCCAGCCACACCCGAAACCTGGCCGTTTTTAACATGCATTTCGTGGCAAATGTTCTCAACATTAGATAGCATCTATAATGACAGCTGCGTGGCGCAGTGGCTTAGCAATGACTAGTTGCAGCGCTAAAGGCCGCGGGTTCAAACCACGGCAGAACAAATATTTGTATGGCCGACAAATAACTGTTCCAGCTCTGGATGTTTGTCCTTGTGAAATTTATGTATGTAAACTGTCCCCACGTTACAGGAGAAAATCCTGGTGTGGAGGTAACTGTTTAAAAAAAAAGAGTGACAAACGTCCTGCAATGTATTGAATCATTCTGATATCAATTTGGCGGTTAGATAACAATAATAATAATTTTTGGCGTAGGGAAGTGACGAACCCATAGTCCGCTGACGTAACGGTTATGTGACACAATTGCTACTTCAGCGCAGTCAGTCAGCACCTTGCCAAGAGGTGTTAGCGCCATGCTTCGGCAAAAGTGAAGGTGTAAAGGCCCGCTTGAGCACATGGCCTCACCATGAAACGGTGCCGGGTCTTGGCGTCTCCTGTTAACTGATGTCCGTTAAATGGATGATGAAAAACAGAAGAACGCGCAGAGGGCCGCTGCCTGGATGTCGCCAGGGCGCGTCTGGGCTGGCGCTGGATGCGACAGCATGCGAAACGCCTGCCGAGTGCGAGTTGCTGCACGACCATCCAGCAGCTCCTCGCATCCATCATCCTCACCAGCTGGCTTGGTGTTGGTCCAGCAATCGGCACCCGCCACTAGTGGAGTACGCCGCATGCGTTGGACAATGCAGATGAATAGTAACGCATGGCGGGCGTACTTTAGGGCTAGGATGCATCGACTTTTTGCTGAGCTGGAGCCATCTATAACCGTCACCAAAAGAGTCATTGCCAAGGCAAAGTCAGAGCACATAGGTAGAATTGGCGAGAAAGTAGTTCGCCTTCCTTCGGGAACCATCCACGTCCGTTAATGCTAAAATAATGTAATATTACATCCGTTAATCAGATAGAGCCACTGGAAGTAAAGTATTTCTTTCAAGTTAAGATGTCAAATGATTACAAACAACTTTTCCAGTCTTCAAAATTAGCACAATCACACTTCTTTTTGGAACAAAGGTATTATCAATTTTATTAAAGATTAATTTTTAATCTTAATTAAATTAGTTACCGGAATTATAAATGGTCTAAGAAACCGATAATTATTATACTTCTACTACTATATAATTTATTAACTTAAAGGTCCGTAAAAGTTACCGAGTTCAAAGTTAAATTACATCGATAAGCATTAATTACTAATTTCCAATCCTTTCCTCCTTATACCATAATCTGAAAATGTATTTTTGGTTGAAAATTGTTGTAATGATGTAACATCATATTACGGATTTCTAGTCGATTTTCGATCACAACACCGATTACTTGCTAAAATTGTTAACATTTTAGCAAATAATCGGAGGCTATAAATGAACAAGAAATATCATAGTACCACATGTGTGTGCGTATCTCGTAAACACATGTAGCAACTTAGAGTAATAACTATCAAAATTATTATTAACACGGGCGAAATGATTAAATAATACTTGCTGCAAAATAGAGTTATAAATAATTTGAAACTTTTAAAAAAATGCCCGTAGCATGGGTGTTTAAATTCAAAATCTCGGTCAGAACTAAATTGCCTGTTTATTCTTGTCTTTTATAATATTATTATAAAAGACAAGTAATATTTTGATTACATTGCTTGTAATTACTCTGAGATTTGTAAAATTGACAGTGGCCTAGGGCCTATTGATCATAGACATCGATTATACCTTATAATACACTGTAGCTACTGACTACGCTAGATACTCATTATAGTGTACATAAAAAAGGGAGGACTACGTGTTTGGAAGGTATTGCTTTGTTAAGAAACCATACTCCATCAAAGTATCTCGTGTACCCACGAAAGTAATTAAACTTAGTTAAACCAATTATAGTGCAATTTATTTTCGGATTCCACATACTCGTACACATAACATATACAGGATGGCGTCAGGTTTATAGTTTAACGGCTCCATGGCGCAGTGGCTTAGCATTGAGTTGTGGCGGTAAAAACTGCGGGTTCGAATCCCGCACAGAAGAAGTATTTGTATGGCCTACAAGCAATTGTTCCGGGTAACGTTTGTCTTTGTGCAATTTTTTTTATAGGATATGGTGACAAACGAGCACACTCCACCTGATGGTTAGTGGTCGCAGTGGCCCATAAACATCTACATCTATCCTCGTTTGCGAATCAAAATGCAGATGCGTTGTCAGCCGTGAGGGCTAAGATGGAATGCCTCTTTTCCAGTAAAAAGGGTCTCCGGTTCTCTACACTCACCATACGAAACACAGCAGTGTTAAGCTGCTATTTTACGCTGGTATTCTGTGAGAGCGTGGTCTTTTCCCGGTTGAGCCGACCCATTCGTGCTAGAACTATACTACTAATATAGCTGCAGCATGGTTCTATCACGTTTATATATATAAACTGCCTCCACGATACAGGAGAAAATCCTAGAGTAGCGATAAAATTTTAAAATTAATACAGGAAATAGATAGAGTTTAGTAAATAGGTAATATTTTTTTTTTGATATGGTCGTTACGTACACAATGTAGATAAATAACATTTCAATAGGCGAATGTATACAGATTTAAAGACACAGGGATAAGTAGCACACAAGCAAATTCTAAAAGTGATATTTATAGCATCAACTTTGGCTCTAGGATTAGAACCGCTGCGTTGTAGCCATTCCAAACACTAAGCCGCACGGTCATCGGTATCATAAAATGGTACGTTACAACACGAGTCTGTTTTTGACCGATAGCTTTTAAATTTTTAAGTTTCGATTTGATAAAAGTGCTGTGTTCCTTGCCAATTTCGGCTACGGCAATTGAATCCTTTTGGAAGCGGTCAAATGGACGGGAGATAATATTGCCTTAAAGTGTACGCACTAACAACTATCTAAATACAAGTAAGTGCCGACATGTAAGCGGCTTGAAAACTTACTGTTCTACAAAAAAAAACATTAGCAGATATCAGTAACATGCAATACGAATAATATTATATGCAATGATGGAAGTTCATGATGTACTCGTAGCATGGATGCATTTTGAGAAAGGGCTAAAGAACAGTCCATTCCCTAACAAAATAATTGTATTGCAGACATACATTTTCATTTCAACGACACTCTTAGATGAATAATAGCTGTAAAAGTAATAAAGAACCAAATATGTTGTGCAATGATTTATAGCGCCATTATTCAAGACTACGTGATAAGGGTTAAAAGGGGTAAAGAACGAGTGTGATATGAACATAATATGGGGTGATTTTACTTACCATATAAATTAAATAGTAAATATAAGTTTACGGATTTTCAATGCATACCTCTACAAATCTAATCATTATTCCATTACAGCTTATAAAAGTCCACTGCTGAACATAGGCCTCCCTCATATATTGCCTCATAGGAGGGATTTTGCAATAGTTAACACGCTTGGAAGTGGTTTGGCAATCGCAGTATTTTATTATTTTAAATTGTTATCAGGAAGATGCTGCTGCCCATCTTCTGTTTAATTTTTCCTCTGTCGTCTTTTACGACACCCTCGGGACGATATGGGGTAGTGCATATTCTTACACGGTCACTACACTTTACTAATGCATTATTATAATCCTTGAGGAAGCACAATTGACTGGCTGGTCATTTATTAATTCATTATAGCTCAACAAAAGTCCATTGCTTCCTCCATAGATTGCCTCATTGAGGGATAGTTACCATAGTAGCCATGTTTAACAAAGTAGTGATTTAAACGCGGTAGAGTCAGGCTGCAGCTAAATTATGGTTACCACTAATGATTCGACTCAGCCGGGAAAGACCACGCTCTCACAGAATACCAGCGTAAAATAGCAGCTTTATGCCGTCGTGTTGCGCGTAATAAGTGAAAAGAACAAAAGATCCTTTTTACTGGGAACGTTGCATTCCATCTTAGTCTCCAAGGGTGACAACGCATCTGCATTTTGATTTTGATGTACTTTTCTATGGGCTACAGTAACCACTTACCATCAAGTGGACAGTGTGCTTGTTTGACAACCTCATAATAAAACAAAATATATCACGTTTCCACGTTTGACGAGCAGTCTTGTAGCCGTAATTATTTATAATTTTATGTTGTTATCAGGAAGTTGCTGCTGCCCATCTGCGATCTGTTTTCCCTCTGTTGCATCTAACAACACACACGGGATGAAATGGGGTTCTCTTACGCCGTCACTAAACGGCACGTTCGTTAAATCGTCGATATAATTGTGCTTCTTGTGTAACATTTCCTATTTATATTAAAAATAATTTTTATTTTTATTTCGAAAAGTAAGGGTAAAAAGAGGACACAATCCACGTGATAGTAAGTGGATGCTGCAGTCCATATACACCTATATTTATTACTTACCTTGACTTAGAATCAAAATGCAGATACGTTTTCACACTTGAGACCTAAAAAAGAATGTGATGTTACCAATTGAAAGGGTTAGTTTTGAGAGCTGGTATTTTTTGCAAGTGGACCATCCTCAGTAGAGCCCCAGTGGTATTAGTAGTAATAGAGCCAGTATTCAGTTTCCTAATACACTGCACCGTGGCTCTTCCACGTAAAACCTTATAGATAATAATTAATAAATTATTATAATGTATTTCTAGGTGTCCTAAGGAAAGTTTTAGAAAACAATAGAATTAAATGAACCCTCTTATTTATTAGAGAAGGCATGTGTCCACAAAGATACTTGCGATATCCATAGAACCCGCGCGGCCTAGCTTTGTTCTGCATTACAAATAAATCTCAGAAAGGACACCAACCTAGATAAAATTGAAAAGACTGACTTGACATTGGCAGAATTCTATTTAGAGAAGCCATGAAGTAAAGAAGAAGAAGAAACTTCGAATATAAAACGTAAACTATATACAAAATTTACGAGAAACCAATTACATAATAATATATATTTATATACAAGAATAGCTCCGTTAAAGTAGTAAGATATGCATTAATAATAAAAATCAATATTTTCTTACAAACTACATATAACTATTGAATAGTATTCAATGGACAGATTTAAATACGTCTAAGATAAAATATAAATACTCTTCTAGAAAAACCATTAATCATATTGTGCAGGGAAAAGTAATATGAAACAGACGCAATGCATAGCAACCTGTTTTTCGATAATACTAGATAAGATTTATAATATATATTTTGTTATATAAAATATTAAACCCTAAAAATAATTTGAACGGATAAGTGAGCTGAAGTGTCGGCCTTATACCTCAAAGAAACAACAACTGAGATGACGTTGGAAGATTTTTGAGTGACAATTTTCGTAGAGTGTAGTACGGATTCCACTAGATGGAGTAACGACCTGGTAAAACATTCCAGATTTTGGTGAGGCCTATATTTCGCAGTGGACTTGTGAAGGACTCACGATGATGATGATGATGAAGATGACTCGTATTTGTACAGAATCCTCGATGGATCACTTACGAAAGCGTTAATAACAGCTTTGGATTCTAAAAAAATCTGTTAAACGTTAATTTTCGTAATGCTTGGTTGAACACCTGACGTGGTAGAGGCACGCTACAGCTATATTATGGTTGTAGCACGAATGGGTCGGCTTAATTGGGGAAGGACCACGCCCTCACATGTAAAATAGCAGCTTAATGCTGCCGGCTTTCGTATGGTGAGAAACCGAGACCCTTTTACTGGAAACGAGGCATTTCATCATAGTTCTTAGGGGAACAACGCAGTTGCATTTTGATTCTTTACGATTAAGATTCGAAGATAAATATAGATGTCAATGGGCCACAGCGTCTACTTACCATCAGGTGAACTGTGTGCACGTTTCACCTCTATTATATTAAAAAAATGAAATTTTTGCAAAAGAAATTTTATAAAATATATTTTTATGTCATATTTTTCTTTATCAAAATTATAATATTTTTTTAAAGTCTTTAATAAAAAATACCTTATCCCCACACTAAGTTGTTCTTCTATATCGTGGAGGAAGTTTACATACATAAATTTAACAAGGACAAACATCCAGACTAAGAACAATTATTTGTAGGCCATACAAAGCCCATAAAGAGCCGTCGCATTTATTTTTCTTTAGGTCTTTGTCACTGCATCCAACGCTTCTTTTGATAAAACCGGAAAAATATAATCACCATCGTAACACGCCGCAGTAAATCCAAAAGGCATTTGGCATTTTTTACTTTCCCGTAATTTTTGCTTCGTTAATATCGCGTATTCGCGTAGTTTAGAACTTATTCATGCATAGGTGACGGCAACGGCAAGGAATATTAACTACGTTGAAGGCTCGATTGTACTTGAAACTCCAATGTACAGGAAAGAGTCCACATCGCTGCTCCTGTTAGTGAACTTGACATGTGTTCAATATATTTTTAATTGCCCCAGATCCGCAGGTTTTCTCTCCTTTTCCTTTCCCGTGATAATTCTTTACTGGTTTTTGTTCTAATTATGTTATGATTGTACACGTGTAAGAAAAGTTGAAAAAAGGTTCTTGAGTGGCAGTCTCGTACTAGTTAGAGAAGTGCAAGGCCCCACTGGATGAAGTGACAACTTGGTAAGAGATTCAGTAATTCGATATATGCAGGTGGCTCAGTGCCGTGTTTTGTAGCGTTCTTTGTGGGAGGCCGATGTTCAGCAGTGGTCTTTTGATGGGCTATAATTATGACTATATACGTGTGTCTTTGACATAATAACTCATAATCGGTATCTATATTTTAAACCTCATAAGCGTAATATCAGGCAAGGGTATATTAGGACAAGCAAGTGATGGGGAAATGAAAAGCTGAGATAGTGAGCACTACATACTTTAATTATTAAATACATAGTAAAAGTTTTCGCACAGCACCAAATATTGTGACTATCGACTCGAGGTCATAGTAATACATAAATGCTATTGAAGGGAAACGGGAGGAATGAATCGTTACCGATATTAATGTTGCCATATTATACATTTTATGTTTCCTGTGCCAATAATAAATAACAGCATCATATTGTTAGATTTTGCTACTAAAAGTATCAAAAGTAGCTGTCCCTCTAAACTTGGACGATATGCCATTTTAAATATGTTTTTAATTAAACATTATACAGGTATCATCTTCATCATTGTCATCATCATCATAATCATCATATTTAAAGTAAGGTTAGACCCTGATGTATCACTGCTTAAATTAATGAAGCATCTTTCTGATAATAACTGAAAATTAAAAAAAAACTGCGAATGGTAGCTCGTCTTCCAAGTTATATATATAGTTATACTCCTCTGTCTTCTGTACAATATGCCCAAGGGTGTGTATGTGGTCTTTAGTACCATACTAAAGCCTTTTCGGAAATCGGCTTGTTCGGGAGGCTGGAAGTCGTCAAATCTGCGTGCGAGACGATTCGTAATGACTCTCGAAAACAGCACGTCCTGCAGGGCCGCTTCTGGAAGAAAGAGTTCATCATAAAGAGTTCCTCTTTCTCCTTGAATTCGGCCAGCTGCTGGCCCCTTGGGTTCCGTTGCCCTATTCCAAATTTCCCTACTTTCAGCTCACCGTTCTTTCTTGTGCCTAGTTTTGCATTAAAGTCTCCTATTAACACCGTATAGTGGGTTTGGAGGAATGCATGGCTCTAGAGATATCTTCATACATTTCCTCCACCTCCTCATCGGGATGTTACGAGGTTGGTGCATGTATGACCTTCAGCAAATACCGTTTAGTGATTCTGAGTATAAGGTAAGTAACCCTCGTCGACATACTATCAATCTTTACAACGTTGTTAACGAGAGACTTGTGGACGATAAATCCGACACCTCCTTGGGACAGATGGTCGCCCTCCCGGTGATAGAGTAAGTTGCCGGATTCGGGGATTACCGTTCCTCCTTTACCGGACCTCGCCCTTTCTTCGGACCTCGGATAATCCTATAATATGCCAGCGTAACTTGTATATCTCTTCTTCCAGCTCCACGATTTTCTCGTCAGTCCTCAGGGTGCGTGCATTATGTTGCCAGGTCGAGTCGTTTTAGGTGGCAACCGAACCTCCACCGGAGATTCTTAGCACCCCCTGGCCCGCCGTTACCATGGTCGCCACCGTAGCCAGGAATAGTGGGGCCGCCGGGAAATGGGGGCCGTATCTTTGTTGTTCTCATCATTGGGGGGTATTTGCCATAGTTGCCACGCTTGGCGAGAGGGTTGGCAACCGCAGTTTTTTATTGTAATTTTGCTGTTATCAGGAAGATACTGCTGCCTATCTCCTGCCTGTTTCCCTTTGTCGCCTTTTACGACACCCACGTGAAGATATGGGGTAGTGGATATTCTTAACCGCCACTACACGGCAAACCTACCTGACTTGCTGACAGATATTGTTATCAGCTCTGAGGACTGAGATGAAATGCATTGTTACCAGCGAAAAGGTTCTTCGATTCTCATAATTCATCATGCGAAACATAGAAGCGTTATTTTGCTATTTCACGCTGGTATTCTTTGAGATGTTCCCATAGTCAAACCCAATTATTCTTGCTACAGCCACAGAATATATAATAATATGTAACATGGCTTATTAAAAAGTTATGATTGTACATAAAAGTACATTTTATTTCTTTGTTTTATGTTTGTCACGAAATAAAAGTGTGTAATTTATTACAGTGTTAGCATCCGCTTGATCCCTACCCTATGAGGCTGTTATGATAAATCACATGAAAAAGACATTGTTTTAGCGGTTTTTCTCCTATAAAATAACATGCCGTGTGTAAATACAAACATAAGTGTAACACAATGTTTTCTTAAAGTAATAAAAACAAATATTTGATTCTTGCGATCGTTGTCTCTAGTGGGGCCAATGTTTTATTCCATTCTTAAACCAACAAAAAAGATAGATGGATCCCTTCGCTCAATTCAAGTGTCGGCAAGTCCAAGCCAAAATCATGCTCATTTTATTGTAAGAACACACACACATATGCATACATATCCATTTGCAACCTACAATATAATTTTGAGTGCATATGTGTGTATCCAGCAGTGGAAATTTTAAAGGTTGTAAAATAAAGAAAGAAGAAAAATCATGCGTCATTTGAATTGTGTGCAATGTTTTCCGTCTATTCTTCTTTATTCGTCTGAGATTTCAACGTCCAAAACTTTTAAATTATTTTATCTTTTGTTCCATAAGCACTTTTACTAAAATTTCTAAAATTGTTAAATTATATTAAATTAAAATGAATAAATTTAAATTCGGGACCAGCATATATATAGCGTCTATATGCTCGTCCCGAATAGCGGACCGGTGTCTCCCCAGCATAGCGGGACCGGTGTAGAAATCAAATACTGACCAAAAAGCCACACCGCCATGAATATATAAAAATTATAAAACATTAATAGATTTTTTTTTACCTGACTACAACAGAAGTATACATGTTTATGTGTATGTCTGGACTTGTGTTTAAAAATTGCAACCTACCTAGGATATAAACGTAATAAAATACTGTGCTTTACGGATTTCGAAGCAAATTCTAATTTAAAGGAGAATGCCAGATTCTCTATAGAACTTTGCCCCTGCATCCTATCGACGCAAAGATGTCAATTAGTGCACCTCAACATCGTGGATGCAATTATCAGAATGTCCGTAGTAATTAGCAGTAAGTCAATAAGTAAGCGTGATCAAGTCCGAATATTAATAAAAGCATAAGCCGTCACCATAAGCAGGAAAAAGTGCAACGGTAAAGAAAGCGGAAATCAGCACAAGCAAAAATGTGATAGGTATAATAATAATCAATATATTTCACAAGCACAAATTAGTCAATGTGTGAAAATATTCGACATTAATTTGACATACGTATCAAAGAGAATATAACCACTACGTTTAATACGTATTTACGATATTGACACAATGACGTGTGTGTATCATTTCACAAAATACATGAAAATCAATAATTATTATTCAGTAGTTATCTATTGCAATTCATGATTATTAGCGACTTATAATAATTTAAAATAAAAATTGATAAGTAACATTTTTATATGACAAAGACTTATTATATTTTAATGGAAATGTTTGATACTTTATACGTACGTATGTACTTATTCGTACAAAGAAACGCAGATGTTATTAGAAAAGACTGGAAATGTAAATATCAATTGTTGAATTCCTTTTTTTAAATGATATTTTAAGTTGTACAAAATAAAGATTTATCACAGAAAACTTCAAAATTCATAAGATTATTTTTCATATTTTTACCTTTTTTGTACAATGTGGGGCACGATCTGGTAGTCTCCTTTCGAATTAATTTTGATTTTAAATCACGAAGTATTTTTATATTTTTCTTTATCTCCGATACGTCATAGGCATTTTTTATAAGATAACCTTGACAAACGAATTCACAGTCTACCTGATGGTAAGTGGTTGCTGTGGCCCATTGACGTCTATATCTATTCTCAAATAATAATAAAAATACAGATGCGTTGTCACCCGTGAGACCCTTTTTACTGGGAATGCCGCATTCCCAGTAAAAATGGTCTCCGGTTCTCTTAACTCACCATACGAAATACAGCAGCGTTAAGCTGCTCTGGTATTCTGTGAGAGCGTGGTCCTTCTCCGGGCGAGCTGATCCATCGGTGCTATAACTATACCAGTAATATAGCTGCAACATGGCTCTACCACGTAAAAGGCATGTAGCCATGAAAGCTTTGTGGCGATGGTAATGCAAACTACACTTGCAAAGAAAAAAACAATATGTTCAGTGCTTGAAGCGCATTCTTACAAACAAGTACTCGTGCGTGCCTTGTCTTTTAATAGCATCTAGTATTATCACCTGTGGTCAAAATTAAACCATTGTATTGAAAATCATATATATGCGTTCACTTTATTTTACATAATATATAGTGGCGGTGCCAGATGTCTACTACACCATGTCGTCACGTGGGTGTCGTAAGAGGCAACAGAGCGAAACTGAAATAGGAGATGGACAGCGGCAATTTCCTGATAACAACTCAAAATAATAAGATACTGCGGTTGCCAACCCAACACACACAGCAACCACTTATCATCAGGTGGACTGTGTGCTCGTTTGTCACCCTATATTATAAAAAAAAATAAAGTTATAATTTAATGAGACAGAATCCATAAAATACTTTTCATAAAATACTTATTTTCTTTTATATCATATTTTTTCTTTCTCAAAATTATATATATTTTTTAAATTAATCTTTAAAAAAATACGTTACTAGGATGTGCTCCTATTTCGTGGAGGCAGTTTACATACATAATTTTTACACGGACAAACATCCAGACTCGGAACAATTATTTGTATACAAAGCCCATAAAGAGCCGTCGCATTTATTTTTCTTAATGTCTTTGTCACTGCATCCAACGCTTCTTTTGAAAAAACCGGAAAGATATAATCACCATCGTAACGCGTCACAGTAAAACCGAAAGGCATTTGATGTACATTTATTTTTTTACTTTCCCGTAATTTTTGCTTCGTTAGTATCGCGTACTCGCGTAACTTAGAACTTATTCATGCATAGGTGACGACAATGGCAAGGAATATTAACTACGTTGAAAGTTCGGTTGTACTTGAAACTCCACTGTACAGGAAAGAGTCCGCATCGCTGTTCCCGTAAGTGAACTAAATATGTGTTCAATATGTTTTTAAATTCCCCAGATCCGTAGGTTTTCTCTCCTTTTCAATCACCGCGATAATTATTTACTGGTTTTTGTTCTAATTATGTTATGATTGTACCCGTGTAAGAAAAGTTGGAAAAAGTTTCTTGAGTGCCAGCCTCGTACTAGTTAGAGAAGTGCAAGGCCTTACTGGACGAAGTTACAACCTGGTAAGAGATTCAGTAATTCGATGTATGCAGGTGGCTCAGTACCGTATTTTGTAGCATTCTTTGGGGGCGGCCTATGTTCAGCAGTGGTCTTTTGATGGGCTATATTTATGATTATGTATGTGTGTCTTTGACACACTAAGTCTTAATCGGTATCTTATTTTAAAGTTCGTAAGCGTAACATTAGGCAAGGGTAGATTAGGACAAGCAAGTGATGGGGAAATGAAAAGCTGAGGTAGTAAGCACTACATATTTTAATTATTAGATACATATAGTAAAAATATTCGCAACTACAGTTCCAAATATTGTAACTATCGAATCGAAGTCATAGAAATACATAAATGCTATTAAAGGGAAACGGAAGCAATGAATCTTTACCGATATTAATGTTGCCATATTATACATTTTATGTTTCCTGAGGCAATAATAAATAACTACATCATATAGTTGGATTTTGCTATTAAAAGTATCAAAAGTAGCTGTCCCTCTAAACTTAGACGATATGCTATTTTAAAGAAAATAGTTTTTTTTTTAATAGGATCAGTCGACGAACGAGCACACAGTCCATTTGATGGTAAGTGGTTGCTGTGACCCATAGACATCTACATCTATCCTTAATAAAGACTCAAGATGCAGATGCGTTATCACCCGTGAGGACTAAGATGGAATGCCTCGTTGCCAGTAAAAAGGGTCTCCGGTTCTCTACACTCACCATACGAAATACAGCAGCGTTAAGCTGCTATTTTACGCTGGTTTTCTGTGAGAGCGTGGTCGTTCCCCGTTCGAGCCGACCCATTCGTTCTACAATTACACTACGAATAGCTGCAGCATGGCTCTACCACGTATGTCATTCATCATGCGAAACACCGAAGCATTATTCTGCTATTTCACGCTGGTATTCTTTGAAAAGAGGCGTCAGTCGCAGAAAATAGTCATGGCTATGTAACATCCGAGAGTGGACAGGAATTGCGAGTGCCGTCGAACTGTTTCGCTTCGCGAAGAATAGAGCGGAGTTCACTAAGCTGACTGCCAACCTTCGCTAGTCGGAGAGGCACCAAAAGAAGAAGAAGAAGAATTCTTTGAGATGTTTCCATAGTCAAACCCAGCCATTCTTGCTACAGCCACGGACTATATAATAGTATGCAGCTATAATGCGCTGTAGCATGGCTTATCAAAAAAGTTATGTTGTACATAAAAGTAAATTTTATTTCTTTGTTTTATTTTTGTCACGAAATAAAAGTGTGTAATTTATTACAGTGTTCGCCTCCGCTTGATCCCTACCCTATGAGACTGGCATGATAAATTACACGAAAAAGACATTGTTTTAGCCGTTTTTCTCCTATAAAATAAAATGCTGTGTGTAAATACAATCATAAGTGTTACACATTGTTTTCTTAAAGTAATAAAAACAAATATCTTATTCTTGCGATCGTTGTCTCGCAGTGGAGCCTTTATCACCGATGTGTCATAAGCATTTTTTACAAGATAACGGTGACAAACGAGCTCACAGTCCACCTGATGGCAAGTGGTTGCTGTGGCCCATGCACGTCTATATCTATCCTCGGTTATGAATAAATATGCAGATGCGTTGTCACCCGTGAGGACCAAGATGGAATGCCTCGTTTCCACTAAAAAAGGTCTCCGGTTCTCTTCACTCACCATACGAAACACAACAGCGTTAAGCTGCTATTTAACGCTGGTAATCTGTGAGAGCGTGATCCTACCCTGTGCGAGTTGACCCATTGGTGCTACAACTATACCAGTAATATAGCTGCAGCATGCCTCTACCACGTAAAAATTATGTAGCAATGAAACCTTTGTAGCGATGGCAATGCATACTACATTAAAAAACAATATGTTCAGTGCTACACTTGCAAAAAATTAATATGCTCAGTGAATGAATCGCATTCTTACAAACATGTACTCGTACGTGCCTTGTCTTTTAATAATATCTAGTGTTATCGCCAGTGGTCAAAATTAAACCATTGTATGGAAAATCATATGTAGACATTCACTTTATTTTACATAATATATAGTTGCGGTACCAGATGTCTACTATCCTATGTCGTCAAGTGGGTGTCGTAAGAGGCAACAGAGGGAAACTGAAACAGGAGATGGACAGCGATTTCCTGAGAACAACTCAAAATAATAAGAAACTGCGGTTGCCAACCAACTTGCCAAGCGTGGCAACTATGTCACGATCTCCTCTTTGGGCAATCATGGGTGGCTTAATATTCAACAGTGGACTTTTATAGGCTGTAATGGAAATGTAATGGATGATAAAGTTTCTAAATTAAGTATTAAACTTTGCAAAACAGTTTAATAATTTATATTACTCGTCGCCATTATTTCAAGCTAAAATTCTTTGCTTATTTAAGCGTTAATGGCAGTGTCCTGCGGCTGTTTTACTTTATAACACTAGGGAACTAAGTTAAACAGCTGCTGCAGTATAGAAGCTCGGTGACTTTACCATAACTTTGTTGCTACTTTCCGAAAATTTCACCAATTTTATCGCGGAATTTTGCTGTTTTCCTCTCTAATTCGTTTTTTCGTTGTTATTGTAATGCATTTAAAGCTAAAATAATGGCAAATTTCGTCAAAATCCGTCTGATAGTTTCTGGGCATATTGTGTTTAACAAGATAGACATACAGAGAGAGAAAAAATTGTTTTGGCTTATATATATGTGGCGGGTGGAAGGAAAAGGGGAGATCTCCCGCCGGGCAAGGTGTTCTGCCCGGGGAGCGGCCAACGCTCCGAGTGGTAGTTCGGAGCTATTCTATATATACAGCTTTTAACTTCGGAAATTTGTTAGCGCGATCTAGGCTTCGATGTGTTTCGCTTGTGGCGCGACGATAGCGCCACCACATATATTTAAAGAAGTATAACGCAATTAAAATTTTTAGCCATATTAAATGTATATACATTTGACCTGGGGACCTGGGAATTTAATTATATAATAGGATTCGTACTATATATATTACAAATAGTTTATATATAATTAAATATTTCTAGAATAGTTTTGGCTATTATATTATCTTATCGTATCTTATTATTCAGAATACACCTTCGTCGTTTTATTATTGCCCTAAGGCTGACTAGTAGAGAATGATTTGTCCCGCTTCGTTCCTATGCGTAAGTTCAATAAAGAAGAGAAAAATATAAAAACTTATTATATACATGGACAAAATAAAACACATTAATAATGACGTTAAAGGGGAAGTAGTTTGAAATATTTTATGTACCCCATACAAAACGAAATGCATTCGTTATATTCTTTATAAATTTCTACTGCCAGTCTTTGTTTATGAGTAAAATATTGATTTATTTCAGACACGAAATGTAGAACAAATCATTTATAATAAAAACAGTGAATCCAAATTTATTTATAAACTAATGATGTCTCTTTAATAGTAACTATAAGAAGTAATATGTACAATAATAATGAATACGATATAATATACATGATAGATTCTAATACGGTCTTATTTGCTTGATCTTAATAAACAGTTATTTAGTATTTTAACATTTACGAATTGCTTAATCTACTAAATATATTTATGTCATATCACCAATATTTTTAGAGTGTGTTGTGACTAATACTGCTCTGTTTTATATGGCGAGTGACCCTTTTCAACGGGAAATGAAGCATTTCATCGCAGTTCTCAGGGATGATAATGCATTCTGAATTTTGCTTCTAATCGAAGATACGAGTAGATGTGGATATGGGTAAAAGAGGTCCCCGGTTCTATTCACAATGGTGGCTGCTATTTCTCAATGGTTTTTTCAAAGCTATTTGTGCATCAATCATAATATAGATTTAGCGTACGTTTTGTCAGCGCAGTTTCAATATGCGCTTGCTATGCACCGCCACACACACACACGAATCGTTTGCCCTGACCGGGTGCTTCAAAGTGTTCGTCATGAAGGCATATATGTTCAAATTAGGCTAATTGAATCTTGATAGTGTTCATGTATAAATTTTTAATAACATTTAGTTCTGGATGTGCTAAAATTTTGAATTTGATATGGGGGTATCGAATAGGTTGATGACTAACATATAACTATACATGTTGCAGATTTTACACTAAGCCACAAGAGCACCGACGCTACGGAAAATCTGCAGTATATCAACGTATTCGAGATCAACCCAACTATTAGACCATAAATCCTCACAAAAACCACCGATTCAAAACATAGCTGATGTGAAGAATCGATGCTCTGGGATGTCTGTAGTCTGTGAACACGTACAGGGTCGCCCCCGTCACTACAATAGATTAGATAGACCACAGATGCTCGCTAAAGAACACCAATTCCTTCCAAGGATGATTTGCGAGGCTATTTATTTTAAAAAATAATCTTAATTTCAATAGACAAGACGACTTGGTGTTTCTATCTACTTTGGGCCCTATAATAAATAAAATTAAATCAATTGCAAGTATACTACCACAAGGTTTCAAGATGTTGTAAGCTGATTCTGCGTAGATCTGACCAAAAAAATAATAACTAAAATTTGCACGTAGCCGTCGTTATCTATGATATCAGGAAATCAAACATCTCAGTATCCTCAGACCCCATATATGATCATGTGTACGGTAAAGTGCCCAAAACTACAGGAATTTTATACGTGGTAGAGCCATGCTGTAGGTACTCGTATATTAGTAGTATAGTTGTAGCACGAATGGGTCACCTCAACCGGGGAAGAACCACGCTCTCACAGAATACCAGTGTAAAATAGCAGCTTAATACTGCTATGTTTCGTCTGGTGAATGTAAAGATCCAGAGACACTTTTTACTGGAAATGAGGCATTCCAACTTAGTCCTAACGGGTGACAACGCATTCTGCATTTTAATTATTTATTTAGGAAACCTAAATTAGGATAGATGTAGATGTCTATGAGTCACAGCAACCACTTAACATCAGGTGGACTGTGTACTCGTTTGTCACCCTATATTATTAAAAAAAAAATAACTAAGTTATAATTTAATGAGACAGAATCCGTAAAATTATAGTTATTGTGAAATATATTTTAGTTTCAAAAATTTATTTAAAATAACATAAATTGTTATTTAAATAATTACAGCCATATTCACTACAGTAACAGACGTACAGTTGAGTACAAAATTAGTCAAAATGTTTTAATATGCTTAACTTATGCTATCCGCTCATTGTACAGTCTTATTTAAGTGAACGAGTGCTGTTATAGTCTGACAAGTCAGCAACCTCACATTCGTAATGATTGGCGTGGGACTACCTAATAAATTTAGTTAATATAACGTACCTTGTTAAGAAGTTATATTATATTACTTTATAGTTATATTCCAACATAATGTTGTTCTTGGGAGATTTCATTAACAGTTATTTTGCTCATATTTAACTTTCAGAGTGAATGACTATTCATAAGTTGACTTTGAAATTAGTTTATTGCACTGACATCTACTCGTATATATACAAGTACGCTGGACTGGCTATAACCTACAAAAATATTGTGCCGATTTGAAACGCCATCATTGTTCGTTCGTTCCTGTTGTGTTGTTTAAATCATATATCTGTATTTTACACATTTAAACGACAAAATGAAAGTATTTTGTGTAGTTTGAATATGTCTGATTTTATTTATTTATTTATTTAAATCTTCATATACACATGTGGTATATAGGCGGACTTAATGCCTAAGGCATTCTCTACCAGTCTACCTTGGGATGATGCAGAGATATAATGAAGTAGGAGTAATAAAAAGGTAATATGTTAATACTAAACTAAAATAACAAAAAACAATTGTAGCACATCGAAATAAAATACATAAGATATAAATGTTAATAAAAAATATAATATATATATATATATATTTATAAAATAAATTATGATAAAAATAATAAGATAATAAAAATGTATATTACTTAAGTACATATTAAAACGTCAGATGTATGTAAACTCATGAAGATATACAATTATAGACATAATAAAATAAAATATATATATATATTTATATATAAAATATATATAAACTATTACTATGATGAATCTGCCAATTTATTAGTTATGTATTCCCGAACCTTCATCTTGAACGCGTAACGATTGCTAGCCGTCCTGATTTCGAGAGGTAGTGCGTTCCAAAGGAGAATAGATTGAATGTGGAAAGAGGAATGAACAAGTCCAGAGCTATGGGAGGGACATAGGAGAAGAAGGTTGTTCGTAGAGCGGAGGTTTCTCTCATGACTAGCGCTAAGCAACTGAAAGTATGGCGATAAGTAGGAACAGGAAGTTGGAGACATCAGGATAGAATAAAGGGTAGTGAGTGCACGCAAACTACGGCGTTGACGAATAGGTAACCATTTTAATTGAGATCGATACGTGGATACATGGTCATACTTTCGAAGATTGAAAATGAATCGAATGCAGTTATTCAGAAGACGGTCATATTTATTGAGAAGATCTGCATTCAGGTCGAAATAACACACATCACCATAGTCGATTAGGGGAAAAATTAAGCTTTGCACAAGCATTGCTTTGGTTGCAGATGGCAGAAAATTTTTTAGGCGATAGAGAGAACGCAGGGTACCGGTAACTTTCTGGCTAACGGTCGTTGCTTGGTCTTTCCAACTCAAAGTAGAATCAATTAATAAACCTAGATCCTTCACAGTAGAACACAGTTGGATCTCAGTACTATTAAAAAAGATAGGAGGTAAAGCTACCGTTTTAGTTATATAATAAGAAATATTTTTAGTAATAATGAGAGTGTACGTAATTTGTAAGACAAAAGGAAAAAGGGATAACATTCCACAAGTAAGTGAATTTACAGCTAATATTAAAGCATTTTATATATTTAATAATATAGATATTAAAAATTTGTTTTTAATCTTAATATCGTAATTACCAACATTTTTTTTATAGGATAAGGGTGACAATCGAGCACACAGTCCACCTGATGGTAAGTGGTTGCTGCGGCCCATAGACATCTACATCTATCCTCTATTACAAATCAAAATGTAGATGCGTTGTCACCCGTGAGGACTAAGATGAAATGCCTCATTTCCATTAAAAAGGGCCTCCGGCCACCTGCACTCACCAAGCGAAACGCAGAGGTAAACCTCTACTTCACGCTGGTTTTCCGTGAGGTCGTGGTACCACCCCGGTTCGAGCCGGCCCATCCGTACGACAGCAAAACTGCCGTGTGGCTCTACCACTGTTTAAAATTATGTTTGGCTTTATATTACTGAGTTTTGATGAACAATAAAATTCAATACGGTTATCGAGTTGATTGTCTCTCGTATAATACTTATCGCTGTTCTTTTCTGCCCAAATCTTTTATCAACCAAAGTCGCCGACAACAGATAATTATCAAATGCTACTGTTGTTATTGATTAATAAACACTAGAGTTACAATACCCAGCATTAGTTACTCCACGTTTGTGTTGAAAAAACGCAAACGAAATTATCTGAGAATAAGATCAAAGAGTAAAATTTTTCGGGGGTTAGTTACTCTGTTGTAAGATGGTATTTGGTCGAATCCACCCTTAATACCATATTTTTATTACATGGTGGTATTATTTAATGTAATGTCGTCCACTTGCGAAGATATTCTCATCTCAAGGGTATCTCGCCAAAATATGAGTCTCTGAGAAATGAGTACATATTTTTGCCATTTGCTGTGGAGACTATCGGTCCGTGGGGTTCACATGGGATATAGTTAGTAAAAAAAAAATATCCGTGACTGATCGCCGCTCCTGGTGAGAGAGCTGCTTATTTCCTCGCTCAAAGGCTAAGTATAGTAATTCGAATGAACCAAACAACCCAATGTTGAAACCTGGAACAAAATCCGTTGTGTAGTTACGAATTAAAAGTTAGATAGACCAATACTGCGTCGATCTTGATTTTATATGAGGTATAAAGCTTGCATCTAAAGCCTAGGTATTAATTGATACATTTATTTATTGTATGGCATTGTATTAGTATGATTTTTTTTTTATAGGAGAGGGTGCAAACGAGCATGCGGCTCACCTGATGGTAAGTGACTACCGCCACCCATAAACAACTGCAACAACAGGGGAGCCAGGGGAATTGCAGATGCGTTGCCGGCCTTTTAAAAAGGGATAGGCTCTTTTCTTGAAGGTCCCTTAGTCGTATTGGTCCAGAAAAATCGCTTATGGTAATCGATTCCACAAGGAAGTCGTGCGAGGAAGAAAACATCTTCTAAATCGCAAAGCGGTGGACCGCCAAGCATCCAGATGGTGTGGATGGTATCGGGAGTTCAGCTGCGATGTGCGTTCGTGAAATTCGGCGGCTGGGATTAATCCGTACAATTCCTCAGAGCTCTCCCCGTGGTAAATGCGAAAGAAAATGCAAAGGGATGCAACATCTCTTTGCAGTGCCAATGAATCGAACCAATCGGAAAGACCTCGGTCGTCGACGATTCGAGCCGCTCTGCACTGGATGCGGTCATGTGGAAGGAGCTGACACTGGGGAGCCCCTGCCCAGAGATGAGAATAGTATTCCATGTGAGGCCGAACCTGCGCCTTGTAAAGTTGCAGGCGGTGTGCCGGCATGAAATACTGCTCCGCTCTGCTGAGCACGCCAAGCTTTTGAGAGGCCAATTTGGTAATGATTTCTTATATTTACGCGAAAACTACACATTTAAATAAAACTAATTTTACGGATTTTATCGCGTATATTAACTTATTTTACAATCCCGACGTTTCAAGCACTTTAAAGCACCCATGGTCACGGGGGGGACTGAGGTGTATGACGTCCCAATGTCATAGTTAACCACGGCTACCTCCAGATTAAAAATTATTAATTTGTGTTCCGATCTACGCAGTATGAACTTACAGTATCATGAAGTCTTGCAGTTATATGCTTGGGTTGGGATTTAATTTTATTAATAATGGGATCCCAAGCAGATGGTAGCACCCAGCCATCTTCTCTATTGAAATTAGGATGTTTTTTGATTTCAATAGCATCGCGAATCATCCTTGGAAGGAATCGGTGTTGTTTAGCGAGGATTTGTGGTCTATCAAATCTAATGTAGTGACGGGGGCGATCCTGTACGTGTTCACAGACTGCAGACTTCCCGGAGCGTCTATTCTTCACATCAGCTATGTGTTCTTTAACGCGGGTTTTTATGGATCTTTTAGTTTATCCTATATAAGGGAGACCACATTCACAATCCAGCTTGTACACTCCTACATTTTGCAGAGGAATATTACACTTGATTGATGGTAAAAACTGACTGATCTTCTTCAGCGGCTTGAAATATGTTTTAATGGAAGCACGCTTCCAGATGTAGCCAATCTTGTCAGTGACGCCTCTAACATATGGCAGTACAGCAGGCACTCGCTCGACTGTGGCCGGCTTCACTCGTTCACTGTGACGTAGGCGCGGGACCCGAAGCTTATTGTCGTGCAAAACTTGCTTGACGTGTTGGAGCTCGGCGGCCAGGTGTTTACTGTCACAGATCCCTCGTGCTCTCTGAAACAAAGATTTACCTACGGTAGCAAACTGTGAAGGATGGTGGTGAGAATCACCGTTTAAATATCTATCTGTATGGGTCTTTTTTCTATACACAGTGTGGCTCAAGGTGTTATCAGGATTTTGAGTTACTAACACATCTATAAAATCTAAAGAATGATTTACCTCTAACTTTATTGTGAACTGAATTTTAGAATTTAAGGAGTTAAGATGGTCTAAAAATGCAGTTACTTTATCTAAAGGTAGAATTGTGAAAGTGTCGTCTACGTACTGCTTGTAGAATCTTGGGTTTACGGGAAAAGTAAGCAGGGCTTTCTCCTCAAAGTCCTCCATGAATATATCGGCAACAATGGGAGATACAGGTGAGCCAATCGCCACTCCATCTACTTGCTTGTAGAACTCCTCCTTCCACAATAGGTAGCCAGATGTAAGGCAGTGTCTGAGTAATACTGCATATTCTACAGGCATGTTGTTTTCCTCTAGCCTTCTAGTAACAATCGAGATGCAGTCTTCAACAGGTAAGCATGTGAACAGAGACTGCACATCAAAACTGACCATAGTTTCATTGTCTGCTAGATGTACAAAATGGTAGGAATCTTTTGTGTGTGCTCATGTATGTCCCTTGAGCGGTGAGAATATATTCGCTAAGTGTTGAGCCAATCTGTAAGTTGGTGAATCGATTTGGCTCACTATAGGACGTAGTGGAGCATTGGGCTTGTGTATTTTTGGTAACCCATACAACTTCAGTGGTTTAGTACACGTAGATATTATCGATTTTACGTCTAGATTTAATTTTTCGGAGTGTTTCTTTATGAGATCACTAGTTGTTTTAAGTGTGTTATTTGTTGGGTCATTTTTAACCTTTTTATACGTACTTGCATCCGACAAAAGTTCTTGTATTTTAGAATTATAATCTGACGTATCCATGACTACCGTGGCATTTCCTTTATTTGCGCGGAGAATCGTGAGTTCTGGTTTATTGCGTAGGTCAGTCAACGCTTTGAATTCGTCTTTAGGCAGATTTGGTTTTGGCGCTGAACTTTGACGTAACATAGACGAAATGTCTTGACGTATCGCTTCCAAATCCTCCTTTCGCATATTGTTTTTAAATAAACAGTCCTCGACACTACAGATAATTTGTTCGTACGGTAATTTTTTCGGTGTTATAGCAAAATTAAGACCTTTCAATAATATTCTAATTGTTGCATCATCCAGAATTTGTCTTGACAGATTATAGACCGCGCTTAATCTATGATCCGCGTTCGTAGTCGACGGTTGCGTTTCGTTCTCACGTCGACACAGATGTTTGACATTTAATTTGGTCGTTAATTTTTGATATTTTATTATATGTTTGTTTTTGCATTTATATTTCGTTATATTTATTAATTTCTCGTTTATTTAACGTTTCGATGCAGACATTACAATCAAATGTCGTTAAAACTGCCTTTAACTCACTGAATGATGTGTCTATAGATTTGTTTATGGTGTGTAGATCGGAGCGTTGTTGTTGGATTACCGTTCGTAACAACTTTTTAATTACTTGATTTAAGATCTTAGCGCTTCCTCAAATGTCCTTGAATGTGTGGATTGGTGCTATGAAATGTGTCTAGGTTTTGAAAACGGGGCATCTAAGCATGTTTCAGAAATCCTTACTAGTGATTAGACATGGATCTATCAAAATGATCCGGAAAATAAAAGGCAGTCATCGGTATGGGTCTACTCAGAAGGACAGTTATCGACGAAACTGCAAAGAGCTCGCAACGTCGGAAAAAAAATGGTGTCTAGTTTTTTTTCGCGGAGCGGACATTTATCGACGTCCATGCTGAAAAATTGTAGGTCAGTCAACTCTGAATGGTATACTACAGTTGCATTACCCAAAGATTTTTAAGCTGTGCGGTGGAAACGACCAAAGACCGGGCTTCGGTGAATCATGCTGCATCACAATAATGACTCTGCACATATCTCCCTTAGAACAAAAGCATTTATTGAGAAATCTGGTGTTGAAACTCTAAGTCACCCACCCTACAGCGCTGAATTAGCTCCTTGTGATTTTTTTTTTGTTCCCAAGAGTCAAAGAAAAAATAAATATTAATAGTATCTAGAATACTTTTTGTATATATTTATACTTATATATATATATTCCACTGATGACCTCCATTTTTCCAAGGTAGGTTGCAAGATATGCCGTCGTACATGTCCACTGTCAGTCTTACGTAGCATTCCGGGATTAGTTGCGATCGCAGAGTTTGCCAAATTAGAGGTCTCAGGACGCGATCAAATGCTTTCTCAAGATCTATAAATACCATGTGTAAGTCTTTCTTCCTGGTTTTGTATGCCTCCATTAGATGTCTGATAGTATGAACAGCATCGGTTTTCGACTTTCCCGGGACAAATCCACATTGAATTTCTGTGATTTTTTTTTTTGAAATGTCGTAATGTTCCATTATTCACTCGTTTCCAAATTTTAAAAGTGTGTGAGATCAGCTTTATTGCCCGGTAATTACTACAGTTCCTTATATCGCCCTTAGTTTTGAAGAAATGGTACCAATGAACTCTTCCTTTTTTTCCTGATTTTACTAAATAATACCCGTAGGAAGTACACGCCAGCGTCTCCAAGTCTCTTTCAAAGTTCAGTCAGAATATCATCAGGTCCCGTTGTCTTGTTATTGTTCATTTTGCTGATGGACGCTCTGATCCCTGTGCTCGTTATTTCATCATAAGAGCCTTCAATTGGAGGCAATTCTGCTATGGGTTCAGAGGGATGTGTTTCGTTTAGCAGCTTAGGGTAGTACTCTACCCGTGTTCTTTTAATGTCCTCGTTAGATGTTAAGATGGTCCCTTGGAAATCTTTTAAGTATTTGACAGCTCCTGTATCCCGGGAGTCACGTTGTCTTTGCTTGGCGATCTTGAAAAGCTGTTCATTCATTCCTTCATCATTGGTTGCGTTCTCCAACCCGGTATAGAAGTTCCCCCTATTTTCAGCTTTGGCCCGTGCAACAGCCCGTTTAACATCTTTTTTTGCGTCTCTACATGCGTTTTTATCTTCATCACAGTTTGTTTGTTGCCAGGTCTTAAAATTTATTTTCTTTGTTTGGATCTTTTCTTGTACTTTCAGATTACAAAGAGTTAGGTCCTCATTTTTCCTGGCTACTCCTTTTGATACCCTTATGCCTTTTCAGTGCAGAAATTGTGGAATTCGTCCCACACGCTATTGATGTCTTTGAAAGCAGCAGTTTTTTGTATGCATTTTACCAGATCTATGCAGAGATTTTCACCCTTTACACATTCCCACCGAATTCTCTCTACTTTCTCCTTTCTGGCTTTTATTGGTATTGGTGTAAGTCAGCTACTAGAAGTCGGTGTTTCTCAAAGTTTTCAGCAAACGTTTATCTGCTAGGATGTAATCCACTTGGCTACAATTTTCGCCGCTCTTATAGGTAATTAAATGCTCTTGATGTTTTGAGAAATACGTGTTGATAATTGCCATGTGAAAAGAAGCTGTAAGGTGGAGTATATCCTCACTCTGTGAATTTTTATTCCCAAAACCTCTATTCCAGTGGACTCCGCTGTGGGAAGTCGATGTTTCTCCCACATGGTTATTAAGATCAACACCAGTGTACTTTGAAACTGTCTTAGGAATAGACTGCAGAAGATCCTGTAAGTCATTCCAGAAATACTATTTTACTTCTTGCGGCAGTCCATTCATGGTGCATATGCTGATATGATGTTCATGCATGTTTGGTCGTCCATGGCGAAATTGATATATGTCGCTGAATCTGTTACCTTCAATTATACGGTTTTGGAAGTTTTTTCGACCACTATACCTACCCCGTTTTGTTTAGCCTCTGTGCCGTAGTAGATAAACTTGTGATCTTTTCCAATATTTCGCGACTTAGACCCCTTCTATTTCATTTCCTGTATACAACATCATTCATCATCATTACAGCCCTTCACAAGTCCACTGCTGAACATAGGCCTCCCCCAAGGAATGCCACAAAGCACTGTCCTAAGCCACCTGCATCCATCGACTTCCTGCATACTTATCCGGCCAGCAGTGAAGGACCACGTCTCAGTACCATAGGTCATCACTGGCAACATGCTTTGGTTGTACAGTCTCGTTTTCAAGTTTTGAGGTATACCTGACGAGAAGATGTGCCATAATTTCCCAAACGTTGCCCAACCGATTTGAATCCGTCGATTCACCTCTCGGTCGAAGTTGGACTTACCTAGTCGGACTATTTGTCCCAGGTAAACATACCCGTCAACAACTTCGAGCTTCGTGCTCCCAAAAACTACCGGCAAAGGTGTGACATGATCTTCGTTTTGTCCATGTTCATCTCAAGACCTATCCGTTGGGAAACACTGTTGAGGTCATTGAGCATAGTTCTTAGGTCCTCCAGCGATTCTGCCATAAGGACTATATCGTCGGCAAATCGAATTTGAGTGATGTACTCGCCATTGATGTTAATACCGTATCCTTTCCAGTCCAGAAAATTGAAAACGTCTTCCAATGCAGCGGTAAAGAGTTTCGGGGTATATAATATCACCCTGTGTTACATCTCTCTGCAATTGGATAGGTTTCGTACTCTGGTTCTGTACTCGGATAGCCATCGTAGCCCTACTGTACTAGCACTTCAGCACTTCGATATACCGACAGTTAACTTGGCATCGCTGAAGGGACTTCAGCACCGCCCAAACTTCGACGCAATCAAAGGCTTCCTCATAGTCCACATACGCCAGACATAGTGGCAAATTGAACTCCTCGGACTTATGTATAATTTGCCGAAGGGTATGTATGTGGTCTATAGTGCTAAAGCTTTTTCGAAAACCGGCTTGTTCGGGAGGCTGGAAGTCATCAAGTCTGCGCGCGAGACGATTCGTAATGACTCTCGAAAATAGCACGTAGACGCAGCTCAGAAGGGAAATCGGTCTGAAGTTCTTCAAGAGAGCGTTGTCACCTTTCTTGAAGAATAAGACCACCGCACTTCTGCTCCACGTCTCCGGTGTAGTGCCACCATGGAGGACGGAATTAAAGAGCCTCTGAAGGACTTCCAGTACCAGTTTTCCACCCGCTTTCAGAAGTTCCGCTGTAATTCCATCCTCGCCTGGGGCCTTGCCGTTTTTAAAGTGCTGAAGAGCCATTCTAATCTTGCTTAGACTGACGTCCGGCATATCATCGGAATAGTGTCGGATAAGACTCGCTCTTGGATCGTTACTCACACTTACGTGTGGCTCCAACGATGATGTATACAGCTGCTCATAGAACTTCTCAATCTCATTCAAAATCTGAGGTGTCCCGGAAACGACGCTGCCACACTCGGTCTTCAGCTTCGACAGTTGGCTCTTTCTGGCAGACAGATCTCTAGCAAAGACTTTGGAGCCCTGGTTCCGCTCGATCGCTTCTTTAATGCGAGCAGTATTAAAGTTGCGTAAGTCCCACCGCATGCATTTGGAGATCTGTCTTTTCAGTTGCCTGTATGCTGTCAAATCTACTGAAGACTGCAGCTTCATATCTCGTCTAACAGCCATGAGATTAAGAGTGTGATTGGAGATTTTTTGTGTTCTTTTACGGCGGGTCTTGCAAAACTTAGCTCCGACCGCATGGACAGTTTCCATGAGCTTGTCATTCATATCGTCCACTTCATTGCAGTCTTCTAGGCACTGAAAAACGGTTTTGTAGCTCGAGCTGAAAGGTTTCGGGACTTTGGAACAGAGCACGAGGGGGACGGAGCGTTGACTTCATTAGACGACACCTCTCCAACTTAACGTTTAGGTTCAGTGTGCCTCTAACCATTCAGTGATCGCTACTAGTTTCACCCCCGCGATCACGGAGACATAAAACCATTTCTTGTGGGACCAGGTCCACTTCCTGTGGGACCGCTTCTGGAAGAAAGAGTTCATCACAAAGAGTCCCTCTTTTTCCATGAAGTCGGCCAGCTGCTGGCCGCTTGGGTTACGTTGCTCTATTCCAAATTTCCCTACTTTTAGCTCACCGTTCTCTCTTGTGCCTGGTTTTGCGTTGAATGCATGGCTCTAGAGATATCCTCATACATATTCACCACCGTAGCCAGGAATAGCGGGGCCGCCGGGGACTGGGGGCCGTCTCTTTGTTACTTTCATGGGGGGTATATTGCTATAGTTGCCACGCTTGGCAAGCGGGTTGGCAACCGCAGTTTTTTTATTGTTGTTTTGTTGTTATCAGAAAGATGCTGCTGTCCATCCTCTGCCTCAGATTCCCTCTGTCGCCTTTTACGACACCCACGGGAAGATACGGGGTAGTAATTATTCTTACCCACCACTACACAGAGTATGGCGTATACAACAGATGTTGACAAATCGTCTGAGCAATTATTTGCTCAACTCTGAGCTACATACTGTGATAGAGCCCACATTCCAACTCGTAACGCGGATTTTTGGAGTGTGCCTTGCTCTGAGGGGGACGCCCTAGCAATTGTTGCCTTTCTTCGAGTCTTTTCTTGTCCGTCGCTTACAGGTATCGCCCTAACTCTTATCGTATCTTTCTTATTCTCGCCTTTCATTAGATTAAAAGATAGATTTTGGCTGTATTTTTAAGGGCGGTTACCCCCTGATGGCAAGACAGTAACGTCTCTTGCTTGCGGCTTAGGATGCCACTAGTGGCTTTCGGTATTCGTTTGCCATCTTCTATGCAGTGCCCTGACTGATGTCGCTGCTCTCCGCCGGCCCGGTGTCAGAATACGTCCAAACGACCCGACGGAGGTTACCTATTGATGCACGGAAGGTATTTTATTTCCCTCCTACCTTGCATATTTGTCGGAAGATCCTCTATCCGCCACCTGGAAACGCGTCCTCTAGGGTTCAGGCTCCCCCGAGTATTTCCTCAAAACTTACGATTTTCAAATTGTGCAATCCCTTCCACGTAACTTTTTTTTTATAGGATAAGGGTGACAAACGAGCACACAGTCCACCTGATGGTAAGTGGTCGCTGTGGCCCATAGACATCTACATCTATCTTCGATTAAGAGTCAAAATGCAGATGCGTTGTCACCCGTGAGGACCAAGATGGAATGCCTCGTTTCCACTAAAAAAGGTCTCCGGTTCTCTTCACTCACCATTCGAAACACAACAGCGTTAAGCTGCTATTTAACGCTGGTAATCTGTGAGACCGTGGTCCTACCCTGTGCGAGTTGACCCATTGGTGCTACAACTATACCAGTAATATAGCTGCAGCATGCCTCTACCACGTAAAAGTTATGTAGCAATGAAACCTTTGCGATGGCAACGCATACTACATTTAAAAACAATATATTCAGTGGTACACTTGCAAAAAATTAATATGCTCAGTGCTTGAATCGCATTCTTACAAACATGTACTCGCGCGTGCCTTGTCTTTTAATAATATCTTGTATTATCGTCAGTGGTCAAAATTAAACCATTGTATGGAAAATCATATGTATGCATTCACTTTATTTTACATAATATATAGTTGCTGTGCCAGATGTCTACTACACCATGTCGTCAAGTGGGTGTCGTAAGAGGCAACAGAGGGAAACTGAAACAGATGGACAGCGATAATTTCCTGAGAACAACTCAAAATAATAAGAAACTGCGGTTGCCAACCAACTTGCCAAGCGTGGAAACTATGTCAAGATCTTTTTTTTGGGCAATCTATGGGGGGCTTAATATTCAACAGTGGACTTTTATAGACTGTAATGGAAATGTAATGGATGATAAAGTTTCTAAATTAAGTATTAAACTTTGCAAAACAGTTTAATAATTTATATTACTTGTCGCAATTATTTCAAGCTAAAATGCGTTGCTTATTTAAGCGTTAATAGCAGTGTCCTGCGGCTGTTTTACTTTAAAACACTGGGGAACTAAGTTAAACAGCTGCTGCAGTATAGAAGCTCGGTGACTTTACCATAACTTTGTTGCTACTTTCCGAAAATTTTACCAATTTTATCGCGGAAGTTTGCTGTTTTCCTATCTAAATCGTTTTTCATTGTTATTGTAATGCATTTAAAGCTAAAATAATGCCAAATTTCGTCAAAATCCGTCTGATAGTTTCTGGGCCTATTGTGTTCAACGAGATAGACATACAGAGAGAGAAAAAATTGTTTTGGCTTATATATATGTGGCGGGTAGAAGGAAAAGGGGAGATCTCCCGCCGGGCAAGGTGTTCTGCCCGGGGAGCGGCCAACGCTCCGAGGAGTAGTTCGGAGCTATTCTATATACTATAAAGGTGGAACTTCAAAATCTAATCCTGTCTGAAAAATGCGCCAGGCTCCCAGCTTTCATAATCATAAAAAAATGAGTACTTAATAGGACTTATTTCGCTAAAATCGGTCTTCAAAGACAGCAAGTTGGAAAATTATTAAAATTAGCCAACTTAATTTTTTGCCATAATCATCATTCATGAGGCTATTTAATGATGATAGAATGTTGGAAAATAAGATTGATCAAGGAAAGTTAACGATAATGTAAAAAGTAGATGAAAATGTAGAAGAATTTATTTTTTAAAATTTACAGTAGGTAAGTTTTCGAAGTGACCACCTCTAGCAGCAATGCAAGCATGCAGGTGTAGGTCAACACCTGCGTAAAAAATTGCGTTTCAATCTTCTAAAAGCTTCTCTGTTATCCCTGACCACACGTTGGGCTTCGCAAAGTTTCTGCCTTAATTCTTATTCATTGTGACATTCACGAGCGTATGCTACTTCCTTGTAGAAGCCCCAAATGAAAAAATCTATGGGATTAAGGTCCGGTGACCGTGGAGGCCACGAAATAGGACCACCGCGTCCAATCCACCTGTTGGGATACGTTGCATTTAAGAAATTTCGTACTTGTACGGCGTAGTGACAAGGGGCGCCGTCATTTTGGAACATCATACTGCGTCTAAGTTCAAGATTTACGTCTTCCAGCAATAATGGAAGTTCATTTTCCAAGAAGTTTTTGTAGATTGTTCCACCTAGTCTGCTCGGCAACTCAAATGGACCGATTAACTCGCCATTGAGGACACCAGACCACAAATTAACGCTAAAACGATGTTGGAACTTTGAAGCTCTCGCAGAGTGTGGATTTTAAACCGCCCACGTGTGGTAATTATGGATATTGAATATCCCACATCGCTCAAACCTTGATTCATCCGACCATAGTACTTTATCGAAAAAACCAGAATCCTCTTCATGTTTTTGAAACATGGTTTGGCAAAAATTAATGCGCAATTGATAGTCTGCAGGTAGTAAACTTTGGACTCGCCGAATATGGTACGCGTGGTATCCTTCTTCGTAAAGTATGCTTTGGATAGAAGACCTTGGGATAGAGACCTTGTCCAGAGCACGAGCCATAGCTCTCGTACTCGTTGACGGATTTCTCTCAACCTCTTCCAGCACCACTTCTCTGCGATCAGGGTCTGCTCTAAGGATTCCTTCATGATTTCCGCGTTGACCAGGAATGCGGCCTGCCATCAAGGTATTGTGAGTGTTAATAAAAATACGATGGTCGGAATAAGACGGCGATTGCGGCCCACCACGACGTTGAAGTTGTTCGCGATACAGACGCGCTGCTTCAACGCCGTTTCCTCGTGCAACTCCATAAAAATAATGCATTTCTGCATACTCACTTAAAGTGTAACTCATTTCTTACTCTTTCAAGTAAATAACGTCTAAATCAGAATGTAAAACAGAGTCCAGTAAACGAGCAAAGTAGTCAAACAAGTAAGTAATGGCGGAGTCCGAGAGCAGAGGCAAACAAAATGGCGACAAAATTAGCAGCGAACACAATGTGAACACAACTGAAGTTTGTTCGTAGCTAACGAACTTGTTTTGCGTTGATTCGGTTGCGCTTGGTCCCTCATGCCATCAAGACTGAGAGAGATAGCAATATGGTCTCTTATTATCCTTTTGTTATTGCAGGTAAAAAGTTACCCTGTTTATAATCCATGATCCGCGACAAACGGTCGTTTTTGCATCAAATTTTAAACTAAAAGTGAAAAACAGTTTTTAACAGTGGTAGAGCCACGCGGCAGCTTTTACTGTAGCACGGATGGGCCGGCTCGAACCGGGATGGTACCACGACCTCACAGAAAACCAGCGTGAAGTAGAGGTTTACCTCTGCGTTTCGCTTGGTGAGTGCAGGTGGCCGGAGGCCCTTTTTACTGGAAATGAGGCATTCTATCTTAGTCCTCACGGGTGACAACGCATCTACATTTTGATTTGTAATAGATAGATGTAGATGTCTATGGGCCGCAACAACCACTTACCATCAGGTGGACTGTGTGCTCGTTTGTCACCCTTATACTATAAAAAAAAAATATCACTTCAAAATTTTTAAACCCAAATTCGACCCGAAAACGTCCAAATGTTTAAACCATAGTGATGTGCAGTTATTTTTAGTACTTAACAAAGTAATTAGTTTCATGAAAGATGATTATGGCAAAAAATTAAGTTGGCTAATTTTAATAATTTTCCAACTTGCTGTCTTTGAAGACCGATTTTAGCCAAATAAGTCCTCATCATCATTATCATCATCATTACAGCCCTTCACAAGTCCACTGCTGAACATAGGCCTCCCCCAAAGAATGCCACAAAGCACGGTCCTGAGCCACCTGCATCTATCGACTTCCTGCATGTCTTACCAGGTCGTCACTCCATCTCGTGGGGGGACGCCCTACACTTCGCCTACCGGTACGAGGCTGCCACTCGAGAACCTTTCTTCCCCATCGGTTGTCGGTTCTTCGAGCTATATGGCCGGCCCACTGCCACTTCAGCTTACTAATCCGTTGGGCTATGTCGGTCATCTTCTTCTGGTTCTACTGCGGATATCCTCATTCCTAAGTTTATCACGCAGAGAAACTCCGAGCATAGCCCTCTCCATAGCTCGCTGAGCGACCTTGAGCTTCCTCATACGGCCAGCAGTGAAGGACCACGTCTCAGTTCCATAAGTCATCACTGGCAACTCGCACTGGTTGTACAATTTCGTTTTAAGGTTTTGAGGTATGTCTGACGAGAAAATGTGTCGTAGCTTCCCGAACGCTGCCCAGCCGAGTTGAATCCGTCGATTGACCTCTCGGTCGAAGTTGGACTTACCTAGTCGGATTATTTGTCCCAGGTAAACATACTTGTTAACAACTTCGAGCTTAGTGCTCCCAACAACTACCGGCATAGGTGTGACATGGACATTAAACATGATTTTTGTTTTGTCCATGTTCATCTTAAGACCTATCCGTTGGGAAACACTATTGAGGTCTAGGACTATATCGTCGGCAAATCGAAGGTGAGTGATGTACTCACCCTTGATATTGATACCGTATCCTTTCCAGTATAGGAGCTTGAAAACATCTTCCAATGCAGCGGTGAGGAGTTTCGGGGACATGACGTCATCATGTCTTACACCTCTCTGCAATTGGATAGGTTTCGTACTCTGGTTCTGTACTCGGATAGCCATCGTAGCCCTACTGTACAAGCACTTCAACACTTCGATATAACGACAGTCAACTTGGCACCGCTGAAGGGACTGCAGCACCGCCCAAATTTCGACGGAATCAAAGGCTTTCTCATAGTCCACATATGCCAGACATAGTGGCAAATTGTACTCTTCCGACTTCTGTACAACTTGTCGAAGGGTATGTATGTGGTCTATGGTGCTAAAGCCCTTTCGGAAACCGGCTTGTTCGGGAGGCTGGAAGTCGTCAAGTCTGCGCGCGAGACGATTCGTAATGACTCTCGAAAACAGCACGTAGACGCGGCTCAGAAGGGAATTCGGTCTGTAGTTCTTCAAGAGAGCGTTGTCACCTTTCTTGAAGAACAAGACCACCGCACTTCTGCTCCACGCCTCCGGTGTAATACCACCATGGAGGACGGAATTAAAGAGCTTCTGAAGGACTTCAAGTACCGGCCTTCCACCCACTTTCAGAAGCTCCGCTGTAATTCCATCCTCGCCTGGGGCCTTATTGTTTTTAAGGTACTGGAGAGCAATTCTAATCCTATTACAAATAAGTCCTATTAAGTAGTAATTTTTTTTATGATTATGAAAGCTAAGAGCCTGGCGCATATTTCAGACAGGCTTAGATTTTGAATTTCCATCTTTTTAGATTTTTGATTTAAAGTTAAAAATTTAAGAAATAACTCACAAAACGTAAATTTTTAACTTTAGACCAAAAATTTCATCACTTTTAGTAAAGATACGAAGTTGATTATTTTATGCGTAAAAGGATAACTCATGAAAACTCATTTGCAATAATAAAAAACTTCAAAAAAGTCTTCAAATATCTTTTTTTAATTTTTGAAGACGGTAAAGTCGAAATTTACCAAAAAATTTAAAGAAAATTAAAACTCGAAAACTATTAAAAATCGCGAAACATACATGGGGGTAATTCGAATACCCCACGACCTGCCAGACCTAAAAAAAAAATTTATGACGTCAATTGGTCCGGCCATCTTGTATACAGCTTTTAACTTCGGAAATTTGTTAACGCGATTTAGGCTTCGATGTGTTTCGCTTGTGGCGCGACGACAGCGCCGCCACATATATTTAAAGAAGTATAACGCAATTAAATTTTTTAAACCATATTAAATGTATACAGATTTGACCTGGGGACCTGGGAATTTAATTATATTATAGGATTTGTACTATATATATTACAAATAGCTTATTTATAATTAAATACTTCTAGTATAGTTTTGGCTATTATATTATCTTATTGTTCAGAATACACCTTCGTCGTTTTATTATTGCCCTAAGGCTGACTAGTAGAGAATGATTTGTCCCGCTTCGTTCCTATGCGTAAGTTCAATAAAGAAGAGAAAAATATAAAAACTTATTATATACATGGACACAATAAAACACATTAATAATGACGTTAAAGGGAAGTAGTTTGAAATATTTTATGTACCCAATACAAAACGAAATGCATTCGTTATATTCTTTACAAATTTCTACCGCCAGTCTTTGTTTATGAGTGAAATATTGATTTATTTCAGACACGAAATGTAGAACAAATCATTTATAATAAAAACAGTAAATCCAAATTTATTTATAAACTAAGAATGTCTCTTGAAAAGTAAATATAACACGTAATGTGTACAATAATAATAAATACGATATAATATACATGATTAGATTCTAATACGGTCTTATTTGCTAGATCTTAATCAACAGTTATTTAGTATTTTAGTACACAGCGAATTGCTTAATCTACTAAATATATTTATGTCATATCACCAATATTATTAGAGTGTGTTGTGACTAATACTGCTCTGTTTTATATGGCGAGTGACCCTTTTCAACGGGAAATGAAGCATTTCATCGCAGTTCTCAGGGATGATAATGCATTCTGAATTTTGCTTCTAACCGAAGATACGAGAAGATGTGGATATGGGTAAAAGAGGTCCCCGGTTCTATTCACAATGGTGGCTGCTATTTCTCAATGGTTTTTTCAAAGCCATTTGTGCATCAATCATAACATAGATTTAGCGTACGTTTTGTCAGCGCAGTTTCAATATGCGCTTGCTATGCTGCGCCACACACACACTAGAATCGTTTGCCCTGAACGGGTGCTTCAAAGTGTTCGTCATGAAGGCATATATTATGTTCGAATTAGGCTAATTGAATCTTGATAGTGTTCATGTATAAATTTTTAATAACATTTAGTTCTGGATGTGCTAAAATATTGAATGTGATATGGAGGTATCGAATAAGTTGATTACTAACATATAACTATACATGTTGCAGATTTTACACTAAGCTACAAGAGCACCGACGCTACGGAAAATCTGCAGTATATCAACGTATTCGAGATCAACCCAACTATTAGACCATAAATCCTCACAAAAACCACCGATTCAAAACATAGCTGATGTGAAGAATCGATGCTCCGGGATGTCTGTAGTCTGTGAACACGTACAGGGTCGCCCCCGTCACTACAATAGATTAGATAGACCAAAGATGCTCGCTAAAGAACAGCAATTCCTTCCAAGGATGATTTGCGAGGCTATTTACTTATCTTCACGCACAATCCCTGACGCGGTAGCCAGAGAGAACAGATCGCCAAGTGTCACGATCCTTACATACCTCTTTCACATTCGCGAAAGAGGCGAGGCTATTTAATTTAAAAAATCTTAATTTCAATAGACAAGATGACTTGGTGTTTCTATCTACATTGGACCCTATAATAAATAAAATTAAATCAATTGCAAGTATACTACCACAAGGTTTCAAGATGTTGTATGCTGATTCCGCGTAGATCTGACCAAAAAAATAATAACTAAAATTTGAACGTAGCCTTCGTTATCTATGATATCAGGAAATCAAATAACTCAGTATCCTCAGACCCCATATATGATCATGTGTACGGTAAAGTGCCCAAAACTACAGGAATTTTTACGTGGTAGAGCCATCCTGTAGCTGTATTAGTAGTATAGTTGTAGTACGAATGGGTCAGCTCAACCGGGGAAGAACCACGCTCTCACAGAATACCAGTGTAAAATAGCAGCTTAACACTGCTATGTTTCGTATGGTGAATGTAAAGATCCAGAGATACATTTTACTTGAAATAAGGCGTTCCAACTTAGTCCTCACGGGTGACAACGCATTCTGCATTTTAATTCTTCATTTAGGAAACTTAAATTAGGATAGATGTAGATGTCTATGGCTCACAGCAACCACTTAACATCAGATGGACTGTGTGCTCGTTTGTCACCTTACATTATAACAAAAAAATAACAAAGTTATAATTTAATGAGACAGAATCCGTAAAATTATTTTTATTGTGAAATATATTTTAAGTTCAAAAAATGTATTTAAAATAACATAAATTGTTATTTAAATAATTACAGCCATATTCAATACAGTAACAGAAGTACAGTTCAGTACAAAATTAGTCAAAATGTTTTAATATGGTTAACGAGTGCTGTTATAGTCTGAGATATCAGCAACCTCACATTCTCGTAATGATTGGCGTGGGACTATTTAGTAAATTTAGTTATTATAACGTACCTTGGTAAGGAGTTATACTCGTATTATATTACTTTGTAGTTATATTCTAACATAATGTTTGTTCTTTGGAGATTTCATTAAAAGTTATTATATTCATATTTAACTTTCAGAGTGAATGACTGTTCATAAGTTGACTTTGAAATTAGTTTATTGCACTGACCTCTACTCGTATTTATACAAGTACGCTGGACTGGCTATAACCTACAAAAAGTTTGTGCCGATTTGAAGCGCCATCATTGCTCGTTCGTGTCGGTTGTGTAGCTTGAATCATATCTCTGTATTTTAAACTTTTAAACGAAAAAAATGAAAGTATTTTGTGTAGTTTCAATATAATGAGAGTGTACGTAATTTGTAAAATAAAAGGAAAAAGGGATAACATTCCACTAGTAAGTGAATTTACATCATCATCATCATCATCATTACAGCCCTTCACAAGTCCACTGCTGAACATAGGCCTCCCCCAAAGAATGCCACAAAGCACGGTCCTGAGCCACCTGCATCCATCGACTTCCTGCATGTCTTACCAGGTCGTCACTCCATCTCGTGGGGGGACGCCCTACACTTCGCCTACCGGTACGAGGCTGCCACTCGAGAACCTATCTTCCCCATCGGTTGTCGGTTCTTCGAGCTATATGGCCGGCCCACTGCCACTTCAGCTTACTAATCCGTTGGGCTATGTCGGTCATCTTCTTCTGGTTCTACTGCGGATATACTCATTCCTAAGTTTATCACGCAGAGAAACTCCGAGCATAGCCCTCTCCATAGCTCGCTGAGCGACCTTGAGCTTCCTCATACGGCCAGCAGTGAAGGACCACGTCTCAGTTCCGTAAGTCATCACTGGCAACACGCACTGGTTGTACAATTTCGTTTTAAGGTTTTGAGGTATGTCTGACGAGAAAATGTGTCGTAGCTTCCCGAACGCTGCCCAGCCGAGTTGAATCCGTCGATTGACCTCTCGGTCGAAGTTGGACTTACCTAGTCGGACTATTTGTCCCAGGTAAACATACTCGTCAACAACTTCGAGCTTAGTGCTCCCAACTACTACCGGCATAGGTGTGACATGGACATTAAACATGATCTTTGTTTTGTCCATGTTCATCTTAAGACCTATCCGTTGGGAAACACTATTGAGGTCATTGAGCATAGTGCTTAGGTCCTCCAGCGATTCTGCCATAAGGACTATATCGTCGGCAAATCGAAGGTGAGTGATGTACTCGCCATTGATGTTGATATCGTATCCTTTCCAGTCCAGAAGCTTGAAAACGTCTTCCAATGCAGCGGTGAAGAGTTTCGGGGATATGACGTCACCCTGTGTTACACCTCTCTGCAATTGGATAGGTTTCGTATTCTGGTTCTGTACTCGGATAGCCATCGAAGCCCTACTGTACAAGCACTTCAACACTTCGATATACCGACAGTCAACTTGGCACCGCTGAAGGGACTGCAGCACCGCCCAAATTTCGACGGAATCAAAGGCTTTCTCATAGTCCACATACGCCAGACATAGTGGCAAATTGTACTCTTCGGACTTCTGTACAACTTGCCGAAGGGTATGTATGTGGTCTATGGTGCTAAAGCCCTTTCGGAAACCGGCTTGTTCGGGAGGCTGGAAGTCGTCAAGTCTGCGCGCGAGACGATTAGTAATGACTCTCGAAAACAGCACGTAGACGCGGCTCAGAAGGGAAATCGGTCTGTAGTTCTTCAAGAGAGCGTTGGTACCTTTCTTGAAGAACAAGACCACTGCACTTCTGCTCCACGCCTCCGGTGTAATGCCACCATGGAGGACAGAATTAAAGAGCTTCTGAAGGACTTCAAGTACCGGTCTTCCACCCGCTTTCAGAAGCTCCGCTGTAATTCCATCCTCGCCTGGGGCCTAACCGTTTTTAAGGTGCTGGAGAGCCATCCTAATCTCGCTCAGACTGACATCCGGGATATCTTCGGAATAGTGTCGGATGAGACTCGCTCTTGGATCGTTACTCACACTTGCGTGTGGCTCCAACGATGATGTGTACAGCTGCCCAAAGAACCTCTTAATCTCACTCAAAATCTCAGGTGTCCCGGAAACGATGCTGCCACATTCTGTTTTCAGCTTTGACAGTTGGCTCTTTCTGGCAGACAGATCTCTGGCAAAGACTTTGGAGCCTTGGTTCCGCTCGATCGCTTCTTCAATACGAGCTGTTTTGAAGTTGCGTAAGTCCCGCCGCATGTATTTGGAGATCTGTCTGTTCAGATGCCTGTATGCTGTCAAGTCTGTTGAAGAATGTAGCTTCATCTCCCGTCTAACAGCCATGAGATTAAGAGTGTGATCAGAGAGTTTTTGTGTTCTTATGCGGCGGGTCTTGCAGAACTTAGCTCCGACCGCATGGACAGTTTCCACGAGCTTGTCATTCATATCGTCCACTTCATTGCAGTCTTCCAGGCACTGAAAACGGTTTTGTAACTCGAGCTGAAAGGTTTCGGGACTTTGGAACAGAGCACGAGGGGGACGGAGCGTTGACTTCATTAGACGAGACCTCTCCAACTTAACGTTTAGGTTCAGTGTGCCTCTAACCATTCGGTGATCGCTACCAGTTTTCACCCTCGCGATCACGGAGACATCACTGAACAGTTGTCGTCTGGTCGTCATAATGAAGTCAATCTCATTTTTTGTGGAACCGTCGGGGCTCGACCAGGTCCACTTCCTGTGGGGCCGCTTCTGGAAGAAAGAGTTCATCATAAAGACTCCCTCTTTCTCCATGAAGTCGGCCAGCTGCTGGCCCCTTGGGTTCCGTTGCCCTATTCCAAATTTCCCTACTTTCAGCTCACCGTTCTCTCTTGTGCCTAGTTTTGCATTGAAGTCTCCCATTAACACCGTATATTGGGTTTTGGAGGAATGCATGGCTCTAGAGATATCCTCATACATTTCCTCCACCTCCTCATCGGGGTGTGCCGAGGTTGGTGCGTAAACCTGTATGACCTTCAGCGAATACCGTTTGGTGATTCTGAGTATAAGGTACGCAACCCTCGTCGACACACTCCCGATCTTTACAACGTTGTTAACGAGAGACTTGTGGACGATAAATCCGACACCTCCTTGGGACAGATGGTCGCCCTCCCGGTGATAGAGCAAGTTCCCGGATTCGAGGATTACCGTGTCCTCCCCCTCTCTTCGGACTTCGGATAATCCTATAATATGCCAGCGCAACTTGTCTATCTCTTCTTCCAGCTCCACGATCTTCTCGTCAGTCCTCAGGGTGCGTGCGTTGTACGTTGCCAGGTCGAGTCGTCTAAGGTGGCAACCGAACCTCCACCGGAGATTCTTAGCACCCCCTGCCCCGCCGTTACCATGGTCGCCACCGTAGCCAGGAATAGCGGGGCCGCCGGGGACTGGGGGCCGTTTCTTTTTTACTGTCATTCATAGGGGGGTATTTGCCATAGTTACCACGCTTGGCGAGCGGGTTGGCAACCGCAGTTTTTTTTATTGTAATTTGGCTATTATCAGGAAGATGCTGCTGCCCATCTCCTGCCTGTTTCCCTTTGTCGCCTTTTACGACACCCACGGGAGGATATGGGGCAGTGGATATTCTTGACCGCCACTACACGGTCGAATCCACCCTCAATACCATATTTTTATTAAATTTTGGTATTATTTAATGTAATGTCGTCCACTTGCGAAGATACTCTCATCTCAGGGGTACCTCGTTCAAAGCAGGAGCGGCATCAGAGACAACTGAACTGAGTATGTAGCCAAAATATGAGTCTCTGAGAGATGAATACATATTTGTGTCATTTTCTGTAGAGACTATCGGTCTGTGGGATTCACATGCGGTATAGTTAGTAAGAAAAATATATCCGCAACTGATCGCCGCTCCTGGTGATAATAGAGCTGCTTATTTTCTCGCTCAAAGGCTAAGTATAGTAATTTGAATGAACCAACCAACCCAATGTAGAAACCTGGAGCAAAATCCGTTGTGTAGTTACGAATTAAAAGTTAGATAGACCAATACAGCGTCGATCATGATTTTATATGAGGTATAAAGCTTGCATCTAAAGCCTAGGTATTAATTGATACATTTATTTATTGTATGGCATTGTATTAGTATGATTTTTTTATAGGAGAGTGGGCAAACGAGCATGCGGCTCACCTGATGGTAAGTGACTACCGCCGCCCATGAACAACTGCAACACCAGGGGAACCAGGGGAATTGCAGATGCATTGCCGGCCTTTTAAAAAGGAATAGGTTCTTTTCTTGAAGGTCCCTAAGCTGAACCTGTGCCTTGTAAAGTTGCAGGCGTTGAGCTGGCATGAAATACTGTCCCGCTTAGCTGAGCACGCCAAGCTTTTTAGAGGCCAATTTTGCCTTCTCTTCCAAGTGACCACGAAACTGTACGTTACTCGATTTGTCGACGTCGAGGATTCCGATACTGGCTGAGGCAACAAGGGGAGTACCTTGAAACTAAGGAGATACGACAAAGGGGTTCTTTTTAGCGGTAAACGCGCAAACTTGTGTCTTCTGAGGATTAAACTGGACTAGATTTAGTCGCCCCCAAACCGAGACTTTGTCCAGCAAAGACTCGACTTCAGACACAAGTTTGTTCCGGTACTCGGTAACGTTTTCCCGAGCAATATTGGCACGGCCGGTGTATAGAGCATCACCAGTGCTGTCTTCCGTATAGCAATGAATGCTACCGGCTTGCAACATATCATTGATATGCAGAAGAAACAGCGTTGGTGATAGCACGCAGCCTTGTGGAACACCAGCGTTAATAGGCTTGTAGTCGGAGCATGCATCGTCTACAACGACCTTGATTCTCCGATCTGCAAGAAATCTGGTGATCCAGTTGCATAATTTCTCGGGAAGCCCATAGGAAGGGAGCTTCGAAAGAAGCGCTTTGTGCCAAACCTGATCGAAGGCCTTCGCAATGTCCAAACTAACGGCCAATGCCTCCCCCTTGGACTCTACTGTCTCCGCCCATCTATGAGTTAAGTAGACCAGAAGATCACCAGCTGATCGACCCCGACGAAAACCGCACTGGAGGTCACTAATCAGCTGGTGATCCTCAAGGTACCGCATGAGGTGGCAGTTGGCAAAATTGTTTCACTGATAGTGAAAAGAGTTTTAAACATTATTGTTCAGCGTATAAACGTTTTAATTTTGATAAAACAACTAATACGAGGGTGAAAACCGGTAGCGATCACCGAATAATGAGAGGCACACTGAACCTAAACGTTAAGTTGGTTAGCTGAAGTCCTTACTCCTTTTTCGCAAAATGAAGCTTCGTGACTCCTTGACAGTATACTTTTAACAAACTATGATTGATGCAGGATCAACTTTTCAAACAAGTTCTGAGGCTAAGTGTGTATACTTTTCATCATTTTTCTAGTTGTAGTGCTCTACATAACAATTTCTTTTCTCTGAAAAGCAAATTTCTGTATCTTCTTCCGACGTATTGGACCAGCAAGAATTTCAATCAATTCACTCCCTTAAGCTCCTGGAGCTGCACTGTTATAAAGTAAATGGACGTACACTAGTATGCTCCTTGTATCGATGACCACCATTTATCTTCAGGTCGTGTTCAATAATTCGCGATGGGGTCTTAGCAGGAGTTGTTACTCGATGCATTAATATATTTTTTATTTATAAGCTTTTATTTAACTTCACATGTATATATGTATGTAAAATTTAAATATTGCAAGCTAAATTTGTACCATTTCCCCAAAACTTACTCCTTCTTCTTCAGGCCTTGTCCCATTTCTAATTGGGGTCGGCTCGTCTAATACTTCTTCTCCAGAGATGCCGTTTCTGGGTCGTCAGTGGGTCTATACTATTTTAATAACTGACGTGGCGAGGTCTTTCTCAATAACTGACATCTATGTTAGTCGAGGTCTGCCGCGGCTTTTTGTTCCCGAGTCAAGCTGTAGCACTTTTTTTGTAATGTGGTCATCAGGTCTTCTCATGTCATTTCTCCGTGAGCTTATCTCGTATTTGTCTGATTTTGAAGCTACCTCGGATGTATTGGTTTTGCACTTTGTCTAGCACTGTGACGCCTGCAGACCACCTGAGCATCCTCATTTCCACGACATACATTTTATTAGCCTGCTGTTGCTTAATAGGCCAGCACTCTAGGTCATTGGTCATAGCGGGTCTTACTGCGGTTTTATAAACTTTGCCCTTAACGTGGGTTGGCATTAATGTATCGCAAAGTACACCTGTTTGATCTCTCCATTTTTTCCAACCGTGTTTATGTGGTGTGTTATTGATATCGGCGTATATATTGCCATCGCTTGATAGAATGCTACCAAGGTATTTGAAGAGGTCTGTTGTTCTTAGGGTAGAGACTTCGATGTATATTGTGCAGGTAGTTGCGGTTGAGTTGGAGAAGTTTCAGTGCAGGTGCTCGGTTTTCTTTCTTCTAATTGTAAGGCCTGCGTTTTCCAATGATGACCTCCACTTTTCTAAGGTTGCTTGCAAGTTGAGCAGATTTTCTTCAATGATTACAACGTCGTCTACATTCAAAATGCTCCAGGGAGCAGGTTGCTGGATTTCATCAGTCAGATAGTTCATAACGAGGTTGAAAAGTAGCGGGCTGATCCTTCATCCACTGTCAGTCTTACGTAGCATTCATTAGTTGAGATCGCAGGGTTTGCCAAATCGGAGGTCTCGGGACGCGATCAAATGCTTTCTCAGTGTCTATAAACGCAATGTGTTACGGCCTACGGCTGCTCCCTTAAAGGATCCAATCCTCAGGGGCCCATGAGCTGAAGATTTCCCGAACAGACGTAGGTCGGGCCCCAATGTGGTCACGTGGAATCTCTCCAATTACACTAAGATATATGGGGGAGCGCTATACTACGGCCAGTCGACCGGAAGGAATTTGGACGAAGCTTACTTACCTATATCCAAGGCGACTGGTCCCTCCGGAGTCGGTCAGGTCGCATGTGGTTGTGTAGTGCAAGGGAAAGAATGGTGATGTGGTGTGTATCTGGGTGTGACTGATGGTGATTGAACCTAGACCTTGGCCGTCGGCAGCAGCACGAGCGTCGACACCGCTCCAACTTGAGGGGGCCTTTCGAGGTTTTCCACAGTCACTTTCTTCTTTCGTCACGTTGACAGTCAATTAACTCTATCGTACGATTAACTAACTTACAGAAGCCACTAACTATCGCCGGGTATAATGGTTACCGCACAAACGCACACGGAGTTTAAAGGGTCAAAGGTCACTACCGTTTCGCGTAGCAATAGTTAATTCTAGAATATCAGAGGCCGCACTATCTAATATTGCCGAATGCACTTATGCAGGTTCTGAGTCAGACACAATAAGTCCCGGGAAGCTCTCCAGTGGGAATGCGCGTCACAATGATAGACCGTATATTTACTGGCCGCGCCGAATTATTCCGAGTTCCCTAACAGAATACAGCGTGCCAATCGTTAGCACCGCTTGTGGACGACTGACTTTTTCGCTCGCGACTCGCGCGCTCGTGCCACGCCCAGCCGAACTTCAAACCGCAATCGCGCCGAGCCGAGTGACACTGATGTCGAATCCGACAACAGTGTTTTGCGCGAACAAACCCCCGTCCCGGACATAAGGATTTAGGTCCGCGAGCAAACCTGGCAGCGAGACAAGGTCGCGACGGCAAGTTGCAAGTTGCAACCAAACTAGGCCACCTTAGGCAACCCATCAGATCTTGCAACCCTAATCAACGCCTCAAAAGATAGCCCTAATGTGGCAAGCCGGAGGGTCAGCCTCCACTGTATGCCCCTCCTGGGCATTGCAGCACTTTAATAAGTCCTGTACTGGACAGAAGTCCGACGACCTCTTTCAAACACCTATCTGTGCCCCTATGATTAGTTCCGCAATCCGACCGGATCAGCTCTGCAAACAGCGACGCTACACAAAGCTGCCCAGACAAATTTTGTGCTAGCAGTTGCTTCAGTGCAGAGCGCACCCACAAATTCCACATGAACGTCGTCTGTGGAGAGCCAAACGAAACGCACAGATAGTCCCTAGTATGAATTTTCAACAAGTAGGCCTAGCCAGGCCACCCACCATATTATCATTTACTAAAATAGTGCGGCAGCTGATTTCAATCTGATAATCTCCAAAACTAGCTAGCCTGTTAGGCAAGTAGTCCTATGCTCATATTTCAACTAATTTTTCAAAAGCATCAATGTTCAACTACAGAATTAATTCAACCAAATTAATCACCGATGCGCATAGGTCAACTTGCAAATTAAACAAAACAATAGCGTAAGGGACAGCCCTACTTCTTCGCAAAGCAAAATGATTAAACACTATCATAAACATAAACATAATTTTTCAAATAGTGCGCCATTGAATTTCAGATGAATTCAAATTTTCCTTTCAGCAAACAGACGCAACAATCAAATACAGTGATTAAATATATGTACAAAACACATGCAGTAGCATGTAAAGGAGTAGATTAAATTCAATTCTTTTAATTTAAACCGCTACAAATAGGAAAATTTCGCGGAAAGCCCAAAGCAATTTTTAATTTTAATTCAAGTATTTTTTTTGACTAAGTGCTCGACCAAACCAAATCTAATACCCCTTGACAGCGTGATTCAACGCTCCAGAGGGGCCCTAATCTTCCCACCACCAAGGGGAAGCCACATGGCGTGAACCCGAGATCGCTAACAGTCGCCACTCGGGTTGTACGCCTTCACTGAGGCCGTCGGCAACAGAACATTTTGACAAGTGGACTGTTGACGGCTTAAGACTCAGTGGAGGTGGCCGTGGTGGGAACTAAGGCGGCAGCTAGCCAGGGCCGCCTCCATCAAATGGGGAACAGTGGTACACCAGTCGCGGCCACTCAGCTAACGGGAGTGAGAAGGGTCCAGCGGACCGATGAGTGGCCATGAAGTTCCTCTCCACACGCTTAGGGGGGGTGATGACACCCCCGCCCCTGGGGGAATTACCCCCCGACTGGTCGGGGGAGGGACCCCTTTCAAACTTAGGGGCCTGATTGCTGGCCGGCGGGCGCCAAGAGTTGCCCGGCAGAGGGCGTGGCTGAGCGCCCCCGCCCGTGGGGGTCGAGGGCCTGGCAGAGCCCCGAGAGGAGACGCCGTTCGCACTCAGGCACAAAACGGCATGATGATTGCCCTGGCAATGCAGACAGGGCCGCCGATGCGGACAGTCACGCTGGAGGTGTCGTCCCAGATATGAACAGCACCAGCGGCGCTCCTTGGCGATAGTTCGCCTCGCCGAAACCGGCTTACCTAATAATTTCGGGCACGACGTTACCTGATGATCAGATGCTCGACAATAGGAGCAGGGGGGGGGGGGTTGACGACGACTTGCCTGGAGGATTCAGCCTCTCACTGGGCACGGCTCGTAAGTCGTCAACGGTGCCCGCCGCGCTCTCTATCTGCCGGCACTGCTCCTCCAAAAACCGCAGCAGGTCATAGAAGGGCGGAATATAGGAGGCCTCGTCCCCGCCGTACCTCTCCTCAAAATGGATTCGAAGGTCGAGAGGTAGACGGGATAGCACGATGCGGAGCAACAAAAAAGCCCATTCGCCCACTGGTAAACCCAGCCGCCTCAACGTATTACAGGCCACCAAGACTGGATCCAACAGGTCCGGACGCAGTCTGGCCCGGTCACTAAGCAGCGGGAGGCTTAGAAGCTGCTTAACATGTTCGTCAGCAATTCGCCGGACGTTGGCGTATCTTCTGGCTAGGAGGTCCCGAGCAGTGTGGTAGGCGTCGTCCGACAATCTCAAGTGGCCGACGACGCCCAGGGCCTCCCCCTCCAGTGATGCCAGGAGGTACGCCATCTTTTGGCTCGGGGTCAGGTCACTCCGGGCGTCCACTAGGCTGTCGAAAAGACCAACGAAGGTCAGCCATTCGGAATGGACCCCGGAGAACTTTGGCAGGTCCAGAGTTGGGAGTCGTCCCAACAGCTCCGGCTGAAGCTGCTTCAGAGAGGACTCGGATAGCTCACTCATCCGAGCTTCACGCGCCTCCTCGGCATACCTGCCTTCAGCCTCGATCAACTCGTCCGTGAGCCACAAGAACTGCTCATAGTCCGCGAAGCAGGAGTCCAGGACTCCCTTCTCCACATCCGAATCCTCGAGCTCAGCGTAAGCCTCCTCCACTATGGCCCTTCGAGCATCCACCTGCTCGAACCGCTTAATCAAGTTATGGACCCTATCCGGTCGACCTATCAAAGCATGGGCGCTTGTGGCCCAGCGTAGCTCAGTCCGCAAACAACGGATCAGTAGCTTGGGCGATGTCATCACTATTAAATGCAAATTACGACGCGGCTTGAGCACAGTTTACGAAGATAACAAATAAAAAATACAACAAAAAATTAACAGTTAATAAATGCAGTTACTATCAAATCGCGTTGAATAGAAATTACACAAATACGAATTGCTACGTATCAACCAAATACAAGTTAGCACAAAAGAAAAGACACAAATCAAATTAACAAATAACAAATACTAGTGCGATCGAATCAAGTTAAATTCAAATTGCGCAAATACCATTACTACTCTTTAGTTCAAACACAACTTACAGTATAAACGAAGATACACATCACGGTCGATCAACAAAAAATGCCTAGCTCGGAAATCGACCCTTCGATAAGTAATCCACTACAACTAACCGACAACGATAATTAACCGATTACGTAAAAATAACCATCTACCTACATGACGTATATCTCTAGAAAACTCCCGCTTGCGCAACCTAGGGCGCGGCTTTTCAAATCTACCCACTAACCAAAAAAAGGCAAGCAACAAAGAACAAAGGGGAATAATTCGATTATTACGTACAAAAAAAATATTTTTACGTATTACGGACCGGCGTGATTGTAGATACAAATTAAACCAATCAAACCAACGCTCCCTGCCACCAGAATTGTTTAATGTTTATCAAACACTATGGTCGGGATCGACCGGGGAATCGAACCCGGAACCGCGCTCTGCTACCAGTTTGTTACGGCCTACGGCTGCTCCCTTAAAGGATCCAATCCTCAGGGGCCCATGAGCTGAAGATTTCCCGAACAGACGTAGGTCGGGCCCCAATGTGGCCACGTGGAATCTCTCCAATTACACTAAGATATATGGGGGAGCGCTATACTACGGCCAGTCGACCGGAAGGAATTTGGACGAAGCTTACTTACCTATATCCAAGGCGACTGGTCCCTCCGGAGTCGGTCAGGTCGCATGTGGTTGTGTAGTGCAAGGGAAAGAATGGTGATGTGGTGTGTATCTGGGTGTGACTGATGGTGATTGAACCTAGACCTTGGCCGTCGGCAGCAGCACGAGCGTCGACACCGCTCCAACTTGAGGGGGCCTTTCGAGGTTGTCCACAGTCACTTTCTTCTTTCGTCACGTTGACAGTCAATTAACTCTATCGTACGATTTACTAACTTACAGAAGCCACTAACTATCGCTGGGTATAATGTAACCATTAACCACACCAACCAACCGCACAAACGCACACGGAGTTTAAATGGTCAAAGGTCACTACCGTTTCGCGTAGCAATAGTTAATTCTAGAATATCAGTGGCCGCACTATCTAATATTGCCGAATGCACTTATGCAGGTTCTGAGTCAGACACAATAAGTCCCGGGAATCTCTCCAGTAGGAATGCGCGTCACAATGATAGACCGTATATTTACTGGCCGCGCCGAATTATTCCGAGTTCCCTAACAGAATACAGCGTGGCAATCGTTAGCACCGCTTGTGGACGACCGAGTTTTTCGCTCGCGACTCGCGCGCTCGTGCCACGCCCAGCCGAACTTCCAACCGGAATCGCGCCGAGCCGAGTGACATCTGATGTCGAATCCGACAACAGTGTTTTGCGCGAACACAATGTGTAGGTTGGACTTTCTTTCTGGTTTTGTATGCCTCTATTAGAAGTCTGATACTATGAATAGCATCGATTTTTGACTTTCTCAGGAAAAATCCATACTGATTTTCTGTAATTTTTAGAGATGAAATTTTTCATTAATCACTCATTCCCAGATTTTAAAAGTATGTGAGATCAGCTTTATTGCCCGGTAAATACGACAGTGCCCAATATCGCCCTTATTTTTGAAAAAATGTTACCAATGAGCTACTCATCCACACGTCTAGTATACCACCGCGAGGGATTTTACTAAATAGCACCTGTATTCCTAAACGCCAGCGTCTCCAAGTCTCTTCCAAAGTTCAGCCGGAATATCATCAGGACCTGTTGCCTTGTCATTAGCCATTTTGATGATGGACGCTATGATCTCTGTGCTCGTTATTTCATCTCAAGGGCCTTCGATTGTAGGCAATTCTGCTATGGGTTCGGAGGGATGTGTTTCGTTTAGCAGCTTAGAGTAGTACGAGGACATTAAAAGAAGATGGGTAGGGACCCATCTTCTTTTAATGCCCTCGTTAGATGTTAAGAGGGTCCCTTAGGAATCTTTTAAGTATTTGACAGCTCCTGTATTCCGGGAGTCACGTTGTCTTTGCTTGGCGATCTAGAAAAGCTGTTTATCATTGGTCGCGTTCTCCAGCATGGTATAGAAGTCCTTCCTATTTGCAGCTTTGGCCCGTGCAACAGCCCGTTTAATATCCTTTTTTGCGTCTCGACGTGCGTTTTTATCTTCATCACTGTTTGTTTGTTACCAGGTCTTCAAACAGATTTTCTTTGTTTGGATCTTTTCTTGTACTGTACTTACGGATTCCAAGAGTTGGGATCTTATTTTCCCTGGCTACTCCTATTACCCTTGGGTGTGCCCTTTCAGTGCAAAAATTGTGGAATTCGTCCCACACGCTATTGATGTCTTTGATAGCAGCAGTTTCTTGAATGTATGTATTTTACCAGATCTGCGCAGAGATTTTCACCCTCTACACATTCCAGCTTGAACCACCGAGTTCTCTCTACTTTCTCTGTTCTGGCTTTTATCGGCTTTGGTGTTATGAAGTCGGCTACTAGGAGTCGGTGTTCGGATATTAAGGGTTCTCCGGGTATATCTTTACAGTTTCTAGAGGTTTTCAGCAAACATCTATCTGCTAGGATGTAATCCACTTGGCTTCAACTTTTGCCGCTCTTAGAGGTTATTAAATGCTGTTGAGGTTTTGAGATATACGTGTTGATGATTGCCGTTTTGAAAGTAGCTGCAAGGTGGAGTGTATCCTCATCCTGTGAATTTTTATTCCCAAAACCTCTAATCCAGTGGACTTCGCTGAGGGGAGTCGATGTTTCTCCCACATTGCTAATGAGATCAGCACCAATGTATTTTAATTCTGTCTTAAGAATAGACTGTAGAAGATCCTGTAAATCATGCCAGAAAGATTGTTTTACTTCCTGTGGCAGTCCAATTAGTGGTGCATATGATGATATGATGTTCATGCATGTTTGGTCGTCCATGGCGAATTCGATAATATGATTCGATCGCTGACTCTATTAACTTCAATTGTACGGTTTTGGAAGTTTTTTCAACCACTATTCCTACCCCGTTTTGTTTAGCCTTTGTGCCGTAGTAGATAAGCTTGTAATCGTTTCCAATATTTCGCGACTTAGACCCGTTCCATTTCATTTCTTGTATACAACAGATGTTGACACATCGTCTGAGCAATGTTTCGCTCAATTCTGAGCTATTTCCTGTCATGGAGTCCACATTCCAACTCGTAATGCGGATTTTTGGTGTGTGCACTCCCATGACTTTTCCCTTGCTTTGGGGGGCCCCCAAGAATTTGTCACCTTTCTTCGCATCTTTCTATTTCTCGCTTTTCATTACATAAGGAGATTTTTGGCTGTGGTTTTTAAGGCCGGTTGCCACCTGATGCCAAGGCAGTAACCCCTCTTGCTTGCTGGGGCTTAGCATGCCACCATTGGCTTTCGGTCTATCTGCCATAGTCTATGCGACGCCCTGCCTGACGTGGCGACCGGCCGGCCGGTGTCAGAATACGTCCGGGCGATCCGACGGAGGTTACCTGTTGGTTCACGGAAGGTATTTTATTTCCCTCCTACCCTGTATATCTACCGGGCATTCCCCTATCTGTCACCTGGGAACGTGTTCTCTTAGGTTCAGGCTCCTCCGAGAACTTCCCCAAAACTTACGATTTTCAAATTTTGCAATCCCTTCCTGAACATAGTTCTCCTTCATAGATTGCCTCAAAAGGGATATTTTGTTATAATTACCACACTTCACAGGCGGGTCCATCTTCTGTTTCAGGTTCACAGCCCATCTGATCCTAACAGCACGGTGTTGTCCCAATTTTCTATGAGCTTAGATTGATAAATTGTTCGTGGATCTGTCGATATGCAGTACACAAACATATGGCTGATACCAAGCTTTGAAAGTGTCTTAATAATGACAGACGGATCCATACTCACTTTGTGCAAAGCAATGAGTGCAATTATGTTTCCTTTAACGCTTCTACACCGCAACGTACTCCGTACGTAAACATGATGTGTGAAATAGCGGCAAATTGTTAAAACTTGTATAACTGTAACAGAACTTATGGCAATACTAGTTACTTAATGTAATAATAATGGCCTCCAGACTGAATTTCTGGCACGACGGCCAGCCTAAACGGAGACTGGCCATCTACGCAGGTCAGGATTATAGTGCCCAAGTGTATGCTGGAACCACAGGTGCACTCTCTATTCCTTCACTCTCGTAGTCCGTTGGGATGATAAACCGACACAACCGGAGAGAAATTAGGTGCAGGACCAACGGCTTTACGTGCTTTCCGAGGCACGGGGGTGAGACACTGCTAGCTTCCTGACTCCGGGAAGCTACTGAGGAGTTCTTAACGGATAAAGTCAGTAACTGATTATTTTTTATCATGATCAGCAATCGCGTTCACAACCACTAGACCAACGAGGCAGTCAAATATATAGATACTTTTCTAATATAAAGCATAATAAAATCACATGCTTTTTATGTCACGTGGTTGCTGCGTAAGAGAATTTATTGTCTAATTTCATTCCATTGGTGTCGTAAGAGGCGAAATGCCAGAAAAATGTCATGTCTTCGCATAGATGGTGGTGTATCATCTCGTTTACGTCATTCGTTAAAGAGATCCCAGTTCGATCAAGTCAGTAGCAGAAGTATCAAACGCTACGCCTGGTACAGCGACAAATCAATCGTCAGTTCGCCTGCCCAGCGTGTTTATTGTGGCAAAGTCTCCCTGTAGCAAAGGTGGTACACATGTTTCTCACAAAAATGAAAATAAAACAGGCTAATAATTACTACGGTCAGCATTCAGTTTGGCGTTAGCAGAGGTTCACTTTCTTCATTATTTTTTGGGTTGGAAATCTTGACCATTAGATCTGCTAAATATGTGATAATTATTCAAGTATTCATTAGAAGCCACAATGCCATGCTACATAAGCTGTTTCATTATTAATATATCACAGTAAATATATTTATAAACCCTTTGAAGAACCCTTTATTTGTAAATAGTTGAATTCAATTTCTTTTTGACTTTGTTTACTAAAACAAAGTTCTTAATCTTTAAAGAAATGTATCAAGCATAAATAAATATTTTTTTTGTTAAGTAAGATTCCAGATTTAACAGGCAATAATTTGAGTAATGCCAACAACTTTGTTTTCGTGTTTAAATTGAATGCTAGACTTTTTGTGTTTTTTACAACCTAATCGTAATTGAAAAATTTCATCTTTTTCACAACTATTGTTATTTAGCTATATTTACAGCCCTCCAGAAGTCCACAACTGAACATAGCCTTCCCTGAAGAATGTCAATAAGCACGGTCCTAAACCACCTGCATCCATCGAATTCCTGCATCTCTTACTAGTTCATTACTCCATTTTATAAATAAATACATCGTTTTGACGAAAATAAGAAAGTAAAGAAATATGATGTTGGTATATTTTAAACCACTTTTTGTTCATCTTTATTTAAGGAAAACATACAGCTATAATAATACATAATTAATGTTTAAATTGAGTTATTACAAAAGCCAGTTAAGTTTTCACTAACTAATAATAACATACTAGACCATTGGACAGAAATACTGAAATATATATATTTTTTAAGTCACATATTTTAAAAGTAATAATAAAAAGGGTAATAATAACACTTACTACGCTTATCACTTATCTCTACTATATTGCAAATACCAATCACGCAAACCTTGATTCTTACAAAGTATCAAAACTTTAGACCATTGAAACCAAAAAAAAACTGCCCAAGTACGTGTTGGGCCACGCACAATGTAGGGTTCCGAAGATGCCTGTCACAATACGTGAAATTAGAAGGAGCCACATATTTTTATTTATTAAATAAGTTCGCGGTTTCACTGCTATAATAACTAAAAATGGGCCCAAATATGACGGTGGTAACTAAAGGACAACTTTTCCAAGCAAATCATGGGAAGTGATATTCGCAATAGATAAAAAAACTTATCGATTTCAAAAATAGTATAATCTACATCAAATCATTCACATGCAAAATCTGTACAAAAATGGTTATAGATCCCTATCCATATATTTTAGTTCCCGGCAATGCAACGCTAAGATATACATTACCCTAAACCTTAGGACAATGGTGGTACTATCCTGAGGGTCACTCACGTAAACCAAGAGAACCACAAAGGAAACTGTAGGCATGCAATAACAACTAACTAAACAATGAGCGAAAGTGGTATGTCAGAATCGGTCTCTTGGCAATCGAACCTCTTTGCCTACCTGGTAAAGAAAAATGTAAAGCTATAGTTGTAATGTTTAAATATAAATAGTTTTCCTCAAAAATGTTTATCCTTTACAGTTTACAATAACAAATTTATAATGCAAAAGTATAAGGTAATTTTTTTAACTACGAATCCCTAAAAAGAATGTTAGACCTATTTTTTTCTATTGAGAAGGTACTCAGTAGAAAAAAAAATAGGTCATAATTTGAAATCCTCTTTAAATGTACAAGAAAGTGTTATAATACCGAGGGTGTTATAAAAAGTTATAAATTATGAACACTATGCAGCTTATTGCCGGAGATTATAAAAAGTGCTGAACATTTTGTAGTTCTTTCAAGTGAAGTAGTATTAGACCCAAAAATTTGAGTTGTTGCATATCAGTTGAAAGTTGTAGCATATCAGACTTCGTTCAATACATTATGGATACACTCATATTTTAGTAGGTACTATTGGTGACTTAAAGACAATAAAATATTTTTTTTATATGATAGAGTGACAAACGAGCACACAGTCCACCCGATGGCAAGTGGTTGCTGTGGCCCATAGACATCTACATTTATCCTCGTTTGCGAATCAAAATGCAGATGCGTTGTTACCCGTGAGGACTAAGATGGAATGCCTCTCCGGTTCTCTACACTCACCATACGATACACAGCAGTGTTAAGCTGCTATTTTAAACTGGTATTCTGTGAGAGCGTGGTCCTTCCCCGATCGAGCCGACCCATTCGTGCTACAACTACACTACTAATGTAGCTGCAGTATGGCTCTACCACGTAAGAATAAGGCTGACAAACGAGCACACAGTGCACCCGATGGTAAATGGTTGCTGTGGCCCATATACATTTACATCTATCCTTGATTCAAAATCTATGCAGATGCGCTGTCATACCTGAGAACTAAGATCGAATGTCTCGTTTCTAGTAAAAAAGGTCTCCAGAACTTAGAAAAGGGATTATAAAAGAAATCATGTTGAACACGTGAACGTAGTATGAAACTTTTGATCAAGAATTATAAATAAAGTAATTTGTACGTAAAAAGAATTCTAACCGAAACAAGTGTTCAGTTAAACGGTTTCACAGGCAAGAAAAGTTTGCAGAACATATTAAAGTGTCATAACATATGACTTACTGTTTTTCTTATTACTTTTACCCATAACTGTGCGAATAAGTGCAAACCGGCCTAATAAATTACACTTTCGCAGCTTACATGGTATCTAAATTATATATAAATATTTTATGATATGTAGGTACTATTACATAACATAAATTGAGAGAATTCACTACTCCATATCATTCTGTGGGTGTCGTGAGAGGTGACAGAGGGAAATAAAATACAGGGATGGGCAGCAGCATTTTCCTGATAACAAATCAAAATAATAACAAACTGCGATTGCTAACACATAAATAGGCTTTTGGGGGACATTTATCATATGTGACAAATGTAGGGGGACATTTGTCAATCAAAAAGACAATCTATGGGAAGGCCTATGTTCAGCAGTGTTAAATATTATAGGAACCTATGAAATGTGGCAACACGAAACTAAATATGCGCACAAAAAGTACGCATAAAATTTATTCATAAAAATAAATATATATATTTTCTAGCATTGGAGTGTGCATGTGATAGGAACGGTACCGGTGGTGCGAGGGTATCAAGACTGCGCTCCCCAACCAACTGCTTTTGTTTATGGAGAAATATTCCATTATAATAATATTACGAAAGCACCGGACAAACAGATAGTCTGTGGGCTCGGTTTCCTCACAACTTACCTTCTGGTGGAATAGGTGGTCAATCATTTTTTATAGAAGAGGTCACAAATGAGCATGCGTACAAAAAGAAAAAACTCTCTTCTTTTCTTTTCTTAAAGGTCCCGGAGTCGTATGGACCCGGAAAAATAGCCTGTGGTAAATGATTCCACAAAGAGGTTGTTAAAGAAACATTTTTAGTAAATCGCACATTGGTGGACCATCAAGCATCCAGATGGCGTGGATGATATCATGATTTTTGAAAATAGTTGGTATAAGTGGTAAGTGCAACTACTGATCATAAAAATATCATGATCATTCTATAAAAATGAATGATGTTCAAAAAAAAAAGGTTGTATATGCATTTCTAGGACCATTATCAGATCAGCTCCACAATCCAGAGTGGTACACATTGTCATTTGAATTATCACCGAATTTAAATAAATTTACCAAATTTAAATTAAATCGAATGTCAGCAAGGCCTAAATATTGATTATTCACTTAGAATTGTAAACGCATACGGCAAAAGAAGTAAATAAATAAACAAAAAGCTTGTGAAAATAACCTGAGCATATGATCAAGCAATACTGATATTATAATTAGCCCTGCCATTAGACTTTTGAAGCGTCAGTAGTCTAATGACAGGGTGCGGACCGCGAACTCGAAAGGTCGTGGGTTGAATCCGCCATTCGACTACTGTCGTGAACCACTTCTAACACAAGCATTTTAAGCTTACCAGAAGTGGTTTAAGGGAATATTAGTAATGTTTAATAGCATTACTAGTATTTAAAGAAAACATAATACAAGACTGTATACATATGCATTTGCATAGGATATTATATATGTATATGTCATGTGTATCGCCAATATCACACCTATTGCAGTATTTGTATGGAGTATCACGCTTGCAGTTGTTAAGAGTATGTTTACCTAGGATAAATCGGCCAACTAGACGAATCCAACTTCGACAAAGAGGTCGTTCGACGAACTCAACTCGGCTAGGCAGCGTTCGTGAGAATATCATACATATTTTCGTCACGTCAACTCCAAAACTCGAAAACTAGAGTGTGTACTACCAGTGTACCAGTGATGCTAAATGATTTTAGTCCTGGTCCTTCACTACTAGCCATATCAGGAAGCTCAACGTCACTAACGGATCTGTCTTCATATAATATCCTCTTTTGGCTATGCTCGGAGTTTCTCTGCGTGATAGACTTCGAATTGAGCACGCCTTTCCGTCCAGTAGCTTGAAAACATCTTCTAATGCAGTGGTGAAGAGTTTCAGGGACATAAAGTCACCCTGTCTTACACCTCTCTGCAGTTGGATAGGTTTTGTACTCTGGTTCTGTACTCGGATAGCCATCGTAGCTCTATTGTACAAATACTTCAGCATTTCGATATACCGACAGTCAACTTGGCACAGCTGAAGGGACTGTTGCACGGCCCAAATATACTCAAAGGCTTACTCATAGTCCACATATGCAAGACATAATGGCGAATTGAACTCCACCGTCTTCTGTACAATTTGCTAAAGAGTATGTATGTGATAAATGGTACTAAAGCCTTTTCAGATATCAGCCGGTTCCGAAGGCTAGAAGTCGTAGAGTTTGCGTGCGCACGTAGCCGTGGCTCAGAAGGGAAATTGGTCTGTAGTTCTTCAAGAGAGTGTTGTCGCCTTTCTTAAAGAACAAGACCACCGCACATCTGCTCCACGCTTCCGAAGTAGTTCCACCATGGATAACGGAAATAAAGATCTTCTGAAGGACTTCAAGTACCGGTTTTCCACCCGTTTTCAGAAGCTCCGCTGTAATTTCATCTTCACCTGGGGCCTTGCGGTTTTTAAGGTGCTGGAGAGCCATTCTAATCTCACTCAGACTGACGTCCGGGATATCATCGGGATAGTGTCGGACAGAAATGTTCTTTAGATCAGAGTGGGGTACATTGATTGGAGCTTCGCCTATTAAACACGCATCATCACATGTGTACAGCTGCCCATAGAACCTCTCAATCTCAGTCAACATCTCAGGTATCTCGAAAACGATGCTGCAAAATTCAATCTTTAGCTTTGACAGTTGGCTCTTTTTGATAGACAGATCTCTGGCAAAGACTTTCGAGCCCTGGTTCCGCTCAATCGCTCTTATGACTTGTTTTTCGTTGAAGTCTCCCATCAACACCTTATAGTGGGTTTAGGAGGAATGCATGTCTTTAGAGATATCCTTATACATTTCTTCCATCTCCTCATCGGGATGAGCCAAGATTGGTGGTCTTAGGTCTGTGTGACCTTCAACGAATACCGTTTGGTGATTCTGAGTATAAGGTACGCAAACCTCGTCGACGCACTCTTCAATCTTTACAACTTTGTTAACGAGAGACTTGTGGACGATAAATCTAACACCTCCTTGGGATAAATGGTCGCCCTCCTGGTGATAGAGCAAGTTGCCGGATTCGTGGATTACCGTGTCTTCTCCCTCTGTTCGGACCTCAGATAATCCTACAATATCTATCTCTTCTTCTAACTCCAGGATGTTCTCGTTAGTCCTCAGGGTGCGTGCTTTGTATGTTGCCAGGTCAAGTCGTCTTTTGTGGCAACCGAATCTCCACCGGAGATTCTTAGCAACCCCTGTTCCATCGTTACCATGGTCGCCACCGTAGCCAGGAATAGCGGGGCCGCCGGGGTCTGGGGACTGTCTTTTTGTAACTTTTTTCACATATTGGCACAGTTGTTAAGCTTGGCGAGCGGGTTGGCATTCGCAGCTTCTTTTATTGTAATTTGCTGTTATCAGAAAGATGCTGCTGCCCATCTTCTGTCACTGTTTCCCTCTCTCGCCTCTTACGGGAAGATATGGCGTAGTGGGTATTCTTACCCGCCACTACACGGGTGAGATAAACTTAAGAAAGTTTTAATAATATCAAAAGTTGCTAATGGTTGAGCTTTGCTTCTGAAACAATTGTTCTGTGTCCGGATTATAATGTATATGTCGAAGATTTCAATAGAGGATCCCAATTTTGATCCCGGGAATACATCAGGATAGCGTTAACTGTTAAAAATAATAAAAGTGTGAGAGCGGATGTTCAGCTTGCTCTATTGCTTACTCAATTAATCATTATCAGTAATAAGACAACGTAACGCTCTATACATTCAGTATAGTGTAATTACGGTTCAACCACATCGTAACACGTCCCTACCACGATCACACACCAGTGTAACGTGAGGTACGTAATTACATGATAAGACCAAAGTCTGTAAAACAACAGCAACACTATATATCTCAGTATAATACAGCGCAGCCTCTCAGCAACACCAATCCACCTTGCCTGCACTAGAAAAATTACAACAACAAACAGAACCACGACACTATGTTAGCACTAGTAGAATGACTACACTCGTTGAATTATTTAAGCGGAATCTTCCGCGCAAGGCGTCTACAGTTAACCTTATACTGCAGAAACGTGTGGGAGTTTTTCGATATACACTCCATTCCAGTATTTTATAGACGCAACGATATTTGTACGTGGTAGAGCCATGCTGCAGCTATATTAATAGTATAGTTGTAGTACGAATGCGTCGGCTCGACCGGTGAAGGACCACGCACTCGCTGAATACCAGCGTAAAATAGCAGCTTAATGCTGCTGTGTTTCGTATGGTGAGTGTAGAGAACCGGAAATCCTTTTTACTGGAAAAGAGGCATTCTATCTTAGTCCTCACGGCTGACAACGCATCTGCATTTTAATTCGCAAACGAAGGTAGATGTAGATGTCTATGGGCCACAGCAACCACTTACCATCAGGTGGACTGTGTGCTCGTTGGTCACCCTTATTAAATTAAAAAAAGAAGTTAGGACAAATAATTCATTGCAGAATAAGAGAAAATCCTAATGTGAGTATAAAATATTTTAAAGAGTAAATCTACTGCGAAACATAGATATTACTCAGAGATTATCACGTAAGCACGTTTACTGAGTCTTGTTTTTCAGTTTCTTTTATAGGCGTTTACTATATATGGGATATTTCAAGATCTTGCTGGCATGTTTTTGCCAATGTTTTCCAAATTTTCTAAACTAAGCAGAAAGTTTGTTGAATGAAGAGCTAATATGCTCGCACAAGTAACGCAAAAATCACTAGTCACCCAAACCTCATCCATTAGCTAGCGGAGCGACCCTGTATATATATATATCAATTTCTCGTATTCCGTAGGAATTGTTAACCCAATCAAGGAGAAGAATCCTGCTTGTGTACAGTAGATTGTTAGAAATCACTTTCTAAACTATTGAAAGAAAAGGAATATTTCTCAATTATGTGTACGTTATAAAACATTCATTAAACAGAATAGCAGTTAGAAATAAATACAAGATAACAGAAAAAAATAGTAATATGCAAATCAACAGCAACACCGCTTAATCTTTGTATATTTATATTTATTGTTGTCATAATAATAGTTGCATTATGAGTACCAGAAAATGTAGAGAAATGCAAAATGAGAACGAAGCAATAACATAAGTTTTGCAGTATACACAACTATTTCATGTTATTTAAATAGACAATGTAATTCGGTATTGACAGGGTATTTGTGTGTGTATAAGTGTGGGTATTTTCAAGACAAGAGTAAATATCATCCAGTGGGATTGTTGTTAAGCTAGCTTAGAATAGTAAAAAAGAAATAACACATTTTTGCTTAACTGATTTTGTAATATTTTCCCATGCAGGGAAGGCAAAGGAACCTTATTTCATCAACCACAAACGTTATCAAAATCCTTCCATTAAATTAATTTTTACATGGAAAAACTAATTTATGTTTGTTTACTTATATTACCTGCAGTAACATACACCTAATTTTCTTTTAGTGCACATGCACATAATTTTTTTTAAATATTTCTACTAAATTAGTATTTTCTACCGTATCACGGTAAATTTTTACAAAATAAGCTATTGCACATCGACAAACATCCAGATACGGAACAATTATTTACAGGACATACTTAAATTCCTGCGGGATTTATACAACAACTAACAAAAAGCACGTGGTTCCCGTTAGGTGCATTATCAGAATCAATACTTAAACGTATAGATAGAACTTTACTCCAGAAAACTCGACCATACAAAATTGAATTCATACTAAAATAATTTTTATTTGCAAATTGTATGTGGTTTTATTAGACCTCTAAATGACACGCGCAAGCGGTAAAGCAGGGTTCACAATACTTTTACCACGGACCATACCGTGACCTCCCCAGCCAATCGAAGGTAATAAAACCACATGCAATTTGCAAATAAAAATTCTTTAAAATTAAACAAATTTTTTATGATGATGATTCTGATAACGCACTTAAAGGAGACCACAGGATTTTTGTTACATGTCGTATATATATATCACAATCAAATGCTAGCGACTGCATCACTAAGGAGTAAATTTTTTTATTAACTTTAATACAATCTTCTATATTCAAACACTACTGTCACGACTTGTAGGTACTCTGAAGTATAAAGATCATTTTATCAACGTCAGACATGTGGAAAATTAGAAAACGTCAAGTCAACATTATTTGTTTTATCTATTAATATTTCTAGAGGTGTTGTATTTTAAGTTTTGGGATTTTAATAATGACAGATATAACGCATTACGTCTCATGTGCGCTGTAACTGAATAAAGTGTGCCCTTGAGTGATTTTTAACTTGATTTGTTTTATGACTTACTTATAATAAGTAAGTATTTGTAATATATAAAATATTTTCTAAAATATCCTTGAGAATGAACTTTGAAATTACCCGTGTAGTGGTGTCTGTGGAAATCTAACCAAACTTTAAACAAAGTATGGAAAGATTCATATTCCAAGCCATCGTTTTCCACAATATATTCAAGTTCATCTATTTTACTTTGAAACAAGTCTTTATCAAATCCCTTTTTTAATGTTTTAATATAATCTATTATATCAAACACGTCAGTCATCTTTCTTTATTAAATTGAGTAATTTTCAAAACAAAACAATATTAGAAACACTTGTGCCTATATAATGTACTCTGTGGTGGATGCGTAGGCATCTTTTTTTATAGCTGTCTTTACGGCTCTGGGTTCTAACCCTTTGAGTCTGAAGTTACAATGTATAATTATCCCTTCATAGTACACTGCTTCACAATATGTTGATGCGTCACATTGTGCAGCCCTTAGGAGATTTTGATGGCAACTTGAGCAAGCAGACAGCTGACAGTTGGCGATGGTATACCCACGACCCCATATCTTCCCGTGGGTGCCATAAGAGGCGACAGAGGAAACCTGAGACAGATGGTCGGCAAAACATATTTATGATAACAGAAAATTACAATAAAAAAATGTGGTTACCAAGGCGCTCGTCAAGCATGGCAAATATGGCAATATATCCCCCATGCCGAGAGTAAAAAAAGGACTGCCCCAGTCCTCGGCAGCCCCGCTATTCCTGGCTACGGTGGCGATCATGGTAACGGCGGGGCAGGGGGTGCTAAGAATCTCCGGTGGAGATTCGGTTGCCACCTAAGACGACTCGACCTGATAATAAACAACGTACGCACGCTGAGAACTGACGACAAGATCCTGGAGCTGGAAGAGGACACAGAGAAGTTGCGCTGGAATATTATAGGATTATCTGAGGTCCGAAGAGAGAGAGGCCAAGTCAAGGCCAGCAACGCATCTGCAATTCCTCTGGTGTTGCGGTAGTTCAAGGCCAGCGGTAGTCACTTACCATCAGGTGAGCCGCATGCTCGTTTACCCCCTCTTCTATAAAAAGAGGAAAGATATGGTAATCCTCGAATCCAGCAACTTCTTCTATCACCGGGGCGACTATCTGTCCCAAGAAGGTGTTGGATTTATTGTCCACAAGTCTCTCGTTAACAATGTAGTAAAGATGTACCTAATACTCAGAATCATCAATCGGTATTCGTTGAAGGGCACCTACACTTATCATCCATTAACAATCAAAATGCGCATGGAAATCATTTCTGAAATTTGATGTCGCCCTGCAAAGTCCATGGAATGCCTCATTAACAAAAGAATGGGTCTCCGGTTCCTATACTTGCCATACGCTGCTCGGTCTTTTCTTACAAGATGCCATCTTTACTAAATTATAAAATTGGCATATTTACTTTTTTCAGTTTCATGAGCTAAAAACAACAGTGGTAGAGCCACGCGGCAGCTTTTGCTGTCGCCCGGATGGGCCGGCTCGAACCGGGGTGGTACCACGACCTCACAGAATACCAGCGTGAAGTAGAGGTTTACCTCTGCGTTTCGCTTGGTGAGTGCAGGTGGCCGGAGGCCCTTTTTACTGGAAAATGAGGCATTCCAACCTAGTCTCACGGGTGACAACGCATCTATATTTTGATTCGCAACCGAGGATAAATGTAGATGTCTATGGGCCACAGCAACCACTTACCATCAGGTGGACTGTGTGCTCGTTTGTCACCCTATCCTATAAAAAAAAAACATTACGACTAACGTAAAGATAAAAAATACTATTAAGTTAAAAAAAGTGCGTACAACTACGTCGCTTAAATATCAACTACTAAACAAAAAACAGTCTATAGCACGTAAACCTTCCTGCTTTTTCAAGCGCATCTGTTGCACACGAATAATTTCCGAGCTAAAAATGTTCCGATAATAAACGAACTCAGAATACGAAACAAAAAAATTCTATTTATTTCCTATATTGATTACATTGGTTTGTGGCTTAACGTGTATTTGATATTAAAGTAAAGTGAAAGTTACAGTCTATATACGTCCTAGCGCTGAGCATAGGCCTCCTCTCATTTCTGAGAGGGCTTTAGGGCAAGGAAATGTCCGCCGCGCTGCCCCAATGCGTGTTGGCGAACTCCACATGTCTTCGTAATATTGCATGCCTTAAGCGAACCTAGGTATGTTCTACTATCGCCTAAAAATTAATATTCCAACGTTTTTATCGAATGAAATCGTATCTAGCAATCATATTATACATATAAATGATTTAAAAAGCACATGGTTAGAAAGATAAATGATTGTTGAACTTATTAATATATTTTTAATTGATGAATTGCTATTTTTAAATAAAAAAGGGGTTTTAGTGGCTTATGGTGTGGATTTATCAAGTCCCCAAGGCTTGTAAACAGGATAACTTTTGAAAATATCAATTGTTTAACTCAATCTATTTTTTAATCTCTTCATCTATCATGTGGGAACCCACTGAATGTAAATGGCAGTGTAATTTTGTTTTATTTAGCTATAATTAATATTTTTCGTCCCCAAAATGGCGAATTTTTCGGTGATTTGGTAGCCTTGTATGTAAATTATTTCTGTAAATAGGCGGAAGCCGCCGTCGTGATTGGACTTTGTTTCGGTTGTTTGCCGCGGCTCAAAAAGATCGCTGTACAAATACACAATATTCGAATAACCAAATTTCTTAAATACTTGATTATAATAATAATGAGATTTTTTTATTACCATATTTTAAAAGCACAATAAATAATAGTACTACGTACTGAAAGTAAGTAGTATCAATTTTTTGTCATGTGTGACATTTTAATGGTTTTCGAGGGTGTTGAAACCGATAGGGTTGTCGAAATGTAAATCCAAGATGGCGGCCGCAATAGGTATCAATTTTTTCATCATGGGTGTCATTTTCATGGTTTTCGAGAGAGTTGAAGTCGATAGGGTTGTAGAAATGTAAATCCAAGGTGGCGGCTGCAATAGATATCAATTTTTCATCATGGGTGTCATTCTCATGGTTTTCGCGGGTGTTGAAGCCGATAGTGCTGTCGAAATGTAAATCCAAGGTGGCGGCTGCAATAGGTATCAATTTTTTCATTATGGGTGTCATTTTCATGGGTTTCGAGAGTGTTGAAGCCGATAGTGCTGTCGAAATGTAAATCCAAGATGGCGGCTGAAGTAGGTACCAATTTTTTCATCATGGGTGTCATTTTCATGGTTTTAGAGGGTGTTGAAGCCGATAGTGATGTCGAAATGTATTTAAACTACTTTAAAAAATTCCTTATAATCATGTTATACGTAATTTTTTTAATGCGCTTAAGGCATGCCCAATTTGATTTACCAATTTTTATTACTTACATTACATCTCAGACATGTAGGTTTCCTCACAATGTTTTCCCTCACCGCCGAGCACGTTGTAAATCAGCACTTGAAATTGAAATTAACAATTTCATTTGTGCCTGCGAAACTTACAGTGTGCGCTTACCATCTGAGCAACCACGGCTCCTAGAGTAGAGTAATAATTATTAATCAATCAAACAAAAGGTATTTTATTGATCACCAAATCACATTTTATTAAAATAATAAAATGACAGTATTTAAAGTAAGTTCAATTGGTGGGTATCGGTCTGAAGGCTTAATAATATTTGTACTAAAATATAGTTTTATACTTGCTTTTCCCGCTGCTTCGCTAGCGTGTATTTCAGTTAACAACACAATTTTGCAATGACCATGTTTAAGGAAGATTGGAAAGTTGAAATTAAGCCTTGTTATAATGAAGTATTATTATTTATTTTTTTAAATGCGGTGTTCCCGAGGGCTGATGGTGTCTTAATGGAGTGTGCCAACAACGCTACCTTTCGTATTAATAAGTGCCACCACATTTTAAAAGATTTCGCTGATTGTAATATAATTTTAGCTAAGCTATAAAATTATTATTTGAACTGTTTAGAGTGAAGTTCTCGGATCAATCACACTCCTCTCAGTGTGATTGATCCGGGAACGTTAGTTGTAACTAAATACATAACTATTCCTCCACTTTTCTACTCTATCACTAGTCTAGAACTTTATTATCTATTTAATTTAAGTGTACATAACATATCTGGTTTTGGTGTCGAATTAATAAAGCCACGTATTCACATGCTTTGCATTAAGCTCATTAATAAAGAATTAAGAATAATAAATCTATAATGGCCAATTAAAAAATAAAAAGACATAGATTATAACTCCGTTCTCAGAAGTGTCAACGCATCAGCATTTTGTTGATTGATTATTGATTCCGTAAAAAAGTATTATACTTTATTATTATTACGCATTGCACAAATCAACGAACTATTTCACCCAATTTTATCTCTTACTTCAGTTTAATTAACCTTTCATTATCTACCAATACACTTGCCATATACTTGCGATTTTATGCAAAAGTTATATAATTTATAATAAAAGCTGTCCATACCCTGTAACGGGCCATTACAACCCTTTTAAAACCTATTTTTGTTTTCAAAATTCATACTTGCAATTAACTTATAGTGGTACTTTATCTGATAGAAAACCCCATTACACGACATTTTTAAATATTGCTTTTAAACTTTTTCCGTGATAAATTAAAAAATACCATCCTTTCACTTTGTACATTACGTGAAATTCTTTCTGTGTTATGAAATTTGTTGCATTTTTATCCAATATGGAAGTACTTCAATAGTTATTAAAATTGTTTTAAATTTAAATTATATTATATTAAATTATAGTATTTAAATTTTCTTATTTCCCTTTTTATTAAATTGACAATAAATTGAAAATGGGCCAAATTAAGAGTCTTAACCGACGAGCATGTGTGTGGTATATGGATGTAAAGGAGTCGGGAGAGGTGTGTCAGGATCGTGCTAAATGGAAGTCCGTTGTCTCTGCTTACCCCTCTGAGTGACTGGCTTGAGTGTTTATGTATGTATTTTTTATTATTATTGATTTGGCATTTACAGTCGCTTTCACCTGAATTTTTATGTAATTTTATTTTACTTGGATATAAGCTAAAGAGAAACTTTTTATGATATTCAGCATTAGTTGAGATTTTTATATTTATGATACTTAAAAACTTAAGATAATGGAAACGCAGTAATTATACTAAACTCTTTGAATAACAATAACAATAACATAAGCGATATATTTTTTCTTGGCAACTTTTCACCAACAGGTGGCGCATTACGTTTAAGAATACGTTTTTTGGGAAGTATTGAAAATAATTGAGAAAAGTATGAATGATGTTTTTGCTTTTACAAACTCACAACAATAAATAAAAGATGAATATGTGAAACCGTAGTTTTAGTTATAAAACGTTTAGATTGCGAAAATTCGCAGTTTTTTAGAGATATTTTATTGAGATTATTATACTTGCTGACAACGTACACAACTTTCGTCTTTTACATGTAGGCCCAAGATTGTGTTAAAGTATAACTAATACGTTTTCATACAATTTTCTGATTATATTATTTTATTAGAGACTTCTAGAATGATTCAGTCTCATTTACAACGTAGATAAAGCCCATAAAATAAGAGATACCTAAACTGCTGCCAATAATAATTTTTACTCTAATGGACGGCTCCACGGCGCAGTGGCTTAACAATTAGTTTTTTTTTTTATAGGAGAGTGGGCAAACGAGAATACGGCTCATCTGATGCTAAGTGATTACCGCCGCCCATGAACAACTGCAACACCAGGAGAAATGCAGACGGTTGCCGGTCTTTTAAAATGGAGTGCGCTCTTTTCTTGAAGGTCCCTTAGCAAAACTATTAAGTAATCTGTGCCCTAAGTCGTATCGGTCTGGAAAAAAATCTCTGGTGGTAGTCGATTCCACAAGAAAGTTGTGCAAGGAAGAAAACTTCTTTTAAATTGCACTGTGGTGGGCCGCCGGTCATCGAGATGGTATGGATGGTATTGCGAGTTGCAGCACTTGGGCCCGCGGGTTCGAATCCCGCGCGGACCAAGTATTTGTATGACCTACAAATAATTGTTCTGGGTCTGAATGTTTGTCCTTGTGTATTTTATGTTTGTATACTACCTCAACGATGAAGGAAATATCCTAGTGTGGGGGTAACGTTTTTAAAGATATAAATATAAATATAATATTACTTGATTCAACAATCCATATTCATCCCATTTTCCAGTCTTGTTTTTGCAGTTTTTGCAATAAAACCCTGAAATATATACAAAATATGATATATTATTATAAATAAAGTTATTTTATTTTGGTCTTATATAGACTGAAAAACCAATAATTAAAGTGACTAATAAAAAACTACAACTACGTATGTTCTACTGCTGGGCAAAGACTTCCTTTCACCATATAAAATTATTACGGATTAGAGTTAATTACACCGCAGTACTCTAATGCATATTCCATTGTACATATCATTGTCATACTTTCTTCCGATGATTTCCTTCACCACAAATATCAGCTGCATTCAAAGTAATCCGAACAATTAAATTAAAATTACTAGATTATACTATCGACGCGAAGCTTCAATGGGGCCCCAATATATCTAAATTGACAAGCAGACTTAGTTCTGCATCATATGCTGTAAGAAAAGTTTGAAGTCTCACAGATGTTGAAACAGCTAGATTAATTTACTTTCGTTACTTTCATAGCGTAATACTCATTGAATTATGCTTAATGTGACTGATACTGAAGCTAAATTTGTTTTGCAAAATATTTATAATTTCAATAGTAAATAGATCCTCGGAGAAAAATTTAAAGAAATAAACATATTAATTTTGGTATCGAAATATGTTTACAGAATGTAATATGTGTACATAAGAACATAAATAGCTTTAATAAGAATAAGGATGACTTTAAACACTAAGAACAAACATTAGCTTGTAATGCCAGTTACTAGACTACACAGAATCAGTAATTCCCTTATGAGGGACGCTTTACAATATATACGATTTTAATAAAAGGGCCGGCTTTTCACCACGAGGCGGCCATGTGGGTTCCTTTTTGTTCACCGCGGGTGATAAAGCCACAACCACTAAGCCCCCCACCACGACAAGGCGGTACCCGTTCGGGGTCGAGCGCTTGGCCACCTGCAGCCAACTTCAAACAAAGAGGCTACAGATGAGTTGTCACTTCTGAGGACTAGGTGAGAGGGTGGTACGTACTCAGATAGACCTAAGTAGAAAAGGTGTGCTACTAAATAAAAACAATAATTGTTTTTGATAAAGTAACAATTACAGTGATACATTTCAAATATATTAATAGCAAATATTTTTAATTGACACAGTTAAAAGCATTTTTCGGTAACCCTTTTCAAGTATATTTTTGCATCAGTGTTAGATAAAAAATACGCATTGAATGTATATGTATGTATATAGATTTAACATTAGTTTTATAATTAAAAAATATTATTTAAAAAAATATGAATTTCTGATATATCCATGCAAGTATGTTATGTTAACAAAAAATTGTCAAAAGTTAATCATGAAGTGTATTTAGATATTTGTTTTAATTATTTTTTGTATGATATGACGGTAATCCGTATTCAAGTAAAGGCAAACGCAAGGAAGATCGGTTAAAATCTATTATTGAGATATCTTGTAAAAACAGCGTATCGTAAGAGGGATAAGCAAATAACGTATTCTCTACCAAACAACTTTTATCGGGAGCACTTTCGACGGAAATGATAAAAACTAGCGAGGCTGGCATACGCATTTCTGCGACGGCAACAGATTGCTATCATTTCTCATGCAAACTTTATCTAAAATCTGCAATACGTGTAATGGATGTATGTCTCAAAGGGATACTTTAAGGATTCTTTAACAGCAAATATACTTTTTTGGGTTCGCTTTGAAGGATAAAAGATACGTTCACAATCTTTTTGGACAAGCAGATACGTTTCTACTCATGTTAATTTCTCCAGTTTTTAACCAAATTAGCTTATGTTAACGGTATTACCTGTCGATATTAAGTCACAATTATTAGATATAATCAAGATAGCAGAATTCCACTTTATTTGTGTAACTAACACACATTTATGTGGCTATAGTCTTTTACTTAATAGTACTTAATGTTAAATTTAATACTACAAAGTATTTCTGACATTTTTAAAGTTATTATGACGATTTAAGTTTTCTCATATAGGATAGGGTGACAAACAAGCACACAGTCCACCTGATGGTAAGTGGTTACTGTGACCCATAGACATCTACACCTATCCTCAATAAAGACTCAAGATGCAGATGCGTTGTCACCCGTGAGGATTAAGATGGAATGCCTCTGTGCCAGTAAAAGGGGTCTCCGGTTCTACACTCACCATACGAAACACAGCAGCGTTAAGCTGCTATTTTACGCTGGTTATCGAGTTAAAATTATTATTACTAAAAAATCTTTAAAGTTTAAAATTTTTAAATATATTTTCGAGTGTTGTGTCGTGCCTAGTGTGGTGGTGCTGGGTGCTGGGGATGGTAGCGCTGGGATTGACGGCGACGGGTATAGTGCGCGCGATTGACGGAGTGTGGGAGGCATCATTAATTATTTAGGCATCATTTAGGCATCATTCATCCATCTGTTACAGCCTATAAAATCCACTTCTGAACAAAGGCTCCTCACATAGCTTAACTAGATTCATAGTTTGGGGTTTTACCATAGTTGCTACGCTTGGCAGGCGGGTTGGCAACCGCAGTTTTTTTATTTTGTGTTGTTACCAGAAAAATCCTACTACGATTATCTCCAGTCTCCCTCAGTCACCTCTTATGACACACACGGGACGATAATATAGGGTAGTGGATATTTTAATACCGCTATCGTATAGTGCATAGATAGATACTTGCGTACATACTTTCATGTATGCAAACATACACACAAACAAACATACAATTATTTACACACACATTGACATGAAAAATCTTTTTCAGGGGTAGTTGAGTAAAATTTTTGCTAAAATGAAACTCAACAGAATTTGAAATACACGTACACACGTAAATAATGTTACAGAACATTTTTTCTATCAAATGTTTCTAACAAATAAGAGCTCGTAACCCCGTGTTTATTTTACTGTTGCTCGTCAATGAAGCAGTTGTATAGTCGTTAATTCAATTACCAACTATAAATCAGTTCTTTATCCTCTCGTTGGTAAACTTATTCAGAGTGAGCTACGTATTCAAAATACGGTTGTAATATTTTAAACCGAGTCACGTCAGTTTGCTTATTTTTTTATTGCTTACATAGATTATTTTTTTCTTTTAAACATATTAACATAATTAATATCATGCATCACATTATGTTGTTTTATAAATGAATTGTAGGTGCCAGAATTGATATAATTTATTTAATAGCACACTCTACCGCAATTTTTAGTATTGGAGCCCTTCTCTAAGTACATTTTGTTGGAATACATCTCATCCGACAGAGATTTGTACCCAAAAAGACGATGAAACTAATCTTCACGGAATACTATATAATCAGTAAATGATTCGTGGTAGCTCAGATACTAAGCGCTCGGCGTAAATTTCACAGCATGCGAGTAACCTTGGCAGAATACCCGCCGGCACCAAGGAAGTGTTCAGGAGGGAAAGAAAACATCGTTAGGAAATAGGTCGCTGATTCAATCCGGCTCGAAGGATCATCTAAAATACTACTACACCGGCCTGTGAACTTTGAGATTGAAACAAAAAGGCCAAAACTATAAGGCACCGACTGAATATATTTATTTCTCACTGGTATACGTGACACATTGATTACATTAAAAACATAATTGCTGGTTCTTTTTAACATGGTTGTCAACATATCTAGAGGATCGGACTTTTAATGTTGTCGTCAACGGCTTTCGATCTGATAATATTAGTATAACCTCAGGTGTGCTCCAAGGATCACATCTTGGCCCTATCCTTTTTAACTTTTTATTAACGACATCCCAGACTACTTAACTAACTCTTGTTTTTATGTATGCCGATGACCTGAAATTTTTAAGACATATAAAATTAATAGAAAACTCAATATTATTACAAAGGGATCTGAAAAATCTTATTGATTGGTGTAGAGACAACCGAATGACACTAAATCCAAAAAAATGTCAACACGTCAAATTTACCAGAAAAGTAAACCTTATTTCATTTAGTTATAAAATAGATGAGAATATTATTCAAGAGGTCGAGGTTATAAAAAATTTAGAGGTTACTTTTGACAGGAAGCTGACATTTATACCTCATTACGAAAACATCGTTAAAAAACCTCAAGGTTGCTTGGGTTCGTCATACGAAATAGCAAAGGATTCAGCATTAAAACTTAGAAAATGCTGTATAATAGTCTCGTTCGTAGCACACTCGAGTACTTTTCTGTTGTCTGGCGTCCACACTTTGCGGTTCACAATCTACGCATTGAGCGTATTCAGAAGCGGTTTCTGTGGCATTTGGCACGATTAATTGGTAAACCAAAGAGAGATTTCTCATATGCAGATAGACTAAAATTTTTCAAAATGTTATCCTTAGATAAACGTAGGGTGCTAACAGACTTGTTGTTTTTGTATAAAATTCTCAACAATAGAATAAGTTGCCCTCAGTTACTGAACTCATTTGATTTTAGCTCGCCTTCAAGATATCCGCGTCATCCGATAGCACCACTGAGACCGCCAACCCGCAAAACCGTTCTTGGCTCCAACTCTCCATTACACAGACTGTATAAGCTGGTAAATAGCTACAAACACATTTGAAGTAAACTTTGATTCCGCTTACAGTTTCCGTAAAACGATCGTCGACAGTATGGCTAGTTCTTAATTTCATGCAACCAGCTTGTGTTCTCTTTTACCATACGGATAAACAATGATTTTTTTTCCTTTTAAAATTGTTAACTTTATTTAGTAAACTCAAAACCCACTTAAGTTAATGTTATATTGAATGCTGTGTTTACTAGTAAGTAGTCACTACACTTAGTTTAAGAAACTTTTCTGTAATTTAAGATTGTATTGTGTAATTTGACTGTTAGTAAACCATACCAATAAAATAAAATAAATAAAATAATAAAACTATATATACAACATCTAAACGTATCTTTATTTTACACAGTAACATCTATTATGATATTTTACACCTCTATATCTGAAAGGAAATACATTTAGAAGATACTTATTTAGTTAAGGGCTTTATAATCTACATTACAATCTAAAGTTGTTTTTAACTTCAAATCATTCAATTCACTTGGGTCATTTTGAACGTATTATTGTATATTTATTAAGTATTGTATAAGTAATTAAGTATTTTTTTGTGCTATTCAGTTATAAGGTACAATGGGACTGACATGTTAATAATAAAGAAAGTCCCTTAAATAAAAAATAATTAAAAAATATTCTGAAACATTTGTATATTAATCACAAAGTACTTACACAAGTCAACCCCTAGATATCGCCGGCAAACCGCAAATATAATGAATACCACACGTTATACTGAAAACCAGCTGAGAAATTTAAACCATAGTGTTGAATATTAACACTTATTTAACTTAACTTAACTTAAAAAACTAGTAAATAAAATTTCCCTACACTACTTACTCGTACCTTGGTGCAACAAGCAACTTAACCGATTGAGATCATATTCTTTCAATATAATATATCCGCTTTACCGATATGACGATTTCTAGGATAAGAATTATTCTAGGATTCGATAGGTTAAATTTTCAGGTTCAAACTATTAACATACTATATTTATCAATCAAAATATCTTATATTCTCATTACATGTAGAGCCAAAAAAGAAAATCATAAAAGGATAAGGTATTCATTTTTTTTAAATTTTAAACTTAAAACATTACGAAGTGAAATCGAATTAAAACAGGAGTAAACGCAGAGTAAATGCGAAATCATTTCACTATTAAGAAATCAATTATCATCAGGCAAAACGACGTTTGCAAGGCCAGCTAGTATATAGTATATTTAAACAGGAATCACTTTGTAAAATTTATACTTACATACCATGCTATATTCATTTAATCAGAATAAGAACTTAGGTTTCACATTCTCCTTGCTTCCATTGGTCTTGTCGAGCTTCTCACAACACGCATTACGTCATTAATCAAACCTCTAAAAATTTATATATTCTGCATCAGCAAACATAAACGTTCCGAAACTCTACTTGTATTTTAAACAAAACCACAATAACATTTTCGAAATGTTTACCCATTTTAATACTGCTTTAAAACGTTCCATTCGATATGGATCATTTGGTATTTGTTTTGAACCTAAATAAACATACATTTCCTTATATCGGTAGCCATTTTTTAGTTTGTGAGTTTGTGCATGATTTTATAATATTCAATATCATTTAAAAAAATGTTAAGACTTTCATATAGAGTTGCTCACAGTTAGCTTTCCCACTCTGATGTTGTTTATACCATTTAAAAATGTTCTTAAAAGTCGCGTGGCCAACCCCCTAATCATAACGCCGCTCGCACGCTGCCTTCTTATTTTGCTAGCAAACCGATTTTGATATAAATTGGAATGTATTTACATAAGTAAATTTGGAATGCCTACTTATAAAAAATTAGTTTTTCAAATTTTTATATTTATGTAAAATTAAATTTAAAGTCCGCCATATTGTATTTAGTGAAACGTCCTGTAGCAAGCGTAGTGATAAAATGAAGAAATCAATAACAAATGATTCCGAATTGGCAAAAGTAATTTAGTAGGTGATAAGATTAATTAAGAAAATGTGATTTCATTGATGTTATTTTTCCTTACAAAAATTAGGTCTTAAATACGCTTTTAACGGGTGATATTAACCTTTTCTCTGTCCCATGGATCATATATGAACATTTCAATTGTTCAAATATTGTGTATGTTTAGCGGAGAGGGAGCCTGTTAAATTTTTAAAGATGATTTTATAGGATTGGGGATTAATAAGTTATTTTCTTTATAAATATGCCGCATTCGCACAAACGAAATACAACAAAGATGTTAAAAATGCATTACCCGATATCATCTTGTGATATATGTAAATACCATCTCTCATAAGAGGCAATAGAGAGAAATGAAACTGGAGACAAGCAGTCAGTTTTTGCACGTGGTAGAGCCATGCTGCAGCTATATTAATAGTATAGTTGCAGCACGAGTGGGTCGGCTCAACCGGGGAAGGACCACACTCTCACAGAATACAGCGTAAAATAGCAGCTTAATGCTGCTGTATTTCGTATGGTGAGTGTTGAGAACCCGATACCCATTTTACTGGAAAAGAGGCATTCTATAATAGTCCTCACTGCTGACAACGATTCTGCATTTTAATTCGCAAACGAAGAGATGTAGATGTCTATGGGCCATAGCAACCACTTACCATCAGGTGGACAGTATGCTCGTTTGTTACCCTTATTCTATAAAAAAAGGCAGCATCTTCCTGATGGCAACATAAAATAATAACAAACTGCGGTTGCCATCCCACCTGCTAATCGTTGTGTCTGTGACAAAAATGAACATTTTCGCATTGTCACAACGCAATAGGCCTCCGCCGTAGATTACTCCTATGTCGCAATCTATTGGCGAGGACTATGTTCAGCAGTGGACTCTTGATAGCGAATGACACTAGGCTTAGTGCAATATGCTGGATTATTAACGGACAACTTTATATCTTCCTTAAGATTTTTATAGCGAAGAACAAAAAACCGATGGGAAAGAAAGATTCTAGAGTTGCAGCCTCGTACCAGTAAGTGAGGTGTAGGGAGGCCCCCCACACGATGAAGTGACGACACGGTAAGAAATGCAGGGTGGCGATGGATGCAGGTAGCGTAGAACCGTGCTATGTGGCTATCGTTGGGTGAGGCCTGCGTTCTGCAGTCGACTTGTGATGGAATGTAATAATGACTGTTTATGAATTAATTAATTAATGTAATAATGGTCATGTTTTTTAAAAAACGTAGGTTCCGCACCCATGCCCTCTATGCCGTAGCAGATTTGTTGTCACTATGTAAATTATGTGTCCTGCATACTGTTGTTAAAAAACACAAATCTCTCATTTGACACTTCTATACTCACCAAAAGAAGGATTGACTCGGTAGCTAAAATGCAAACATGTAAAACATTTTTTGCTAGACTACAATACGCAAACCTGTCATGCCAACTATATAGAAAGGTAAAAAAAACACTGAAATATACCAAAACAACTTTTGAATACAAGGATCTGGTCTTAAATTGGCTTAAGCCACTTACTTATGAGGAACCAGGGTGCATGATTAGGTTTCAAACGCAAACGCACATGCACACGCACACACGCACACACGCACACACAAACACACACATACACACACAAACACACACACACACACACACACAGAGAGAGAGAGAGAGAGAGAGAGAGAGAGAGAGAGAAAATAAAGATTTTTGAGATTTTTTGATTTCATTTGATTTTGATGAAAAGCTTCCCATAGTATATTCTCAGTTGTTTTAAAGATAAAAGTATCTGAGAAAAACATTGTATAACTAATGTATGTCATAAACTAATAGATATATTTGAATCTTCTTTAGGATTTAAACTAAATGTTTAAAATGACATTTTGAATTCATTTATTTTATGACCTCAACTTTAAATTCTATCCAATCAACATTAAACGTGTTATTCATACATTCGTAATCTAGCAAAATGACTATTTAGTGTGAGCTCACACTAAGTGTGCTTTTAGCGAAGCGAAATCTCTTTACTTAAGCTTAAACTGAAACTGGAACTACAAATAACTTTAGCTCTACGTGCTCATCACGATTGCAATGCGTTTAAATACGTACACGCCTTGGGCTTTTAAGCCTCGGCAATTTATCTTTGTTACATTTAGTTGGTATTTACTCAGAAAAAGTAATAAAGAAATATTATAGTACTATTATTATAACACTAAGATCTACTATCGCCTAACAATAAACCTTATATTTTTCATGTACTAACTGGGAGAGAATATCAAGACATTAAGTCTAGGTAAGCTCTAGGTAACCTTTTTAGTAAAGGTGATAACAATAAATTATACATAAATTAATAAATCAATTATCTAAAATAACTTAAAAATGCTAATAAATATTATTTTTCACGATTTGCAAAACAGTAGCCAGCTGTTAAACATATTTTGTGTTTAAGACAATAAATATTTTGAAACACTACTATTATTTCAATACTTCCACCCCAAATACTACGTACCGTGGGCAATCCCCTTGCGGTCCATTGCGCAACAAGACATAATTAATTGTTATTTGGCCATTTCATCGCTTAAAAGATGTCATTGTCGTTTAGCTCTACCGAGGAATGTAATTGTAGTTATATAGCATCTGTATACATTTGAAAAAAGAACTTTAATTTCCATTCTAGTTTTATTTATCTACGCCATCTCACATTTTATTGCTTTTTATTTACATGAATTATAAAAGTTCATAAGTTTTATTAGGTGATGCGATATCCAATGCTCTGATCATTATTATCATTCTTCTTTGGAAGTCAAACCCTCATTTTCTCTCCCCTATACTGTTTCCACCGATGACCGTTGTCCATTGCTTTCCGTTTTACTTTTCTTATCGTTTTTAAAGTTACTAAGGCCTGTGGTTCAAGGTGCCTTCTGACTTTTTTCTACTTTATTTTTACTTATTTTTCAGTAACATTTAATTTTTAAACTAATTTACTGTGAAGTAATAAAGTAACTAAATAAATTATGTATATCCGCTCCCATAAATTAATTTTTAGAAGCTTTCTAAAATACAATTACTCGCCGTTAATTTATTACAAAAAATCATTAAATAGTAAGCAAGTAAAATAAAACAATAATGATAATGTCCTCTAGTCTGAATCTCGATCAATACAGCGGCCAATCTCAACGAAGAAGATGGCGAATCTTGGTAAGACAGGATCATTATACCCGAGTGAATGCAGCACACACAAGGCCGATGCACTCTCTATTTCTTCTCTCTAATATTCCGATGGGACGGTAATCCGATAGGACCGGAGGGAGATGTGCAGGAGAAACAGTTTGACGTGCTCTCCGAGACCCGGGGTTGTAACACCGTTAAATTCCTGACTCGGGGCTAATATTTTATTAGAAAAACCCAATAACTGATTATGACCAAATCCAGATTCGAACCCTGGACCTTATGATCATAATTTGCGTTTACGATCACTAGATTAACGAGGTAGTCGAAGGAATACATTTCTATTCTAGTGTAAATATTAAAATTTAAGCAATGTTACAAATAAAATACAAATGTGAAGGCAGTATTTGTACAGGGCGGAAACGAATTCCAATAGTTATTTTGTTTAATTTTTTTATTAGGTATTATATGGCAAATGACTCGGACATTCAGATGCGTTAAGGCTCTTCTGGATAATACTGATTTTTATACACTCAAAATATCTATAAAAGACGTACCTTGATTAAAACCACGCGATAGAGCTAAGTTGCAGCTATATTATGGTTGTAGCACAAAAGGTTTACTCGCCACGCTCTCACAGAATACCAGCGTAAAATATCAGCTAAATGCTGCTGTGTTTTGAATAGTTAGTGTAGAAAATCAGAGAGTCCTGTTTACTGAAAACGAGTTATTGCATCTTACTCCTCCAGCGTGACGACGTATCTGCATTTTTATTCTTAATCGAGGACAGATGTAGATGTCTATGAGCTACAGCATCCACTTACCATCAGGTGAACTGTGTGCTCGTTTTTCACCTTTATTCTATAAAAAATAATAACGTAACTTTTATATTTTGAAAAAATAATGAAGTATACTTGAAGTCCAACAGAAGCTATTCATCAGAAGTCCTTCATGATGACATGATGACTCCGGAGGTGGGGAACAGAATTGCGGTTGTCTTGTTCTTCAAGAAAGGTGACAACGCTCTCTTGAAGAACTAAATACCAATTTCCCTTATAGACCTCGTTTACGTGCTGTTGTCCAGAGTCATTACGAATCGTCTGGCACGCAGACTCGATGACTTCCAGCCTCCCGAACAAGCCGGTTTCCGAAAAGGATTTGGCACCATAGGCCACACACATACCATAAGTTATCCAAATCAAATTAAGGGTGGAAAAAATGTTGAATAAAAATTTTAAGCACCTATTTAAACATATATACATATATAAACATATTTTTTCGCATTTTTGCTATCTGATAGGGGAATAATAAATTTAAAATGCTAAATGTAGAGTATATTTGCCACTATAAATGCGGTTTATTAACAACATATCAGTATAATTTAAAATTAAAAATTTTGTACAGCCGACTTCAATATAAGTTATTTAAGAATAACTTAAAAACTATTGGTCTGACCTTGATCAAATTCATATGGGACCACACGAGAAGTACCAGCTTTCAAATAAAAAAAGAATCATCGAAAAAGGATTTTACGCGTAATCTTTAACTTAGTTTTCTCTACAAAATTATCCTGTTTATATGAACTTTGTTAAGATGATAATAATTCCAACTCTGAATTCGATGGTGATCGAACTGTTCGTTTACTTTGGTGGATGCTAACTATTTACAACAGAGATATCATTTATTAATATAGATATTTAAGATAAAACAGACAAGATACAGACATTTACAAAATGATCAACTATAAACAAACTTACGAAATTCACTATCAGGGTTGTTTTTTCGCTTTTAATTAAACCAATAAATCTGAAAGTAATATATTATATCATATAGTAGAGTAGTGGTTAAGCGGTTAGCTGTGGTGTTACTGGCAGAGAGTTCGTTTCCCGTATGAGGCAAGTATTTACAATGTCTAAAAATAATTGTTTCAGGGGGTGATACATCATCATTGTCATCATTACAGCCAATTACACGTTCTTTCCTGAGCAAAGGCCTCCCCGAGAAATGTCACAATAGTTTTGGTGGAGGTACAATTCATAATATGTAAGCCTCTTCTAAAATTCTCGCGTAATTACTTGTTTACATTCCCAGTTTATTTCTATTAAAACTTGTATGTCTTAGCGAAGATGTACATTGTAGATAGGCAACTTGCGGTACAAAAGCTTGTGTCCTCATTAAGTGGATCAAGAAAACAATAATTTAGGTTTGTTCGTTCGAGTTTACTTAATATTTATTAAAACTTTTGCTCATTATGAATATTGAAAGTATCAGATTGAAAGACAAACTGATTGATTTTAAATAGGTCACTGAAATAATTAAATGTTATAAATCAGATTTTTTTTAACAACATCTTCTTGATAGCAACATAAATTAATTAAAAAAAAACTGCGGTTACTCGTCAAAAAATATTTTAAAAGTGAACTCTCCGCAGCAACGATGGCAACAATTTTTAATTTAGCTTTGAACTGTTTTACCTTGTTAAACGACTGTTATCAATACATCATCATCATCATCATTACAGCCCTTCACAAGTCCACTGCTGAACATAGGCCTCCCCCAAAGAATGCCACAAAGCACGGTCCTGAGCCACCTGCATCCATCGACTTCCTGCATGTCTTACCAGGTCGTCACTCCATCTCGTGGGGGGACGCCCTACACTTCGCCTACCGGTACGAGGCTGCCACTCGAGAACCTTTCTTCCCCGTCGGTTGTCGGTTCTTCGAGCTATATGGCCGGCCCACTGCCACTTCAGCTTACTAATCCGTTGGGCTATGTCGGTTATTCTGGTTCTACTGCGGATATCCTCATTCCTAAGTTTATCACGCAGAGAAACTCCGAGCATAGCCCTCTCCATAGCTCGCTGAGCGAACTTGAGCTTCCTCATACGGCCAGCAGTGAAGGACCACGTCTCAGTTCCGTAAGTCATCACTGGCAACACGCACTGGTTGTACAATTTCGTTTTAAGGTTTTGAGGTATGTCTGACGTGAAGATGTGTCGTAGCTTCCCGAACGCTACCCAGCCGAGTTGAATCCATCGATTGACCTCTCGGTCGAAGTTGGACTTACCTAGTCGGACTATTTGTCCCAGGTAAACATACTCGTCAACAACTTCGAGCTTAGTGCTCCCAATAACTACCGGCATAGGTGTGACATGGACATTAAACATGATCTTTGTTTTGTCCATGTTCATCTTAAGACCTATCCGTTGGGAAACACTATTGAGGTCATTGAGCATAGTGCTTAGGTCCTCCAGCGATTCTGCCATATGGAGTATATATATTGATACCGTATCCTTTCCAGTCCAGGAGCTTGAAAACATCTTCAAATGCAGCGGTGAGGAGTTTCGGGGACATGACGTCATCCTGTCTTACACCTCTCTGCAATTGGTAAGGTTTCGTACTCTGGTTCTGTACTCGGATAGCCATCGTAGCTCTACTGTACAAATACTTCAGCACTTCGATATACCGACAGTCAGCATGGCACCGCTGAAGGGACTGCAGCACCGCCCAAATTTCGACGGAATCAAAGGCTTTCTCATAGTCCACATACGCCAGACGTAGTGGCAAATTGTACTCTTCGGACTTCTGTACAATTTGCCGAAGGGTATGTATGTGGTCTATGGTGCTAAAGCCCTTTCGGAAACCGGCTTGTTCGGGAGGCTGGAAGTCGTCAAGTCTGCGCGCGAGACGATTCGTAATGACTCTCGAAAACAGCACGTAGACGCGGCTCAGAAGGGAAATCGGTCTATAGTTCTTCAAGAGAGCGTTGTCACCTTTCTTGAAGAACAAGACCACCGCACTTCTGCTCCACGCCTCCGGTGTAATGCCACCATGGAGAACGAAATTAAAGAGCTTCTGAAGGACTTCAAGTACCGGTCTTCCACCCGCTTTCAGAAGCTCCGCTGTAATTCCATCCTCACCTGGGGCCTTACCGTTTTTAAGGTGCTGGAGAGCCATTCTAATCTCGCTCAGATTGACGTCCGGGATATCTTCGGAATAGTGTCGGATGAGACTCGCTCTTGGATCGTTACTCACACTTGCGTGTGGCTCCAACGATGATGTGTACAGCTGCCCAAAGAACCTCTCAATCTCACTTAAAATCTCAGGTGTCCCGGAAACGATGCTGCCACATTCTGTCTTCAGTTTTGACAGTTGGCTCTTTCTGGCAGACAGATCTCTGGCAAAGACTTTGGAGCCTTGATTCCGCTCGATCGCTTCTTCAGTACGAGCTTTATTGAAGAATAGAATAGAATAGAATAGAATAGAATGATTTTTATTCAATATGGATTATTACATAATACTTATTGAAAGTCATTATTTTATTTACCACTGGTTCGGAAAATACCTCTGTCCTGGGAAGAACCAGCAAGAAACCCAGCGGGACTTTTTTTTTTAAACATAATTTCACTTAACAATAATTTTGATTATACAATTTTAAATGAATTTTCATAGAACCAGCATGGTGGCGATCACCTTATTCCCAGGGGTTATTTTCACTCATGTATTCCTTGATATTATAATAACCCTTTTTGTACAGTTTTTCTTTAATAAAACTTTTAAACTTGTTTATTGACAAACTTTGAACATGTTCTGGGATTCTGTTGTAAAAGCGTATACATTGCCCCATAAATGAATTACTAATTCTGTGGAGTCTTGTAAGTGGCATTACAAGCTTATGTTTGTTCCTAGTGTTTAAGGTATGAACATCCTTATTCTTATTAAAGCTATTTATGTTTTTATGTACATACATTACATTTTCATAAATATATTGCGATGCCAAAGTTAATATGTTTATTTCTTTAAATTTTTCTCTAAGGGACTCTTTACAATTTAGATTATAAATCGCCCGTACGGCTCTCTTTTGCAAAACAAATATAGCTTCAATATCAGTCGCATTACCCCATAGCAAAATTCCATAAGACATTACGCTATGAAAGTAACTAAAATACACTAACCTAGCTGTCTCAACATCTGTGAGACTTCTAATCTTTCTTACAGCATATGCTGCAGAACTAAGTCTGCTTGCTAATTTAGATATATGGGGGCCCCGTTGAAGTTTCGCGTCAATAGTAATACCGAGAAAAACAGTGGTATCCACAAGACTCAACTCCTCCCCATTTAAGAGCACATTGGTTTTCGAATGTTTTACATTAGGTATTGTAAATTTAATACATTTTGTCTTATTGCCGTTTAAGAGCAAATTGTTGGCGTTAAACCAATGTACTAGTTTCGATAGAGCATTATTTACATCGTCATATTTAATTGACTGCCGTTTCAGTTTGAAAATTAAAGAGGTATCGTCAGCAAATAATACTATATCGTGATTGTCCCCTACAAGATAAGGTAAGTCATTAATATAGATTAAGAACAGGAATGGGCCAAGAATCGAGCCCTGAGGAACGCCCATTGATACTACCGATCCGGAGGAACATTTACCATTAATGACGACTTTTTGAGTTCTGTTACTTAAATATGAAGTAATAAGTTTAAGCGCCAAATTTTTTACACCGTAATGTTGTAGTTTCCTGATTAATGTATCATGATGAACACAATCGAAAGCCTTGGAAAGGTCACAGAAAATACCTAAGGCATCTTGTGAATTCTCCCAGGCATTAAAAATATATTTCATAAGCTCAACACCGGCGTCAGACGTCGAGCGACCCCTTGTAAAACCAAATTGATTTTTATGAAGTAATTTATTTGTATTAAAAAAAATTAACAATTGATCCAAAATTATTTTTTCAAAAATTTTACTGAGAGTTGGTAGTACAGAAATAGGTCTATAATTAGCGGGGTCCAATGTACTACCAGATTTAAATAAAGGTATTACTTTACTATACTTCATTAAATCAGGAAACACACCAGAATCGATACAAGTATTAAAAATAATAGCAAGATGAGGTGCAATTAAATCTATTATGGACGTAATCACTGTAACGGAAATCCCCCACAAATCTGCGGTTTTCTTTACATCAATGGTTTTGAAGTATTTTACAATATTATGCGGTAATACTTTTTCAAATCTAAATTCTTTTAAACAGGTATTAACATTCTGTTTAAGTAATGATTCGGCGACAGTTGGAAAAGCATTCAATGACTCTGTTGTCAAGATAGGAACATCAGTGAAATATTTCTCAAACACCGCTGCAACTTCTTGATTTGATTTAGTCAATTCATTATTAATTTTTAATTGATAGTTTGAATTACGAGGTTTCTCATTACCGGTTTCGCTGTTAATTATACTCCACGTCATTTTAATTTTATTCTTAGCTGTCTTAATTTTGTTAGAAGTTGAAGTTGAAGTTGATTAAGTCCCGCCGCATGCATTTGGAGATCTGTATGTTCAGATGCCTGTATGCTGTCAAGTCTGTTGAAGAATGTAGTTTCATCTCCCGTCTAACAGCTATGAGATTAAGAGTGTGATCGGAGAGTTTTTGTGTTCTTCTGCGGCGGGTCTTGCAGAACTTAGCTCCGACCGCATGGACAGTTTCCACGAGCTTGTCATTCATATCGTCCACTTCATTGCAGTCTTTCAGGCACTGAAAACGGTTTTGTAACTCGAGCTGAAATTTTCGGGACTTTGGAACAGAGCACGAGGAAGACGGAGCGTTGACTTCATTAGACGAGACCTCTCCAACTTAACGTTTATGTTCAGTGTGCCTCTAACCATTCGGTGATTGCTACCAGTTTTCACCCTCGCGATCACGGAGACATCACTGAACAGTTGTCGTCTGGTCGTCATAATGAAGTTAATCTCATTTTATGTTATCAATACATGCAATTACATATTTGCATTTAGTTAAAACACGCACGTAGCTATGTTACCGGTCACATATAAATGATGCTTTTTAGTAAATATGCTCAATTTTATTTTAAGTATATACATAATTGCAAAGGTTCTCGCACATTTTAATTATTTTAAGCCAGATGGTAAATGGTGATGTAGCCGAAGATAGTACAGCGCAAGCTGATTTATTTTAAAAAACCTATTCACCATTGTTTACTCTCATTGTAATCGGATGGGAAAACACATACTGGCAAATTATAGTATAGCTTAACCTCTCAGACCTTCACATTTTATTGGACATACTTAGTCAGAACTACGGTCAAGCCAAAGAATATAGTAGGTCAGGCCAAAGACAATTTTTTTTAAAAGATGGTAAATATAACTTAGAGTAATTAGTATGTTCTTATCCAAAAATAAAAAAAATATCTAAAAGCTCAAAAAATCTCATTAACAATTTAATTAAAAAGAAACAAAAGCATGTTATTCGCAACTCTCTGTACGCGGTTCAACCTCAAAGTGTTCATCGATATGTGAGCAGTTTGACCTACTTAGGCCCCATATCTGAAAAAGTAGCTAATACTCTTCGACAAAACGGCGTTCATGTGGCGTTCAAAACAAATAATTCTCTTAGAAATATCTGTAATAGTAAAGATAAGTTAGATATTCGTCAAAAGTCAGGTGTTTACAAACTTGTTTGTGACGAATGCCACGCCGTTTACGTGGGTCAGACTGGTCGCAATTTCGAGACACGTTATAAAGAGCATTTAGCCGCGTACAGGAATTGCAATCCCGATAAATCCCATTTTGCCAAACATCTTTTGGACACTGGACACAACCTAGCCAACGACCACTCCTTTAAAGTCTTACATACGTGTAATAAAGGGCTGCGGCTGTGTGTGCTGGAACAGTTAGAGATATTAAAAAGTAATAATAATACCGTTGCATTGCTTAATGAACAAACAAATGTTACTAACTCACCTCTCTTAAATATCTTCAAGCCTGCTCTCTAATAATGTGGGCATTGCGCGGCGGTTTGTTTTTAATTTTACAAACGGCTGCGTAAGTCCAGCGGTGATTGGTCGCATGTTTTATCGCATGACGCAATCGCTCGCTCGTTAGGTAGAGAGCGGTTGCATCATCGGTTTGTATAAAAGGCACTTGTTTTGGCTCGCCGCTCACTTAACGGTTAGCCACCGTAGAGTCTATATCACCTGAGGATGCCTCGTGTAGAGGCGAAACACGTGTCGTATTATCGTCAGTGGTGTGTCTTGCCTAGTGTAGTGGTGTTGGAAGTAGCGGTGCTGGGATTAGTGGTGACGGGGATAGTGCACGCAATTGAGGGAGGGCGGGAGGTGCTTCTTCATACTAGGTAAGACACATCATTTTATTTTATAACGCGGATATTTGCGATGTAAATTTTTGTAAAAGCTTTTATATAATGGATTTCCGCAAAGTAACGCCTGATTCTATTAATTATATAAAAAAATATCAACTTTTAAAATATCGAATTATTTGTATGAAGGTCAAGTGAGTGCTAGAGTAATGATTGCAAGACGATTTGTCGATAAATGAAATGTTTCGAGAAATTATCAATTACTATGTAGTGGCGGTATATGAATATTCATATTATTCCGTGGGTTTCGTAAAAGGCGACAGATCCACTGTTCAGTTCCACGGTACACAGTAAGAAGGTACGTGTACCGTGTAATAGAACGTGGCAACTATGACAAGTATACCCTCTATAAGGAATATAGTGGAGGCCTATGTTTGTGGGGGTTTTATAGGATGTAACGGTGTTTGTTTTAATATTGACAAGAAAAAAATGTGAGAGAAAAAAAGGCGAAAACTTTTTCTAAATTTAATCTCGGTGGAACGCGGATACTCCGTGTGATGTTTAGGGCAGCGTTGCAAAGGTGGGTAATATTTGTGGCAGTAAAATTCTGTGCTCCCCTTTATTTCCATGGCTAATGACCAGCAGTGGAAGGAAACTGTAAGGAGAGGGGGGATTAATTTTATTATTTGAAAAAATATTTTTGTGTGTATAAAAGTCATCAAACATCATCAAAAAATTTATTAAACAAAAGTTGCGTAAACAAGTTCAATAACAAAACCAAACAATTCTACTGAAAAAAAAATTAAATATTATGTCACTTCTACAACTAAGGCAAATCTAACGAATCGCCATATGTTAAAATTCAATATCTATATGTTAAAATCAAATAAATACTATGGAGAAAGAAACAAGAACATAAAAACAGTCGATTTTAAAAAAGAAAAGAAATATAATATATTATAATTATATCGATATACTCAGTGGGAGCCTCAAAAAAAACCTAAGTCATAGGTAGGTATATTCTTTATTACGCTATCTATAACCAACGCCATTTTTCTACCGACTTCAAACAGGACGAGGAAGTCGACTGTATGTTTTTTTTTATGTGTGTGTTACCTCATAACCTCCTTCTGGGTGAACTGATTTCGATGATATTTTTTTATTTGAAAGCTGGTGCTTCACATGTAGTCCCATATAAATTTGATCAAGGTCAGAATAATAATGTTATTCTTAATAATTTATATTGAAGTCGGTTGAACAAAATTTTTAATTTTTAATTATTGTTGAAAACAACTTCGCCATAATGTTTACTATAATATCGAAATTATAACATAAAACGTAATTTTCGCTCATTGGACTTTGTGGAATGTGAAAATTTCTGTTTATTATATGATTTATTGTGATAACTCACACCTTATATTTAATTTTCAGTTAATTCTGGCTATTAAATATAGTGATACGTGATGACACAGTATTTGAAATGGAAATTTTATAATTTGTATAAAATTGTTACGAAACAAAATATAAGGAATTAACTTTTAAAAACAGTGTAATTACTTACCTTTTATATAAAAACTAACAAAAAACTTTCTATTGTACCTACTTAATTTTTTTTTAAACGCGGCGAAGGAAATAAGATTAAGTATGTGACTTAAACGCGACGCGTAGGTAAAGGCGAAAACTCGTCGTTTGAAGTAAATTCTGTTAATTCAAAGAAGCGTATTTAGTAACGAAACTAATTCAAATAAAATTTTAGTTTTATAATTCATATAAATAACATTTAAAAAATAATTTTTCTGAGCACAACAACTATGGTTCTGACTAAACGTAGTGATCATATACTCTTTGGTTCTGAAGGGTCTTTTCTAAATATTACCACACTCTTTGGAGCGATCTACAAAGGTGACCTTGGATTACCACTTGTGTACTTCAAAGAATTGACAGATTAATTAAAAACTATTCGTAAATCCAATTGTGTATGCCTTAAGCGCATTAAAAAATTACATTTAACATGATTATACTTAATGTTTTAATTAGTTTAAATACACACAAGTTTTCACTAATAACCTTATAACTAATCGAGTAACAACTAATAAATCGAGCCCAAACTCGGCACATCTAGTTCTACTTGTCGAGGAGTTCCAGTAGCAGTCTTCAAAGTACAATTTCAAGTCACTCTATCAAGTCCGGAGGTAAGGTCTCATATTGACTAACAAAAGGAAGCCAAACTCGGCACATCTAGTTCTCCTCGTTGAGGAGTTCCAGTAGCAGTCATCAAAGTACGTTTTCAAGTCAGTCTATCAAGTCCGGAGGTAAGGTCTCATCATAACTAACAAAACGAGCCTAAACTCGGCACATCTAGTTCTCCCCGTTGAGGAGTTCCAGTAGCAGATACCGACCCACGTAAGTATATTTATATATAAATCCTACGTGCTTATAGCGAAACAACATATTGTAATAAAAATTTGTGTTTATAAAATAATAATAATATTTTAACTTGTTCATGTATGTATCAAATTTGATTTTTGGAATATTTTGTATTTCTACGGGGATCTATATTTTTCTGCACGATCCGCTGTAACAAACGGTCACTCACGACAGCATTTGAACCCGGAGTATATAAAGTACTCTGTGGCTGTGGCTCGGAGTGCGGCTGCTGCCTATTTAGTAAAATAAATTAATACAAGGCTCTCAAACCACCGAAAATTTCGCTATTTCTTAGCCGAAATTTTTTATAACTAAACAAAACAAAATTAAACTGCCATTTACATTCCATGGCTTTCCACATGATACCTAAAGAGTTTCAAAATAGATTGAGTTGAACAATTGATATTTTCAAAAGTTATCGTGTTTACGAAGCCATGCGGACTTGATAAATCTACACCACAAGCCATTAAAACCACTTTTTGTATATAATTAGTACTTAGTCGATTTAAAAAAAATATTAATAAGTTCAACAATCATTTATCTTTATGACAATGTGCTTTTTATATCATTTATATATACAATATGATTTCTAGATACGATTTCATGCGACAAAACATTGGAATCTTAATTTTTAGGCCCTAGCAGAACATATACGCGCGCTTCGCGCTTAAGACATGTACTGTTAAAAGTAATTACAATATGTATTATTATCTTATAATTTTGAAAATCCGCATTAGAAATAGAACTTAAGTGGTATGCCTGGTGTTTCTCTGCATGATAGTTTTCGTAATGAAGATATCCGCAGTAAATCCAGAGTAACTGATATAACTCAACGGATTAGTAAACCGAAGTGGTAATGGGCCAGTCATATAGTTAAAATACCGACAACCGACGAGGAAGAAACGTTCTCAAGTGACAGCATCGTACCGGTAACAACGGTTTTGACGTGGTAGAGCCACGATGCAGCTATATTATTGGTATAGTTGTAGCACAAATGGGTCAGCTCGACCGAGGAATGACCACGCTCTCACAGGAAACCAGCATAAAATAGCAGCTTAACGCTGCTGTGTTTCGTATGGTGAGTGTAGAGAACCGGAGACCCTTTTTACTGGAACCAAGGCATTTTGATTTGTAATCGAGGATAGATGTAGATGTCTATGGGCTACAGCAATCACTTACCTTCAGGTGGTATGCTCGTTTGTCACACTTATCCTATAAAAAACCAGAAGTGTAGGGTCGCCCCCTGCTACTTAGAGTGACGAACACGTAACACACGCAGGAAATCGATGAGTGCAGGCGACGCCGGAACATGTTTTGTGACGTGATGATGAAGTCTTGTTATGCGTTCATATATTCGCGAAAAATCATTTATTTCAGACCCGAAAGCCATTTTTGTGATTCTCCTAAGGTAGTGTGTGGTAATGTGTGTTGTGGTAACTGGTAGCAGGGGCCAAGACCTCTTTATTTTATAGAATGGGGTTGGCATACAAGTACACAGTTCACTTGATGGTAAGTGGATACGGCTCATAAATATTTACCTCTTTCTTCAAATAAGAATCAATATGCAGATGTGTTGTCACCCCTGATAAATAAGATATAATGCCCCAATTCTAGTAAAAAGTGCATCCGATTCGAGCGTGGTCCTTCCCCGGTCGAGCCGAACCATTCGTTATTCAATTATAATATAGCTGCAGCATGGTTCTATCACTTTTATAGTTACAGTCAGCTATAAATTTCATAGTACGTTAGCAACTAAAGCTTGACCCTTGTCGATACCAATAAAATTGTAATTACGGAGCTATGAGGTATTTGATATTATAGATCTCCCTCCTCAGATTTCAGATAAAATGCAAACCGAATTTTTATATATAAAGTATTTTTATTATAAAATAAGGGCGATAAACGTGCACAGTCCACATGATGGAAAGTGGATGCTGGGGCCCACAGACATCTACGTTATCCTCGATTAGGAATCAAAATGCAGATGCTTTGTTACTCCTGAGGATTAAGATGGAATACCTCGTTTCCGCTAAAAAGGGTCTCCGGTTCTCTTACAATCACCATACTAAACACAGCAGCATAAAGCTGCTATTTTACGCTTATGTTCTGTGAGAGCGTGGTCCTACTCTGGTCAAGCCGACCTATTCATGCTATAACCATAATATTTAATTATTGTATTTTATTTTAGAGAAATGTTCCCCCACACTAGGATTTCCTCCTGTGTCGTGGAGGCAGTTTACAAACATCAATTGCACGAGGACAAACATCCAGACCCGGAACAGTTATTTGTAGGCCATACAAATACTTGTTCCGTGCAGGATCCGAAACCGCGTCCCCCAGCGCAACATTTCATTGCTAAGCCAATGGGCCACGGAGCCGTCAAATATAGCTGCAGCGTCGCTCTACCACGTATAAAAATTTACAGTGTTTTTTTGTAAATGGACCGTTAACTCTGATACTTCCAATATGCAATTATCTAGGCAAAGATAAAGTACTTTTTAACTCTTTTAAATCTCTGTAACTTTACTGACTTAATGTCTAAAAACTCTGTAGCTACGGATAAGTGATGTGTGAAGACAGAAACTTAATAATTATCTTGACAAAAACATACTGGTAATGAGGCGATTTAGTAATCGCTATTTAAAATTGTACCTTTGCAAAGATTCCACAATTAAACCGTCTTAAAAAACGGCTTACTTATTTTAAGTCGTGTAGAGAATACATAACATACATAAACAATCACGCCTGTCACCCAGAGGGGTAGGCAGAGACTACGGACTTCCATTTGGCGCGATCCTGACAGACCTCTCTCGCCTCTTTTACATCCATATATCTACGCATACACGCTCGTCGGTTAAGGGTACTCCTAATCTGGCCCATTTTTAATGTATCGCCGATTTGGTCGATAAACCTTCGTCTAGGGCGTCCCTTCCCGACCCTGCCGTTCACTTCAAAGCCGAAACGACAGACTCGGCTCCTCGCCGTATGGTAGCGGCGTAAAATCTACCACCCCTTAGTTCGCACCATGAGCCAAAAAGAAAAAGAAATGGCCCCGAGTTCCCGGCGCCCCTTAAATGGGGCACGGGTGCGAAGAATCTCCGGGAGAAAAACCGGCGACGAGGTTCGCCACCCGTCACGTCCTGTCTCCCGGGGGGGCGAAAAGTGGATTGCGGAGGCCCGTCTGGCTACGCTGAATGTATGTAGAGAATACATTTTATAATGTCGTTTTTGCTTTTATCTTATAATAAATATAAACACAATCGATCAGTACTAATTAAAATGTTTTGTTTCAACTCCTTACGTAATTGAAATACTTAGTAAACTATTTATTTACATTGTTAAAACATAGTATAAAATTAAATCTAACTAAGAGGATAAACACTATATTAAAACAAAATATAATGAAGTAAATTATAACAAACAACTTAATAAATTGATTATTGTTGGTGAACTACAGCGATTTTTAACATATTTTGGTGTCATTTAATAAGTAAGTTGAATTATGTAAAAGTGAACTTAGTATAGGTGGCCAGAACCTCACTTGTACGTCAGCAGTGTTATACCGTGCACATTGTAAGGTTGGCACTTGGTAAATGTTTCATCTCCGTCCGTCACGTAGTAAAACCTAACTTTCCTTTAGGATTTTGTTGAATAAGATTTCGGGGTTTTTTATTTACAGATGAATGCTGCTGTATTTCGTATGATGAGTGTGAGAACCATTCGAAACAAACGGTTTGCTACATCGTTCATCATGCTTACAGCAAAAGAGTGGAATAAGTTGCCAGCATCTGTCTTTCCATCTGATTACATTGTGGGTGTTTTGAAGGCAAGGCTGAATAGGCTATTCTTAAGTCAGTGCGCTTCACCATCTTACGCTAAATTACTACTTACCATCAGGTGGGATTGTAGTTAAGCGCTGGCTTGGAATAATATAAAAAAAGGAACCATATACCATTTTTACTTGAAACGAGATATTGCATCTTATTCAGGGGCGACAACGCATTTACAATTTTTATTCTTAATCGAGAATAGATAGAGATGTCTACGGGCCATAGCACGATATATTTACCATCAGGTCGACTGTGTGCTTACACCGAGGCTTATTTTTTGATAAATGAGCTTTAATGTTTTGGAAGCAGTACCTACTAGAAATACTACGGTAACAATGTAATGTTCATAAGAACATCTTATTGTTATGTAGTTTATTTTATTCCCGCGTGGATTTCATTTTGTGTAGTTTTCCGGAGCAGCACATCCCATGAATTAAATGTATTTATATTTATATATTTAACACAATATCAAGGTATTTGATTTTGTGTTAAAATGCTTAATGTTCATAAAATACAAAAATAAGATACAGAAAATAAAAATAAAAATGAAACATAGTTTAGGTTCAGTGTGCCTCTAACCATTCGGTGATCGCTACCAGTTTTCACCCTCGCGATCATGGAGACATCACTGAACAGTTGTCGTCTGGTCGTCATAATGAAGTCAATCTCATTTTTTGTCGAACCGTCGGGGCTCAACCAGGTCCACTTCCTGTGGGACCGCTTCTGGAAGAAAGAGTTCATCATAAAGAGTCCCTCTTTCTCCATGAAGTCGGCCAGCTGCTGCCCCTTGGGTTCCGTTGCCCTATTCAAAATTTCCCTACTTTCAGCTCACCGTTCTCTCTTGTGCCTAGTTTTGCATTGAAGTCTCCCATTAACACCGTAAATTGGGTTTTGGAGGAATGCATGGCTCTAGAGATATCCTCATACATTTCCTCCACCGCCTCATCGGGGTGTGCCGTTGTTGATGCGTAAACCTGTATGACCTTCAGCGAATACCGTTTGGTGATTCTGAGTATAAGGTACGCATCCCTCGTCGACACACTCTCAATCTTTACAACGTTGTTAACGAGAGACTTATGGACGATAAATCCGACACCTCCTTGGGACAGATGGTCGCCCTCCCGGTGATAGAGCAAGTTGCCGGATTCGAGGATTACCGTGTCCTCCCCCTCTTTTCGGACTTCGGATGATCCTATAATATGCCAGCGTAACTTGTCTATCTCTTCTTCCAGCTCCACGATCTTCTCGTCAGTCCTCAGGGTGCGTGCGTTGTATGTTGCCAGGTCGAGTCGTCTTAGTTGGCAACTGAACCTTCACCGGAGATTCTTAGCACCCCCTGCCCCGCCGTTACCAAGGTCAACACCGTAGCCAGGAATAGCGGAGCCGCCGGGGACTGGGGGCCGTTTCTTTGTTACTATCATTTCATAGGGGGGTATTTGCCATAGTTGCACGCTTGGCGAGCGGGTTGGGAACCACAGTTTTTTTATTGTAAATTTGTTGTTATCAGGAAGGTGCTGCTGCCCATCTCCTGCCTGCCTCCCTTTGTCGCCTTTTACGACACCCACGGGAAGATATGGGGTAGTGGATATTCTTGACCGCCACTACACGGCGATTATTATTACTGTTTTCTTTTAATTATTAAATGAAATAATATAGTTAACCGAACGAATGAAGCATGTAAAGAATGATAAGAAAATCTCACCAATATCCATTTTCTATGAGTATTGAACTCCTCTGATATCAGCTGATCTCCAGCAGGGAACTAAATTCAAGATAAAGTGTTCCAACCAATCCAGAGAGTACCTACGTTTTTTTTTTAATTTTTTTTTTCAGGTTAATGACCCTGCATACAATGTAAGGGAAATATGCGTAGTTTTGTATGATGATATGCTAACTAATGCATGATGCTCTAGCGACCATCAAATGGCAGTATATCGTTCAGGAAAGTATCGAACGTAAGTCTCTGTTGTCGTGAGTGTCATTAGACGAGATAGAGGAAACTGAAACAGATGGACAGCAACACCTTCCTGATAACTGTTGCTAACGCGCCTGCCGAGCGTGGCAGCTATGCCATACATCCCGTTATATGCAATCTGTGGGGCAGGCTTATGTTGAACACTGAACTTTGATAATTTTGATTGCTGTTTTTATGATGATGATGATGATGAACTTAAACCTCTCAGAATGAAGTCGGGAATTAGCTTAACTGTCCGAGGGTATACTTTCTGCGCTCAATGACCCGCCTGCTCAGCTCACTATGCTGTGTATGGGTAAATGTTTCAAAATACGAGTGATTATATGGATTCTTGAAAAGGTCTATATTCACCAATGAAGTAAAATTTCTTCTTGGGGGTATGTATTAAAGATTTACAAGAAAGTCCCAACAAAATATATGTAGGGCCTACATATCAAAATTTTAATTTCTTTTTAACAAAAGCTGTATTATAAGAAAGCGTTATTAATATTAAACAATACGTTATTGATAAAAATAATCCCTGGGAATGATTGCTAAATGTTTAATGTATTATTTGCAAACATTGTAAATAATTATTTAAAAAAAAAGCAGTACTCCCGGGCTTCTTGCTAGTTCCTCCTATTTTCTTCGAATGAGTTGTGAAACCATAAACAACTTTCAATAAATATTTTTTACGTAATCTTTCTTGGATAAAAATTATTCTATTCTAGTCAAAAAAATAGGAATAAATCTTGAATACCTTACATATTCTTCATTTTTGTCCTAGCAGCCCGTTTAATTCCACTACTAGACATGGGCCTCTTTTCTTGAAGGAAGTAATGCCTTAAGCGTTTATTACATTTTTAACTTTTAGATAATCTAATTAGGAATATAAGTTGGAAGCTAGTGATCACAATACACTTAATTGAATTCTAAATCGTGACGAAGCACATTCGTAAAAGAAGTATCGACGTGGTTGCACGTTTGATCGATAGCGCCGTATTTATCAAAATAGCAGAAAATAGGACTTGCCTTAGCCGTAGTGGGAGTAATGGATATTAAAAAAGAAATAAGAGAAAATGCTGGGTTAAAGAATACTTGTCATTGTATATGTAAATATTTAACAACACCTTGAAACCCTCTTCACGCATTGCTTTGTTTAAATAGTTTTTATCATTTTTATTATATAAACAGGGCAACATATACAATATACAGGTCTATAATTTGTAATAAACCTCTATTTCTGTGGACATGCTGCCACACGAACCACTGCTCAATTCTGTCGCTAGGACAGGACAGGACGCTCTACGCTTCATCCGCCGGTACGAGGCCGCCACTCGAGAACCTTTTTCCCCATCGGTTGTCGATTCTTCGAGCTATATGACTGGCCCATTGCCACTTCTGCTCACTAATCCGTTGGACTATGCTGGTCACTCTGGTTCTACTGCGGATATTCTCATTTCTAAGTTAATCACGCAGAGAAACTCCGAGCATAGCCCACTCTATAGCTCGCTGAGCGACCTTGAGCTTTCTCATGCAGCCAGCAGTGAAGGGCCACGTCTCAAATCGATAAGTCATCACTGGCAACACGCATTGTACAATCTCGTTTTCAGATTTTGAGGTATACCTGACAAGAAGATGTGCCCTAATTTCCCGAACGCTGACCAGCCGAGTTGAATCCATCTATTGACCTCTCGGTCGAAGTTGGACTTACCTAGTCGGACTATTTGTCCCAGTTAAACATCTCTCTGCAGATGGATAGGTTTCGTACTCTGGTACTGTACTTTGATAGCCATCGTAGCCCTACTGTACAAACACTTCACCACTTCGATATACCGACAGTCAACTTTGCACCGCTGAAGGGACTGCAGCACCGCCCAAATTTCGACGGAATTAAAGGCTTACTCAAAGTCCACATACGCCAGACTGATTGTCAATCGCTATTGTAGACGTATTGTACCTTTGGAGCAGTTCCCCTGTGCCGGTTGTACGTTTGGCGTAAGTAGGATACCACCACCTGTCGAAAATCATGAGATTTTTCTGACCTTTACCATAGTCGCCTCTTAAGACACCTATGTACAATATAGGGTTATGGATTCTCTCACGCCTCCACCTAACGCCAAACGAAATAGTTGAATCTATGCTATATATGTACATATACTGCTTGAAATTATTATTATATACATTTATTATATAAGTATTATACAGCTAGACATTAGTCTCCCCAACAGACTAACATTGTCTACTACAGTAGTGAGGTAAATATTTTACAAATACATGTAAAAATATATTATAAATATTCATTTCACAATATCTAAGCTAAATCTTTTGATAAAAAAGTTTTGATAGAAGCCTAACGATGCGAATAATTTCATCGCTTCCGTCAACAGTTAGAAGCGTTAAAAATCATTTTAGCAATTTTATTTACTTCGTTAGAACCAACGTTTTAATAAATTTACATTTAAAAACAAATATCAGAAAAGTAAATATCACTTTTCGGCTTTTCATTCACGATAACCTTTTTTACCCGTCTGCCTCAGAGGGGTGTCGGACGGACGTAATATGTTTGTACGCCACTGTACGTATACTTGTTTTAATTGGCCACCTGTAGCCTAAATTTTTAAAGATTTTGTTTTGCGAAATTTCGTTAGATTAAAATTTATCCCCGAAGTGTACGTGTCATGTTAGGTAAAGTAAGTTATAATGTAATTTGAATTAGTTTGCTTGTTAGTTTGAAGTTGCAACACACACACATATTATTATTATATCAAACACTCCTACTCCCCGCGGTGCAGTGCCAAAGACACGCACGGGGACCCGCGCACTCTCAAGGAACAGCACAAATATGTAGATATATCTTATCAGAAACTCCTATTTGACCGTTTACTCAGTTCAGCCGCCTCGAATAGAGTCTTGACTCTAAAATGTATAGAGAAAGGAATAAAAAGCTGCCAAAGTATCTACGCTCGTAGCATTCTATACCACTATTTTGCTTTTCTCGCGAGTGTGATTGTGAAAATTTTCGGAGACTAGAAAAGTTGTTTCTTACCAGTTGACATTTTAACTTCAAAGAAATACTTTACTTCCAATGGTTCTATCTGGTTTTCGGATGCAATATTGCATTATTTCATCATTAATGGACGTGTTAAATTATAGTTCAATATCTTCCACCCTTTTTATACACAGGAGAGTGATTTAGGAGAATAGATCAGAAGGAACGTGTAAACGGTAGCTTTCAGTGATTACTCCTTGTTTTAGTACGACTGGACGTTCGAATCTTGCATTTCTCCTAACATTAAAAATAATAGCATTTTATTTTTGTTTTCAGTGACACTAAAGGACTTGCTCTCGAGTACTACTAATATACATTTCTAAAATGCTGAGATAATGAAAATCGGCCATAAATTAATTTATTTCTGTTTAAATTAAACGGTCGCAAAGTGGTACAACTGTCTCTACGGTTGTTTTAAATTTGTTATAGTAGTGGGGAAGTATAGGAAGTAGTAGTAGCAGTACTTACCATCAGGTTGACTATGTGCTCGTTTGTTACCCTAATTATATATAAATATTAAATAATAAATCTTTACGTTGACGTAATACCAAATTGTATATGTTAACGTATTACAAAATAGTTTTTGCAAGTTAAATGTCCTCTATGGGATTCATGGCTAAATGCTGCATCGTATTGTGACGGCACATTATTATTATTATTAATAAATAATAATTAAATATAATATAAAGACATTTAAAAATATCATAGATATAATATTTTGAACAATTAAAATGCGTTAATAAGCATTAAGTTAAAATACATCAATTTCGAATATTGAGTATTATAGTATATAGTAAAGGATTAATATTGTCTATAAAAAACTGTAATTTATTAAAACTCTCCTTAATATATTCAAAATGTATTAAATAATGGACATGCAAGTCGTACAATAATAAAGATAAATAAAATTTGTAATATTAATGAAAAATGGGTCGAAGTTAATGTGTGTTCTTGTAATGATGCGGTGTGTTCTTGTATTACTTACTGGAGGGTGGTCGTGTAATAATTGCTTATATAAGGGGGTTACCGGAGACGCATACCCAAGGTCGTACATATATACGGGGTGGTCGGGTGCATGACTATGATAGTATTGGTGTACAATATATAGTCCTATATTAGGGACTTATGATAGTAAGGTCTATTATATAAAATCATTTATTATTATTATTATTATATATTAAGGTAATTATACCCACTTTGTTAGTACAGTTAAAACTAGGGGTTAGTAAATTTACATAATAAAAAATATTATACATTACCAAAATTATCATTTATTATTAAACATACTGGGCCTGGAACCCATATGCACTGTGTTCCAGTGTCTCATCAAAGGGCAAACTTGCTTTCCATATATGGAAGCTAAGAGGCTGTTGGTGCTGTTTGGCACACGATGCCTCAAGGAAGCTATTATTTTCCGTAATATTGTTGAAAAGCAGTCCACGCGTGCCACGGCAAACATGCGTGATGCGCTGCAAAAGCGTGGTAGCTCTAACAACATTCTGAATCCATTGTTGTATTGAATACGCAGCGCATTGAGAGTTCGGCGAGTACACTTTCTCCACTGACTGCAGGTGTAGGATATCTGAGAGTAAGCTTTGAATAATGTTATCTTATCTTCATTCCGAGCAAACCTGCGGGCAAGCATATTACACCTCCACTGCCAACGCTCTACGTTTCTGTTCAACATTATAATCGCGAGAGAGATAATGGGTGACCCAGTGTCCTAGATATCTCAATTTGGTGACTCTACTCAGTGTAACTTCTCCAAGTCTAACATGAGGAACAAACTTAGGTTTTTTATTTTCACCCTTAAAAACGGAGAAGTTCGCTCTTTTTAGAATTATTTGAGACCACGAGCCGCCGCGTACCTTTCACACATGTTCACTAGTGTATTGAGGGCCCTGAAAGATGGGCGCAGCAAAACCATGCCATCGGCATAGCTTATATTATTAACAATATGACCGTCGATTGTGCAGCCAACTCCGGCATCAGTGTGCTCAACGATCAGACCATTGACGTACAGGTTGAAGAGTTGAAGGAAGCTAAGACCGCCCTGCCTCACTCCGCACTAGAACCTGTACTTCGACGAATATGAGCCAGTCTAATTCACACAGTTGGTTTGGTTGTGATACCAATATTTGAAAATGTTAATAACTTCCTTGGGTGTGCTAGTTTCCTGGTTAAGCTTATCCCATAAAACGTTGTATGAAACCAGGTCAAACGTCCTAGACAAGTCCAAATAACATAAACTGGCGTTTTTTGCGTAGTGTAATACTGGACAGTATGCTTGAGAGGCTGTATGGCAGTTTCAGTTGAAAGCCCCGGCCTGAAACCAAACTGAGCCTCATATAGGTGAATGTGTTGGCTGAGTTGCTTATCAAGTAAACCGTCCCGTGCCGTTGCAATTAGAGTAACCAAAGATATTGGGCGATAGTAGGACCCAACGGAGGCATCACATGTCTTATTTTTTAATATTGGTACAACTATGGTTTTTATAAGCATTCCAGGTAAGTACTTATCACTTACCCATAGGTTAAGCATGCTGCAAGTGCTAATACGACTAGCTATCTTACGTCGGCTATCTTTCGGATTAGGGTGAGTCTGTTTGGTGGTACTTTTAGGTGCAGCAAACATATTCAACTCCATGTTTTAGTGCAATAGCGCTATGATACGTGAGTTTTTGGCTACTGGCGTCTTAATGGCGTGTTACTATGATACGTCGGTGCTACTTGTAGTGAAAAACAGTACACTTTTATTTACCAAAGTCGATAGGGATCATGTGAGTGTATTGTGAGGGAACGCCATCCGTATGATGCTTACTGCTACTTGCGGTATTGCGTCTTGTGATGGATTTGCGGGTGTACTGTGCCTGATTCAACGCATCTTGTGGTTCTGGGCGATGGAAGTAGGTGGGTGGTGATGTCTACTGGGATTGTATGGGGGACTTTGGGAAAGTGTAAGCCGACGATAGTCGTATTGATGTTTGTTGCGTTCTGCAGCATTGCGTCTCAGCGATGATTGTTTGGCGGGTCGTTATTCTCAATGGCACCACTCTTCCAAGGGTTCAAGGTACGTAGTCTAAACAGAGTGTTTACTTTTACAGAATTTATTTTAATATTTAGTTTGTTTGAAAATTTCACTTTTTTATTTCACGGGTTTTAATTTAATATTTAATTTCTCTACACTTCTATGGACTAGTATTACTTGTGGTTTCATTCATTGCATATAACGTGGATTCCTTACTGTATATATATATCTCAACCAAGTAAAACTGTTAGGATTCCGACCTAGAACTCACTTCGAACTTACTGCGATATACAATAAGTATTAGTGCCTTGTTTTTATTGAAAACTGATTATATTTAAACAAAGTCAGTTTTAGTACGAGTTTTAGTCGAGTAAATTAGTAGGTACTCTATAATCACTTTGATTTTCAAACACGCGGTCGTCAAAACTATAACATACAAAAAAACTTAAACACTCACGCCTGTCACCCTGGATAAGCCCCCTCCCACACAAGGATTTTCTCCTGTGTCGTGGAAGCAGTTTACAAACATAAATTGCACAAGGACAAACATCCAGACCCGGAACAATTATTTGTAGGCCATATAAATACTTGTTCCGTGCGGGATTCGAACCAGCGGCCCCCAGCGTAACCACTGATTACTAAGCCACTGCGCCACGGAACCGTCGTATTCTTTCAATAGTAACGATAAAAAAGTTTTCCTTTATAACTTCTATAAGCGTATATTAAAGTGGGACAAACTGGCACACGGTCTACCGGATGGCAAGTGGATGCTGTGTTACAGTCTATCGTCTAACTGCTGGTCACAGTTGTAATGTGGGAAGGTGTTAATAAAGAGACGTGTTGTTTGTACTAGGGATTTAATTGGACTAATCACTTATTCTGCACTTAAAACACTGTTATATATTGTCGTGGGCCTACACCACACAGGCTTCCTCTTAGTTCTACTAGGGGCAAATTTGTTAATCTAATTGTAAATCGAAAATTTGCATTTTACTACTCGCTAAGCCAAATGTGAAATTAAAAAAATATATTTTAGGGACATGTATGACTTCCCTGCTTTAAAATCCGTTTCAGAAATTAGAAAAAACCGGCGCGTATCATAG